>CM056834.1:845000-1445000 GCA_029853015.1 Chelidonichthys spinosus | reverse complement strand
CAACTGACATGGAGAGAGGGAGGGCGAGAGAGAGAGATGGAGGGTGAGAGAGGGCGAGAGAGGGAGCAAAACCAAAAGTGAGACAACAGCAGCATAGCATTACCAATGTTTAGCCCAACAACCTAGAGGATTAACTCTTGCTATGACTTTTATTTACAATATTTCTTTATTTAACCACAACTTAAAACATACCCCTACTACTATCTATTTCTCTCTTTTCTTCTGTTCTTAACACAGTGTGCATGTCTCACTTTATTTTTTTCAATCTAGTGAGGTCATAGGTTTGAAGCCCCTCATTCATGAGGCAATGTTGACCCCTCACCCTTTACCTTTGATTCATTCAAACATATACCCATAGCATTGTGTTTGCGATGCTCATGGGACTTTTTTTTTTTATTTTACAGAAATGAAAAGCAGAACAAAAGATGTGGGTAAATCACTAGACACCTCGTACATGTGTTCCTAATATTTTTGTGTCCACGTTCGTACAGTATGTGGCTGCAAAATCCAGCATCTAGCTCAACACAAGGCAAGGACTAACAAGCCTCTTTGGAGCTGCAAAGCGGAAGGGGGTGAAAATGCATGTGGATTACATATAGCGAGCATCATCTTGCAGTGATGCTTTTAATGAAGTCCTGTGTGTGTAAACCTGCATGTGTGAAAAGGGCCCACATCGTGCGAGGCTCCAGCTTCCCGGGACCATAAGGCTTGCGCTTGCCAAACCGCTAATACATTCCCAGTCTGTCCGTAAACCCAGGTAGGGGCAGAATCTGCCAGATATCGTATGCACGGCCGTGTGTGTTCAAGCTGCGACCCACCCTGTGTCACTCATTTTGTCCTGACTTGTGAAGGATTACCGCAGTGTGGGCTTGTGCTGAGGTGGCAAAATAGAAAGGGATAAGAAGAGGAGAGGAAGCTACACCGGGCTGAACGCGCCTGTGTTTTACATACAGACCGAGTCTCCGGGAAAACCTGTAGCAGTTTGATTGGATCCCGCTGAGGGAGACGTTAATGTATGTCATCCATTGCTATTAAGAGTGTATAGAAAGAAGTGAAAGGAACGATGGAGCACAGGTTTTAAAGAAGTAACACAGTAGAGCTTGTTTAGGGAAAGCTGGATAAATCAAATAGGACGGTCACAGATATTCCAACTGCACGCTTTGAAAGTGAGCCTGATAGTGATTCTGCAACAACAACAGGAGTAACAGGAAATAGTGGTGATAGAGCGAAGCGTGCAATTGCCTCCTGGATTTCCACAGTTTAGGCGCAAAGTATGTGCAAATTATTTCATTCACCTGACACCAAAGAACAGCGGTCGCCTGGCACTTTCAGAGAAAATTAAATTAAGCGCCCAGAAAATGTTCGAGAAAAAACTTGGAGGATATAGAATGGATTTATGGCTTTAAATCTGATGGAGCTTGATACTAATGCGGTATAAATCCTCGCCTTTCATTATAGTATTATATGAAATGCATTGGAATGGAGCGATGGATCCTATTTGACATTCCGTTACCAGAGCAGTTGTGCACAGCTTCACACTTAAGCCCTTTAAAGCTAATACATAAATGTAACATTACATATAGCTGCAGCTCTCAAAAGCAGGTTTTTTTTTCCTCTTCCTTCCGACTGAATCAGCAAACACGTGAGATGATTCTCCCAAATGGTTTAATTACTCAAACAGATTGAGGAGCGTAATGATGTTTTGCCTCTCCGATGGCAACAATGCTGCTAATCGGCTCAGCTATTATTCTGACAATGAAAATGAATCATAAGATGCTTGTTCCTTTTTTTTACAATATGTTAATGTTGCACACTGTAATCGACTGGGTTCACGGAAACAATTTAGAGGAAAGAAGTGTGCAGTGAATTTTCATGTGACATCAAGTTCAAACAACGGATGCAACATTTCGTCTTTTTGAAGATTTTAAGAACTTTTTTTTGAAGAACAGTTTTTGGAGAGCGCTAAAGTGACAACTCTCTTTGTCTCGACGTAGACTCATCCACACTTCACTGATCTACATAGTCTATTATGTATACTGCAAAATGAAAATATTGATTATAAGACACTCTTAAGAAGAGAGGGGTTTTTTTGGCCAGCTTTCAACAGACAAATAAGACGTCACTCCAAGACAACAACAAAGAGGATTTCCAAATCTTCCTTTTCCAGTGCGTGTCATTATTGATGCATCTGATTCCCATTAAGCACACAGTGCCACTGAAGGAGGACTGGGCCCTCGTCGTACTGCAGGTGGTGGGTGTTAGATGGGGTCCATTTTGCCCAGTGTCATTTGGTGTTGGGGGATGGCGCAGATGCATTGTGCCCTATGGCGTGGCTGTGGCGGCAGCACGTATGGGCTCCATTGTGCTGCGATTATGTAGGACGAGCACGCCGCCTGCTAATCCGCCTGTGGGAGGGTGCATGCCTGTGAATTATTGCACTTTGGGAGAGAAAAAAGACGGAAGAGAGAGAGGGGGGGGGGAGAGATGGGGAGCACAGGAAGAAAAAGAAGAAGACGAGGAGGAGGAGGAGGAGCGAGAGACAGGGAGAGAAGCCCCCTTGGCTGTGATTATGAAATGGTCTGTCACAGATTAAGGCTACAGGGATGCAGGCAGAGATGAGCCAGAGCCTCCCACAGACACTCTGGCTAGTCAGGCTGCTTCATTGAGCTTACCTGAGGTTATACACGCCTCGCATCCATCGATGGATGTACAGCACACACACACACACACACACATACTGGGAAAAGAGGGAGGAGGGGGAGGCAAGGAGAAAATGAGAGGGAGGGAGAGATTGAGAACGAGAGGAGAAAGCGTGAAAACAAACATGCTCCAAATAGGCTTGCAATTGAAAGGGAAGGGAAGAAAGAAGAAGAGATGGAGAGAGAACTGTGCCCAAGGAAAAACACAAGAAAATAAAAAGGGAAAAAAAGGGAGAGAGTGCTTGAGAAGGCTGGCAGCCACAAAAGCCAGTGACTAAAATAAGACCTGTGTGGCTATTGTCTGTTTCCAGGAGGGCTTTGGTGATAAAAAAGCCCACGCTATTTGTCTTTCTCTTGCCTTGCCCTCCTCGAGAGCAGATACCTGGAGATGTTTTTTAAACCAGAGATAGAGGGGAGTGTGTGTCGGGAGAGAACCGAGTGTTCACAAAGTGCAGGAATGGGCATCTTCTGCAAGTTTGTATAATTATACTGGGAGTCTTTAACCTAAGTATCTATTATTTTCATGCCTGGCAGCTTCAGAGGTGTGCAGCGTTGTGAAAAGGGAAAGAAATACTCAACTCTTCACTGATTGATTGACAACTACAGCCTGCACAGTTCTGTCCAATCACACGCTCCACTGTCAGGTTGATTCTTCCCCCGGCTTCAAGTGGGGGAGAAAAGCCGCTGCCAGAGTTTGTTACAGCAGAAACATCCACGTTTGATTGGCAGGCCGGCCTTCTTTCAGGACAGACTGAGCCAATCAGCTTAATTAGCCCAATGGTATTTCCAGGTTTTGTATCTACAAGGCTGGGATTTGTGAGTTCGGATTTAAGTTTCAGCCTTTTGTTTAAGGATTCACTGGGGCTTGCAAGTCTCTTTCCCTGTAAGTCAGACAGGAAGTAGATATGCATCAGAAGAGCATTGGTAAGAGTTTCATGCAGGTGTCGACAGGTGTGTTTTTTTATCCCCTCCAGGTGTGGTGGCAAGTCATCTTCTATGCTTTGGGAAGAAAGTAAAGAGATATCGTTGTCCATCTACAAGACAACTTAAATAAATAATGTTATTAATGTGAAACTAAAGGTTTCAGGCTCATACGAAGTGCTTGTCAGATCATCTAACAGCATCTGAAACCCTTTCCTCCTCATCTTTCACGCAAATATGGGTGTTACATCAAAAATAATCAAAAACAAGCACAGCCATTTTGCACAGTGATCAATCAGGTGTCCTAAGACTGAAACTATCATTTTTATATAACTACTTTCATCACCTTTTGTGTGTACAATCAAGTGCAACATCAGAGAAGACACTCTCCAGATGTGAGCTCTGTTAAACCTACTGGCGCAATTATCACTAATCATACTTTTTATGATTGCGTTTCCAACCGCCCCATTTTTATGCATATTTCCAATTTTCACATAAGAAATCTGAGTGGAAATGCCGGAAGTCTAAATATCCCATAAAAAGCTTTTAATGCTTGGCTAAGGGGAAAAGCTGATGTGTCAATAAAAGCAAAATGTGAAAGTGCAATAGAAACCTAGCTTAGTGAATAAATCATGAACTAAAAAAAGGCTTTTTCTTTATGGTTTTCCACCTTGTGAAGTTTGACGGGCGCTCTTAATTACGTCACCTCGTTGCGGCTTCTTCTTCTTCTGCAATAGCTTAACGCTAGCAGCTTTTTATCCTGATGTGCCCAACTCCTAATATTCACATAAGAGCAGTAGATGTAAATATGCATTCATTTGCATTTTACATTTGCATAAGAATCTGACTTTTGGAGACAGGCTTTCCTCCCAGCCTTTGACTTTAAAACAGCATCACAACCACATGACCTTATTGTGTCCACACTGCTACTAACATGCGACTTCGTAGCCATCAGATCATATTAGATGAGAGGATAACCCTTTAAAAGTGGTGAGTTATTACAACATCTCAGCCTGACGCGCCTGTGACAACCCAAGCTGATGCCAGATAATTGCCCTTGTGCTCGCCACTTAATGAACATAATTACCACATTCTTCGGTGTTCACCCCGTGATTAATTGTTACAACATTTCTTTGTGGAGTTCCGACAAATTATCCCCTCGTACCACCGATGCCATTTTCACATCAGGCAATCATAAAGTACGCATGCAGGCACTCATAAAGACAGCCTAGAGCCACTTGAGAGCCATGTTGGGATTATTGAAGGAGGCAGAGGAAGTTAAGGACTCGCCAATCAGTCAATTATAATCATTGGGGAAAGGTTTTTAAAGCCGTCACTCCTCTTTGAGGGAAAAAGAGGGGGATCTCATGAGTCGTACACACACACACACACAGCAAAACCACTCAGAAAACACAGTGCCTTATAGGCAGACACAAATAACATGAAAGGGAGAGTCTAAATAACTCCAAATGCCTCAGAAAACCATTGGCGGACATGCAAAATCACTTTGAGCTCCATGACACCGGTGAACTTCAACAAAAACATGCCCATACAAGTCAAAGGGAACGAGCGCTCATCCAATTCTTCGGCTCGTGTTTTGGGGGCAATTAGCTTGGGCATATTTCACAGACGACCTAATTGAGAAGCTGTCACCAAGTTAAGCAAGGCTCGTCTTAAGAGCATTTGCTTAATAAGCCATGGCCTAATGCAATAAGGTGCCTATTCCCAATCAGCCATGACAAAGTCTAATTTATGCCAGGCCAAATGAGCAAGAAGAGAAGGGAGTCTGGGGGCCCGAGTAATGATCGTAAACATTGGAAAAGTGTGATTTCAAAAGGAGTTTTGGAGAGACCTGTCCTTCCTAAAACACAGTTTACCCCGTGTGAGGGACGTGAAACATGCCTCCCGTAGAGAGGAAACCTCCACGCTCATGTATGCATCCACACAAACGGTATACAGTACACACGATCTGCAGCGCTTCTGCCTGATTGATTCAGCCAAGCATCAGATCGCTCACTGTGACAAATAGCTGGCTGACAGCCGAACACAAAAAAGCCCACACCCTAACACCTAACCTGTGAGGGGGACTGGGGCGAGGGAGGGGGCTGACCTAGCAGCAGGCCTCCACAGCTGTCTCCATCATGCCTCCCTTTTTTCTGTCTGAGTCACCTTCCATGTATCCTTCCCTCCCTGTGTTCCTTCCTAACTTTTACCTTTTCCCCCATCCCTTCGTACTTTTGTATCCTCATCAGTATCTCTGTAAGGTATTCTGTCCCTCCCTCGATCTCTCTCTCCCTCTCCTTCTCAGGGAGTGATAGATTCCCCCTCAGTTCATTTATCCTGGAAGCGGAGGAGACGGCAGTGTGATGTGATCCATCTCGCCGGCGATGGAGGGAGCGCGGCGTCCCTGATCACAGGCCCTATCAATCTCACTCATAGGGGCCGGATCAGCGCTGCTGTCAGACAGCAGACACACATGGCCTGTTCGCCTGCCGAGGACTTCCTACTGTACCTAGCGCACTAGCACTCACTGGGGATGTGACTGTAGCGGAGATAGGGAGACCCACAGAGGGGGATGCTGCCGTTTCTCAACTCCAGAGAGGGAGATACTTTAGTCCTACTCAGATGTTGCTGGCAGGACTTGAACAGGGGGGGTGAGTTAACGTTGTGTTTGGAAAAATCGGTTTCAAGTAATGCACTGCAGTGGTTCTAGTGCTCGAATGTTCAAATGTTATAGTTCAGAGTATGAGGTGAACATTTTTTTGTGTTACGGTTAACTTTCAGATCCACGTTGTCGCCACTCAACATCTCTTTAGGATTAAGTTATTAAGCCCTGGAATAATTAGTCCACTTGTCAAGAGAAAGGAAAAAAAGAAAAATTGACAAACAATCTATTAATCATGTATTTAGCAAAAATGCCAAAAGTGCTTGTTTCATCTTCTCAAATGTAAGAATGTGCTACTCTTCATAATTTTTGACCATTAAAAAGCAATATAGCAATTCCTATTCGCAGTCTGCATCAAAACAATCTGAATTTCAAACAATGCATGTTTGGTATTATCGATTTAGACAACATCATTAAATATCTAGATATAAGATTTCATCGCAATATGATTCCAGTGAAAGAGGTGATATTGGAGTTATATTGAATTATCGCCGACCTTGATTCAAACTGAAAATAATCTTAAATAACCAAGAATAGATTAAATGATGAATTGAATCCAAAACCAATAAATGGGTTAATTTACTTATGACAATAAAATGAAGACTGAAACAGTCACCCACCATGCAAGCCATATGGAGAGAACTGCACGTTTTCAGTATTATAGTACCGTTTTCACATTTTGGGTTTTGTCAAATATTGGAAATACGGGGATTACTATTTGACCGACAGCATTTCGATCCATGTCTGACCATATTTCCCAACACACTTGCCATATGCTGTATCAAAACACATCAAACTCTCCTTGACACTCAAGTACACAAAAATCACCCTGGCCCGTGACATAAACCACCCTTTACACACACTCCCCTTTACACACTCTGACACCCCTCAAAAAACACTTCCCTGCTGACGTGTAACACTCTCATGCACTCATCCACAGACACTTCATAACCTGACATGCATCACCCTGACACGCACACACACACACACACACACACACACGCACACATCCAGACACATCAAAAGCAGTGGGCTGTAAAGCGCTGTCCCTATCCACCCCAGACAGCGTCGACCAATCAAATTAGGCCTGATCAAAACATGCCATTCAAAGCCAGGGCTGGGTTGAGGGGGAGGTGGTGGGGGGGGGGGGGGGGGGCGTTCAGGGGAGCGCAGCCAACGCTCTGACCTTGGGAGCAATTAGCATGACCAGAGAGAGAGAGAGAGAGAGAGACAGAAACTGGGAGAGAGAGAGAGAGAGAGAGAGAGTGTAGGGGGGGGCTGAACAGAATAAAGAAGGAGGTAATGCAAAAGCACCCCCACCTTACTAGATCTGCAAATAGGGAATGGAGCCCTCTGAGGACCCACTCAGCACAAGGCCCTGGTCTTAGCAACCTCCTCCTCCTCCTCGGCAGCCTCTTCACCCGAGCGCCTCCAACTCCCCCTCCGCCTCCCAGAGTTCCCCAGTGCGAGCCCTCGGCCCAGGTCTCCCCCTGAGGAAGCCGAGGCCTCGTCTCCCTCTTCTTCACACTTGCTCTCATTAGACTCTGCGTGTCATATTTGATTTTGTAGGTCATTAGGTTCCATAAGGTCGCTATGCGTTTGAGGTAAAAACTACATTGTGTGGTGGATTTTTTTGCTCATTTCAATGGAGGATGAATTAACCAGAATAAGATCAATAATGACATTGAACTCCCTCGACACACACACACCTCCTCTACATTCTGTTACAGGTTCGTTAATCATCCAGTAACATATCAAAACATCTAGCAGTGAATCAGTATTTTCCAATGCAGTATCAATGTGGTCCATCTTTGATGATAAAACATTTACTGTCAGCGATCTTCCCACCGCTCACTTACAACACCTGTGTTTCCTTTCAAAGGAGGCAGCGTTTTAATGTTAACATGCGTCCGCTGTGTTTACACAACCATCCTCCAGTGTAGGAGCGCTACTCCAACACCCCCCCACATCTACCAGGCGAAACAAATCTCAATTGACTGCCAGACAGGGGGAGTTTGAGGTTAGAACCATACAGTAAAAAGCGGCTGGGACGGGCCACCTAACTGAGGTGCGCAGGTTCAAATTGTTTTCTATAAGTCACCTCTGCAGGGGATTTGTGTTTATCCCCGGCCATTGATTTGTTGCTGGGGTTCATCGAGTAAGAGGGAGAGAAGGGGAAGGAGGGGAGACCAAAGAAGGAGGACCGAAAGAAGGTCCATCGTCCTTCTCTTAGACCCTCCAGAGAGAGGTGAGTTTAATTAGCTGGAGAAGGACACCATGTTAATTATGTCGTGTAGGTTTTTAAGTACAATGTATATTATGGGATTGTATGTTGTAGGTTTTTGCATATATTACCTGAGAAAAACTATTGTGCAATTTGCTCAAATTTTACAATTTGTGTGCTATTTTGAATTCCCTTAAAAAATGCAATGGGCATTTTCACTTATTGACATTTCCTAAATGAAACAATTCCTCAATAAATCATGTTTAACATGACTCATTTGATCTACAGCATACATTCTTCATGTTCATATTTAGGCTTATGTGCATCAAGTAAAAAGTTGAGTTGAGCTTCAATTAAAATGTAAAAGGTTGATAAGACTTAAAATGACAGGAGGCACCACCTAATAGTCAGCTCGTCCGCTCTGCCATATTATTAACATTACCGCGTAATTATTGTACACTTTCTCCGGTGCATTTTTCTCTTCCTGGTCTCCCGTTCACCTACAAACCTCCCACGCAGGTTTAAACCCGGCTTTTTCTATGGTTTATCATATTCATACACATCTGCACAAACAAATGTCATGCTTTCATTATGTTATGCTAAACACTTTGGCATCAATCCGTCATCGTGGTATTATTTTCTTCTTTTCCTTTTGTTTATTGTAGTTTTGTCTTTCTGTTACAATGGGATATTCCTGATGGGGGGGATTTCCATTCCCTGCATTGTTCCACCAAGTTCTTGTCATTCTGCGTGTGTTATTCTCATCTCATAATGCTGCTGTGGCGCTCGCCCCATGACTCGCCTGTTTCAGATTCACTTAGTGGCTTAATTACCGCTGAGCATCTTCAATGCAAACGATAGACAAATGGAAAACAAATACAATCAACACACTGTCTTATTAACCAGGTTGTCTGATCTTCCCCCAACAACATCTCGTCTCCACGTGTGTGCTATACGCGGCATTGTGCCGATGGAGGCGCCGTGAAGTGAACGTTAATACGGGGTTTTGCATATGCACACAATGCAACGTTGGTTTGTAATTGGCAAAAGGTAAAAGGGATACAGGGAGGGCCATCACGTAGTCTGAACAGAGTAAACAGAAGAGCAGTCAAATGCAACATGACAGTGTTTATGTTGAAACAAAAAAACTACATGTATACAGCGCTGTAGCTAATTAGAATGGTAGAGCTTCACAAATAATAAAAGCTAATTAAAAAGACGCAATTCAATGATTAAAAGTGTCAAACAGAAAATGGATGAAAGATAACCAATGTCCCATTAAGTTTGTCAATTACATACTATTTTGATGGTGTGGGACCTCATGTAACTAACGAGTAATAATTGGTTTCAAAATTCATTAATCTGCCAGTTATTTTTCTCCATTAATCGATTAAACATTTGGTCCATAAAAATGTCAGAATATAGTAAAACAAACTGCCCATCACATTCCTGAAGGCCAAGTTGACAAATTCAGTTTGCTTTTTTTTAACCATCAAACAGCCACAGGCATTCAACTTACTATCAATATTATATTATATTATTAAAAAAATATCTAGCTCTAACATCAGTCATTATGAATCCCATACATTGCACAAAATACACACACATTTTTACGCTTCATATCAAATCAAACTAAATTCATCAGCTGTAGCATAATCACACGTTAAGTCTATATAGCTGCATTCGTACCTCAAAGCCCAACTGCTGAGAAGTTTACAGTGGCGAAGCATCTATGGATGTGTTTTGGTGTATGCTTGATCACTCATGCATGCTGTGGATTTCATCAAGGAGTGTGTATTCATTTGTGTTTGCTCAGTTTGGGGAGCGAGCCTCAGCTTGACAGTCATCTTGAGGGGCCTGCCTGCTATACCCATAAACAAGACGGGTCCAAATTAGCCGCTCAGAAAGCCTGTGGCCTTGAGTGGTGCTGTCCTACCCCCCAGCTACATTATTGAGCAATGCTAATGATCCAGGCTCTACTCATTTACTCCCTCTTCAACACCATTTCGCCGCCTCTCGTATCAGATTTAGCCTGGCTGACTTTGCAGCGAGCTTTATCATTTTAGATTTCAACCCTTCCCTCCCTCTGAAAAAAAAAAAAAAAACATATACCCAGTGGGAGCAGGACTCTTCACTCAGACTCTTGCTGACTCTCTCTCCCTGTCTCTCGCTCAAGGTTTTGGTAAGCAATGCTGCTCCTCCAGGTTTTAATAAGCAGTGGAGCAGAGGATTTGTGCGTGTGTGGGGTTGTGTACATGCATGGCTGTTTGTATGTGTACCAGTTTGAACGGTGAGCCGGTAACGAGACATACGCCCCCTCTTCTACCACCACCACCTCCACCACAACCGGCGCCGCACCACTGTTTACTCTAGCAAATCCTGAACGAGGCCGTGGCGCTCCGAAGAGAGCTTTGCTCCTGTTAATTGGTCATTAAAAGTAGTGGTTTGTGGGCCTCACTAAATCTTTAAACAGGCCATGAAATAATAAAAGGGGAGGTTTGTCACCGCTGTTAGCTCCCCAGAGCAGGCAGAGAGGGAGAAGGGAAAGAGGAGCAGGACTCGGCTTTTGATCATTATCTGCAGAATTAACATGACTGATAATAATTGCTCTGTTCATTTCGGGCCTTGTAAATACATGGTGGATGTGGGGCTGCACGCCGGCAGATGAAAGGAGCTTGTCATTGATGTGTGAGGGGGTAGAAAGAGGTGGGCTGGAGGGGAAGATTGTGGCAGTAATCATGATTATTGAGAAAAATACAAAGTCTTGTTAGACACAGGTTGCAGCAGCGATAGCTTGTTGTTCCCTCACACTGCACCTACAGTGCTGAGCATGTTTGATGCAAGGCACTTAGATGTTCTTGTGGTTGCATTGTTGTATTCAGCTCTGCAAGAGGAACTGCTGGTGAAGATGGAACCAGCCATGAATATGCACACCGACGACCCTCTCTTCTAAACACTAATGGTATCAAAGCTTAAAAGATGACTCCAGCAGGACGGAGACAACAGGTGTCAAAGCAAACGCACACTAGTACGCACTGTGTCACACACACACTCACACACGGACCATGTTGTGTGTTGTGCCCTCCTAAGCCCTGTGAGAGTAATGATTCCGTTATACTTGCATGGCTTCTCATATATTGATTCGGACCAGGAGGAGGCCCCTCCCGCAGGGGCCCCCATCCCTAGTCTCCCCACCCGGGTCCTATTGTGCCTGCGTGTGCATGTGTGCAAAATACCAGCAGTTGGTGTGTCAACAGAGTGTGTGTGTGTGTGTGTGTGTGTGTGTGTGTGTGTGTGTAAGAAAGAACAAAATAAAGAGACGAGTCAGGACACTGGATCTTCTTGACATCTTTAAGAGTACCGCCCAATCCCCTTACTCTCACGTCTACACACACACACACACACACACAGACACACACACAGACACACACACAAGCATGTTCGCATGTATGCAGAGACACATGAACACACACACACACACACACACACACACACACAACACACACACAGACACACACACAAGCATGTTCGCATGTATGCAGAGACACATGAACACACACACACACACACACACACACACACACACAACACACATGACCGTGCACATCCTCATTGTTGGGGTATCAGTTCAAGCCGTCAATAATGGTGCAGTGGACTGTGAAGGGACAGGCATGACCCAGACTGCCCATGGCGTGGAGTTCATGTGTGTCCGTGTGTGTGTGTGTGTGTGTGTGTGTGTGTGTGGTTAAGGATCCATACAATCCTGCAAAAGACACACACACACACACACACACACACACACACACAGATATAGAGAGAGCCTGATCGCTGACCTATATGACCTTTCCCTCCTCGCTACCCTGCTTCTGTCTGTGAGTTGCCCTGTGTGTGTGTGTGTGTGTGTGTGTTTCCTATACAGACCCTTTCCTCCCCTTGCCCCCCCCCCCCAGTCCCCCCTCTCCTCACTCGTCCACCCAAACCTCCCATTGTTTCCTCTCCTCCCCTCCATTGTCTCAGCTGAGCAGCCGGTGAGAGAAGTATGCTGATGCAGAGAACTGTCTGCTGGAAGGTTCATCATACAGGCGGAGGCAAAATTTTATGAAATGGTTTGCTGATGTGTTCTTTGCCAACGCTAGACTCAGAAAAGTGAGACTGCAACAGTTCCTAAAATCCATCTGGGAGCAACCTAAAAGCATCACTACCATAGTTTTTAATTGAAAACAAATGTATTTAATTTGAAATCAACATAACTCGGTTGCCATGCATGCAGACCTGGAGTCATTTAACACGTTTCACGTCATTCCCCTCTCTCTCGAGTTTTACATTTTTAGTGTTGATAAAACAACACAAGGCGTCCTCAATTTATTTTCCGCCCAATCATACAAATTTTCTTGCTCCCGTTTTCATGGGAGCAACTACTATACTATGTTCCCTGAACGTCATCCATCACGCTTAACCTTCCTTTTATTGCAGAACATTGAAAATGCATCTCACTTAAAAAGGCAACAAAGCTTAAATTTGTCTTATTGTTACTTTGACTGCTGTATTTCAAGTGAAATGAACACACGTAGGTAGAACACAATTCTACACAGAAGATACATTTGACCTATGAAGTAATATTAGGAAAATGGGCCTGTAAATTCAAATGGAAGCTATCTGGGTTTTGGCTGCCATCTTCAGGCTGTTGTGAGTATTACCCTCCCAACACATAGATGGGATTCACAAGCCCTAGAGCTAAACATGGTGATTGTTCCTTCATGAAAATTAGATATCCCCACCCCTAATCTCTTCTAATTTCATTCAAGGATTTGTAGGAGCCATAACCCTAAGACTTACATCGCACATAATCATTAACTTAGCATCTGTTTACATAAATGCACATCATTACCTCAATTTCTTACAGATTTATACACGTTAATCATTTCCCTCAAAAGCGTGAATGGTTTATGTATGGGAAATTAATGTCAGCAGAGTCACCATATAAATAATATGGCAAGCTTAAAGCAAAATAATCACTGTGATTTAAACCCTGACAGAGATATTCACAGAAATATTGTCCCAATTCCCAGGTACCCTTCAGACCAATTCAGCCAAGTTTACTTTTGGGATGACTCTGGACATATTATTTTATGTACAAATCTATGTGGAGCATTAGGTACAGTGAAGAGATGTGTGCTTCAAATCATGCTGCGAACCCTCAGGGAGGTGTGGTATTAAATAAGACCTACCTTTGGAGCATTAGTGGAATTCAATATGTGCAATGTAATTATTCTGCTCAATAAGCCACTGGAGGAGGATATTCCATTTACTACACGCTCTAAAGCAGGTAGATTCAGACGCTGTTTTATGTTCACACAATACAAGCAAACATGCTACTGGGTAAAGGGGGGGGGATGACATGCATACACGGATGACTGTTGGTTCGCAATTAAAATGGGGATACAGTTTACGCAGTTTAGAGCTGTTGGTGAAGACGGAGGAAACGATGGATTGAAAATCATCAAATTTTGTATTTTTTTCAGTCATATGGGCGACAAAGCCAGTACTGCTGAAATGATTAGTCAGTTAAATGAAAAATAAACCAATCAATCAATCAACTCATGGTTTAAGTCACTCATCACAGAGATGAAAATAATTTGCTGGTTGTAACTGTTCGAAGATCTGCTGTTTTATAGCAATTCTGCGATTTAAATGATAATTTCTAATTTTTCAATGGAATCACATCATGATGAAATCACACGTCGGGACGTAGTGCTTCACAATCACGTCGTCTAAATTGATAACAAGCATATCAGACTCAAATTTCTCAGAAAAAGTGATTATTTTATACTAAAGTTAAGTTAGAAAAAATACTCAGTCCTTTTCATTTATCAACAACTTAATTCACACAGGAGTATAACAAACAAAATGTTTTTCCCAATAAAGCTTATTTATCAAATTATCTGAAATAAGCTACATCATGATTGTTATTGAGATATGAAAGATTTCATATCACCCAGAACTAATTGTAAATTTAATATTGTAGAGAAAAAAATGCAAAAATAAGACTTACGGGAAATTGCAATTGCCACTTTTGCACACTTTTAATAAACATAACAGTTAATTGAATGATCCAAAGAATAATTTCAGACTAATCAATAATGATAATAACCTTCAGTTGTAGCTTCAAAAGCCACACACTGTAGTTGATCACGGTCGCATCTGGAAATACAGAGAACAGAACGCAGGACAAAAAGGACCAAAGCATATCCAAGTAATTTAATGCCACATAAGAAAACGCTTTAATAGGGAATGACAGTGCATACAAGCAGTACAGTGCTGCAGCCCGTCTGCAGTATCACCAATTCAAAACATAAAGAGCGCAAGTTTGAAAAGAGAAACAGAGAGGGGGGGGCTGGTATACGTTTCATGCTGTCCCAGTTGCCTAAAGTGATTCTCTCAATAATGTATTAGAGCACTTGTTTATTATTTACTGTTTACACAGCTCAACTCATGCTGCTTTTGTGGAGTGACACTCTCACCCGTCTGCGCAGAGCAGGCGAAACAAGACGCAGGGCGCAGACAGACAAGCCGGCCCCGCCAGCCGGAGCAGGCAGCCAAGCGAACCGGGCAGCCACGCGCTCCACGCCACGCTCAGTTGATGCAAAGGCGCTGGACTGAGAAATAAAAGAGCTCGCGGTTCATAGGAGCCGTTGTACGAGCATCCTGAGGTTGTCAAAGGGAGACACACATGTGCACAACGGAGGGGGCTGGAAAAGGGTGGGAGTGGGTGGGGTACTGATATTAATATTTATCGTCCACACCTAACTGGCCACCACCCCACTCATCTGTTTCTTCATTTAAAATGTTCTTTTATTACAAAGTGGTCCTTTGTATGAATTAAAGGAAGGGCAGTGCATCCTGCATGATAACAGGTGTGACAGGTCGTTTTTGTTTGTCATGACATATAAGAGTTTATTACATTAAACTGCTGCTCTTTTTCTAAGGTAATGCTAAGGCAATTAAAAAAAGAAAATCCGCTACCTCTACTAAATGATTGAGAATTATTTAAATTCTTCCTCACAGAGGAAGGGATTATAGCTGATAGCAACATAGTTTAAAAGCTTAATCTGAGATCCAGAGTTAACAAAAAAATGATTTCACTCCATAAAATCAAAGTTGTTAACGTTTTCAGATCCTTCTGAAGGTCTGTTTAAATCAATAATACTTTTAAATCTGGCAGGAAAACATTTTCTATTGTGATCTGTAAAAAAAAAGAGAATAATAATTTGCCATCTGGAACTTATATTCTGCACTTCTACATGTGAATATACTTGTAATTTGATAAGATATAAAAATTTACCAAGAGGTATGAAAAAATAGCATACTATCGGCACTGAATGATAAATGTTTCAATAACCGCCTGCCTCTTGGATTAAATAAGTATGTTGATGTTAAATAGGAAATATAAATTAGAGGAAATGATCCTCTCATACATGTGGAGCAGACTTTGCATCTCCTCACAGCTCACCGCGATGAGTCTGGTAATTACAAATAAAAAAGCCTATCTCTGGTCATAGCAGGCAATTATTACATCCTCTTGTGTAGGCATTAAATAAATAAGTTCCCAGGCCAATTTCTTAGAGAAAAAAAGTAGAGGTAGACACTTGAACACACACACACACACACACACACACACACACACACACAACAAACACTTACTGTACCCCAAAAACAAAAACAACCACAACCACACACACACACTCACACACACACACATGCAGCATTTTCAAAGTCATAAAACGAGGGGACTTCAAATGCAGCTATTTGTTTGGGGCCTGTTGTCGTGGGAATAGGCAGTGCGACTGTGCGCTTCATTAGAATTCCTTTCAAGTTGTGGAGTGCGGCCTCCCTATGTTCCTCTCCCCATATTCCCTGACCCCGACGCATCTCCATGGGGCTGAGGTAGGGCGGGGCACAGGCAGGGGAGGGGGGAGGTAAGGGTTGGAAGTAAAGCACAGTACATTGCACTGCAAACACACACACACACACACACACACACACACACTCAGCTGCATGGGTACAGTGGGACACCACAGCACACGCATACTGTCTTGTAAACACACACCGGAAAGTGCTTGAACTGGATGTGGAGTCACCAGAACTCTCAAAAGAAAGAAAGAAAACGCACATGCTTGCTGCAACACACACACACACGCAGACACACACACATTATTTTGAATGCAGATAAACAAATACCCGCACACACACGTATCCAGAGCTCTCCTCCCTAACGGTGTCACCTCGCTGCATCACCCTCTCAGGGATGCAGGGGGGAGGTTCGCCTCAGCAGGCACAGCTCAACACTCGGTCACAGGAGAGACTGCCATGTTGTGTTTTTGCCACCAGAGATGGTGCCAGGGAAATTGTTTGTGTAACGCACCTGGATCTTTTCTGGCACACTAATAATTACTCCCCTCATCTGCTGCAAGAGATGCTAAATGTTGCCTCGAAAGTCCTCAACATGAAGAGGAGTTTGGAAGTGTCTCCGTTATGATTGGAAATGAGTGAGTGGTATTTGTAACTAGATTACCAGCATGCTTACTGAGATACTACCTGAACTTATTGACACCTCGGCATTCTAGGGTTGGATCCTTGAAAAATAGTAAATACATGAGGAAAATGTGTGAAAATCTAATTTCAAATTCACTTCAATGACTTCTAAATACATTACCAGAACCATTCACTTCATGTGAGGACGAAATATCATTTAAGGCCCAATATGATGTTAAAATACAAATGTATTTACAAGATACACAACAGCACAGAATGATCATCCTTTTAAGAGTACCAAATACCAATGCATTTCTTCTTGAGATGCATTAATTAATTATTATTATTATTGTTATTGTTTTCTCCTTAAATGGATAGAAAAATGCATAATTATATATAGATATAAAAGCTGTTATAAACTGTACAAATATATGTGATATAATGGAAAAGCATTGTGCTCTTAATGATCCCAAGATAAACTATGATAATGATCCAAAAACTAACAATGATCAACAAGATAAAAAAACACAATGATTTAATCTGTCCTAATACACAAATCAATGAAGATGAAGCTATATATGTAAAAACATTGGTTAAATTATCTAGCAGGATGAGTCAGCATTTGTTACCATATTTAATGAAGCCCTTATTATTGTGAGCATAAATTTCAGCTGCAAACCATCCAGCGTTGGTTCGTTTTGTTTTCACCGTTGTCCACTTTACAAAGTGAAAAAGGCTTGAACCGGTCTGTATGAGTCGGGTTTTTTTCCCTCCCAGTTGGAGTGAGGTCACTTTGGCAGGCTGGGCTCCCGGACGAGACCCAGCGGGCGCCAGACTGCAGGGAGAGGGACGCGGAGCTGCTGCCCGTCACAGCCCACTGGTCGCCTGACGGGCCCCAAGGCCTGCCAGACTGACACCACCCCGGGCCGGCAGGAGGCGGAGAGGGGGCTGGGGGCCGAGGAAGGGGAAGGGGTGTATGGAGGTGGAGGTTGACATAGGGGACAATCAGTATCCAATGCATTTATCTATTTCATATAGTCGGGTAGAGGTGGAGAGGACACCGAGACACGGCACAGTGTGCCAGTGTGCCCGCTGTTGGTGTAGAGAGGGCAAGAGAGGACGCAATACAGAGCAATTACTCAGCATATAATAGATAGCAGCTACAATAGCATTGTAGTTGATTCAGAGAACTGGCTGATAAAAAATAAAAAAAACCTGTGTACTATCTGCGAGAGAAGAAGAAAAAATGAGATACGGGAGAGGAAAAAAGGGAGAGTGAAGAACTAGTTGTGTGTGTCCCAGCATGTGTCTGAGGCTGGCGTGGAGGAGGCGGAGGGTAACACTCACAGGGGCTCTCAGGCGTGTCCAGAGCATGAGCCTAGCACCTCCACTACATTCAAGAACACACACTCTGCTGTACATGCACACCTGCCGTCTCTCAACACACACACACACACAGCAATGTACATGCTTGCAGCTCATCGCACCGACACGCACACTCAAACTTTTACCCTGCAATTATAAAGTTCATGCAAAGTCACACTGGACATGTACATTTTCCCTGTTGCTTCCTTCAGTAGGACAGAAAAATCCCTCTAAATGGTTTTCTCCCCCCCTCCCACACTTCCAACATATCCCCTCCACTCTGTATTAATAAGATGTCTTCTTCCACAGAGGTAAGAAAACACAAAGACAACTCTATTGTCTGTGTGCATCTATGTGATATTTTCCCAACGGTGTCCTGTGCTTATGTAAACATGACAGTTTTTGAATTCAGAGAAGTGCTTATCCTTTGACACAGAGCCAAGTTTGCAGCACTGACTGCTTTTAATATACAGTAGCTCTCGTACTGGGGGATAGGATATCACTCACAGCGAAAAGCAACATATATATGAAATGTGTAAATGCATGAGTCCAACACTTACCTTGAAGATATTCAAATTAAAAACACACTTCTCACGTACACTCGTGCAGGTACACGTTACAAACACACACTGAAAGCCAGCAGACATCCTCGAACATGGAAGCAGTAACTGATGAGGGGAGCAAATTGAATCTTGTCAAAGAGGGGTTGGTGTTTCTACGGCGGAGCGTACACTGTAACTTTGCAATTAAACAGTAAATGGATCAATGTTTGTATATGTTTGTGTGTGCATGTGTGTGTTTGGGGGGCCTCAGGGGCCCGTCCTAATGAGCTATCTGTGTGCATTTCTAACAAGAGCTCGGTGCAGCGCCCACGGCACTGTCATCCCGGGCCGCAGCTGACCTTGCTCGGCTGCTAGGCTGTGTCGTTTGCTATATTTATGGCACCACCACCATCATCTTGCTGTGTGTGTGTGTGTGTGTGTGTGTGTGTGTGTGTGTGTGTCTGTGTGTGTCTGTGTGTGTGAGCGTGTGAGTGTGTATATTCACCAGTGTGTGCTTTCCAGGAGGGTGGGAGTGCAGGGGGGCTCACTCAGGAAGCAAATACTGTGTATATCAGCATAATGAATCAAGTGAGAGAGAGAGGGAGAGAGTGGGAGAGAAAGAGAGGGAGAGGGAGAGGGGAAGGCATGGAGAAAGCCATTTTCCCTCTGCTGTTTTCTCCCCTCGTTGCAGCCAACCCCTGTGGTGTCTATTCCATCTATTCTGCATTTGCCTTTTCCCCCCTTTTATTTCTTTGCTTGGCCTGATCAGAAAGCTGCTCCCTCCTTCAGCACAGCTTTCAGGCCACATCACTGAAGAGCTCTATATGTTTAAAACTGTTCGGACAGACAGCATTCACCCTCCTAATGTGATTGGGAGTGTTTATACAATGCATAGGTAGCAGAATGTAAGCTGGCAGTATATGCATCAGTTCATGCTGAGCCACTGTGCAAGCATGCAAGCAGCTATATGAGTTCGGCAACCGACCGAGCCGGCTGAATCGCCAGTGGAATAATAGCAATGCAAGTGCATGGAGTCAACTGGATCCCCTGTTCGTTTCTGGGCAGGGGACAGACTGGTGAACACACACACAAACACACACACACACACCAAGATACATACACGGCCTCAATATGCAAAGCTCCCCTGTGCTGGGTTAAGGGATAGGGGCGTGCTGCTGTGAATACTCATCTGAGCCTGGCAGAGGGAGCTGTGTGTATCCCCCCATAACCTCGGGGCGAGGGGCAGGGGAGGGCGCTCCATTTGCGTGGGACACACACATACACAAGTCGAAACACACACATCTGAAAACACATTTGCACACATGGAGACACACAAACGGGGGGGAAAGTCCGACACATACAAGCTCATACGCCAACACACACAAACACATAAAACGCAAACACACATTCACACACCCAGCTGATAAGCGAAGGAGCACTACGGGGAGGGGGCGCCGTGACCAAAAGTAAAGTTTTAATTCGGTCCTCGGGGACACTGCTTACTCATCCAACTCCCCCAAGGACCGACTTCCTCTGAAATCTATTCAAATCACATCTCTCCTCCGCCTTTTATTGCATTTCTCATATCCCCCCATCACAAAGTGACAAATCACCACACACTTCACAGAGCCAACATCACTTTCTCTGCATTTTGGGGGACAGATAGATTTGGGGGGATTTTTTACTTTTAAAGTGATTAGAGAAACTCACTTCCTACTGTTTTTTTCCATTATTTTCCATGAGCATTGCTTGTACATGAGTTGTCATGTTAGGAGTCCAGAGATGCCTTTACCCGACAAAAACATGCCGTTGAAAATACCTGGAATCATTTTGAAGAGGAAGTATTATTTATCTAACAAATGTGTAACTGACTCACTACTATCGCACACACACACACACGTCATATACAGTATTTAACGTCACACCACCCCTGCCGAAGACATTTCTGTCACAAACACACATCGTGCACTAATGCCATCGCATGCTGCCTCCCAAACAACCACACAAGTGTAGGAACGCACTCTAGTGCTGGAGTCCCACACTTCCTGCCAGTGTTCTCCCCTCCATTCTCAATAAAGCAGGTGATGAGAGCGTCGTGGTCTAATTAGTTTATGCAGACGTATGAAGCTGGTGGGACAGGCAGCATTGTTATTATTTCTCTCCCAGCCCACAGCAGACACACACACACACACACACCACAACAACAGTGACACTTACAACGTCGCCTGCCGCATCCCCGACCACACTCATCGGAGATGGTTGGGGGGGGGGGGGAGGCTGGATGAGAAAGGGGGTGTCAGAATGAGGAGAGCCGGTGTGCGAGCGTGAGAAGAGAGGGAGAGAAGCGCCACTTGATATATTCGTAATGTTCCTTAATATTTTCATTTTGATGTAATTTGTGGCCCCGGTTTTTTAAATATCCGCTCTGTAATAATGTTTAATTTCAAGGGTCAGTCTGCCAAGGAGTATATTAAAGCTGATAAAACTCATTTTCCACAGGCCCAATATCGCGCCCAGATCAGGTTAGGAGGCCAGCCTCCCTGAATATTTCATCTTTTATCATGCCGATAATGGGAAGATGACAGAGGCGCATTATTACAATGAGAGAATTGCTCATTTTCCTGACGGGGAGGGCTGCCTGGCTGCTTGGCTGCCTGCTTCCCTGACTGCCTGCATCAATGACTGGCTGGGGCTGCCGAAAGCCGAGGGCTCCACAGAGTGTTTGTCGCAATAAAAGAAATTCTTCCCTGGGAGAGGAGAGGTGACAAGTGGCGAGGAGGAGAGGAGGCGCAGGGAGGGGATGGAGCTACAGAAAATGAGAGGGGGTGAGTAAGAAAGTGAGAGAGAGAGAGAAACGCAACTTTCTTCAACCACCTCACTTATTTGATTGCGATGAATAATAAATATGGGGGATTGCAGTTGGGGGGGTGCATTGGAGTAACAGCAGTGTGCATGTGTATGTGGTGATGTGGCAGGGTAGGGGGCTAGGTGATAATCACAGATTTGAAGAGGGTCTCCATTCCGAATTAACCCATTTAATTGAGCCATTAGGAAAGAACAAAGCTGAGGCTATGAGGCGAGACGGGGGTACAAAGTGTGGGGGGGGGTACTCCAGCCCATCATCAGCCTTGAAAATGTAACCTGCCCCGCACGCAAATGACTAACTGGACCGGCTCTGGCGCCAGAGCAGCTTAATAAATGGACCCAATCAAGGCTGTTCTGGGGACCACCTGTGTCCCGTACAGGTCAGAACCATTAGACCCACATTAGAGGGCCATGATAGACGCAAGCGCCACTCCAGCCACCCCAATAATGAGGATAATAAGAGAACCATAATGGCATATTTATGGGCTGGCTGGAAAAAGAGACGGGCAGCAGTGTTTTGGGTTATTCAGAATGGCAGGAAAGGAACGGGAGAACTCGGATTCAGAGACTGTATGGCTTTAAGTAATGTGCTATATTACAGGCTGCACTTTCAATAACCAACATGATTACAGGAATTAATCCTTCCAATACAAACCCTCTCATAAAAGAAAGCAGCAAATGAGTAAACCACGAGTGATCAGAATCAAATTAATCACAAGAGACCTAGTTATGATACACTTCCATTTCCATGTGTAAAAGATCTGTCACACACCAGGTGGGCCCCTCTTGGCATTTAATATGTTAATCTGTAATCTTCCTCTTCATTCAACTATTCCACTACAGGCACCGCATTGAAGGAATTCTCTCCTTTTCTGTATTTCTCTCCCGTACTCTAATTCTGACACTTCTCGCTACGCCACAGGCATTGGTTGAAAGCGTGAATGCTGGGAAATAAGGACAGGGATTTTTAACCAATTAGTTATTTAAACATTCTGGTCGAGCTCAAAAACACAAGTGATTTAAAGTAAACTTTGCATATCCTTTGTTTGGAAAAGCAAGTATCAAATAAACGCACTGTGAGTCCAATTTAGCAAAGATCTGTGTGTGTTGGAGGGAGCCCACGGATACCTGAAGCTATGGCAGCTGAGCAGACATCATCTGTGCAACAAGCCTGTTTCCCATCTGTGTGGACACTGCAATTAAATAAAAGTAACACATTAAGTGTCTACTATCCCTCTTGGTTGCCCAGTTATAATCTCTCTCTGGTTCACTTTGTAAGTTCTCATCCCCATTATCCATGAGCGAACATTTCTATTTTCATATCTAACGATCATGGTTACTGAAGATCGCTGATAGGCGACCTGATCTCCCGTGGGCAAATGTGTGGCTTAAAATAGATTTCAATAAACCTTAAGGCTTTCTTCAAGTAATACAGTTAAAGTTAATAAGAATACACAGCTATAACAAAATATCTAATTATTAAAAACAATCAATTTAATGGCAATGCATCCTAATAAAATGGCTTTTAAAAGTCTGTGTCAAAGCTTGTTATGAATTCCAGGATTAAACACATTCAATGCAAAATCCACTGTAACTGTAACACTTGTTCAAATGATCACCTTGTCTTCTGATCTGAGAGGACGACTACAGGAGATTTAAGTTTGTCCTGCATTATCTTCCACAAAACGCTCCATCCCCCTGGTGTTGAAAGGGCACTGGCAGGTGTGGGAAAAGCTAATATGCAGTTCAGAACAATGAATTATGTATTATGTTGAATTGAAGTTAGTGTAAGATGATGATGTCCTGGCAAATGAATGGTTTCTGGTTGCTACACAGCACAGAGTTTATCACTGACAGGTCCAACAGCTTGTCAAAACAGTGTCTTAGCGCTGGAAGGAAAAGCCTTCAAAGAAAGGACGGCCTAGCCCAAGCTTAACCCACCCATCCTTAGCCACCCTCCAAAAAAGGTGCCAGACACTTTGGTGCTTCCCCATGGAGGGGAAGAGGAAGTGATGAGCACCCCAAAGGGCAACGGAGGTCACCGCTGACCAGCGTGACTGCCAATGACCCCAGGGAAGGAAGGGATGGAGTCAAAGTGTCTGGACCCCACCCCAATCATGAAAAAATACAAATAAAAAAAATCTGTCACCGTGTCGGGAGGGGTGAGTGGGAGGTGGTGGGTTGGGCCGAGGGGGGGGTGGGTGATGGTGGGTACCAGACTGGGGCACCTCGGGGGACTTTTGGGGAGGAAGAGCCATGCACCATGTCTCCTGCTACCAACCATAGTTCCCTCATTTGATTGTGAAGCCATGAATAATGCATGGCGGATGGGACTGAAGGAGGGGGAAGGTTGGGAGGGAGGTTGGGTGTTGGGGGGGGGGGGTGCTCAACCTTAAAGGGGCCCTGCCACAGTGGGAGTCATTACCGATGAACAACCACACTGATGAGCCATGGAAAGTGAGAGAGGGTGAGGAGAACGAGGGAGCGACGTGGAATGAGTGGAGGAGAAAAACAAACAAGATATAAAAAAAGAAAAGAAGGATGCCCATGAAACCAGGCTGCTCAAACATTTCAAGCATGCCGCTTATTGAGTGTTTTTCCCTCCTCTGTTTTCATCAGTCTGTAGATGTTTTGTTGTTGTTTTCATCTGTTCATTCATCTATTCATAATTCAAAATCAGGAAAATACTCATCTTTTTGCTGTTTGTTTGTATTTGTTGCCTAGGTTCTTTGTAATAAGTTTTATGTACTGTAATGCACGTTAAAAACTTTAAATACTGGCATGCCTACAGTCTACAGATCACAGAACCAGGGATCTTAATGATATATCAATGACACATTGTCACATTTGCCGCATTATGTTTCACCATCATCTCAAAATTGTTGATTTGATGTCCGATTTCCAGACAGCTGAAGAACTGTTCCATTGTGTTTCATGGACAACCGTGATCAGGGCGACTTTCAATAAGACAGGAAGGGAAAAAAGTTTGCTTCCTTCATGCAATGTTGGAGCTTTGAGGTTCACTCAGACTGCAGGGAGTGCCTGTCGCCTGCAGCTCCTCATCTTACCACTTCACTGTGGCTGCTTCTTCTTCTACTACTCTTTTTTTTTGCAAACTTGATCTGCCAGAATTTCCCCAACAAGGATGTACAGTACTGTGTAACTGACTAACTTCAATGAGTGCACTGTTCCAGTGTTGAGACAGAGATTACAGTCAGGTAATGTATGTTGTCACACACCTAATGTTGCCTCTTTGGCCTGAAACAGAGATATTATGACAGGAAGAAGAAACGTTACATGACGTATGACTGGGCTGAATATAGCCAATAAAAATCCATTCTAATATGCCTTGATTGATTCTGATACAACTTTTAAAGTCTGGCTCAGGATCAGTTTAACTGTTATACAACTGAAATCTCATATATTTAATACATATATCAGTCAATCGAGAGAAAATTAATCAGTAATGATTTTGATAAGCAATTAGTCCTCTACATTTTATAATCAATAAAAGTCCCCCCAAAAAGGTTGAGCTTCTCCAACGTAAGTTTTTATCATTTTAGATATCATTGAAATTTGATCCAAAATCAGACACTAGCTCGGGCTCTAAAAAAGTAATCAATTAATTCAACAAAATTGATTGATTGATAATGAAAATAATTATTATCATAAATAACATTATATAATAGATGCAGCCCAATAATATTTGTAAACATAATCATTAGCACTAAAAACATGATGCACCTACATATCACAGAAAAAACACTAGTGTGCTCACACTTGGACAATGATCCAAAAAACAAAACAAAAAACGAGACTCATACTTGCAAAATAATAAGCCATAGAAACACAATTTATTTCCGCATATGCAAGTTGCTGGAACGGGAGGTGGGTGGGAGAGGGAAATGAGCAGAGCCATCCAGCAGTATTGTATGTGTGCGTGCGTGTGCGTGTGCATGTGTGTGTGTGTGTGTGTGTGTGTGTGTGTGTGTCTGTGTGTGCAGGTGTGTATGCTATCTTGCGTGTGCTGGAGAGCCATTCCTGCGGCAGCAGCTAAGGCGCTGTAGCAGGACTAGGTGTTATCACTCATTGTGATTCCGTATTACAGCATGACGGATGGGCCCCCGCGGGCCGGCGAGCGTCGCCGCGCGCTTATTACCGCAGCTCTTAAGTGGGAGTTGATTTAGCTTAAATAGGTTGTTTCATAAGGAGAAGACACCAGCGCTGTCACCACTGCTCTGCTGCTCGCTACAGCAAACTGCCACTCTAATTGAATAATGCCTCCTCTACATACCTATTAGGGTGCTTAGGTACATAGTGTGCCCCAATAATTGCTTATACAACCTGGCTAATTTGGCCTTCACCCCCCTGCACACACACTTACACACACACACACAACACTCCTCTCCCCAATGTGTGATATTCATGTTGCTAATATAACCCACAGTATGTGTGTGCTCAGTATTTTACAGTATTCAATGTTTGAAGATCCTCAATATTGCTCCGGCGTTTTAGCAGAAACAAAACAAATAGGCCTATATTTGAGTCATAAATTCAGGATTTGATGCCGCATATCTAATTTGATATTCCTTTAACCTGAATCCAATGCAATCCGTGGATTCCGAATGCTATAAAAGTGCAAATAGACCTACACTATAAAGGATTAGTGTTTCATTACCATATCACAGGGAAATATTTGAGCATGCATGTTCCAATAATACAAGTGCCATGGTGTTTATAGCGTGGAGGTGGTTACGATGGGAGGAGGTTTGGATAAAGGCATTTCGATTAACGAAACGTTGATCCGTTTCCCTGTCTCTGTTGGCTTTAAGAGATTATTGCTGATGCAACAGTGCGGTGGCATGTGAATTGTGCGCTGCCGTGGAGTGGAACCTGTGCCAACTCTCTGTAAATGAACAAGGCGCCATGGATTCGTGCCAGCAGCATCATACTCCCGGGGAAGTCGAACTTGGCCGTCAATCATGAGCCCTCAAATGGAAACGCACCAATTTTTCAGTAGCCCGCCACTTTACCCGGTTTGTCAGACAGACGCACGGATATTAACACACACCCAAACACTGGCAAACGCACAGACACAAAGGAGTACTAAAAGGTGAAAAAAAAGAGAAAAGGGCAAGTACATTCAGTGGGAAGTTTGATCAGCTCCCAGAATATCTAGATTATTCCTCCTGAGCAGCTACACTAAATCTAACTGTGACTTCAAGACCTCATGAACAGCATGGGAATTTCATCAGCTCAGCCTTAGGTCAGAAATGATAAGGTTAGAATATAATTTCACTCTCTGGACTAGAATTTAAAATACATGGAGTATATTTAGTTAGTATCTGCTAAACATGCTGTACAAGCACAAGTCCCAGTGATTTGATTCAAACTGCATTCAATTCAGAGTTAAATGTGTATTGTATTGAAAAAGGTTATCCCTTTCAACCAAAAGTATGCTTCCAGGCAAATTACTTTTATTAAATGTCACAAAATATAAGTTGGTTTTACTTTTATAAGTCAGCCTGTCTTAATTTAATTTTCTTTGCTTTTTAAATTATCTCATGATTTCCAGCAATAGCAACTGATTCATTGCTCTGTTTTTGCAATCTTTAGATCTATTTAGCTGTTAAACTGTAAAACTGGATTAAGTCTGAATTAGTGATATTTTTATACTTTCAACACACATTCCCATTGATTTTTGTTAGGTTTTAAAGGCCCAAATGCACCTTTTCTATGTTGTCGATTTTTTCTAAAAATAAAACTGACTAGGTGTTCATTACTGGGTGTGAACTACGACTAAATAACTATAAATACCTTGAGAAAACTGAACCTGTTGGGAACCGTGACGTAAATGATAAAGATACATTAAGAAACGTACAGAATGTTTGAGTATTGTCTGAAGGAAATGTAGTGTTCCCTATATTTACAAAAGGTCATGGACACACAATCAAACACACACATTTTGCATCCATTGACACAAACATTTGTACAAAGCATGTGCTCACATGCCCACACATATGCACAGCCCTGTGGGTGCTTTGCTGTGCCACCCCGCTCTCTTTCCCATGCGTGCTCGCTGTGCCCTCTGGTTGGCGGTGATTGATGACGGCCATGGCGAGGCAGATCATTTGGGTGGCCCCATCTACACAGGACGTAAATCAAATCAGCTCCGCTAATGATTCTCAGACGCTCATCTGGCAGCCACGGCCAGAAAACTATTGGGTCTTGCACAGAAGGGACAAAAGAAACATCAATAGGTCCCAGAATGATTTTATTTGACCATCCGTTCCAGGGATTGATGTCCATTTTCTTAAAGATTTTCTAGGTGAAAGTGAGGCACCCTTGTCTGGGAGAGAAGAAAGAAATCAAGAACTCATCATCTGTGCTGCATCACAAATGTGAAATTGATGCATGTGTGCTGTGTGGGCATGTGTGTGTGTAGCTCCATGGATATGCATCTATTTAGATGTGATGCAAGGTGAGGTAATGTAGCTGAATAGGGAAAAGATTGCTTCATTGGAATATCTGATATCAGCTCTGCCAGGTACAGAATCTCAAAAATGTCAAAACAATCAAAACAGGCAGCAGTGGTGAAGAGAATGGAAACTAGAATAAAAATCCAGCCTGTACAGACCACCAACCCTGTCTGTGGACCAGCCCTGTTGCTACTGTGATGTGATTGATATCCCTGGCAGGTGAGAGGACCTCAGCCCTCAGGCCTCCGGGGGTGACCCATTACAACTTTTCATTAAAACGTCTGTCCGATGCACCAACTTGATTTGCCTATAATTTATGACGCCATTAGAAGCTAATTAGTGCCAGAATCCCACTGCCCTGCTCGACCCTTTGCAGTTAAGGGAGGGCACACACTCTTGGCTTTAGCTGCACGAGTCCTCACATCAGAAGCCACGTCAGAAACATTAGATCTCACTACTGGTACCGTTTACACTTTGATCCTTTGTGATGTTATTCTGGTGCTTCCTCACCCTTATCCCTCCCAGGACAATTTACTGAGTTGCTGTTGCTTTCTGCAAGGCATCACCGCAGATCTCAGTTTATCCTAAACACACCACTCTTGTTGCATTTTTCACAAGGCTCTACAAGCTTTTTTCAGCTTGTTACAGGTTAAATTACGGGTGAATCAGCGATTAAGAGAGCAACTATACGTTTTATACAAGCGTGATTGATAACTTGTTTTCCCATATCACAGTATGACTAACCTTTAAACCTGGATTCCTTTGTCTTTGCAGTTATTCGACCTCGGCAGAGGCCTTGTAAGATTCAAAATGTGAATCATCTGCATACAGAACAAATGTTTAACAGTAGCCTAGCAGAGCAGAGAGTGACTGTCCTCAGCAGCTTGTCTATAAGATTGGAGGGGAGGGGGGTCTCATCAAAGCCAGTGCACCCATGCATGAAAGTCAATCCACTGCTTGTGTGTGTTTTATTTATTCATTAGTGACACACGGCTTGAAAAGGAAGAAGGAAAAAAAACACAAGAAAGTTCCATTCAAATAGGCATGGCATCCCTGGAGCGGCATTGTAAGAGAGAGAGAGAGAGAGAGAGAGAGAGAGAGAGAGAGAGAGAGAGAACAAGGGGGGGGGGGGTAATGTGTGTGTGTGTGTGTGTGTATTAAAAAAAGGGCAGGGTGCTGGAGGAGAGGGAGATGAGGGAAGAGTGGGATGACTTCTTTTAATTTGGGGAACCCCTCGGGGGAAATCGAGCCTGTGAACACGCAATTACAACAGTCATCAGTGAAGCGTGCACGTGAGGAAGTCGGGCATCTAGCGGAAAAAGAAAAATATCACTATGGAGAAGGAGAAGATGATATGAAGTATTATTATCTCAAGTCCCAGCCGCTCCTCCCCCACTGATAATCAGCCAAATACACAGGCATGGTGCACACACACACACACACACACACACACACACACACACACACACACACACACACACACACAATTTCACAATTTCAGAAATGATAAATGTAACTAATACACAGATCATCTATTACAAATAACTGTTTTGGGGGTGGGGGAGGGGGAGACCATCATCATTGGCCAATTATCATCTTATTATGGGTGTTAAGTGGCCTCATATTAGGGTCAGCGCTCCTCATTTCAAGGGAGACAATAATTGTTAACCTCTGTAATAGCGATACACAGAAACTCTTTAACACACCCCCGGGGGATCTTTCACACCTCGCACACCAAACCTGCGTAAGTGCACTGGCCAGAAGGTCAAATGATTTCCAACAAAACGCTGCACTTCCAACCTGCTACGGCGTTTAATGTTGATCATACCGTAAATGCATCCAACAGATTAGATGCATTAGTGTTCACACTTGACCACAAGTGTCATGTAAATTATTTCAGATTTAATTGTGCATCGTACTCTTACATCGTCATCATATTTTATATTTTTGGCCAGTGAAGTTTTTACACTACGGCCACACATGCTGTCAATTCCTCTGAGTGAGCACCTTTTTGGTAGGCGTGTGTTTCAAACAACTTAATCCCACCGTGGGTGTAGTTATTAGACAGTCAATTATTATCATTTCATACCTGAAGTTAATTATTAAACAGAAATTCAAACAATTATAGCTTCTCCAGTGTGGGGCTGTTTTATTTATTATAGAATATTTTATAAAAAATAAATAAATGTATTAATCTCTGATCAAAACAGCCGAGATGTCATTCTTCTAGAACTAATTTGAAACTGCATTTGTGTTTCTCACTGCTCTGCAAACCTTTAATTATTATATTTTCCTCTCTAAAATCACAATAAAGCTTTTCATGTAAACCGAGTTTTACTTTTTATTTCATAAACATTTGACATCTACCACAGATTTAAATACTCATCAAATTGCAGCAATGTAAGCTGTGGAGACAAAATGGAAGAATGGAGAAAAAAGTCGGTAAGACTAATTAATTGACACTGTAATTGACAAAAATGGCCACCAGAGAGAAAGTAACATTCATAACCCACAACCCCCCCATACAAAAAATAGTTGCATTCAGACTTTAATCTGACAGAATTTAGAGAGACACATTGTCAATAACAAAGGAGATCAAATTATCTTTTCGGATTGGAAATTCAATATAGCCGAACACATGACTAAGGTAAAATTCTGATTATACCTAATCAGAAAGTTTTTAAAACAATCAAATCTTAACTCGTGGCAAGTCCAATAAACTTGTAGGAAATCTGAGATTTGGCAGCATCTTTAAAAGTTGATTCCCATTCAAAACAGTGCAAGCCATGAAAACAGATAATCCTCCGAGGACATCTCCAGCGCTTCACTTCACCTCCACAGTACACAGGAAGAGACAAGAAACTCGGTAACGTGTGCTTTTCAATAACTTTTTCTTTTGAGTCAGGTAAAACCAAATCCATTTAGCTTGTAGATAACAGTCAATCTCATATAAATGACTCTCCTAAGTCAACCTAGGGTATATCATTTTTGGAAATCACCTTTTGCAAATAACTTTCAATTCCTTTCCGGCTTAAATCAAGTTTTTCAGGAAATTCTCTTTGTGGTATATTGCATCTGGCTGAGTGGCCTTTATTGTGCTGGCTCTCAGGTGGGCTGTTATATGGGAAGGCCGGACCCTGGGGTCCTGTGTTGCCTCTGGCTTATATTGCGACAGACACCAAAGTGACGATCCCCCCCCAATAGCCTGACTCTCTCACTCAGCGAATCCTCTAAGTGAGTTACCTGTCTAGGAGGGTGGCTTGGATAGAATGAAACACTCACTTGTCACTTTTATTAACCCTCTTATTCCCCCTCTCCCTCCAACACTGCCCCCGCCACCACAACCTCCTACTATCATTCTAACCCTCTACTTTCCACCCAACAAAATCCCCATTTTTCTTTTCTTTTCTCCCCTACATTAACCCGCAATTCTCCCTATCACACCCCCTGAAGCCAAAATCATCTCCGTTTTGCATAATGCGCCATTTAAACTGATAGCGGTGACATAAGCGGGAGGGCACTCGGAGTGAGATGGAGAGAATGGGAAAGTGATGAAGCTTCGTCCTTTCTTTCTAACTCACTCTCTGCGTCTCTCCCTTGGCAGCTGGCTGTGACCCCTGGTGGCAGTTATTATCCACAAGGTCGCAGTTGGTCCCTTTTCCCATGAGCAGGACGCAACCCCTTCCTAATGTACTCTCCCACTAGGCCTGCTCCTGTGAAGCCGAGTATATGGCTTCACAGGCAGTAGCTCTCCTCTTCAACACACACACACACTCACACTCAGACACTCACACACAGTCAATGTAATACTGATTCATGAAATTATGCATTCATTTTGGGGTTATTTCTTCTTAGAATAAAAATTGATCAAACTGTTTTGATAGTACATTATTGAAGTCATCGTTTGAGCAACATGGTCTCGCTTTTTGGTCCCCTGTTTCTCAGATGTGAAGATCTGCAGATTTTACTATGTCTCGACTAAAATATGAATCGGTTAATAAAAAATTCTGTACAGATTAATTGATCGTGAAAACAAATCAACAGACTTTGACATTGAATAAGATAACATAAATGAATTTATAGTTCTGAAAAGACTACGACTTACTACTTAATATATAAATTAGTTATGTAATTTGTATAAATATAAATTGAAAGTATTCGTAGTACTGTTAGCAGCACATATAAATAGGAATTGTTTTAACAAGGGGGCTGCACAACAACTCTGAGAGGCCACAAGATAATACGTGTGCAGTGTTTCCCATTAATTGCCTAGACTCTGGTGGTCTGCCAAAGTCCATTTTGTCCAGCCAGTTTCATAATGAACGGAAAATATTTTTTACAATTCTCACCAGGTGGGCTGGCCGGCTCTCTACGGGCAAATTTGCTCCACTGTGGTGGGAATTGACGAGCTCCAGTTCTGCTTTTTCTTTTAAGTCTTCGTGCATCACATTTTTAAAGTGAATCTTTGGTTTAACTCCTCCAAACACAAATATGTCAGATATAAACTGAGAAGAGGGGTTGCACGTATCACTTTGTTTTTAAGGGTTTAAAAGCCAAAAGGTTTGGGATCCACTGTGCAGAGTGAATACAAATTACACCTGCTGCGGTTTACAGTTGTTATATTTAACACTTAAAGCTACTAAACATAGCTGAAAAGTTAAATATTTTGTTTGTACCACCTGCACATAGCTGAGTTTTCACTGAGATGATTTGATTGCTGCAAACTGTCTATTTTGGCTTAATCTGACAGTGTTGCTTTGATCCTGAATATTATTCATTATGTGAGTTTCTCTGGGTGAGAGCGTCTGCCAGATGTCATAAATGTGAATATAAATATTGGCAAAATTGATGCTGTACAAGCTTTTTACCAGACTGCAGCATTTTGCAAAAAAAATCAATGTTGATCCTAAATCAACTCATCCTAGCCTGTTGACATTCATTCATTGATTTATGTATCTGAACAAAATATAGAGCCAAACCGCAAAGAGAGACTTCTAAAAGATTTCAGACAGAAAACAATGGCAGAAACAAGCGCCGTCTACATCTCTGTTTCGTCATGTGACACATTCTTAAATATTCCAATAGAGAAGTGGGCAGAGACGCAACATAACCTCATGAATTCAAATGGCCGATGCCCGGAATGCCAATGGTTTCAGTCTTCCCTGCTGCTACCAATTTATATTTTCCATATGGGTCCTTAAATGGCAAATAGAAGTCAGTCTGTGCCCTTCTATCCCTCCTTGCCTCCCCCCTGGGGACAAAGGCGGTCAAAAGTCAAGGAAATTCTGATTCCTCAGCACAGCACACCAAGGGCACCTAAACACAAACCAAACAGCTCCCACAATGCCTCGCTGTTGGCAAACTTGGGTTCCCTCCCTCAGAGATCTGCTAGTATTCTAAATGGTAATTATCACACACACACACACACACACACACACACACACACTTGCAGGCGTGCATACATACTACCTGGACTCTACAGATGAAATGCAAAAGACAAAGAGGAGAAAGGGAGGAGTTTCGGGGAGAGGCAGTAGAGAAAATGAGGTGTAGTGAGAAAAAAAATGAAGGAAGAATGTAAAAGGGAAAAAAAGTGGTGGGTATGTAAATGTGGAGTCATAGAGTTCAGGAGGAGAGATGAGGTATAATGTGCTGAGCTGACCTGGGGGCCGCAGGGCTGAGTGTCCAAGGGCCAGTGGGGGACGGTGGCCAGATCTCAGTGGTTATCATTATGTTGAGGGGGAGGTGTTCTGAGTCCCTTTCCCTCAATCCACCCCCCTCTTTCTGAGACTCCATTTCTCTCCCAGGGCAAAGGTGAGGTGGCCTGGGGAGCAGCGGAAGGTGAAGGGTAACGCAGGGCGAGCTCGGGGTCAGCGGCTGTCGTTAGCCGTGCAGCTTGACCTTCTCACCTATAACTTTAAGTTTTACTCCACAAGTTTTTTTTTTTTTTTTTTAAATACACTTTTTGTCACCCACTGTCTCATTGTATGACCACTGCTAGACCATGCCGGGATGACATGTCCCCTCCTGAATCTTAATGGTTCAAGTTCCATTGAGGGACAAACTTTCAGATAGATTTTAAGGAAGTCTTACAACAACAAAAAATAAATAAAGTGTGTGTCTCTGGGAGTGGACTCCTGATCTCTGCGGATTCCTGTCTCACCTGTAGCTCATTTGACTTCATCAAACACACACACACACACACACACACACACACACACACACACACACACACACACACACACACACACACACACACACACACACACACACACACACACACACACACACACACACACACACACACACACACACACACACACACAGAGTTAAAATGAACTTCCCTCCGTCTACAGCCTGTCTGCTCTTTGGTCCAGTTCACCGTTCATTATAATGATATCCTAAGGCTTTTTTGTGTGCTACAGGAACTTAGTATCATTGCTGAAATACTTAAAGATGTAATTTTATTACATCTCTTCTAGGTTTCTAGGACTAAATGATCTTAGAGATTTTATAATGGGTTAAAAAAAATGGAAAAGTGGGCAGAAATGAGTGGAGAACGGAGTTCAAGTGGGAGATAAGAAGGTAGGAGCACTCTTAAACCTTAGATCTAGGAGATCAAACACACACGCACACACACACACACGCCTGTCTAAAACACATGGCACTTTCTACAAATTAGAAATCATCTCAGTTTACAAAAGCTTTCGCTCCACAAAAGGTGTTCTTTTCACAGACACGAGGCTGTTGGCGCAAAGAAGAGCCCCCGGCCCTTTCATTGTCAAGCTCTTATTTTTCTTTTCTTTGCCATCAACAACACCGCCCTCTTTATCAGTGCAATTACAGCACAAACAGACTCATCATTGGCCCAACTGTCCTCTGCCATCGCCTCCATTTCCACAAGCAACCTAATTAGTCCTAAAGAGAGAAAAGCCGATGAGCGGAGGAGAGTAGAGAGGCAGCGAGAGAAAAGACCAGCTATCATGTCCATTTGTGTTGGTTTGGAACAGCGATTGTATGTGTTTTTGTGTGTGTTCGGGTGTATTTTTCCCCCTCTGTTTTTTCCTTTTTTTGTTGTTGTTGTCCTCACTCTATCGCCTTTTTTTTCCCAGAGAAAGAAAGCCTTCAAAGGAGCAATTGTGCAGAGCGGCTGAAGTGGTCTGTTGGTAAGCGGACAGCAGAGCAACACAACAAACATGGCTGGCACTAATCAGGGCCCCGGCTAATGTAAACAATGTCATTTTTTGCCCTTAATGAGCCAATTTTCCGCAGATACGAGAGGGCGAACAATTGGGGCATCGCCTTTGATGTGATTCATCTGAAGGTTTGTTTGTGATCGCTTGGCACTTTTTGTTGGAAGCCCTGCGCCCAGCTGCTTTCATCTACCCTGAAAAGGGAGAGCCACAGCTCACTTGGGTACAGAGGGAGGGGTGAATAAAAATAATAATTTCTTTTCTTTCGCTTTAAAAAAAAAAAAAGAAAACCACCCTCCCCCTTTTATCATAAACTAATCCTAATCAGCTGACCAGCCCCCTCCTTCTGGTCTCCCTCCCCTTTAGCCCCCCCCCAGACACACACACACACACATCTGTGAACATGCATACAAGAGCGAAGGAGCATCGTCCATGAGGGATGAAAAAAAAGACGAGCGTCGTTGGTGCCGGGTGTCTATAGCGATCAAATAGCGAACTCATTAAAAGGCGCCCCGGTGTGCGAGCGGTGGACACTGACAGGGCCTTCATTAACATGGTGCTGACAAAAGGTGATGCAGACCAAAGAGGCAGCCGGCAGGCCAGGTGTGTGTGCCACGGCGCCTTTCAAGATGGCACCGGAGCCAGAGGCGGGCGGGCTGGCATCACACTCCATCAAATAGCATACTGACCAAGAACAAGTCGGTTCTGGTGAGACAGAGAAAGAGAAATAAAGAGAGACAGAATCAAACAGAGATAGAGAGTTTCTTTAGTGTTCCCTGAATCCTCACAACTTCCAATATGCATTGTGTTCAAGGCAGGCTGATCCTGCCAATCCTGCCAAGCAGCGATTCCATGTCATGAGAGCAAAATCAGAAAGCAACTCTTTCCATGAAGTTCCCGGACCGGGTAAATATGTCTGATTATCATAACAAAGTGAAGTCTCCAAAGTTCAGTACAAGGCCAGAAGAACGCACAAATACCAACAACAAAACAGGTAGAAAAGAGGGATATTGATGTAATGAAGGTAGTCAAAGGTAGTGACCGAAGGCAACACATCGCCCCGTGTCCAGGCCGATTCCAATCAATCACAGGAGCTGAAGTGAAGTCAACTTCAGGCTAGTCAGTCAGCCAGGCCCCCATTACACACACACACACACACACACACACACACACACACACACACACACACACACACACACACACACACACACACACACACACACACACACACACACACACACACACACACACACACACACACACACACACACACACCTCTGCCTGCCTTCCTTTCTGGCCATGAGTCAGGGGCCCTCCGGGTCCATGCATGCGCGCGCACACACACCGCACACACACGCACGCACGCACGCACACACACAGACACACACTGCACCTGCTGGGCCCTGCAGTTACCAGCTGTCAAACTCACGTGTTCTGTGCCGTCTGTTTAGTGTGTGTGTGTGTGTGTGTGTGTGTTGCAAAGTTACACACCTCAGCTGGGCCATGGACAGAGAGGAAGAAAGTGATGAGGGACCTTCAAGGACATTCACCCACATTCAACAAATGTTCATACAAAACTAAACCACCAACAGTTTTTAAACTAACAATGAATTGTCGTAGATGTTTTCTAAACCCACAAAAACCCGCTGAATCCTTAGATCAAATCAGAGCGGTGGATATAAATGGTTTCTTACACCATCTGAGACGGTAACAAAAAGGAAAGATCCCAACAATCAGGGCTAGATTAGAGATGCACATAATGCAATTTTCTTATATGATTGGGATATTCTTTCTAACATCTGTAATCAACAGTCAGGCTCCACACTAACTTCTTTCCGCACGATCCTGGAACAGTTTTATATTTATTTAAATATTTGCTTTGATAAAAAATAAAAAACTTGGCATTCGCAGTTTTAATTATGCTTTCATTGTATTATAAGCGAAACGAAAATCTGTATTTTATTTAAACTAAATTTAATAAGATAACATTTCAACGCATTATGAAAGCGTTACAATTTCAGCAAAATAATTTTTACTAAGACCTAAAATTCACGTGACATTCGGCAGCCGATGGATCCGTGCATCTCTAAGCTAAACTGCCGTCCAAAAAATCAACTCTTCGCATAGTGATAAATCAATTAGTTGCTAAATTAATTTGTCAACCTGATTAACAGAACATTTCCAACACTAACGATAATTGATTCATTGTTAAATCATTTAACAAGCATATGACAAACAATCAAGCATGTCAAACACTGGCTGGGTGCTTTTTCATTCTTAAACGTTGTACTTTGAGTATCTTTGGGATTTGGACTACTGTGATGTGCCTTTTTAACCATTTTCATGCATTTCATAGACTAAATTGATCACCTCAGCTGTGCCTAAGTGATATACAACACACACAAAAAGTGCAAACCATCAAGCGATGCACCCAGTAACAGCAGAAAGAACCATTAATCAGTAAAATGGATAGTTTTGTAGTTTTGGTGGAAAAATACAAGACACATTAGTGTGTTTGCCTCTAGGGCATGACCTTAATCCTGAGCTCCCTCCCCACCTCTATAAGGGACAGAGAGATAGGAAACCAAGCTCAGGCAACAATGAATAACATGTCTGTTTTGCAGGGGGGGGTAAAATCAATAATGTGTTGTGATGTGAAACTGATTCCCCCCTGGATTTCGCTGTGCTCGGTGCAAGCCTATTCTCTGTGTGGCCCTGAGGTAAATAGTGTACTTTGTTACAGTGTGTAGCAGTAAGCCTTGGAGACCTGTGCAGCGATTAAGCCGTATTGGAGCACATTAGCGCAGGCCATGTCATGGCAGGCTGAAACAGGCCTGGCATGGAAGGGAAAAGGATGAAGAGAGCGGGGGACACCGGAGGGGAAAGGAAAGAAATAAAATGGGATCAGAATAAAATAAAAATAATTTAATAAATAATAAAAACAGGATGGGAGGGCAGGGCCAGAGGTGAAAAAGCAAGGGAGGAGTAGAAAGGGACAAAAAAAAAAAAAAAATGACAGAGAGAAAAAGAGACATGACATTTGTGTGACTGCATAGTCATACAAGACGGATTCATTTTCACGAGACGTATCGTAAAACCAAGACACTTCATGGTGTCGCTGCTGACAGTAAAGAGAAAGACAGCGGGAGTGAAGAAAGGTGGAGGATAAGGGGAGGAAAACGGAGACAGGACAGGGGTTGAGAGTTACAAATTCCAAGTTGATGTCTATTTACAGGCTATTCCCCCTCACTGCAGAAACCTGAGGTCTCATTTTCTCCTCTTTATTCATCGGTCTTTCCCTCTGTGGTAAATTCGTCACCTTTGCATGATGATGCTGTACACTGGTGTGGAGTGGTGAGAGATGGCAAGATGAGCAGCCCAAGGTGTGATGGAGAAAGTAGGGACGGTAATGGAAGAGAGAACAGAGAGGACTTGATAGCAGCAATTCTCTCCCCAATCTCTGAGGGGAGAAAAAAAAATCTCTGACCATCTTCCTAAACTCTACCCCGCCTCTTGTTCTGTCCCCCTTTGCCCCTGTCACCCTCCATCCCTCCCTCTTGTACACCCCTCCTCTTTCACTCTCTCCTTTCTCCCCTCTGCCTCTGCCCACACCCCCCCCCCCTCCCCCGTCTCTCCAGGAGGCAGTTGTCAATCAAGTGCGTCTCCCACAATCCCTCTGGAGCTCATTGTGCCCGCGGTCGCTGGCGGAGGCAGGCGTTGTGAGGCGGCAGTGAGCCGCAGATGGAGGGAGCGCTGTCAATCATTGTCACTAATTATTAATTTCTGTCACTCAGGCCCCCGTGGCAGCCACGTAGCGGGGCCTCTCACTCTCTCCGTCGCCCCCTCCTCTTCGTCTCCATCTCCATCCTCCTCCTCCTCTCCACTCATTCAGCGAGTCGCTCTGCATCCCTCTGTCCCTCCCATGTTCAGTCCCCCTCTACCTCCCTTGTCCCTCGTTAAAGTCTCTGCCTCACCTTCGCCTTTGCCTCTTTCGTTCGGGTCGCCTGTTGTTTCCATTTCTCCTTCCTCCCTCTCTCACCCCGCCATCCGCTCTCTTTACCCTCCCTCTCCCCTCTCCTCTCTCTCAATACTCCCAGGGTAAGTTGATTTGGTATGCCACCCCGGCCACAAAAAGTTCAACCTTTCATTATGTGGTGCACGTGCACTAAGAACTGCCCCCTCTCCCCCCTCTCCCATCACCAGGTCAGTCCCCTTGACTCTGCTCCTTTTTAATTGTATTCTGCCCTCAACCCCTCTCTGCCTCTCATTTTTCCTCCTCTGACCCCCACCCCCAACACACCACAGCTGATTCCTCTAATTCCACAAGAATCCCAAAAAGACATTAAAAATAGATTTATTTATTTTTTTAAAAAAGGGGTCCCTGCCGAGGTTCTGATTTGATTCGGTGAACTTGATGTTTTCAATTTGCACACCGGCACTTTCGCCTGTGATGTCACTGTGATGGCGGCTAATGAGGGAGGCCTGACCCGCGTGTAGGTGCAACTGAGAACGGGGCCGGTCCACTCTGCTAAGGGTTCTGATCCACCCTCACCTCATTACCAAAGGTGGTGGGCTGGGAGGGGAAGAGGAGGGTGAGAGACAGCGCTGATTAGGAGGAGGCACATTCACATATATTCATGAAAACACACTGCGTACACAGGCCCACATCTAAATACTGCCATGTATGCTCACATAAATGCATGCACCGACTCTCACACACCTACATCACATCATTATACACACGCACACACACTAAGGGTCATTCCTAGTAAACACACACCTTTCACCATTCTGTACAGCACAGATACATTAATCTTGGAATATGCCCACACAAGCACTTTCAGTCACACACATGCATAAACAAACACACACATAAAGTATCCCTTAATCGCTTATCATATACCTACTGACTTATATTCAAGAGGAAACATGCATTAAATAACCTATGCAGCCACATAAACACACATACAAGTGCATTCACTCACACACACACATATGCATGATATCATGCACACCATCAGTAGCACCCACCCTTTAAAAAACACACACCCACTATATACACATCTTGTCCGCCGTCTCCAACAGGATTACTATTCTTGACAGACCTGTGCTGCCCTAATGAGGGGCCGAGGAAGATGCCAGCTGGACCACTGATCCCTCACCTCCCTCCTCCCTCCCATCACTCCATCTATACCTCCACCCACACACACACACACACACACATACCCACACATTCCCACTGCCTCTACATGCCCCACAGTCCTGCTCTGCATAGAGCCATTAGCACCCCTCTACCCCTAACCTTCTGTCTCTCTGCACCCACCTCCTTCTCCCACCTCCCTGACTGCCTCTTTTCTCTCGTCTACTCTCTTTCCTGTCGCTCTTTTCCTCTGCACCTGTCACTTTTCCTTTCACTTTTCCATGTCTTCCCATCTCTGTGTTTTTTCTGCACCCCCTCCTCTTCCTCCATCTCCTCTTTCTCATCTCCTCTTACCTGTCACTGTCTTTCTCATCCCATCTGATTGTCTCTTTACTCCCTTCATCTATCCATTCCTCTCTCTCCTTCTCTGTCACCAGCCTCCTTTCTCTCCCTTCTTAAATGTGTGTGTGTGTGTGTGTGTGTGTGTGTGTGAATGTGTGTGTGAAGGTGTGTGTCAGCATTCAGCACCTCAGTGGAGACAGGGTTTATTGGGGTAATGCATTTATCACTGCTGCGAGTCAGGGCCTCACCTCCTTCTTTGAGCCGGTGAGTAATGAAAATGGGATCAGTTCTGACAACACTGCAACAAACGCACACAATGACTCACACAAACGCACTCCTACGTATGCATACAAAACACAAAAATGCAACAAAAACTAAAAAACTAAAATAAATAACCAGACCCAAGTGATTCTTATGAGTGCAAAGTATCCATTTCACATGCTTTGGGCATTTCTAATGAGGCCTTTTGCTGTTTTCTATTATACATGGGATTCTTTGATACATTGAAATGAAAGCAGTTGCTTTGTGTTTATCTGATTACTTTGAGCAGCTAATTAACACTGTTGCTTTAATTACACAGAGATGACAGGCACATATGCTGGAGACTAGCCATGTAAAACTGCAAGGAAGAGAAATAGCTATGATATGGCATTAATCTCAGTAAAGAGGAATATTTCTAAAATGTCCCTGAGTTGCATTATCTCAGAAGTGTTATTGTTTACTTCACTATCTCTTTGGAGCGAAGAATAAAACATTCTAATATGGAAGCTATGAAGGCTATATTTTTAAGTTGGGGTTAAAAAGATGTTTAACATTTAAACACATTTAATGTGATGCTTTCATCGAGTAAGGAATAAACAAAGTGGAAAAAACAGACTTTCCTCAAAAAAAATGGACACAGATACGCTTCATCTTTTTAGAAACTACACCACAATCAGCAGGCGTTTCCACCTATACAGGGCTTTGATCAGTTCACAGTGATCCAGGAATATTATGTCTTGTTCTATTTTTAGCTCTTACTTTATCGGCAATGATACGTCGTGGTTTCTTTGTTTCCTTCTTTTGACAAATGTACTTATTGTAAGTCGCTTTGGACAAAAGCGTCTGCTAAATGACCTAAATGTAAATGTAAATGTATGATTTCACATATATTGTTTACCTTCTGGGGAGAAATTTTATGTGAAATTGTGTGTACATAAAATAACTAGACAGGCACGTCTGTCTTTGGTAAGCCCCAGAGCAAATCCAGCTCATTAGATTCCTGCAGACTTTCTTTAAATCCAGACAAAATCAAAGATATTGATATAGATACTTTACGTAAACATAAATAGTATAGTCCGTTAAATCCATCTCAGCAAAACAGCTAAAATTACTTTAAATTATTCTATCTACGGAAAACTTTATATTAGTTTTAGGGGGAAAATCCAAAGACTTGAAAGTAAAAAGTTGTTACTTGAGGTTGTGACAACAAGCCATCTGCAGAATCAGCTTCATTGGTCAATAACTAAAATGTGTTTACAACTATTTTGTTTTTGTTAAGTCTCTAGAGATTAAATATTAAGACATAATTATAGATTCACAACTTACATTCAAAACCGTTTAAAAAAAGAGGTTGTGAACAGAATCAAATTCAACAAATTGTAGACATATTAAGAACAATTTAACTACCGAGGCCTCACAGTTGTAGGTTAATGCTTTATCTCTTCCACAGATGAACCAATGTCAAAATACAAGATTGTGCAGCTTTTCTTGGGAACAGTCCAAATGATGCTCAGTTGAATACTAATATGAATATTTTAAGTACAGACAGTACTTGAATAAGCATCAAAAGTGTAATTCTGCACCAAAATCCCTTCAATCGTGTCCGAGCAACAATTTCAAACACATTTTTTAAGTCCATGTCTGTATGAATTAAAAACAATAAAATTCAAGTGGGATTGAAAGGCAACACGTCAGTCTATTTTAGCCCTGGTTTTCTAGTGAGAAAGAAGGCAGGTAAGGATCAAGTGTTAATGGCCACGGGTGCCTGTCTAATCCCATTTGGTCTGGCAGTGTCGGCAGGGTGGGGGAGGTCTTCACCAGTTTAAAACGAGACCATCACCACAGGTATTCCAGCAAGCCTCTGATTGGCCTTGACAGAACAAAACATCGCCGCAGCAAACGACTCCAGCACCTCCCACTACATCAAACTCAAAGAGGACGAGGTCACATCAGCAGCAACATAAAGTTTAATCTTAGAAAACAAACTTGTCTTCAAACTGCACCCTTAAACGCAGTGTATCGCAGCCGGGGAAAGCGTTGCTAATACACCAAGTGGTGCGTGGAGAGCCTAAGTCAGGACTGCTGACTAATGTGCCGAAATGGCTGGAAATACTCTGCGGTATTGCAGATGGCAGAGGTATTTGTTATTCATATGGCCCTCAAGGTGCATCCACAAGGCTTGCGTGAGTGTGTGTGTGTGTGTGTGTGCACTTGCATGCGTGGATGTCTATGCGTGTGTGCTTTTTTGTGTGTAGTTGTGTGTGTCTTGTGCTTCATCCACGGTGCTGAGGATGCCATTAATGCTTGCTGCTGATCGCCCTCCCACATTTAAATAACAATAGTGCAGTCAGAGAAAGCATCGGTGTGAATCCAACCCGCAAAACACCCAGGAGCTGCAGGCCCCACTCCTGCTGTGTGTGTGTGTGTGTGTGTGTGTGTGTGTGTGTGTGTGTGTGTGTGTGTGTGTGCGCGCGCACACTTTAGGTGCACTTGTGCTCAAACATCCACATACACAAGAGCTTGAGAAATGATAGTAGGAGAGACAGGAAGGACAGCAAGAAAGAGCGGCGGCAGCAGTGTCTAAAATACACATAGTCACTCTGTTGTGCAGATAGGTTGTAGGATGAGAAACTGCAGGTCTGCTCCATTAGCATGCACTGATGGCCCTGGGTCCTTCAGTGGAGGAGCTACCTGTCTTTTAAATTAAATATAGCGCCGGGCCAGAGATGGTCAGAGTACTGAGTGTGGGGTTTGAGTCGTATTTTTCACCTCAGAAATAAGACATTTCAAACCTTCCTCTTGCTGTGACTTCATTCAAGTCATTTCAGTGGCACAGCAGGTCACGGCAGAACTTCACTTAGCATTTTTGGCATTGTATAAAATAATTTGGACAGCACATTATGGACATCACCAAGCACTCCAACTCACACAAATGCAATATCAAAAGACATTTCTTTCAATCCAGGCTCATCGGTTATTTAAGACCAAGCTTTACACTTCAACACACAAGCAGCGCTACCATTTACCAGTTTATGATTTAACAACCATAAAGAAATCCATCCATTTATCCATCATCCATACCCACGCATCCTGTTCAGGGTAGCAGAGGCTCAACACTTTTCCAGCTCTCATACAGATCTCATTTCCATAATTTCATTCACACCTACTGGAAACCTAGAGCCGCCACTGAACCCAGCCATGCTTGGGACTGTGGGAAGAAGCCAGACCCCCCATTCAGACACACAACTCCATACAGGAAGTCCTCAGCAAGGCCCCAGTCAGCTGCTGAAACTTACTTCCACTTTAACTACATCTATACATTTCAGCAGACCTATAAAAACACAGATTTATCATAATATGGAAGTTGCTGGTGCACATTCATAAACACTAATTTGGCATTTATCCACAGCAGTTAGACCTCAAACGGTCTGAAACCCACAGGACACTAGGACACTGAACGCAGCAACGTCACATATAACTGTCAAAAACAGCCTATGCGAGGGTACTTACCAAAATAAACGCATCATGTCGCCCCTTTAAAGATGACTTTGGCCCCATCTCCTCTTCAACTGACAGTATCTTTCCACCTGAGCGATGGAAAATGTCAGCGTGAGACAAGAACGTCGACTTTGGCCGTGAACGCAACTGACTCTGAACGCAACTGCAACGTATAGCTAGCTAGCTAGCTACATGTAACGTTAACTCTTGAGCTCATCGACTCCCTAAAAAAGTGGATTTCTCATCTAATTAACTTTGGCAAAGAGGTTAGCTCGCCCAGAGGTTAACTAGCCCAGAGGTTAACTAGCCCAGAGGTTAACTAGCCCAGATGTTAACTAGCCCAGAGGTTAACTAGCCCAGATGTTAGCTAGGTCACCCCCTCCCCCTTTAGCTAGCCGCCCAAAACAAACATTAAATGAGGTTTTAAAACACTCACCGGAGCGTGATGAAACGTTAAGTTAGCTAGCTTCTCGGCATCCGTTGATGACGTCTATTTCAGCCGTAAATATTATTTAAAAATAACCAAAACACATTTAACGTAGAACGGTTGTGGTGTAAATCCGTTTATAGCCGACCCAATTACGTGAGGGTCTAAAACGCCGATTCCAAGATGGCGTGGGATTTCCGTGTTGTGCTCAAGTGCGACACCTGTTGGTCGGGAGATATATGTGCTTTTTCCCGTTCTCCTCCAGGTATACTGTCCCTGTCCACTTTCCAAGGCAAACGCGTATCTACTAGGCATAGGACGGTATGTAAACGTCATTTTCACGATTATCATGACGATGATTCACGATATTACCCCGATAATCATCAGAATATGCTTTAAAATGCTTTAAAATGGCACTTAAACAGACTGGAATTACTTTACATATTGTTCAGAAATTAATATTTTTTCTACACATACCAGATAGAACAAACATCTATTTTTGGTGAACATCCTTTTTCGTAAAAACAATAAATAAATAATCCAACCATTTGAAATAAGGTAATCACAAAGTATAATATCTCCCTGCATAAATAAATAAATAGATTTTTATTAGAGATTAGATTCTAGCATTTCATTTTTTTCCTAATATATACAAAAGGCTTATATAGACCATTTCAATTGTTGAATTGCATTGCTAGACAATCACTTTGGTCCATGTTTACTTCCTGTCAGGTGATGTCATCACATACAGTGCAAACAAGCAACCTATAAATACTGTGCAACTGGAAATGTTAATGTTAAGAACTGTGCAACTGCTCTATACAGTATGTATGGGTTTACAGTATCCACCACAGTGGTGAAGAACTAAGGATGTGCACACCCTCATCTCTTTTTTAATACAGCCTTACTTTATCATTTTATTTAAACAACATCTAAATTAGGAACCTTGTTCTTTCTGACCTTTAGATCATAAACAGCAACTGCACCTCTGCCCCATATGCATCATGCTTTATATATAGCTGAGGCATTGTTTGTAATTTTTTGTGGTCCAGAGGGAAGGTGTGTCCGAGAGATGTAAACTTTTTATTATAATTGTTTTGTCTCTGCGCATCCTGTATTCAATGCAATGCATATCCTACAATCTAAAATGCTCTTGACGCTCAGCTCCCCTCGCATTCTGTTTCAACCTCCATCTTTCTTTATAACCAGAGGGACATCTGCATCTCTCAGTCCACTTTTCATGTTGTTCCATCCACCTTGCACATTCCCGGCCTGCAAGCGCACATACACCCAGGTGTGCAGGATGCAGTGTCGCTTCTCACCTCTCTGCTGCACCTTCTGAAAATCTTGGCTGTCACACAACACCTACTCACTGGCATGAACACACACACATGCACACAACACAAGCTAACATACTGTATTGTGTATTTATGAGCGTGTGCACACAGTCTGTCTGATCCTCTTCTGATGCTTTCAAGGAGAACTCGCTGTGCAGTAAAAGCACTAAAAATTCTCAGATGTCCCTTTGAAGGCCGTCAGCAAATAAATTAAGAATACTTATAAACTTTTCGCCACATGCGTCTTCTTTTATTCCTCTTGTGATGTGCCACAAATTGATGCCTAACAGTCACAAGAGCATAGCACGCAAGACAAGCAGAGGAGGGAAGTAAAGAAGGGAGGGAAGCAAAGTATAAGTGGGATGCCGCGGGTGCAGAGAGTTGTGAGAGGCTTTTGGGGAAAGAAAAAAAAAAGAAAAAAGATGGAGACAAAAAGAGTGAGAGGCTGAGACTAATAAGAACCAAGAGACGGCGTGCTGATGTCTTGTGGTGCCATTTGAATACAGGGCAGCAGCAGCTGGAGTCTGTGTCGAACAGCTCTGCACTTCACACGGCATCACCATCAGGAGAGCATAGCGCTGGTAGTACTCTGCTGGAGTCGTACGCTGCTTCACACACTCCCACAGACCAGCCCGTGTGTGTGTGTGTGTGTGTGTGTGTGGGAATGACTTGGAGCTCCATGCTTCTCATTACTCAGCCACTGTAATGTGCTCGCCTTTCTAGCTTTCCATATTGGGGCTGGTGTTCCCACTGTTGGCTTACAGAAAAGGAAAAGGGCCGGCCTCACCTCTGTTCTGAATGCATTAGCACACATCACATTTTCAATCTGGACCTCAGCACCAGGTTCCCAGCAAGTCTACTGAATAGTAACAGGGTGTATGCATGCAAGTGTGTGTGTGTGTGTGCAAGAGGGGGGCATATGTGTAGCAGAGTATAAAATGCCCCCATACTCCTGTTCGGTGCTGATAAGTTGTGTTATGAGAAACCTCCGGGGCAGACAGCAGGGTCATTAGCATGACTGCTAGATTGAGAGGTAGAGACGAAGGAAGCAGGGAAGGAAGGAAGGGAAGGAGGGAAGGACATTACACCCAAGTTTACCTAAAGTTTTCTCAGGAAACAAGCAAGTGTCCGGGCGTGAGCTCACATATCATCCAAAGTCAAGCACCAACCTTTCACCTCCTCTCCACATCCACATGACGGGGACCTCTTCAGTCTACCTGTCTGGTGCTCATCACCTGTCGCCCCTCCAGAGTCCACTGATTCCCCGATGCACATGAAGCCTTCATTTTAGTATCAAATAGCAGCAGCTGTGAAGAAAGGGGGAAACGATATTTGAGAAGCAGATTTATCTTGTGTGATTTATCTTGAAGGAACCCCTTGTTTGGGAACCACTTCGTCTAATTACCATACACTTATAACAGTATGTGAGGTAGTTAAACTCTACTAAAACAAATCTGAGCACTTGTTCAACCACAGCTGTCCAGTAGTCTTACACCCCCAAACATACATGTTTTATTGAGTACTACATTCGGTGACACAAATCTTTTCTTTTGTGTTTAGGCGACCTGGGAATCATTGTCTCTAATGTTCTGTTGCATTACAACCGCCCTCAGTCTCCACACACCAAGTCCACTCCATCATCTTTAAATCCACTCGTGCCCAAAACATTCTCAGAGGCCTTTTTTGGCAGCTATTACAACGCTGTGCTGCTGCCTGGCTCTGTTCAACACCAAGGAGCCCGATTATTGTTTTAATAGCAGCTGCTTCAGTATTCTTCGTGCCGTTGTTGCTCCCTTTAGGAACAACAAATCAAGGAAAATAAAACTCGGATGGCTGAAGGACATGCCTGGGCTGTAAAGAGGAAACATAAAAAAGTCCAACATTAATGGAGAGGCTAAAAAAGTCTCCGTGTCCTGCAGTGTTGTAAAAGGACTTATTGCTGAAATCCACGTTTTTTCCCACTCAAATTTGATTTTGAAAAACTGTCTCCTTCTCAGTGTTATTGTCTCACTTGTTGACCCCTTCTTCTAGTTATGGAGTTAAAGCTTCCCCTGAGAAGAATATGAATATTGTTTTAATGTTAGTTGACCCAAAAAAGTACAGTTTGGAGGAAATAAAGGGAAGAAAACTTGAATAAACGAGAAACAACACATGCAAATGCTTCCAATCACAGTGCAAGAGGTCACTGAATGCTACGCTGCGGCCTTTGAAGCCAGATCTCAAGTTAAATAGCTCTATTTGTCTGAATGGAGACGGGGGCTCCTGTCCTCCACTTCCAAGCTCTGGTTTTACTCCAGTTTCAGAGAAGAAATCTGTGATGCGATGTCCAGCAGATCCAACAGCCTCGAGGCAGCGGTCACCCTTCCTCTTCATCATTCACTCTGTATTGGAATTAATTAAATTTATTTCTGTCTCACTTCATCTTTTGTCACTGTAATTCAGCAATCTGTCAATAGGCTTTCTTCCAGTTTTAAATGTTCTTCCTCATTGTTTTCCTTTCCCTTGCGTTGACAGCAAACTGCACGCTGCCTTCCAGTAATTAATTAAGTTTTAATTACAATATGCACGTGTTCAATTAGCACCATTGGTCTGTGACAGCCAAACCTTTGTGAAAGTGGGGATTTTTATTAGCCTACATTTTTATCTTTAAAATCCTTATTGAAGCACTTTGTGTGTGTGTGTGTGTGTGTGTGTGTGTGTGTGTGTGCGTGTGTGTGTAGGTAAAAGTTAGCTCATTAGTCTTCATCTACGAAAGCAAGCAGAATTGATACGACCACGACGAAAAGAGATGTCAAAGAAGAGATATTGCTGTTTGTAACATGTGGGGAACCATTAGAAGTAGGACGCTGACCTGTTTCGAGAGCCACGAAAACAACTTAGGACTAAACTCCAAAGTGGAGCCTCTCGCAGGAACACGACGAACACAACAGCAAAACACAGCGTCATTACAACGTCACCGCTGTCTGGATTGTTCTCTAACACTAATGAGCAAGAGAGAGAGAGAGAGAGAGAGAGTACCCTGATTAGTCTGGCAGCATCAGTGTCAGACACTCAGCGGGGCGTCCACAGCTCACTGTGTGTGTCTGTATGTGTGTTGTGTGTATTCTCAAGCATTTGTAGGACTGCCAGTCTTTGCTTTCCCCCTTCTTTCGCTTCCTCACTTTTCTTCCTCTTCCCTCTCTAAGCTCCAAAAACTCTGATCCCTGCATTCGCTCAGTCTGGCAAATGACTGCAGGGCCTGACAATCCACTGTCAGCATGCGCCGCCACAGTCAATAACGCTGTCCCATGTCACCGCACTACGCTGGCTAAAGCTCACATTTCTTATCCCCCCCCCCCCAAAAAAAAACGGCTGCTTAACAGCCCTTCTCTGCCTTTGCCAATCCTGCTAAACGCATCACCATATCCACCCCCCTCCCCCCCTCTCCACCCTCGCATCCCCACCCTGACACGTTTTTGGTTCTCCAAATGACCAGAGCATCCTTGGGTGAAGTGAATGCTGCATATTTTAAGGTCAAAAAGTGAAATTTGGGACCAAATGTGATGCACTTTTTTACCCCTGAATTTCTAAGCAAGCGACGGGTGACTGATCCAGCTGTCTGACTGTAACAAGACGGGAGGGTCATGTAGGCTACACTCAAATACACACCCCAATTGCATAAAGCGCAATGTGCACGTGCATGCAATGCATGCATGGGGGGGGGGGGGGGGGGGCTCAGACATGTGTTGCCAAGAAATTGTAGTCTCCAGGATAATCCACTTCTCCTCTATCGTGTTCCATTAACCTCACAGTCTACACACACACACACACACACACACTTGTGCACGTCAGTATCAGGGCCTGTGTTGTCCACCTTCATTGTATCTGCATGAGGCTGAGATAATGGCATCTGTCGCTGCTCCTTTTGTCAGGCCTGGCCCCGGCCCCTGCTCACTGCTGGTCCCCATTAGCTGGCTGCTGGCCCGCCGGCCCCGCCGCTCCACGCTCTGCTGCCTGACCGGCAAAATACAGGAGACGCCTGTCCCTTCCTCTAACTCCCACTTTCCTGCATCCTTCCCCTCTCTGTCCCCGGCTCCTCCCTCTGCTGCAGATTAAGGTGGAGTCTGGAGGAGTTTGGTAAACTTGGTTAATAGAACGCTGGGCTTTCTTCTTGTTCTACATTAAATTATGTTTCTGATACTTCAATATACCCTAAAATATACGAGCTTCAAGCTCTGGCGTTCAACACATGTATTTAAATGCTGCAAATTATTTATCCATATAGGCTGCAACACGTATCAAATAATCTGACAATTTATCCCTCAATTAATTGATTAATCATTGGGATTTCATCCGGGAAATATGACTTAAATGATTAATCGAGAGTTGACGGATACTTTTCTGTCCATCAGACGTCAATTAACCCTTCCATGCATGAATTATGATAACGTCATTTATTTTCTTTATTATGAAAAAGAAGGTTTCAACCCCTATTTAATAAAGATATATTTACATGTCTACTCAGGTGGACAGCATGCATTTTTTTTGTAGATGTGTATTTAACAAACCAACAAAAACGTTTTAAAAAAAAGGCACGTTTTAAGAGGAGATGGGTAATTAAAAGAAATGTGTCACGTAAATTCCCCTTAACCTCAACCCTAAACCTAACCCCAACCCTAGGCCTAACAAACACCCTGAACATAACCCTAACCTCAACCTTAACCCTTAAATGTCTGAACTGTAATATCCACTATAATGTGTTGCCGTATTTTACCCTCGCGATATTGTGAATTTGTGCTTTTAAAAGCTTCTTTGTAAATATCACAGCAACTCGTCATCTATAGTTTCCGACAGTAACGCTAACTTGCTTGTGAGATCTCTCTTAACTGTCCATCTCAGCTCCAACTTCCACATAATTACACTCACTGTGGCAGCGTTGTCTCTCACAGTGTAACAAATGAAGCCTGTATTACATCCGTCACCTCTCTGAGACGTCTCACTTAGTCTCATCATATTCCCCTGGTCTCTCATAAGCGTGGCTAATAAAATGTAAAGATGGGAGATAATACACCACTGACTGAGTTTTTATTAACAACGTAATGGCAATATCATTGTTGTAATGATACTAAGACATCTAAGATGAAGGGCGGACCGGGGCGAGCGGAAGTGAGCGTGACATCACAGGCAAAAGTATGTTCTGCTGGCTTTATTTCATTATTGGTTAAGCTTCCTTATTAGGGACAGGGGGCGAAGCGGCGTTGCCTTTGATAAAGCAAGGCAATTTCAGCAGCTGCTACGGTGCCAAATTACAGTTGTACATCATGCAGCCCTCTCTCTCTCTCTCTCTCTCTCTCTGCTTCCTGAACTTCTCCTCAGTCTTCCTGTTCTCCAGCCCTCTCTATCTGTGTGTGTGATGTTGATCTCCATGTTGCCTGCACTGTGAAGCAGAAAGGCTGAGAGAAAAGAGAGAGGGGCGACAGCTGAAGCTGCAGACAACAGCCCCATCTAGAGGTCGCATGGAGTCACTGCATTACTGAGCAGCTATGAGATGACCCAGGTGCTCGAAAAGTCCATATTTAGTTATGATTTTTTGTATTTTATTTTTTTATTTTGACTCATGGTGGACATTTGGATTCGTCTAACGAGTTTGTTAATTAAACCACTTGTTTTATAACAGCCTCATTCAAACACACTTATATGGGACGATTGTTAACGATGCTCAGGATGAAGGCGTCGGTATTTAATCTAGATTATAAAGAGACCGCCATCTGTTAAATTAGTAATTACTATCTTATATTCTCAGACAGTTTTTTCATAACTGCACACCCTCAATTTCTATATCTGATTTACTTTTGATTGCAATATTTTTTTGGTCATACTGTTTATGTTGGTGTATATATTTGGTACCTTTAATTATTTCATGCCTCACTTGCCTTATGTACAATCTCCTGCTACAAACAGAACATCTGCTATTCTTTTTAAGAATACATTTAAAACTAAATGTATGCATCTGTCCTTTTACTTCTGCTGCTGCAGCGCTCCAGTTTCACTGATTGGAAACAATAACATTTGTCTTGTTTATTTAACGGACATTAAAAGGACAATAAAGATTCTTTAAAGGCTATCTGCCTCACTGCAGCGAGTCCAGATGACCTTCAAAACATCATAACCACGACCTCGCCCCTTCCATCCCAACACGAGGTGACACGCAGATCAACAAACCGTCAGGCTGACAGGTCTAACCTATCTGCCATTAGGCCGTCAAGATATCACACTTTGCTTTAATTCACCATCTTTCAGAGTGTCACACTTTATATTCCCTGGCATGGGTAGTCTACATGCGGATGCATAATTTATCTCAAATTAGCGCCTATTTGAGTAAGCATCAAAGCAAGGCGGCTAAGGTTGGAGGAGAGCTTAAGGAACCGCAGGGAAACCATGGCCAGGATTAATGCGGGAGATTTTTATAAGAAATTACTGGCTTAATGAAGTGGATAAAAAAGCTGTCAGTGTTTTATTGCATCTAAATTGTGTGGAAGTGGTGTTTAGCTGCATGTCTGGCCTACTCCTCACATAATGGCTCGTGACAGTAGCTGTGAGGCTTATTTAACTTAACTGGTGAATAACTTGCATGCTGGAGCTTTTCAGCAAGTTGTTGTTAAATGCACTAAACCAGTGAGGGTTTTCTTGGTTCTTCTTCTCACTGAAAATACCAGAAAAACAAACCGCTCAACTCAAGAAAACGGACCATTAACTATTGTGTTGACTGTAACGTATAAGATAACCATAAACTTCACTTCTTCACAAATCGTATGTGAACCGAAGGCCACGTTACAGCAATACTGAATAATCCAATTTACTACTATTGCTCTGGTCATGCTGCAGGTCCAGTAAACGGAATGGTTCCCTCCGCTGCTCGCCGCGGTGAGAAGCTGCTGACATTTATAGCCGGACTTTAACAGGCTGTATGATTCACCGTTACAGGCTCAGAAACTACATTTAACAAGTATGAAAACAGTTATTGGGGCTTGCAGAAGAGGCAAAAATGAAAAACAATTACATTATGTGTAAACAATGTAGTCCTACAGCGCCATCTTGTGTTTGCTTGTAGGTTTGCATTACATTAAGGGCACCAATCGATTTTGCCTCTTTACTTTACTAAAATATAAAAGATTGCTTTTGATTTGAGATGGGTTTTCTTTTAAAAACACCCAGATAGATTCAAAACCATGTGTTGTTTTTTTATTATTATAATTTATTTTAAATAATTATAACATTGACGATATCAGAATTTAAATTTTCATTTATTTCACATAGTATAGCGTCACAATACATGAAATCAATCATCCATCACAGTCCTGATGTGCAAGTGATTATTTTTTTAGGTGACCGATAAAGACTAGACTGAGAAGATCTGGTCCTGTTTCAAGAAGCGAGGCCGCCATGTTACCACAACAACTTTTCAGAGTAAAAATCCAGAAAACGCCTTCAAATCTGGAATGTGAATGTTTGACAGGTGTTTTTTTCTCTGCAAAAGCATCAAGATAACCATGTTGAGCCTGCTTCGTGAGTCAGGTTCCTGGTCTTCAGATGCAGCCAGAGTTCCCACATCTCACTCCTGATACAAACAGGCATATCGTGTGTCATCATATTGGCAAAAGTAATGGAATTTGGTCTTTTTCCCCCCGTGTTTATCTGTTGAAGTGTCTTAATGAGCAGTGCTGCGGTTTTTAGGACACTAACACACCCATGTATGCATGCTTGGAATGAGAACATTGTGTTCTGGTGGATCCTGCTGAACAGAGCCAAACTAAATAAAAACATGGACAAGGAGTTTTGAGCAGGACTGAAACTGTGGGTGGAAAAAAAAACATGCACGTTTCAACCGGTTTGTATCATCATCATCATCATCATCATCATCAAAACAACGCCTCAGACAGCCAGTGTGAGTGTGAACCACCAGTCCTGCATCTCAACCCAAATTCATTTCTTTGTGAAATGGAAACAAATGAGGTTTTAATCATGACGTATATATATATATATATTTTTAAGAATTTTACCATTTCTGAGTCATTTAATTGTTTTGGCAGTGACTTATAAAGACAATATCCAAATTTCCAACAAATTGTACTTTTTTTTAATTTTTAAAACCAATCACAAAGTCAATCAAACGGTTGATCCTCAGTGGAGCGCACACAGAAACGTTACTTTCACTGATTGAAAAGAGTTAAATTATGCTAAGCTGCGTGTTATTGAGAAGGACAAAGTCTTTCCTGTAAAGGTCCCCCATCTGGGAACTAATTAAAACACACACACACACACACACACACACACACACACACACACACACACACACACACACACACACACACACACACACACACACACACACACACACACACACACGCACGCACACACACGCACACACACCACACACACGCACACACACACACAAGAACACGTTAGATGGACAGCACAATCCCTTTTCAGTCTGCTCACAAACCTTGTTTTCCCTTCACGAGCGGAACAAAAAGTGAGTTCTGGGCAGCATTCAGGTTGCGTGAGGTGAGTGGTGGTGAGAGAAAGCTTGCACTGCAGACAAGCTTCATCTTCATAAGGCCATCTCTGAACATGTGTGGGTGAGACAAGCAGGTCACAGCCACCATCTTTGTTTTTTTCTAAATCAGCACAGAAGTGGTCAGGCTGGGTTCATCACAGACAGATTCCTGCACACTGACATCACCTTTTGTCCAAGAGGTTACATCGAAGGTTTAGTTTTTTTCCCTCCTCATCACATTGTCCGTTAAGGAGGGACCAGCAGCTAATTATCACAGCCTCCGGCCGCTTTAGGAAAGCCAAAGACAGATCCTGAGCCTGTTTCCTGTCCAGGTGCAGTTTTCCTCGCATTCACATGAAAACGAACGCTTGAATTTCCCTTCAATCTCAGCTTGAGAGGCCCGACCCCGCTGTGCTCCGGTGCTGCATCACACACACTCTCAGGGGTCAAGCCGTCTCGCAGTACTTTGGGGGGGTGCTGGGAGCAAGGGGGATTGTGATTGGCTCTCCAGGTGAGCCCCAGCTTAGTAGTCTGTCCTCTCCAGGCTCCTGGCCCTTCTCCATCCTTCCTGCCTTCTCCCCCTCCTTTTTATTTTGCATCAGAGTCTAGACAGTGTTGCGCGGCGTGCCGTTCAGGGCGACGGCCTTGGTGCAGGGCGAGCCCACCGCCAGGGAGCCCGCTGGACGCTGGGTGGAAACGCCCACCTCAAATACTTCATGGATGGCCTTCCGGAAACAGTGGAAGTTGTAGTCTATTAATCCTATAAGAGACACACAGATTTAGTTGTGACATACGACTTCTTGCGTCGTGAAGACTGGATGTTGTTATGTTTTGCATTCTTTGCTTGGGTTGGAAATAAAGTAACGTTGGTTCAGCATGCAGAAACAAATCTCCATCAGTGTTAATATGTTAGACGGTTACAAAAACATCTATTTGTGTAAGTTGTGTTCGGCTTCATCCAAACATGTTTAAATGTGAAGAATGACAGGTGTTGATTTAACTTTAGAGACGTTGAGCTGTAGTTTGTGGTCCAGACATGCATTGCATTCTAACAGGAACCCCTTATAAAATAATCATTTGGATATAAAAGTAACAGAGGCAGCATTTATTGCAATGAAGAGATGCAGATCAGTTTACGAGTTTCTTTTGGAGGAGCTCTCTTCAGTCTGAGAAAATAACCCTGCCAACGTAATCAGGGACTCACAGCAGGATTGTCCCACAAAATATGTTATTGAGGTTCATTAAAAGAAGAGGAGGATACAGAGTAAAAGTCAGGATATAATCAGCCTCTTATTTAAAGATACGTCTCTTTTATGTCCCCAAACTTCATTGCAAAACTAAAATTGCTGGATTTAACGTACTTGCAACACATTTAAAATGAAAAAGATAATAAAAAGATGTCCTCGTTTTAACTTCATACAATCTCTATACACGTAGATACACAGTCGCTGCAACTCCAGAATAACGTGGAGGATTATATGAAAACACTTGACACACAGCCACAGCGCCATCAGCTTAATTAAGCCCAACGAGCTCCAGGAGATCGTGGGTTTGACGGTTTACCTTTGCGCTCAAAGCTCTCTTCTCGCAGGATGCAGACAAGGGCCAGGAACTTGGTGACCTCTTTCAGGTACAGCACGGTGGTGTTGTTGAGCTTGATGATGGCCATGGACTCCTTGTCGTAGGCGCTGCCGCTGCCGTCCTCCCTCAGACTGACGTGCCGCAACACCACAGCGTTCAGGGGAAAGCGTGTTATAAGTTGCAGTTTGGGGATGAGAATAAATTAAGCAAATAAATGCATAAATTAAGTTTCAACAAAAGCGTCCTCAGGCAAAAACAGGGGTGAACTCGACAGCTTTAATCATGAAGAAATGTACATTATTTCCTGAATTTATTATATATATATATTTATACAGAAAGTTACCATATAGATACTCTGTGTTTTCAATTCACATAAACAGTTAAAGAAAAAAGTGGATCTGAAAACAGCTCCGCCCTGCGTTACTCATTCATGAATAGATAAACAAGCCACTCACCCGTAGATGCAGGAGACGTCAATGACCACGTCGATCATATCACAGCACAGTTCATAGGACTGCATGTCCACAGGAGAGCTGTCTGTGGCGATGTAGATCTTACTGACCACGTCAAACAGGAAGGCCTTCTCTATCCCTGAATTCTGTGGGAGACAGACAGGTAACCAGTCTATCACAGGGCCGACATGTAGAGACAGACAGGTAACCAGGCTATCACATGTAGAGACAGACAGGTAACCAGTCTATCACAGGGCCGACATGTAGAGACAGACAGGTAACCAGGCTATCACATGTAGAGACAGACAGGTAACCAGTCTATCACAGGGCTGACATGTAGAGACAGACAGATAACCAGTCTATCACATGTAGAGACAGACAGGTAACCAGTCTATCACAGGGCTGACATGTAGAGACAGACAGGTAACCAGTCTATCACAGGGAGACATGTAGAGACAGACAGGTAACCAGTCTATCACAGGGAGACATGTAGAGACAGACAGGTAACCAGTCTATCACAGGGAGACATGTAGAGACAGACAGGTAACCAGTCTATCACAGGGCCGACATGTAGAGACAGACAGGTAACCAGGCTATCACATGTAGAGACAGACAGGTAACCAGTCTATCACAGGGCCGACATGTAGAGACAGACAGGTAACCAGGCTATCACATGTAGAGACAGACAGGTAACCAGTCTATCACAGGGCCGACATGTAGAGACAGACAGGTAACCAGGCTATCACATGTAGAGACAGACAGGTAACCAGTCTATCACAGGGCTGACATGTAGAGACAGACAGATAACCAGTCTATCACAGGGCTGACATGTAGAGACAGACAGGTAACCAGTCTATCACAGGGAGACATGTAGAGACAGACAGGTAACCAGTCTTTCACAGGGAGACATGTAGAGACAGACAGGTAACCAGTCTATCATAGGGAGACATGTAGAGACAGACAGGTAACCAGTCTATCACAGGGCCGACATGTAGAGACAGACAGGTAACCAGGCTATCACATGTAGAGACAGACAGGTAACCAGTCTATCACAGGGAGACATGTAGAGACAGACAGATAACCAGTCTATCACAGGGAGACATGTAGAGACAGACAGGTAACCAGTCTATCACAGGGAGACATGTAGAGACAGACAGGTAACCAGTCTATCACAGGGAGACATGTAGAGACAGACAGGTAACCAGGCTATCACATGTAGAGACAGACAGGTAACCAGTCTATCACAGGGCTGACATGTAGAGACAGACAGGTAACCAGTCTATCACAGGGAGACATGTAGAGACAGACAGGTAACCAGTCTATCACAGGGAGACATGTAGAGACAGACAGGTAACCAGTCTATCACAGGGAGACATGTAGAGACAGACAGGTAACCAGGCTATCACATGTAGAGACAGACAGGTAACCAGTCTATCACAGGGCTGACATGTAGAGACAGACAGGTAACCAGTCTATCTGACATGTAGAGACAGACAGGTAACCAGTCTATCACAGGGAGACATGTAGAGACAGACAGGTAACCAGTCTATCACATGGAGACATGTAGAGACAGACAGGTAACCAGTCTATCTGACATGTAGAGACTTGTCATTAATACGTGTATTGACATGTAAATGCAGTCATTTATATTCCATACACCGTGACGGAGAAACACTGAGCTTCACTAACATATAAACACCAGTCATATAAAACATATCACATCCTGTTTAGAGTACTTATCTATGATATATAACAGCTGCTGCTTTACATTCATCCCTCTTCAAGGAGACTGATGTGAGATGACATGAGGGAACCACAAGACTTATTTTTAAACATCATGTGAGGACTGCTCACCAGCGCTATAATTCAAAGCGTCTCATTGAGAATGTGTGAGTTGTTCAGACCGACATTACAGTCAAGGACTTTGGAGGAACTGCTCACCATGAAGTGAGCATCAGAGCTGGAAAGTGACTCACATGAACACATAAATCACGCCGCTCGATGACAAACTCACAAGAAGCTTAATTCACAAAGCGTTAAGTTTTACTACTTACAGAAATGAAGATGTTGAGGAGGTTTTCCAGAGTGGGAAGCTGAGGGATGAGCTTCTGCACCACTTTGCTGAAGGCCTCAAAGATGGAGTGGTCGTAAATGCTCGTCAAGTAAAAGCTGAATGAGAAAAACAAAAAAACAGAGGAGGAAGTGAACAAGCAGTTACTAGCAGGAACCACTTCCTGAAAAAACACATGTGAAAGCAGGTAAGAATACAGACGATCACATGACGGAGAAACTAGATAGAAAAGAGCTGATTCACACAGAAAAACACGTGAATGAAAACCTAATGTTGGCAAAAAAACTTCATATGGCAAAACACATGACTGACTGGTTTCTGACATGTATAAATAAAAAGTAGAGCCCCTGAGGAAGCCATGACCTCAGCCAAAATGGGACGGCCTGTATGCATTTGGCAGAAGCTCAACTTTAAAACACATTAGAGTGGAAAAAGGCAGCGCTCCACTATATATCCAGGACCGATGCACTATATGTCCAGGACGGACCCACTATATGTCCAGGACGGACCCACTATATGTCCAGGACCAATCCACTATATATCCAGGACCCATCAACTATATATCCAGGACCCATCCACTATATATCCAGGACCAATCCACTATATATCCAGGACCCATCCACAATATATCCAGGACCCATCCACTATATATCCAGGACCCATCCACTATATATCCAGGACCCATCCACTATATGTCCAGGACCCATCCACAATATATCCAGGACCCATCCACTATATATCCAGGACCCATCCACTATATATCCAGGACCGATCCACTATATATCCAGGACCCATCCACAATATATCCAGGACCCATCCACTATATATCCAGGACCCATCCACTATATATCCAGGACCCATCCATAATATATCCAGGACCCATCCACTATATGTCCAGGACCCATCCACTATACGTCCAGGACCGATGCACTATACGTCCAGGACCGATGCACTATACGTCCAGGACCCATCCACTATATGTCCAGGACCCATCCACTATATATCCAGGACCCATCCACTATATCCAGGACCCATCCACTATATGTCCAGGACCCATCCACTATATGTCCAGGACCCATCCACTATATGTCCAGGACCCATCCACTATATATCCAGGACCCATCCACTATATGTCCAGGACCCATCCACTATATGTCCAGGACCCATCCACTATATGTCCAGGACCCATCCACTATATGTCCAGGACCCATCCACTATATATCCAAGAACAACCCACTATATATCGAGGACCCATCCACTATATGTCCAGGACCGATCCACTATATGTCCAGGACCCATCCACTATATGTCCAGGACCGATCCACTATATGTCCAGGACCCATCCACTATATATCCAGGACCCATCCACTATATGTCCAGGACCCATCCACTATATGTCCAGGACCCATCCACTATATGTCCAGGACCCATCCACTATATATCCAGGACCCATCCACTATATGTCCAGGACCCATCCACTATATATCCAGGACCCATCCACTACATGTCCAGGACCGATCCATTATATGTCCAGGACCCATCCACTATATGTCCAGGATATTTGTTCAGGGCTTTTATTATCATCTATTGATTTATCGATAATTATTTTATTCCATCGGCTGTCTTTAAAATGCTTTAAACAGTGAAAACAACAAATCATCTTGCCGTCTCGTTGATTTCATCCGACCATTAATTCAAAACCCCCAAAATACTGAAGAGACGAGGCGACAATTCTCACATTTGAGATGCTGAAAGCTGAACTTTCATCAACTAATCCATACTTCTTTCAGCTCCATTATGGATGGATTTATTGATTGATTGAGTCATGTGATGACTGGCTATCAAAATATGCCAAAAAAGATATTTCCAGAGCCATAGATAGATAGATAGATAGATAGATAGATAGATAGATAGATAGATAGATAGATAGATAGATAGATAGATAGATAGATAGATAGATAGATAGATAGATAGATAGACAAAAGACAAAAAAAAGCAAACAAATCCTCCAGATTTAACATAACATTTTGATTTAATTTATTTAAGGGTGCCTTTATAAAAAGGCAAAAACTTTACATAATTACTGTCATGAACTATGTGAGAGTACTGATGAGTATTCCAGCTCTACATGGACCAAACGATGTGTCCATTACAGCCTTCTTTCTAAATCTTAAGTATGTCTCTTCATTAGGAGGTCCAAGAGGAATCTCACAGCAACACTAAGAGAATGCTGCACCACCAGACCAGGAGCTGTTTGTTTCCTCGGGCACTCAGACTCCCAAAATGCGCTGCATAATATCAGTTGTGTGAATTACATAGCAAATAAGACGACAGATGGGACGATATAAGATTTTATAGCGGATCAGGATAATAATAATTTAAAAAAAACAATAAAAAGGTGATCGTGGTGAAATTTCATGATCAGGATAATCATGACTATCTACTCTTTGTTGCAGTGCATCTGTGCATGTTTTTAAAGGCATTAGTTTAAAATTAATAGTATCAGATCAACAGGTTTACATGGGGACTCTGGTGAAACCAGGAGAAAGAGAAGAACCGATTTGCATGACTTTCATAATGATGCAGAAATAAGAAATCATAGCGAAACTAAAACAAACAGTTGTGTGTCTGTATGTATGGGTGTGTTTTGATTCAAATGACTCTTTACTCCAACATGTGATGAAGCAGTGATGTAATTCTGTCTTCTCCAGCCTTGTACGGATGTAAAATGATAAACTGTTAAATGTTGGGTACCTGAGATGCAGCTTTTCTAGGCTGGCGTCGGCCAGATCATCGTTGGCTCTCTGGTGGATGTCTCTCTGGGTTTCGATCTTGTGATCGTCTGAGAGGCCGTCCACTTTGTGGATAAACACCTCGAAATTGATCTCTGGATTGACTCGGTAGGCCCGAGACACGGTGAGGTGCAGCCTGCCCAAGGCCTCCACATAATCATCCTGAGAGGAAGAAAGTACGACATGAATACACATAATTGCATCACAAAAATAAAAACTTCAAGTACCCTGCAATACATATTTTATATCACAATTATCTTCTATGACTGTATAACTATTCACCTTTAATCCTGCAGCACTGTCAGCCGAGTTAAAGCATTTGAGAAGCTTCTTTTGACATTTGGTTACGTCAACATTCACAATGAAAATCCCTCAAATATAGGTGTGTGACAATCTTCTGCTTGCATTTAAATATGTCAGTGCAGTGAGAGATTATACTGAACAGATGCATTGGAATATCACCCACGCCACAGTTTATTGCCGTCAGTAAAATGAGCAGCAACACTGGTTGTCTGTCTGAAGTGCTGCAGGAGCAACACATGCACTCCTCGTCCGTTGCAGGTGTTTCACAAGCTTTAAACCCAGGAATGAGGAAGAGGCATCGCTGCATTGTCTTCCAAAACAGCAAGACAAAAACAAGTCTCCTCCAATATCGCTGTGTGACCGACTGCTGAAACTAATTGAATCTGATGCACCTCCTCCGGTACAAATAAAGCCTGCAATCAGATCAGCTGTGGCTAACATTGTAGCTGAAATTACCTCTTGAAACCACTTAGAGCACTGGCATAAAAGCCATGGCACATAATTGTCTTTTATCCCGGCTCCTCTGGCTGTCCATCACTGAGTGTATACTCGTGGGGCTTCAACTGGACCTGACATCATCAACGAGCACTTACAAAAATGGAGTTTTCTTTAAGCGTGCAGCTCGACAACAATGGGAAATACGTGTGAAAGTGCATCTTAATCGTGTCACATTGTGTATTTGTGAGCTGAAACATACAGTCAGAACCAAGATGAATAATTTAGTCTGCTTATATGAAACGTGCGTTTAGAACCACGCAACGTTTCCTGATCTTCACCTGAGCATCGATGACGAATATCAAAGCCCCGGTTCCTCTGAAGATCATCTCGTAGTCGAAGGTGGGGTCGAAGAAGTCCACCTGACCCGGGAAGTCCCAGATCTGGAAGTTGACAAAGGAGCTGCTGGAGATGTCGTCCTTGTAGATCTTGTTGGTGCTCTCCAGGAACAAGGTCTCATTGGGGGACATTTTGTGGAACACCACCTGAAATCAGAAATGTGACCAACATATATGCATTAGAATTTACATTTTACTTGATATTATGATTTCACAATAAATAACGTGGCTGAGACATTCTTTCGTCTCATTTGCCTAAAAAAATCAAGACAAACGTTAATCTTACATCAAATATAACAGCATAGACTTCTTAAAGATGTGTTTGATAGGGGTGAGTATTGGCAAGAACCTCACGATACGATACATATCACGATACTTTGGTCACAATACGATACGTATCACGATATAAATACAGATGCAAACACAAGTACCTGTATATGTACATCAGATGATATGGATCAGAGGACAAATTGAGCAAAACTATTTCATTCAAACAGCCTCTCCATTTAATTAATTCCCATGAAATTCACTGGAATAAATATTGAAAATAAAATGAAAAAAGGATAAAGTACTGCATTCACAACGTGTCTAAACATGAATCTTTTTTTTTGTTGAAAAGTTGAAAAATCGATATTGTATTGGGCAGCAAAGTATCGCAATATATTGCCGTATCTATATTTTTACCCACCCCTAGTGTTTTAGGGTTTAGTGACATATTGTGATATCTTGCCCAATGGCCTGTACACATTGTTTCTTGGGAGAGATTATACTGGCAGCGTTGTACTTTGGCTTTTGCTACAAATCAAGCAATGACACATCATTCGGAGATCACATGAAGATCAAGAGGGAAAAGGGCAAACAACACTGCAGACTCACTCTGATGCAACATTTTGATGCCAAGCACATTTCAGCTGCATGCCTTCAAACAGCGCTGGCTCTACTGAATACAGTTAACAGGGAGAAAATAGGTTGCCGTGGGTGACGATGGAGGACCCGAGTGTTCGCTCAGTGTGTGGGCCACTGAGGTCACAGGCCAATGAACCAGCAAAAAGACAAATCACATGCTTCTTCCAGCCCCAACTGGAGGTTTACAGGAGAACGTTAATCCCAGACCTGACGGTGTGGATTACAGCAAAACAGTACAAGTGAAAACTTCACTTTTGTTTCCTTCGAGGAGGTATCTGTAGGAATCCGTCTAGCTATATCCAGCCTTATTTGACGTCACCCTCGAATTTTTACATTAATAATAAAAATGTGCATCTCATCCATTATTCAACCACAGTGCCCATGTGAAAGTGGCGGTTTTGAAGAATAGAACGGAGACCTTGCTGTAAGAGTTTGCTGGATCAGAAAAGAAGAAGGCATTCAAATCAAGGAGGGATTAGCAACGAGGCGAAGTGGGCCAACACTCCAAAGGGGTCCCAAAAACTCCAGGTTTAGACATATCTATTGGTTATGCTAATTTGATTAACTGCTAATATGTTAGAGAATTTATACACCCCAAAAATACAATATTATCATATGATTTTGTGCCATGTCTTGCAGAGGGACTCTGTGTCAACATCCAACTTCAAACGCTTACTTTAGAGAGTGCTCACTTGATTCCTAATGAAGATGTAGCAAATTAACACAAATTCACACAGTTTAAAACATTATCCCAGTAAAGAAACCAGGTTTTCCTGCAGTTTAAAAGGTGAGGTGGTGGACCATCTCACCTAAAACAAAGACCACTACAGCCAATATATTTTAAATCAGCCTACAGTTTAAGAAATAGGCCAATACATCAAGCAATAGGGGGAACAGCGATGCTGAAAAGCCATATATGTAATAGTTTAAGCCTCCGTCTAATAAGTGAATTGATCACTACAGTCATCACATTTGGGGGACTTGGGGGGAACTTGAAGGCCACATGGTACACAATGCACATGAGGGGTTGGTTGGTGGATCAACTCATTAATCCAGAAACCAGCAACGATTAGATTTGGACATCTATGCAAGTAAACCACCAATGCGCTGATAATTGCAGTTTTCTGGTGCAGTTATAAACACATACTATGTCCACGTCCACGTGACAGTGTGTGACAGAGACGCTCATACTTTACTTCCAAAGAAAATGAAAAAAATGCAAGTCACCAGTAGAATAAATCTCGTCATACGGGCCTTTTTATTGGAATAACATAACATTTTCATGTATGTCAATGTATGTAAATATGTAACAGTCATAACATTCTACTCTGATGCTAAATTAACTACATTTTTTGAGGGAACAAACCAGGGTATGATGATATATATTAAATACATTGGGGGACCAGGGCACATCTGTTTGTTTATACCACTTTTAATCAGATTTAATCATTTTAAAATGATCAAGCTTATTGATGAGGTAACAGTAGAAGCTCCCTCATCAGTAACTCATTAAACCAGCCATGATTTGTTTTAACGATAATGAGCCAGACTGCTGGTGTTTTTTGTTGTTTTTTTTAAACAAAGTGTTGTGACTTGCAGAATGGAAGGTGTGGTCGAGTCGCAGTCACGTGACAGCTACGCAACAGACCTGTCCAATGGCCTCACACAGATAGGTGGGACTAATAATAAAAATAAAATAAAAAAAGATATATTTGGCATGCTGGTCCCAACGGGTCACGTGCTTTCATATCAGTTAAAGAAGATGCATCACCTGGTTAATAATTCACTGCTAACGGCTACACTAGCGTTAGCTAGCACGGGATGCTAACTGGTTAGCTACGTGCTATCTGCTGCTCCACAGCTCCACGACATGCTACACTAACACGCTAATTTTGGGGGGCTAACGTCCCGTTTACTTGCGTGAATCCGAAAGGGAAGCTAAAAGACCCCCCAGCAACACAACCTAAGGTTACCTTCTGTATGGACGACTTGCCGCTTCTTCTCAAGCCCATGAGCAGGATCCTCGGCTTGCTGTCGGACGGCGACGGGCTGTCCTCGATGTCGGCCTCCTCTTCTCCGTAGCCGAAATCTTTGGGGAACGAGTCCGCCACCCCGTAGCTGTCAGCCAGCTGTTCCACCTCGTATTGAATCGACATTTTGACCTAACCGACGGTCGCTTCCCCCCCTCTTTTTCTTCCTTTTTCCCCACCCACCCCCCTGCACTTACTCGTCGGCTACCACACCCGGTTTTTGTGTCGGACGGTCGTTGTGGCCCACAAACTACCGTCTGAATGAGAATAGTTTGTCAATAATGCCCCAGTGCTACTCGGAACCACCGAGCGTGATCCCACACATTTCCTGAGGATTTCCTCTCCCTTGAAAAAAAAAAATCCACCCTTTGTTCCCACCCCCTTAATTCTGATTGGACGTTCGAATTACAGCGCGATGGCGATTGGTCGGACGCGTCTGTCACTCCACTGAGGTTTGTCGCTGTCACCTGACTAGTACGCGGACCTGTTTTGTGACCTATCACCCGAATACGACGTAAATACACATTCATATCACAGCCGTTTAACTTCATAACAATAACACATACATTATACCTTTTTACTCACTCGAACAAATACGTGAATATTTAATGAATGTAGTTTAAAAACGAACGAAATTAGAAAGCAGGATGGTGTTCTGCGATGTCACCAGCAGATGGCGGCAGACATCAACGAACGGGAGGACTTTACGGTCTTTAGAAAATGGTGGAATTAATCGTGTCATTAAGTAGGTGAGCATTAATGAGAGAAACATATATTTAAGAGAACAGCCATTACTTTGCGACTTGTTGAGTCACACTGAGGCAATGAGTTCAGCGCTCTCAGCACAAATAAAACTACATCAATCCTTGTGTTTACGTGCTGTAAAACACGTTTTTACGAGCGGCACCTGAAGGCAGCATCCAGCGCAGCAGAAACCGTTAAAGGAGATAAACGAAACTTAACTTTCCGGCTCCTCCGAGAGTGTTCCTGCTCCTCAGAACAATTAGGTTCGCGATATAAAAAGCGGGATAGACAACATAATAAAAGTCAACTTTACAGCCTGCGGCATAATGGCACATTATAGAGTAAGTGTGTTTGCTGCGGTTTCGACTCTACTGCTCCGTATAAACGGGTTTCTTATCGAACTGAAGGCTAGCTCAGCTAATATTAGCTGGCTAGGTAAATCAGTGAAATGACGGACCACCTGTGGAAATGAATGTTTTGTTAAGAAAATGTCTGTAAAATAACCACAGACATGGGTTTTTCTGTGTGGCGTTTTTGTGCTGTAAGTCATTCTAGTAAATGACAGTATTGTTGGTGATAAATAGATTATTTCCTTTTCCTCCTGCAGGCTTCAGACCCCAAAAGGGAGCAGTTTCGGAGATACCTGGAGAAAGCTGGTGTTGTTGACAGTCTCACCAGTGGTAAGGTCTTCTTTCTTTGGGCTTGGACACCTGTCATTTACATTTAAAGCACATTTGGCAGCAAAGAAGATGCTTTTTCTACAAATAGTCAACACCTGGACTGGCTGACACCTCAGTAATTAGGGCAATTATTATTTAAATATTTGAAATGTCAGTAAATAAAATATCAAATCATAAATAGCAGTTGTTTTTTCTACCTTGCTTGAAGTATTGAAAAAATGTTATCCCCCTTTTTTTACCAATCATTTGCTGCTTCAGTGACGGATTTACCCCCAAACCGTGTAAATCAGTAGTGGCCTCAATTATTGTGCAATTTTATTTAACTATTTTTTCTTTTCTTTTTAATTTCAGTTCTAGTGGCTTTGTATGAACAACCTGAAAAGCCCAACAATGCTCTGGAGTATCCTTCTACACACACATGAAGCTTTGAGTGGTTGCAGAAATTGTCTCTTGGTTGAGTTGAACTAAGTAGAATAATAATGACTAGAAATATATTCTTCAACAACTAACCTCCCAGATTTGTGAAGCAGCATCTTAATGCTGCCGGTCAGACTCCAACGGACACGGAGGCCCTCCAGCAGGAGGTGAATGACTTGAGGCAGAGGTGTGCACGTCTGGCAGAGGAAAACAAAGACCTCAGCACCAGGGTGAGGTTTGGTTTGTCCTCAACCCAACGTTTGTGCCTCGTTTTCAGGCATTTTCACCTTGCACTTTGTCCTCCGTCTCCAGCTTCAGCGCTACGAACCTGAAGATGGAGCCGCTGCCGACTAGACCACAACAACGCTTCGGCCTGATTCAAGTAGTTATCATTTTTTTGAGAATTTTTAGGTGCCTCCTTTTTGTAAATCTTTCTTTCTACTGTTTCTTAGAGTTTAACTTATTCTGTACATGTTTGTATATAAGTTTATTCCTTGTTTGTTCAGTTCTTAAGCTTTACTGAGAAGTTGTCCTTCTATATAAGTCTACTACTACAGCCCTGATATGGCAATTTGTATATTAATACTCACCTTGAATTCTTCTTGCTTTTTCTCAAATTCCTCCACGGAGAATTAAAAAATGGAGTAAATCCTTGATGAAGTGAATCTCGTTTTGCTCAGCACTTTTCAAACACATTCATTTTCATTAAGGTAACATACAGGGAGTGATTTAATCACAAATGTTCATTTTGTGGGTGAATTATTCCTTTAAGACGTAGGACATATATTTTTGTTGAAGGGTCTATGAAAGAAAGTCACCAATGTGCTAACAATTACATTTTTCTCTCAGTTTTAAACACACATACTCTGTCAGTGACGTGGCCGTGTGTGACAAAGACTCTCTTACTTTATTTCTGAAGAGCTGGTGCAAGTAAACGGTTGTAAAATAAAACATGTCGTATCAGTCATTTATAAAGAGCAGTGTGTCTTTCAGCCTATTTTGGTATCATTACTTTCTACTGGGATGCATCAGGAAACAAACAGTACAACAACAACATAGACATACATTAAGACTAGGGACCCCACTGGTGTTTTTTATCCAATCACATTAACTCATTTTAGGGTCAAAACTTTTAAGCGGGAGGACAATAATCCAACAGTGTTGTTGAGGTCAGTGCTGCCAGCGTATTGATATGCTAACTGATCCAGATTATCGGAAGTGAAAATGGAATAGTGGGCAGCATAAATAACACGTGCAGGAGCCAGAATTTACTGTACTTGCATGTGAAATGATATTTTTCTTTACTATGTTTATATGTCACACATCAATGAGACGTCTCATCTATATTTGGCCCAGTTTTTTCATGCTAAATGAGTATCAATACATGCAGATAGTCACAACAAAAAACAGGATCCTGACTGTCATATGTTGCCAAAAGTCAATATATACATAGTTTCTAAAGCATGCCAAATTATTTAGACTGAACTAATATTTAGAAGAAAAACGTGAGCAAACTCTCACCAGGCTGGAGGCGGCTTAGCGTTTAATCCTGACTAGAGATATGACTGCTGAATCAATGCTTGAACACGCATCGCTCTGAGGAAACAGTTTGCACTTGAAGCTTAGATTTGCAGGTCGGCCGCTCGCCTGCTGCTCGCATTGCTCGCCACGGATGTTTTGCAGTTGGAGGAAGGGGGTCTGGGGTTGTGCCTGGATCCTGAGCTGCAGTCATCCAGGGACTCTGGGCTGGAGGGCCGGCTTCGATGCTTGGCATCCGATTTTGACTGCGTTCGAGTCTGGGGATGTCCACCGCTGGCTTTTGCACCGTCGTATGAATCCGTGTCGGAGCTTTTGCCCTCCAACACCGTGGAGCATTTGAAAGAGTCGTGAGGCCTCCACGGCCTCTTCGCTGCACTCACCGGCAGCGTGGGGAAGGAGGAAGGGTCAGATGCCTTCTGTGGGCATTTTGGAGAGTCTGGGCCTCCTCTTTCACTGCTGTCGTCCTCTTTACTGTGTGGGGGAAGATGCAGAAAGTCCTCAGCTTCTTGCTTTGGATCGATGAGGGAGTCGCAGCACGGAGAGCAGGGCTCATCGGGAGTCAAGGTGCAGTTGCATTGTTGAGCTGAAGACCTGGAATCATCCAAATCATGCTGGTTGACCAGCCCGCCCTGAAGAGGTAGGAAACGTTGAAGGTTGATGAAGGTTCGGGTACATAACTGTGCCCTGCACCCTCTCCATCAAAAGGTTGTAGTCGCCGGGCGCCGAGGCAATCGTTGCCTTCCGGGATGCACCCGTGCATATTTGCACAACAGATTCCTTCTTGCACTTGTTGGCATAGAAGTCATCGAGTTCATCTCTGTCGTCTCTCAAGTGAGGGTAGAAGTCCAAGATGCCCCTTTTAATCTTCTTGTAACTCAGGTGCATGATCTCCAGGATGTTCAGGAAGAGGGAAATCGCAGCAATGCACTGCATGAACACCATGAAGACGCTTTTCTCTGTCGGCCTGGACACGTAGCAGTCCACGGCATTGGGACAAGGATCCTGCTCACACTTGAAGAGCGGGTGGAGGCGAAAGCCATAGAGGAGGTACTGGCCCGTCATGAAGGCTACTTCGACAACGGAGCGGGTGAAAACGTGAGCCACGTAGGTCTGCAGCAGAGAGCCCATCAGAGGAGCCTTGTTGAGCTTCCCCTGATCCAGCAGCTTCATCTCCCGCTCAATCCTCTTCCTGGCTTCTGCCAGCTCCACGTCCACCAACTCCAGCTCCCTCCGCAGCAGAGCCTTCTTCTTCTGCCGGGCCTTTTCCAGCGCCCGCAGCCTGTAGAGAGCGTGGCCCATGTAAACCAGAGAGGGAGAGGACACGAAGATGACCTGCAGCACCCAGTAGCGGATGAGGGAGATGGGGAAGGCGTGGTCGTAGCACACGTTCCTGCAGCCGGGCTGCTCGGTGTTGCACGTGAAGTCAGCCTGCTCGTCGTTCCACACGTCCTCGGCTGCCACGCCGAGGACCAGCATGCGGAAGATGAACAGGATGGTGAGCCAGATCTTTCCCACCATGGTGGAGTGGATATGGACCTCCTCCAAAATCCCCCCGAGGAAGTTCCAGTCCCCCATCTTCACTCGGCCATTATGACTGGAAGAAGAGACAGAGGAAATAATTACGACTACTGATACAGTGAACATTGAGATATGAAGTACAGGGAATATGAAGCTTTGAGGATAAAAGATCCAATTATCAATCAACAATATTCGTAGAAAATCACAAAAAAGGTCAAAGTATTTAAAATGTCCCAGTAACAATAGAATATAAAAATGACAGTACCTTTCTATTAGAAAAAAATAACATTAGCTTGTAGAAAGCATGCAATGTAAAAATACACAGTGTCTACATATTTGCAACAATATATTAAGACTCGAGCATCCGGAGATATGATCCCTCGGCTGCTCGGCTCTGCAGCTTCGTCTCAATAAAAGCGTTCCCCTCAGCGGTGGCATCATTTAAACCAGGGCAGAGTTTCCGTTTTACCTCGCGGCAGCATGGACAGACTGCCGGTGGTGACTTAAATCTCCTCGGGTCATGCAGCCCCGACGCTGGCACCAAAAAAGTTTTTAAAAAATCGTTAGCACCCTCCACACGAGTCCCTGTGCATCACCTAAACCCCAGTGACCCTCTGCTGTCGTGTTGCCAGAAACCAAATGGGTCCAACTGAGCTGTTGAAGGGAAGGTCGTCAACACGACTCTGACCAGAGAAAGTCAATAGCAGCAGCTTCAGCGGTGCATTTAGATCAGGACCTCTCGGTGATGGGCTGTAACCGGTTGGAACACTGATAGTGACCTCAATGTTTGCAGGTCAAAGCTCTTCTTCTTCGTCTGTTTTTTCCTTTTAAAGCCTTCCAAGCAGACATCCTGCATGCAGAGCTGAGAACTCACTGATCTCTGGTTCATTCAGGTGTGGACATTAGTTGTGGAGTGTAAATAATAAATCTGTTCCCAAACAGATGCTTTGCAAGTCTAAGTTGTTAGAATTTGTTTCACGTCCAATAGTTGGAGACTCTTTGCTCTGTAAGTACAAACAAAGAGAAGGAAACTGTGGTTGGAATCTCCACATCATCAATACGGGTTATCCACCCAGGCCTTGTAGCAATCAATAGTTTTCCTCTACTATAGCAAAGTAATCGATGATCCATCATGTCCGATTTCATACCCTGCTGCTCCTCTCGGGATGTAATTAAGTTCTCAAACAGAACTAGAAACATTATTTTTACCCATTTAAAAGAAATCTATCAGGATGGATTAGTGTGCTTACCAGCTGCACACAGTCCAAACCTAAATACCTCTAAATGCCTCTGTGGATGAATATGCTGATCTGTTGTCAGTGAAATAACAGATTCACCACCCATCTATGGTATGTCCGTTACTTGTTCTTTACAGAGGAAGAGAAACTATGAAGCAGAGTGGGAATATGTGATTGACAAGCCGCCAGCTCGGCCAGGCTTCTGCCCTAAAACCTCCCATTCTACCCAGCAGAGCCGGATTGATTCAAACCAGTCTGGTACAAACACATTACGGGCACAGAAGGTCACACTGGGACAACATATTGGGAAAATCCCAATGTTATTTCCCATTTTTCAAATCAATTTCACTTCAACCCCAGCAGCGTCCGTCCCCGGGCTCACCGTCTGGCAACGCTGATTTAAATGTCTGCCTCCTGAAATATCCTTATATTACTTGTTGTGACTTCACTGTGCACAATTATGCATCTTCATACTAGATTATACTACAATGTGCAACTCAGTGAAGCGTGATATGGAGACATGAAGCTCCAGCACACTCAGAACACATCATGCATTCAGTTAAACGTCTGAGACATGAGGAAACTAAATGAAATACAAATGAATAAATTAAACATTAGATTGATATCCCTGAATATTTATATATATTTTTTAACAGCAACATGAGCAGTACATATTGAATTCATGACACAACAGATATGTTTCGGCAGTCCTCTCCAGTCATCAGATTCTTCGATTGCTGAACTCCATAGGACGCCGTTCCTCACCATGTCGGGTCACGGCAAACAAGCTCATGATAATTGAATATTGATGCACTATTTATAGTATATAATAGTCATATTGATGAGCTGCGTTTGGAAGCTATAGAACTTTCCACATACTGTAGACTGTCTCATGCAGGTGCAATCAAAACATGCAATGCGATGTAAACCGCGTAATCTGATCATTTACTTTACTGTTAATTCTGTATAAAAATCAATACTCTTCTATTGATCAGATTCAGTTTGACAAAAAATTAACAAGTCATAAAAAACATCTTAATTTATTAAAAAACACTTGTTTTCTTCGGTCATAGTTCATGTGATTTTAGATCATTCAAATACGTTTAGCTGTTTCTGAAAAATGTACCATCACTAAACTAAAACTTAAACTAAACTAAACTTGCATTAGACCATCGAGATGTATGGTTTAATCCGTCCCCCCCCCATGCTAATTATAGCAATACATGCAGGTAGTCACAATAGAAACAGGTTCCTTACTGTAAAAGGTCAGTGTATACATAAATACTAACATCAGTTCAGTAGACTTTAGTTCACGTTTAAGTTTAAAGTATTCATGCGGTTAAGAAACAATAAGACAAAAAAAATTAATCAACAGTTTGACAGCCAGCAATTAGCCACGTCCGGTCAACAGGATGCGACTGAAACAATAAGGTGGCATGAAGCCTGGTCGGATGGTGAACCGGCTCTTTGCTTACAGAAAGAACCAACGTTATAAACATGCATCCCTGTTTTCCCTCCCATGTAAACTAATTTATCTCTTTTTTATAAGGTGAATATTTCACCATGTTTAAGGCACATGACATGAATACTGAAAGTCCAAAAAAGTCCTTAAAGATTCAACAGAAGATTAGCATAAAATGATGCAATCAAACAGTTTGAGAAAATTATATGAAATCAAACGAGTGTGTTCATTAATTTCTTAATAATCTGGAAGAAAAACACATATATAAAACACTAAAACATAAATAAAAATATCAAATAAAACACATTTAAGGAAACGGTTAACATTTAATTCAGTTCTAAATAACTCACTTTCTAAAGGGCACGTTTTGCTCCATGTCTAAAATATGGATGAATGTTAACAATAAACAGCAGGAGGCGCCCTTCCCTTTGAACTCACACACAAGACAATTAAAAAGATAATCTTTAAAAACTGTGTTTACAAAAGTCCCTGAAACGCAACCTTTCCCTGAAACGCACCAGTAAAAATACGGCTTCCTGAGTGTGAATTTAAGGTGTTTTTTTTATAAAGAGGTTATTGAGTGCAGCTTTAAGGTGGTGCTGGAGACAGGAAGATGTTAAAGATCACAGCAAAGACCACACAGACTACATAGGCCACTATACACAGCCAGAACCGCGGGTCTTTGAGCAGCTTCTTGTTGTAAGCGCTGAAGAAGACGTAGCCGATGGTCATCCCGGCCAGGATTCCTCCAAAATGAGCCACGAAGGACACCTGGGAGGAGAGAGGTCAGCTTTCAGTCAGCCTGTGGGCCTGATTCCCCAAATAACAGCCAACACAGACCCTCGACGGCTGTCACCCGAGCTCACACCCAAAAAAACATGCAGAACCAGTTTAACAGCCAAACAAAGAGTCGGGAGGAGGGAAAGGAGGGAGATAACAAGGTGGGGGAGGGAGGAAGGAAGCAGCTTTTTAAGAGGTAATCAGTTAAAAAGACAAACAAGCTTCTGCAAACAGGAAGAAGACACCAGAAGCTTTCAGTTCAAACCTGAAACTATGGATTTGAAAAGTGTTTTGTCCTTTAGTGAGCGCCATAAGAGAGAGGTATTTATCTTTAAGTACAATCAAGTCCCAGCACAAGCTTCTGATCTTACGTGTAGCTACAAGCAGATCAAATCCATCACCCAACATGAGCTGGAAACAGCCGTGGGCTCGCTCTCTACTGTACACCCCTACCTTCAAACCAGCCTCGTCTGACGCAAATCTTCTGTAGAAGGCAAATCCAAAATCTGTGCCGACTGAAGAAGGAAAGAATTAAATGTCACATGTTTAAAAAGGTGATCACAGCAGTCGGAAACTGAAAAAACGGGTTGAAAACACACAGGAGAACGTACCAAATATCACTATAGCCAGGATACGGAATATTCCAAGGAGAGGAATCATCTCTCTGAAGTTCTGTGGAGTGAATTTTTAAAATGTGAGTGAGCCGGGACTGTACACAGATTATCAATGATAACGTATATAATAATGTAATTCCGAACCCAAAGTAAACACTGGAGACTGGGATGCAAACTGGATGTAAACTCACCACCACTGCATTCATGAAATATCCCCCTATTAAGGCATAAACACCGCCGGAGGCTCCCACCAAAGCACTGTGAGGATCAAAGATGGAGCTGCACAGCGAGCCTGAGGGGAAACACAAAGTACCCGCTTTGAAAATCAGTGGCATTTAACAGGAAAAAGCTCCGATCAAGACGAGTTAGTGTTCGACGCCGGGGTGCGTTCACAAACACCTGACGGCTCTGATACGGGAAACGCCTTATCAACCTTTTTAGATCACATATTGTGCACCGAAATCCAAAATTGTGCATCAAAATCCCGGATTTTATTCTTTCTGGAAAACAAAATATGACGTCAGCTCTCAGTAAACCTGTGAGAGAAGGTCGTGAGTTATTCTTCTGAACACTCTAATGAAATTCCTGCAGCATGATGGGGCTTTACTGGAGGAAACCATGCTCACCGGCCAGGACGCCCGCCATGTAAACCATCCCCACTTCGAAGCCTTTGTGCACCAGCTCCAGCGGGATGCCCAGCAGCAGCTGCATCACCAGGTTGCCCACGATGTGCTCCACACTGGACGGGCAGAGAAGAAGACGTGAGAGGCTGATGGGTACTTTAGAAACAATGTCAAGGATTTAAAGGGTAAAACTGGTGGTTTTCTATCGTTCTATTGTTATTGCACCACAAAAAGATTTTCATCCTCTAAAGGTCTGTCATGTTGGACTGGATGCTTGAAATATCCCCTGGGATAAAGAAAGGAAGGAAGACGGACAGACAGACAGAAGGACAGACAGAAAGACAGACAGAAAGAAAGAAAGACAGAAATACAGACAGAAATATAGACAGAAAGAAAGACAGACAGAAATACAGACAGAAATATAGACAGAAAGAAAGAAAGACAGAAATACAGACAGAAATATAGACAGAAAGAAAGACAGACACAAAGAAAGAAAGACAGACAGACAGAAATATAGACAGAAATATAGACAGAAAGAAAGACAGAAAGAAAGACAGACAGAAAGACAGACAGACAGACAGAAAGAAATAATCTATATCTTTATCTATCTATCACAGATCCTGCAGCCCCGAGCCTCTTGTCCTCCTGAAAATGTAAATCTGTAAAACCAGATCCCAAATATAAACATGTATCAGTAAAGAACTAACAAATATAAACATGTATCAGTAAAGAACTAACAAATATAAACATGTATCAGTAAAGAACTAACAAATATAAACATGTATCAGTAAAGAACTAACAAATATAAACATGTATCAGTAAAGAACTAACAAATATAAACATGTATCAGTAAAGAACTAACAAATATAAACATGTATCAGTAAAGAACTAACAAATATAAACATGTATCAGTAAAGAACTAACAAATATAAACATGTATCAGTAAAGAACTAACAAATATAAACATGTATCAGTAAAGAACTAACAAATATAAACATGTATCAGTAAAGAACTAACAAATATAAACAGGTATCAGTAAAGAACTAACAAATATAAACAGGTATCAGTAAAGAACTAACAAATATAAACATGTATCAGTAAAGAACTAACAAATATAAACATGTATCAGTAAAGAACTAACAAATATAAACATGTATCAGTAAAGAACTAACAAATATAAACATGTATCAGTAAAGAACTAACAAATATAAACAGGTATCAGTAAAGAACTAACAAATATAAACAGGTATCAGTAAAGAACTAACAAATATAAACATGTATCAGTAAAGAACTAACAAATATAAACATGTATCAGTAAAGAACTAACAAATATAAACCATGTATCAGTAAAGAACTAACAAATATAAACCATGTATCAGTAAAGAAGTAACAAATATAAACATGTATCAGTAAAGAACTAACAAATATAAACATGTATCAGTAAAGAACTAACAAATATAAACATGTATCAGTAAAGAACTAACAAATATAAACATGTATCAGTAAAGAACTAACAAATATAAACATGTATCAGTAAAGAACTAACAAATATAAACATGTATCAGTAAAGAACTAACAAATATAAACAGTATAAACATGTATCAGTAAAGAACTAACAAATATAAACAGTATAAACATGTATCAGTAAAGAACTAACAAATATAAACATGTATCAGTAAAGAACTAACAAATATAAACATGTATCAGTAAAGAACTAACAAATATAAACCATGTATCAGTAAAGAACTAACAAATATAAACATGTATCAGTAAAGAACTAACAAATATAAACCATGTATCAGTAAAGAACTAACAAATATAAACATGTATCAGTAAAGAACTAACAAATATAAACATGTATCAGTAAAGAACTAACAAATATAAACATGTATCAGTAAAGAACTAACAAATATAAACATGTATCAGTAAAGAACTAACAAATATAAACATGTATCAGTAAAGAACTAACAAATATAAACATGTATCAGTAAAGAACTAACAAATATAAACAGTATAAACATGTATCAGTAAAGAACTAACAAATATAAACAGTATAAACATGTATCAGTAAAGAACTAACAAATATAAACATGTATCAGTAAAGAACTAACAAATATAAACATGTATCAGTAAAGAACTAACAAATATAAACCATGTATCAGTAAAGAACTAACAAATATAAACATGTATCAGTAAAGAACTAACAAATATAAACCATGTATCAGTAAAGAACTAACAAATATAAACATGTATCAGTAAAGAACTAACAAATATAAACCATGTATCAGTAAAGAACTAACAAATATAAACATGTATCAGTAAAGAACTAACAAATATAAACATGTATCAGTAAAGAACTAACAAATATAAACATGTATCAGTAAAGAACTAACAAATATAAACATGTATCAGTAAAGAACTAACAAATATAAACATGTATCAGTAAAGAACTAACAAATATAAACATGTATCAGTAAAGAACTAACAAATATAAACATGTATCAGTAAAGAACTAACAAATATAAACAGGTATCAGTAAAGAACTAAATAACACAGCGGTTTCTTTAGATTTGAACAGATGTTTAAACATATTCGGGTTTTTAAACGCATCATAGCGGACGCTGCATGTGGGACTGACTCACTTCCACGTTGTTGTGGAAAAGGACAGACTATCACGATCCGTATCCTCTAAGCAAATATCCTGTTTCTCAGCGAGCGGTGTTCCTCTTCTGGTTTTCCTGTGTTTTCCTTCTGCGTAGTCAGGATTTTGGGTTTTTCCTCCCACCGTGTCGGCTTATTCATACTTTAAGATTTGTTTTTCTGTTTGCCACATCACACCACTTGGTCGTGTTTTGACAGATGTGCCGGCTGAAAGCTGTGTTCCTCTATAAAAAGCACTCACGGGACTCGCCTTCGTAGCTGAATATGAAGTAATGCAGGACTCACATGTGACATCACGCCTGACAGCGTTAACAAATAAAAGCCTGCAGGGATTATGAGCTTCACGGCTAAGATCCTGGACCTTAGAGCGTCTGATCCGGTGGCTTGATGATGTAATTATTTACCCGGCGTGGACGAACATGTAGGAGATGAAGCGCCACGCTTCCTCCCTCTGCTCGGGCTTGTAGGTGAGGGGGCTTCCCCAGATGCCTTCATCCAGGGTCACCCACTGCTTCTGAGGCTTCCACACGGCGTAGTAGATGAACACCGCCAGCTGTGTGAAGGGACGGAAACACACAAGTTCATCTCTAAGAAAGGACATCGGGAAGAGTAGCAGCAGAAAACAGCTGTGAAAATAAAGATGTGCAGGACGGATCAGCAATACAGATGTTGGAGTGTTTCACCGAGCCGCAGCTCGTACGTCTGAAAGCATCTGTGGGAATATAAAGCGACAGCACGCTGAGAGAGAACACTGCATCTCAGTCCATCTTCTTCCTCCTCCTCCTCCTCCTCCTCCTCTCCAAACATAACAGATAGTATTCACTGACATTCAAATGCAGTGACACTGGACATCTGTGAGCTACTAAAGAGTGAGCTGTTCATCCCACAACGTGAGAAAGAGAGTTAGGAAACACCAAACTGACTTCAACTCCAACTTTGTAGCGAGATTTCACACGTTTTAAGTGTGTGGATTCATCCCCAAGTAACACTAATGTGATGGAAATATGCAAATTAACTACATTTAGGATATTTGATAAGAAGCAGCAGCTTAGAAAAACACAACAGATTCAATCATGTGCACAGAAATGATTTAAAACTACAAATATGGGTATGGATATTGAAAAACTCCTATATCCGATGTTTAAAAACTCCTATATCCTACATTTAAAAACTCCTATATCCGATATTAAAAAACTCCTATATCCTACATTTAAAAACTCCTATATCCTACATTTAAAAACTCCTATATCCGATATTAAAAAACTCCTATATCCTACGTTTAAAAACTCCTATATCCGATGTTTAAAAACTCCTATATCCTACATTTAAAAACTCCTATATCCGATATTAAAAAACTCCTATATCCTACGTTTAAAAACTCCTATATCCTACATTTAAAAACTCCTATATCCGATATTAAAAAACTCCTATATCCTACGTTTAAAAACTCCTATATCCGATGTTTAAAAACTCCTATATCCTACATTTAAAAACTCCTATATCCGATATTAAAAAACTCCTATATCCTACATTTAAAAACTCCTATATCCTACATTTAAAAACTCCTATATCCGATATTAAAAAACTCCTATATCCTACATTTAAAAACTCCTATATCCTACATTTAAAAACTCCTATATCCGATATTAAAAAACTCCTATATCCTACGTTTAAAAACTCCTATATCCGATGTTTAAAAACTCCTATATCCTACATTTAAAAACTCCTATATCCGATATTAAAAAACTCCTATATCCTACGTTTAAAATCTCCTATATCCTACATTTAAAAACTCCTATATCCGATATTAAAAAACTCCTATATCCTACATTTAAAAACTCCTATATCCTACATTTAAAAACTCCTATATCCGATATTAAAAAACTCCTATATCCTACATTTAAAAACTCCTATATCCTACATTTAAAAACTCCTATATCCGATATTAAAAAACTCCTATATCCTACGTTTAAAAACTCCTATATCCGATGTTTAAAAACTCCTATATCCTACATTTAAAAACTCCTATATCCGATATTAAAAAACTCCTATATCCTACGTTTAAAAACTCCTATATCCTACATTTAAAAACTCCTATATCCTACATTTAAAAACTCCTATATCCGATATTAAAAAACTCCTATATCCTACGTTTAAAAACTCCTATATCCGATGTTTAAAAACTCCTATATCCTACATTTAAAAACTCCTATATCGGATATTAAAAAACTCCTATATCCTACGTTTAAAAACTCCTATATCCGATGTTTAAAAACTCCTATATCCGACGTTTAAAAACTCCTATATCCGACGTTTAAAACCTCCTATATCCGATGTTTAAAAACTCCTATATCCGACATTTAAAAACTCCTATATCCAACGTTTAAAAACTCCTATATCCGACGTTTAAAAACTCCTATATCCGACGTTTAAAAACTCCTATATCCGACGTTTAAAAACTCCTATATCCGACGTTTAAAACCTCCTATATCCGACGTTTAAAACCTCCTATATCCGACGTTTAAAAACTCCTATATCCGACGTTTAAAAACTCCTATATCCGACGTTTAAAAACTCCTATATCCGACGTTTAAAAACTCCTATATCCGACGTTTAAAAACTCCTATATCCGACGTTTAAAAACTCCTATATCCGATGTTTAAAAACTCCTATATCCGACGTTTAAAAACTCCTATATCCGATGTTTAAAAACTCCTATATCCGTTATTAAAAACTCCTATATCCGACGTTTAAAAACTCCTATATCCGACGTTTAAAAACTCCTATATCCGACGTTTAAAAACTCCTATATCCGACGTTTAAAAACTCCTATATCCGACGTTTAAAAACTCCTATATCCGACGTTTAAAAACTCCTATATCCGACATTTAAAAACTCCTATATCCGACATTTAAAAACTCCTATATCCGACGTTTAAAAACTCCTATATCCGACGTTTAAAAACTCCTATATCCGATATTAAAAACTCCTATATCCGACGTTTAAAAACTCCTATATCCGACGTTTAAAAACGCCTATATCCGACATTTAAAAACTCCTATATCCGATGTTTAAAAACTCCTATATCCGACATTTAAAAACTCCTATATCCGACGTTTAAAAACTCCTATATCCGACGTTTAAAAACTCCTATATCCGACGTTTAAAAACTCCTATATCCGACGTTTAAAAACTCCTATATCCGACGTTTAAAAACTCCTATATCCGATGTTTAAAACCTCCTATATCCGACGTTTAAAAACTCCTATATCCGATGTTTAAAAACTCCTATATCCGATATTAAAAACTCCTATATCCGACGTTTAAAAACTCCTATATCCGACGTTTAAAAACTCCTATATCCGACATTTAAAAACTCCTATATCCGACATTTAAAAACTCCTATATCCGACGTTTAAAAACTCCTATATCCGACGTTTAAAAACTCCTATATCCGATATTAAAACCTCCTATATCCGATATTAAAACCTCCTATATCCGATATTAAAAAACTCCTATATCCGACATTTAAAAACTCCTATATCCCACGTTTAAAAACTCCTATATCCCACATTTAAAAACTCCTATATCCGATATTAAAAACCCCTATATCAAACGTTTAAAAACTCCTATATCCGATATTAAAAACCCCTATATCAAACGTTTAAAAACTCCTATATCAGATATTAAAAACTCCTATATCCGATATTTAAAACTCCTATATCCGATATTAAAAACCCCTATATCCGATATTTAAAACTCCTATATCCGATATTAAAAACCCCTATATCCGATATTTAAAACTCCTATATCCGATATTAAAACCTCCTATATCTGATATTTAAAAACTCCTATATCCCATGTTTAAAAACTCCTATGTCCGATATTTAAAAACTCCTATACCCTCCCATCCCTACGCTCATATTTGCGGTTTACCCACTTAGTCATTACATCCATATTACCGATGACTCATCCACAATCACGTTGTGCAAACATTCTGTGAGCAGCACCAACGGTCCACCCTCCAGTGATATCATACAATGTATTTGCTGAATAAATATGGAGGTTTAAAACGACCCAGGCTTCTATGACATCTCTGCTCCACTAAAGCCAGTCCCAGTGAATCCATAGCCTCATTAACACCCTGGCAGCATATAGCCCAATGTAGGCTGCATGTAAATCAGATCCATACCGACCCGGTCCTCATGTGTGTCATTCAGACGAGACAAGACAAGCTACCTCTGCAACACTGATGAGGATGATGAAGATGGGGGGCGGGCAGCAGTTGGCCCGTTCCAGGTATTTGCTGCGGGAGTCTTCCGGAAGCATCCACTTGGAGACGGAGTGCTGGAACTTCTCACAACAGCCCATCTTCCTGAGGCCATCGGGCTGGTCTTCGGCGGTCCTGAACGGCTTCCCATCCCGGTCCACGGGGAACGGCTCCTGCTGCTCCAGGTCGATGTCGTCCATCACGGCTCCGGTCCTACGCAGCAGAGCAGAGTTAACACTGAATTAAATTATTCTCCAGGAATTAACCATGAATATGAACCAATCAGGAAGATGAGTTTTATCCCAACTGCGTTGGTTTTAGCTGGGCGTACCTAAACCGGCAAGTGTTCACATAGAAATGGATTTTACATACAGCTCCTCTACAAAACAATTCCACCATTTAAAGTTCATCCCCATAAACAAACACACATGCTTTCACAGGCTAAAGAGAATGTCATGTCGTGATAAATGTGATAATCATCAAAATGTGCTTAAAACTAAGTAATTGCATGGAAACATACTGGTATTTTATATTTTGTTTTCCCTGTACACACAAACACAGCGTTTTACAGTACAGTAGTACAGTACAGTACAGTTTTCAGTGAAAAACATTAAATCATCTTAAATAAGATAATGAATCATAAGGTTTTGCAGCCTAAATATAGGATGGTGTATCCTGTTTTTTTTTTTTTTTTTTTTACATCAGGCTCTATATTTTAACTGCTCTACCATGAAAGTGAGCTCTATCAAGTCACTATATCTCATCTCTGCTACATAAATGTATAATTTCTGTGAACGCTCATTAAGAAATGACTCCTTTAAAGCATGAAAGCAGTGAATAACAAACCCTCCTTTAGTAACTGAGCTCACAGCTGGCAGGAAATCAAATCAAAAGAAAGAAAGCAGAAGTTTAACACAAACGACACTAAAGCTGTTCCCCTTTATGTGACTTTTGTATTAAAGATAGATTTCTGTTAAGTTGCAGACATCTGATGAGAAACAGACTACAGTCCCAGTTTAACTTCCATGGGATGCAGCAGCTTGTTAATTAACGCGTTTCCTGTCTACGTGGGCGTCGCTGGGATTCTGTTGGGCTTCAATGTAACGTCAGACATAGTTACGTTTTGGGTTTTTTGTCATTTTTGAATGAATCCGACTTAATAAATGTTCACTCACCTAAACCTTCGACAGGAAGAGTGCAGATTGTTCCGGGCGGCCTCAAACGCATCAATATGGATGATCGACTAATCTTAATTCAAGCGAGCAACACACACACACACACACACACACACACACACACACACTGACACTGACACACACACACTGACACACAGTACTGGAGTTCAACACAAAGGTAGGGGACAGCCGGACGTCTCCGACGACGTTCCTCCGTGTTTCAGTCCCTTCTTCCAGCCGCCCGTCGCTGCGGGATCCGGGGAACGAGGAGGAGAAAAAGGGAACAGCCTCGGAGATAATTATAGCCCTTGCATTGCTTTTCCTGCTAGAAGCTTCCTTCCTCGGTCTCTGAAGGTCTCACCTCGACCTCTCGGCTGCAAGACACTGGTTTCTTCACAGGAACGCAGCGAACACCAGAAGTCTGCAGGTAGTCAGGCTGTCTACCTGTTTCCCTGTGCCACACCTGGGATCAGTGACGTCACAGTCCCGCCTCCAGGTCAGCCCCTTTCTTCTCTACCCCCCCCCCCCCAACACACACACAGGGAGGAAAACAAAGCCATCATCTTTGATCCGCCGTTTAATTAGTATCTATAAATATTACACTTCTATAAAATAATGCAGTGAAGCGCACTTTGATATCAGTGTTGCAGTACCTCACAGCAACCACAAGGTGGAAGCAGAGTCCACTTTACATTAGAGAAGTGCTTTTTATATGCCAATTACACATAAGCAATAATTATAATGTATGTACACACACATATTATAGTTAGAGCAGCCAGTTATGAAAATAATATGAACAGTGAATTTACATTTACAAAACATATTAGTATACCCTGTAAGTCTGTAAGTATACCAGACTACAACTCCAGTATTCAACTAAAAACTAGCATAGACATACTAGACGCACAAGGCAGAGTGCAATTTACTGTTTTTTCTAAATGACGGCAGGCATAAGTAGAACTCTACAGAGTTCTCTGTAAGCCAGACGTGAGGTTTTACATAGACTCATTGTTGTGGGCATGAACAACGTCCTGTTACCATTCTGTGTATAAAATGTGATTTAAAAAAAAAAGGCAACATGACCTAAAACGTGTTGCTTCAGCTCGAGGTGAGACCCGTGACAGAACCAGAAGCCACATTACTAATCAACACACGCACGCTTCAAGAAAACCTCCCAGACAAAAGACTTTAAATCACAGAACTTTTATTTTTTTCAAAAGGGAGAAAAATCCACATTCTCGGGTAGAGTTGTGAGGAGGGGGAGATGGGGGAGGCAGGGAGGGAGGGGACAATGTGAGAAGCAGAAGCCATTAAATACAGCTGCTGGAAGGTTATACAGAATGATCACGTGAGCCAATAAGCGTTTTCTACAGCGCCGGCAAGTAGATTTGACACAGATCTGCTTTAGTCAGGATTTCCAGAAAGAGCGTAGAACGAGAAAGACGGGGAAAAAAAGGGCTCAAAATTCATTTCTCTTTCAGATTCTTCTAACTTTTGGCCAGCAGCAATAGTTTTGAAGTAAGATATCAATGTTTGGATTAAAAAGAGGATAAACCATGGCACCCAAACAGTTTAAGATCGGGGAGAGGGGAAGGGGGGGGCGGGGGGGATAAAATGAAAATCAACCGGATGGGAGGGGGGGGGGGGGGGGCAGTAGAAGAGCAGCCGTCTTGTGAGAGGAAGCCGAGATCTCATCACGGCGAGTTCAAGAGACATCTGAAACACATGAAATGATCGGTACGGTCGTCAGCTGAGATAACAAGCAGGTCATCCTTCAGTCCCAGAACACGGATCAAACAAAGTGATCAGATACTCACAACTAGCAGGCCGGGCTCCGTATCTTCGCATGATCTGGTCTTGTGTGAATTTCACAAAAGATTCGTATTGTTCTGGAAAGAGAAGACGACGAAGGTGAGGATGTGGAGTGTGGAGTCACAGATCTCCTTCTAAACTGTTAAATCTCCTCTTCTTTGTCTTCAGGTGGAAACTTTACACCACAGCAGTGATCTAGTAAGCCTGCAGAGCGCCAGTCAAACCCATAATACGCTCTCATTTAGAGGTTATATGATCAACATGACCCGACAGAGAACAGCTCCACGGCGTGATTGGCCGATACTGACATTTACAATAAGTCAGCATAAGTCAGTTTGGCTGAAGCTCACTTTACCCTGCAGACACACACCAAGCCAGCATTTTAAAGTTCATACACTCTGGGAAAGCTGTTTTTGGATAATTAAAACAGCAGCTCGGTGGGTACGGAGGGCCAAAACATACAAACTGGGTGTTTTTTTGTTTTTAAACGTGGACATACTAATACTTGCTGCCGGCCCGTTTACAGCCTTTTATAAATTCGGAGGCTTTTATAAAGTCTGTTTGAGGGAACGACGATGCCAGCGCTGCAGACCTCACAGATATGTCAACATACACATAAGGGAGGAACATAAGGGATTACACAGCAACACTTTCACTGTGCTTCACGTGCAGACCAATTGTGAGTGTATGAATTTTTCCTACTTTAGTTTTTCTTACCTGCGAGTTTTGTGTTAAGAATCTGTTCGTACTCCTCCCGGATCTTCTCCTCGTGGTCTTTAAGCAGCCGCTCACACAGGTAGCTCACCTGCTTCAGTGTAAACGAGGGCTGGTCCTTCCTTGAGGCACCTGGAGACACAGAAACACAGCTCCGTTATGACTAATGTACGGCTCACGTCTCCGGCACGGCGATAAGTCACAGAGACAGAAACGTCCCCTCTTCAGAAATAGGTGCTGGGCCAGCTGCGTATTTACAGCTTTGCTCTCCGTCGTCCCTCACCTCTGCCAGTCGGCAGGGTCATGCGGCACTAATGTGGGCCCTCCCTCCCCCCCCAAAGGTGCAACTGGAGCCAGCTTTAGCTCGATGATCCTTCACCCAGCGGTCTTTGAGGTCTGCTGGCAGCCATTTGGACTAAAACGTTTGTAAATCACAGGAGAGGATGGCAGAGCGAGGACGACGGTGTAATGGCCGCCTCAGACACAGAAAGATGGCGGTTCGTAGCGGTGCAGTCTAGTGTGATCCGTGAGGCCGTACTGCAAGGGTGATTAGGAAAAAAACACCGGCGCCTCGAGGCCCGGGACTTGGATTACATCACACGCCCAAACTGTGAGGAAACAAAAACGCAGTGCGAATGCTGCAGAACGATCAGTTTCCCAGAGGAGCAAAAGTCAAACGGGCCATGTTTGTCCATATGAAAGACACATGGAGACAAAAGACGGGCTGAAACAAACTAAACGGATCAAGTCCCCAGGGCATTGATTTATCCATCCTTGTTGCGTTCATAGCGTGATTAGCGTGAAAAAAATATTAAAGTTATGTCTGTATGGACAGCCATACGTTAACGTTCTTGGGTTTAGACGTGTACGTTTACGCCTTCACAAAGAAACGCTTGTATCATCTCTGAGCTCTTCACATTATCACAGTAAATGGGATTTATTCCATGACGCTTCATACATGTTTGATTCGTTATCCTCAGATATGATGAGGCATGAAAGTGCTTCTTATTTTCCAACGGTTCATTACATGTCAGCACCCTGAGAAAACTAGAATGGAGCGGACGCTTCTACAGGATATGACTGAACTCGGATGGGAGAGACGTCTCCATTTCAGGAGCGGGCTTTTGGATTTGGCACAAACATCTATAAATCTTTCACAAACTCACATCTGGACTCACAATCCCTCTGCCCTTGTGATTGTTTGGATGAGCAGCAGTAGCCTGCCTCTTGAGACTAGAGTTGGTCATGCAGGTCCAGCAAAGGGGTTTTTGTTTTTGGCAGGCCTTGAAGACTGAATGACCTTTTCATTCATGATTGTAACAAAACACAGGCTTTAAAAAAAAAAAGAGTTGTCAGTCTGTTTTTGATGTCTGAGTTGGCCGTCACTTCAAGGACTTGCTAACCAGAACAAAAGAAAGCAGAAACATTAATCAAATAATCCCTCAAATTAATCCCTCATGAAGCAAAAGTTAAAACCTGCAGACAAAACCGCCCAACAGCTCTCGACGAACCCAAACGGATCCAACAGCGACTAAAATGTTACAACACTCAACAGAAAGACAGACTTCTATAACAGGAAAGTCTGAGAACTGTGAAAAAAAGTAAATAAATAAACACTGCTTTACAAAAACGCACTCATGCTGAGTGTGTGTGTGTGTGTGTGTGTGTGTGTGTGTTCCTACCTGGTGGGGAGCTGGGAGCGTTGAGGGAGGAACTGGGGCTGGGGGAGTCACTGGAGCTGCAGGCCTCAGTCTGGTTGAAGGCCCCTTCCAGCTGCCGCCGCCTCTGGATCCGGCTGTACTCCTGGCGGAGGTTCTGGAAGATCTGCTCTGTAGGGAGCAAACACAAACGAGCACAGATTTAAACCAGGACGTTCAGCTCCTCGGGCGTCATGAGGGATGTTGCCAAACGCTGCCACAATAAATGTGTATTGAAACTTTTGCTTATTTAAATGAAACCCGCAAACAGTGCAAAATTACAGCTTTTCAAATGTATAATGTGCCATTTAAGTCTCCATTTTGAATGCCAACATATATATCCAGAAGTAGCAGTTGTCCCAGCTGCTTCATATTCAGCTAGTTCATTAGTTTAGTCTATAATGTGTGTTCTTTTCTATTCCACGCCCACTGCAACCACAATCACAATGTTGAATGCACTCACCATGAATACGGACTATTACGGGAAGGCGTCATCAGCCATGGCGCTCTGAAGATCAACTAAAGCTATGCACATCTCTAAACTAACATGGGTCCAAAAAACAACACAGGAAGCAGCGCGGCACACTGACATACCTGCTACAGCTGACACACACACACGCGTAAACGTAAACACACACACACGCGTAAACGTAAACACACACACACGCGCAAACGTACACACACACACACGCAAACGTACACACACACACGCAAACGTACACACACACACGCAAACGTACACACACACACGCAAACGTACACACACACACGCAAACGTACACACACACACGCAAACGTACACACACACACGCAAACGTACACACACACACGCAAACGTACACACACACACGCAAACGTACACACACACACGCAAACGTACACACACACACGCAAACGTACACACACACGCAAACGCACACACACACACACACGCACACACACACACACACGCAAACGTACACACACACACGCAAACGTACACACACACACGCACACGCAAACACACACACGCACACGCAAACACACACACGCAAACACACACACACACACACACACACACACACACACACACACACACACACACACACACACACACACACACACACACACACACACACACACACACACACACACACACACACACACACACACACACACACACACACACACACACACACACACACACACACACACACACACACACACACACACACACACACACACACACACACACACACACACACACACACACACACACACACACACACACACACACACACACGCGTAAACACACACACACACACACACACACACACACGACTTAAAGAGCTTCCTGATCTTGTGACTATCACTTTCACTTCTCTGCCAAACGTCTTTCATGACGTCGGCATCGCTACAGCTGGCGAAGAGGCTTTCTTTAAGGCTGCACCATAAATCAGCGTTCTTCAAAGTAACTTTGCAACAAAGTAAAAGCCTCTCATTCTTCAGAGGCATATTTAGTGGTTCAACAGATGCTTGAGGTTTTCTGTGGACGTACAAAATAAACTGATTTGCGTGGAAAGATCTGTGCAATACAAGGTCGAAATGCAGATAATGTGGAACAGGACAGTTCTCGTCTCTACTTCAAGGCACTACTGATAAATCATGCAAATTCAGGCTGATAATCACCCATTACAGTTTCCCCGAAATGTGAAGTGGAACAGAAACATGCAACATGTACAGTGTGTCTTTTTTTCTACGATACTTCCTGAGTGTTTTATTTAAATCAGGCTCTATTAACTTCTCTACCATGATAGTGAAATAGACAGCTTCATCATTCCTGATGATATTCATGATTATCCAGATAATGAACATTTTAAAAAGTGTTTTTATAAATCTAGATGTGATAAAATCATACATCATCCCACCTCTAGTGCAGAAAACTTGATATACTACTCTTTATATACACACTTTATATTTTGTGGATTGGGACTTAAACTGGAATTTTACCACGTTTAAAGCAAACAAGAGTTTTAGAAGATCGTTGCACATTAAAGGACGTTATTGTGGATGGGTTTCTTTCCAAACGGCCTGCATTGTCACAATCATTAATTAATTAATCCACACAAGGATAGAATACCAACTGCAGCATGGCAACCGAGCACACATGTAAACGTACAACTGCTTCATGTCGATGTTAATCAATATCAGGTACGACGTAGGCCATGAAAGAGACTGATAATCGTGTTTGCACACTTCAACAAGCGCTTTTTTTGGGTCGTAAATGTGCCATATTGCCTGAGATAACTCACTAATTTCAATTTCACTTCAAGTGTAAAGCTGCAGCCGTATGCATGGCATGTACACTTTACTGGTTTCTCACATTACAAAAATAGCTACTTGCAATTATCTCCAAAGTCTATGAAGAAGTCACGGGAAGAGATACTGTTTGACTGGGTATGTTACTGCAATACATGCAAGTAGGTGATCCAAAGAAAAATAAGTATATGGATAATCAATTATTTGTTGTTAATTTATTGTTCAAGCAAAAACACCTAAACATCAGCTGCTTCTAGGTTTTCAATTTTGACTATTTGCTGATTTTACATTTAACAATTTTTGGGTTTTGTATTCTTGGTTGGACAAAATAGTACATATAACGATATAAAATGCATAGATAAAATAATGCATAGGTTAAATGCCATCAAATGAATCATAAGTTGCAGCCTTACACTTTATACTCAAGTTAAACATGCATCAGGTATAGACTTAAATGAAAAAGCTAATAAAAAGGTCCTGTAGGTTCACATGCAGAGAGCTATGATGGGGTCAGAGATTGGTTTGCCGTGTATCATCTCGATGATGTCCTGAAGGATGAGGCCCACGCTGCAGCTGCTTAAACATGGGTCACAGCCAGCACACATATCTAATTATAAGCTTACGGTTAAAAAAAAAAGTCCTGGAAAAAACGAGAAAAACAACATGTCTCAAATAAAGATAACCAAATGCAGCGGAAGGACTTTATCTTTCTGGGTTCATACAGGGGGGAGACGTCTATATGTTGCGTCTCTATCTGGGGAACCTCATTGCCTGGTTTATCTTGGGTGGAGAAGGCTAGAAGCCACGTTCAGCCTGCTCATCAGAAAGCTTGTTTGGAGGGTGAGGAACGCCATGTTATATGTGGTCATGCACTTTTGGACTGGTGCCTTCGCGGAGACCCCCCCGCCCCTCCTCTGGCTGTATGTGGCCCCTGAAACCTTCCAGCATCAACAATACAGGACCCTAATCCGACAGGCTGTTTATTTAGCCACAGAGGGGCTTTTCACTGGTAATAAAGCCATGTTCCCAACCCACAAAAGGGGCTGTAACAGGGACTGAGACAATTAGTAGACAGAAGGGCTGTCCTCCACCAAAGTCATTCTTAGTCAACCAACACCCATACCGTTGTGTTAACTCATCAATAAGTTGATTTAAATTGGCAGATCTGTAAAACTGAGTTTCTCCATAAGAATCACACAAAGCACAGCTTTATGCCTTCAGCTCTGGGAAATTGTGATTCTGACATTATAGAGACTAAATGAATTGGAAATAAATTATAAGTAGATCACTCAAAAATTACAAACAAAATTACCTCAGGTGAAACACATTTCTTTTAATTCAACCCCATAATACTGTAGTCCCCCACCGATTAACGCCAAACAGTCTTCTCAATATTAAGAGGCATTTTTTGCACACAAACACAGGCACGGGTCTTGTTTTGGTATTTTTGTAGGGCGGTGCAGGGTTGCAGATCTCACTGCCTCTGCTTACCAGTTTCCTGGGGGAAACCCTGGGTGAGAAACAAGGACTGTATGAACAGGTGAGCAAGAGTCTGCAACAAATCCACACTGTGAAGAGAACTTTGAGACTGTTCTTCTGTATAGTTCTACCATGGTGCGTTCATGCATATGGAGCTACAGTTGGAGACTTGAGTCTCTGAACAAGGGATTAACCTGCGACAGCAATCTTGAATGAATGGGTCCGCCCGGGTCTCACTTATCTAGGTACATCTGAGTGACGAGTGAAGCCCCCCTCTCCTGCTGCCCGTCACTTCCAGCTCGGCCAACTACTAGTAGCTCAACTTTGGGCGTTGCTTGGCAACAATGACCCTGCCACAACCAGGCCAAGCAATCAATCACAGAGACTTCCGGGAGACGGGGCAACTCGGTGGAGAAAGCCTCGGCTAAAAGGCTTACGCACAGGCCAAACAGTGAATGCGACAAGAGATCGGCCAGATAGATTGGAAAACAAAGCTGACTCATTTCATTTCACCCTCCACTGCTAAAGAATTGTGATGGGGGGGTTGAAGGTCCCAAATGCCAGGAAGTAGTTTGTGATGTATTACGGGTCAGTTGAAGTTGCCCTTCTGCAGGAGAGAATTTAGGTGACCAATAGTTTGAAAAAGGCAGACGGTCAACACGTTGCCATTGGGCAGATTTCCATGTAGAGCCTACATGCAAACCCTCTGAAATCCCTCAGTGCATTTTAAACCCAGCTAAACACAACATTGTGACTAACTCTTCTGGACAAAGAGCTTCCTGACCAGACAGCAGGCCAAGTTTAGCCAAGGATACACAAGAGATCTCATCTAGGACCTGCCCAACGCAACAAGTCAGCCAGTCCATCCTTTTAGATAACATGCCAGGAAAACACCCGCCTCATCTGTCACAAGCCTAAACTGGCACACCACAAGAATGAGGTAGAGAACAGAGTATGCAATCCTATTTTACATAATGAAAAAATTACCTGAAGACACCTTGGCAGAGTGAGATCCATGCACACACAAAGCCTCGCTCACCACAAGCAAACCTGACTAGCTGGAAAGCATGTGTGGGAAGAGACGGGTGGGAGGGATGACAGCTGACCTTTCGCTAAATACAAAACTGCTTGCACTTGGCAAACTACAGCAGAAGGGCAGGCTTGCGGCACCGGTCCCATAAGGGGCCCCTTTCTGGGTGAAGGTGAGTATTATACCTGGTATCTGGACCTCATGTCTGCAGCAGACAAATCTACAATTACTGCGGTGTAATTCAGCTCAACAGGCAAACTCTGAAAGAAGTGGAACACAAGATGTCTGTTGAACACTAAACATAAACTTCAGGCTAAAGAAGCAATGTCAGAACGGACAACCCAGGGGGGAAAATGATAGGATTCCTATTTTGCACTCCACATACCACTCTGTAAGGGAGCCACAATGAGCAAATCAGATTGCATAAATGGGAGTGAGCAATAACCGCAGCATGAAAATGCGTCTTCTTCACCTCAAGGCGTCTACAACAACCTTCTCAGAAATGCAGCACGTCTCAATCACTATTAATCTTTTGCTTACCAGAATGAGAAAAACAGCGCTCAACCAAAAGCAGAAATGCATGCATCTCACAGGAAGACGCCGCGACGCCACCGACATCCTCACCTTTATCTCTGTGTGTGTGTGTGTGTGTGTGTGATAATGCTCTCAGCAAACCCTCCCTTGTCCTATGAGCGATGTGTGCATCGCCCCCCCAGTGTCTTCTTACAATGATGCACACCAAGAAGCATGTTTTTTTTTTGTGAAATTCACCATGAATTTGACCTTTGACTACATAAATGACATGACAGGCATATTGGAACTGTGTGTGCCCTTGTTAGTTTAATCCTTTTAATGAACGTCGTCATCACAAATAGCTCACATTTTTCAGGTAAGTAGTTATTCATCTCCTCAGCAGGTAAATCATGAAGAGCAGCAACTGAAACCAGGTCAAGATGCTAACATGCTATTCGCCCGGCATTTAAGTTCTGGAAAGAAGTTGAGATTCAAAAAGAAACTGAAATAAGAAAGTTGAAACCCTCTTTAATTGGTTAAACAGATGTTGAGTAGCTCAACACAAAGCCACCGAGTAAATATGATGGATGAGCGTTCTTCTCCAAGCAGTCCCTTCCCATCAAACACTGAAGAATTCATCTGTGCACGTCCGATTTCCTCACGGTCAATACTTCGTGGCAAGATGGACGTCAGCACACCTCACAGCAACCCTGCTCTTTATCATATGCTGCGCTGTAGGCGATGCTTTCTTATCACTGGGGAGCACGTGAAGACAATCTAGGAGTTAACGGCATGGCTTAGCACAGGTAGTACAGCTCTCTCCAGCTTGTAATCCTCTCACATTTCACCGTAATGAAGTGATCAAATACATTCACCGGTGTCCAGCAGATATTTTAATTAAATTTTTTTTTAAAAAGGGTAAAGACTGGGTCTCACTGCTATCGTGCTGCCCAATCTGAGTGACTGGCACATGCAATAAGCCTCAGTGGATCGCAGTGCAGACATCTAGGTAATTATCTGGGTCTACTGGTGAGCCCCACACCCGTCCAGCACTCACAGCGGAGCTTTTCAAGTCAAAGGGAGAGTGGATGACAGACATTAAAAGGAAATGAACAATGCCTTCCAGGCCTGAAGAGGAATAGACATGGCTGTGCTGCATAATGGTACCCCCCACCCCCCACCACCTCAATGCAAGACAATTGTGGCAGTAATCAAGGAACATTACCCAGGCAGCTCCTAATTAACAGCCTGCCACGATGTGGCTGCTGCTGTGATGCCATTTGTCTTCTCAGTAGAGACAACAGGCCAGATTGTCACCTATGTATTAAAGCACAGGCAGGATCTTTTGTTTAAAGCCACCCAGCTTTCAGATAAATGTTTAATTGAATATGTTAAATGGCCACGATAGGACACACTACGGCTGCAGATTGGACAGGCAAAGCTTAAGAAAGGGGGTAGCCATGAAGCTATATTCAGTCCCCCAGATGATAGATGTTTCATTTAGCTATGCAAGGAACTTTGAAGCTAATATTTTCATGTGTAGCTCATTATTAGCCTATGCTAGCTAATTTAGCAAACTATGGGGGAATAAAATGAGCTAAACGAAACTGTAGAAAGCCACCTCTGCTGCTGTGCATACGCTGGTTTATTATGGATTTGTGAAATGATCCTTATCGGCAACTTGGCGACGACGTTCCCTTTCCTGGCGTTAGCTTCGCTAAGCTAGCGTTTAGCCTCCAACCCCCATTCTGATTCTTTCAACAAGCTAGCTATCCATTCCACTCCACCCAAACCTCCTCCCCCCCTCCCCCATGACACCCACCCTGAAACGCAGGGGGAAAAAACGTACAATCCGGTGTAATTTCATACCTGGGGTGAGCCTGTGTTCGCCTCCTATGGCCTGGGGAGACATCGAGTGCGTCGGGCTGTCGACGGGGGGACGGAGGTTGCATCTTTGCGGGGACGGAGTGCCAGGAGTCCCCGGTAGTGGATTGCACCTTCTCCGCTTGGGAGACTGGGGACTGAGGAGGGCCTCAAACTCCATCGACCGCTTTAACGTCGCTCCACACGCCATGTTAGCTAAAGAAAAGTGGGGGGATAAGTTGGAGGAAAACGAGCCGCGAAATCAGGGCTTTGACGTTAAACGCTGCTCGAATTTCTTTCTTCCTCTCCACAACAACGGATTTTCTTCTCTGAGTAGTAAGCCAACTGCCGAGCCTGCCTGCTGAATTTTTAAAACGTCACAATGGCGGACCGTACCACTAGTGGGGAGAGGGGAGTTACGTTTATCTACAACATATTATATTACATATTTAACTGATTTTAACAGTAATTCGTATTAAACATACTGTTTTAACGGTTATACACGGTAAATACTAAACATCGATTGTGATTTTATTTCCTACTTTGCCGTCTTTACGCTACGGTGGGTTGCTGCCAACCCTACCGGTGGTCCTGATTGCTTTAGTTTCCGTTGAACTCAAATTGAAGGTTCACGAGACGTCTGGTGGTGGTGGTCAGGTAAATCAGGTAAGATTAAAAGTGAACTCCAGGGTGATGTTAGACAGGAATCTTCATTAGAATATTTATATATTATTAGAATATTTATATATTATTATTATTATTATTATTTTTTATTCATTCATTTTTTTATTCTTCCGCCTGTCAACAAATAACAGGCTTCATAATATATTTCCACATTTCTTTCTGCAAACTGAACAGAAAATATCGAGTCTGAGCAGCAAAGTTCTCGATCACATTATGTCTGAAACTTGTTGTGTGTTATTGTTGTATTATAAGTAGACTAGAGCTCACTCCCTGAGCTTATCTCGCTTTGTTTTATCAGATACAGACGACATACCACTTCTATATCCCATGCATCACCAACCAGTCATGCACGCTCTGCAGTCTGTTGTTTTGAGTTGTTATGAGAATGTAATGGATCACCCATAAGTGTATTTGAGCTGCAGTATCCATTACATGTTTAATATTTCTAATAATAGAACACATCCTATCACAGCTGGACATTATACAACATCAATAGTTTATTGCAGGGCTGCTTTATTAGACCAAATAATGCACTAAATGTATATAACCTGTGGCCATCCTTTATACTTTTTTATTTTTTTGGTGACATGTATAAAAATGCTGTGTACTCATTTCTCCCATCACTTGCTGCTGCTTAAAAAACCTATGATTTTCTGGCATGGCAGACTCCCAGTATCCAGCATGTCACCTCTGGCAGCAAAGAGACAGACACACACAAGATGGCTAACTTTTTTGTCACTTTTTGTCAGGATGACAGATGAATAAGAGTTACTTATGAAATCCGCTGGAAAGGAAAAGATATGAAGAAACCAGAGTTTGGTGAAATCTTTTCTTTAATCAGTCGACACTGTGGTTGAGACACATGTTCTATGTGCACCCGTGAGTTTAACTGCACGTCATACAGCTAGTGTGTAGCTGCCGGTCTTCACTGTTGCAAAAGAGTGTCCTAACCGCTGTGCTCCTTCCTCGCATGTGCTCCAGTTACGTCGGCTTGATTTCACGTGTGTGAACGTTGCGTGAAATTCTCCCGTGCAATGGGGCTTTTGTGGAGTGGTGGCATTCATGTGCACATGGGACAGGTGAACCCAGAGGGTCCCCACATACTCGGGGACAAATGCTCAAAAATAAACATACCAACAACAAACCTTTCTACCATGTGATACACCCAAAAGATAAGTCAGCACTTCAGTTCACAGGACACAGTAGCGAGAGCATTAAAGCACTGACATGGGAGGTGGACGGGTCAAAGGTTATAGGTTAAACGGCCACATGACATCATCTCACTTGCAATCCAACATACACTGAACCTTTTGTCTGGCTCGGGACCATGCAGAGAGATGATAAGCCTTATTTCCACTGTAATCTGTTATTTGTTCATTGTCCAAACTATTTTTTTAAATGTTAAAGTTTTCTCTTTACAAGCTGTCTTTCCAGCACGTCTCGTAACTTTCCCACATTTGATCGGCTTTGGGATCTTCCAAATGATCTTATAGGCCTACTCACAGTATTCAAGAGTTATAATAGCCTTTAACCCACCAGTATTGAAGTATTTTCCAGCACTAATAATTTGATGGGAATGAATCCTGCTCATGTGAATTGAAGATTTGATTCTTAATCTACAGTGAATTCTATCACAATCTATCTGTACAAGTGATCCCTGATTGCCATTCATTTGCTTTTGTCCACCAGTTCTGAGACCGACTGAAGCTGGGTGGTCATGGTCCCGGGCAGCTCTACCTCGGAGACCCAAGTACAGTTGTGCTCTTCAGCGGAGGATACTCTTTGGGTTGGATCCTCTGTAGATTTTTTACATCTTCCGAGTTCTCGCAGCCGTTGTAGGAACTGCAGTAGAGCAACTCTTAGCTCCCGACAACGCAGCGCATAGAGCAGCGGGTTGATTGCAGAATTGACCAGGCAGAGGGTGCTGCAAAAGGCGAAGGCCCTCTTCCCGGGTTTGAGCAGGTCCATTGAGACATCAGCCAACATGAAGGAGAGCGCAGGAAGCCAGCAGCCCACCATTATGAGTAGGATCAGGCCGAAGGTACGCGCTAGCCGGATATCCATCCTCATGCGGGCGTGACCTGACCCTGCTGCTTCCTTGAGGCTGTTCATGGAGGACTCGTGGCGGTGGGCCTTCCACAGGATGAGAGCATAAGCCCACAAAATGAGAGCCAGAATCACCAGTATGAAGCTGGTCCAGCAGGTCAGATATCCCAGGTCGGTGTAGGGAAACAGATCTGAGCAGTTTGTAGTCTTCTCCTTTGAACAACTCCAGCCCATCAGAGGCAGGAAAGAGATGAAGATGGTGGTGCTCCAGAGCACCAGCAGACTCACCACGGCTCGCTGGCGGGTCAGCAGCACCTTGTAGGTGGAGGCCTGGTGGATGCAGAGGTAGCGGTCCAGAGCTGTCAGCAGTAAACTCCCCACTGAGCCAGTGAAGGCCATGGTGACTCCGCCTAATTTGAAGAGGTAGACATTTGGGGAATCGCAGTTGTGAAAGAGGTGGAAATGCAGGAAGCTGGTGGTGAAGAAGCAGCTGGCGAAGACATCAGCCAAAGCAAGGCTGCCGATGAACAGATATGAAGGCCGATGACGCAGGGAGGCCGTGGCGACGATCACCCCCAACACGAGAGCGTTTTCCAGCAGTGTGATGGGACCTGCCAGGAAACAGATGGCGCCGATGGCTTTCGCCTCGGCCTCGTCGAGGACCATGAAGGCTTCCTGATCCTTACAAGTACCGTTAGCTGTGTGAAGATCACAGGTTTATATGAGGACAGATTTATTACATCTACTGAAAACTCACATTTCTGATCCCAAAGAAGCAAGGGAATATATTTGCTGGAGGGTGCTTACCTTGTGTGGGCTCCACCATTTCAACTGTGACTGTATGGACCAGTGCTAGATTGTATTCAGGAAACAAAGTAAGTCATTTAAATCGGTTCTTCTTAATCGATTAATTCAAATCATTAACATATCAATTAAAAGGAAGAGTACTTACTCACAGGGAATCATTTCAAAGTAAAAATTCAGTATTTTCAGTATAAACTTGATTTCTAAAGCACATAAAAACAATTGTTTTCATCATAAAACTGGCATTTTCAGTTTGGAAAATTAGAATTAAAGTAAGACAAGACAGAACAAATACTGCATCTTCAAGAAAAATAATCCAAGATTACATGGTTATCGTGTCCTTGTTTGATTGATGACAAAACATTTGATACATTAAGTGATGGAGTTCGTTAACTTCCCACCGGGAAACCAATAAAGTAGGAAATGTGATGTCTGTTTCTCTTTTTGTCAATATTGAACTCGATGCTGAAAAGGAACATTAACATCTGTGAGTCACGACAGAAATTCATTTAGTGGTCAGGACAAACAGATAATGACCCTTATCTGCTCATGCTGATATTTGGTATAGTTGTGAGGACCCATGGTTTTAAAAAGCAAGCCATAAACTCCTGCTTACTCAAGGAATAGTTACCAAATGTAGTTGTTTGTGTCCATTGACATTCTCTGTAATTTAAGTGCTCTTATATTAAATCCACATTTCCACAATTGCTTTGGCAGGGATTTTACTGTAAGTGCATTCAGTTATCTGCAGAGATGAACATAACAGCAAACACATGTCGTTGGCCTCTTATCATATTTAACAGGATGGAGACTGCCCCCTTTTGGAATTACATGGGATTGTGTCGTTACAAAGCAGTAAATGAAGTGAAGGTCAGATACAAACAATCATCTGTTGAGTGCATCACCTGTATGCAATCAATAGATTAAGCTCCAGTCGATGTGAGAGGATTTGATTAAATTAAATAATGCTGTGATAGACGGAGAGTGGCCACCTATAATTGCGTATGCAAAAAAATGCTTCAACAGAAAGAATATATTTCATAGCCATGAAATAAAAACCTTTAAATCACAGTGATCTTGAAGAAAAAGGAGGGAAACTGAGTAAATTGCATAAAGAAAAATATAATTTTATAGATCATAGGCTTACACGATGCAGCATAAGTGATTATAGACTAAAGTGAACACTTTCACCCGATCAGGTCACTGTGCCCTTCAATCCATTGTTTTCCCTTTATTCTATTTCTAGAAACAGCCATTTGTTTCCCACCCACACTCCATTATGAAAGCAATATATATATATATATATATATATATATATATATATATATATATGAGCAAGAGGTATATTACTTTCCAAATAGGCCCTTATGGACTTCAGGGACAGTTTTTCACAATTTCTCTTTGGGTCATATGGGTGGAAGCAGTTGTGGATATTACACCACCTCAGGCTCATGAGATAAAAAAAGAATAAAATCTTGATAGTTCTGTGTTTTGACTGTTAAGAAGCAGTCATTCTTATAAAAACGATTTCCTCTACAAGAAAGCAGCAGCAACATGAACGGGGAAACAGGAACAGGAAATAAAATATCAATATCGGTCTCATCATTGCTGGTTTTGCACAATGAAATAGTGTGGCAATAACCCCTTGTGTCACTTTGTTTCAAAATATCAGAAGCCCTTACGGCACGAAACACTACTTGAAATCTCTCGTTTGCAGTAGCAACGGAATAAACGAGCGCAATAAAACAAGCCAGAAGTAGCACTTTCTTTTCACAAATACACATAATGAACACAGGACAAGAACAACAGATGATATATTTAAAAACAATAAATCTCGCTTCACAGAGATATCAACACCTTTAAACATAAATAAGGCAAAGGTGACTTGCTTACCTTTCACACTCTCTTATGTGTGGTTTTCTGGGGGTTCTTCTGGGTTTTTAGGAGATCTGGATTCAGTCTCTCTGCTGCAGAACAGCCGATCTGACTGATGGCAAAGTGCACGAGCAAGGGGAGAAGATAAGGAGGGTGGCTGTGATGACACGGAGGGGAGAGGGAGGGCGAGAGCGAGAGTGAGAAACAGAGAGAGAGAGCCAGATGGAAAGAGCTCAGATGATGCATTAGAAGTACGACGGAGAGGCTGTGACGAAACTGAGAAGAAAGCAATCGTAGTAAAGGCCAAATGTTATATATTGGATTATCTGTAATAGAGGTGAAAGGGACCAGATCAAACATTTAAGACAATAATAAGAGACTGTGGCGATCACACACACTTCTGTCTCTGCAGGGTCAGATGGACTCCGGGGAGGAGAGCACTTAAACAGCTGTGAAAGATATGTCGATAAAAAAGCGTAAAAACACATCTTTTATTTAAAAGAGAAAATATATATAGATGAAAGTGACCTTAAAAGTGGCTCTGACCCATTACTCCAAATGTAACCTGATAACTGGACCTTGAATTAAGGTTATTGTTAGCAAACCAAGGTCAACTTGATGACGTGTTTTAGTTTTAGTTTTAGGTGGCTGTGGAAGACGTCTTTACATTTACATTTAGGTCATTTAGCAGATGCTTTTGTCCAAAGCAACTTACTGTTGAATTATTCCTATTTGTGCAGCACTAGCTTGTAAATCCACCTCTTTTTGCAAATTACTTTCCACGTATCTTCATTTCATTCACACTCCTTCATCACATTAATGTGATTAAAACTCATTTGAAATGATGTCTGCTTGGTCAGTTCAAATAATATAAATGTGTTCATTAAAAAAAAAGACAGATTCTTGTTTGCATCCAATCAGCAGTAAGCACTGAGGTGTGAAAACCCGCCTTCAATGCAAATCCACAGGGGTTTAGGTTATTCTTTTACATAGAATGACTGACTGCTTAGTGGCTGGATCAGAGTGTAATACTGCGCACAGTACAACAGGGGGCAGTGCAACTCAGTAACCTGGCAATGAAAGGTCACACAGGTTTTTAGTCTTTATCATTCTACAAAGTTTTAACTCAACAAGCAATTCCCTCAGCAATTAAGCCTGTTTCATTTGACTCCCTCTGGGGACAATAAAGAACATTAATAGTTCCATAACAATTCAATCAGGTCGCAACATCCCAATACCTGAGGCATTCTGACATGAATTATTATCCTATTTTAGAGGGAAGTATGCTAAATGAAACGGAACCGGCACTAACAAATATATCAAATGACAAGACAAGAAAATGGGTCGGATAGAGATGTGTTTGTGATGTCTTGTTTGTGTTTAGACAGCATTCCAGTAAATTATGATTCATAATAATAAGATATAGTGATATCTGATGCACGTGTCCCCTCTCTCGCTCTCTCTCTCTCTCTATGACCTGATAGATCCAGCTGGCCAGAAGGCAGGAAATGTGATTAGGAGCAGACAGCACAGCTTCAATAAGATTTCTTCTCAGTCACTGTCCGGCAGCTGCAGCACAAGAGCACCGGCCTGTACCATTACTGGTTGGATCCCATCATCCTGTTACACAATCACACGTTTTTTCTTTATTTTTTAGAAGACACAAACATCAGGTTTCAGATTGAATCCATTAGGTAAATTTCCTCTCCTCATTTCCAGAGTGCCAGACCCTCAGACAGCAGGATCAGATCACTGATGTGAAAAACACCAGAAAGAAAATGACCAGAGCAAACAAACATCCAATTACATCACGGTAAATGACTTAATAATACTTCATTATTTGATTTGGTTCTGGGAATGATATAATGCAATTGTTACATGTTTAAATTTGGAAAATAAAATGGGGGATTGAAAACTAATCAACATAGTTCATTTGAAAACTATTTTTTAAACAATTACTTACTTTGACATTTACAATATTCATGTAAACTGTAAACTATAAGACATGTTGACTTGTTACTCATAGGTTGTATTTAAAAAAATAGAGAATTTGAGGATCATGACTCCAAGTTCACAGAAATTGTTTGGATTTTATTGTAATATTGTAATGCTTGAGTTACCTGTTCATTTGTGTTTTTTGCACGATTTTAATATAAATGGAAAATAATCATGTTCATACAGTCAGACTCATTAAATAACTGTCTTAAGGCAGGATTGGTAATTATGAGGCCTTTGCAGACCCACATTATAAAAGGTTACCTTCTGTATACTCAACCCAAACATCTAAATGCTTTTTTTAAAAGCAATATTTAATGTTGTCGACCATATTCAAGAAATACTGGAATAAAGTAACACCATTTAAGATTCCAACTGTGGAACATGAACCCCCCCCTGCTTATCCTGACGTCCAATAAGAAACAACAACCCAGGCGTGTTCTTCTGTATTTTACTGTCTTCCATCACTGAAAAGAGGAGTGTATTGGTTGTTGGTTTTGAGACTGAAATCTGCAGACTTTACAGCACACTAAATATTAAAATACTAAAACTCTTTATTCTCAGCAGCCATGCTAATATAGGGTATAGGTTATTGTAATATGTGATGCTTTCATGATGTAAAGACAGATGTGGGCACATGTGTTGAGTTATTTTGACTCAGGTGTGCATGTTAAATAATGGTTGCTTGTATGTCTTCATTCAGACTCCTTTGCTTCCACCAAACCAGATTTTTATTTATTTTTTAAACAGTAACAAAGAGGAGAGATTTCCTCTGAATGTGTTTTTCTGGTATTACAAAAGATTTCTGTTGTGGGCCAAAGTTGGTGCTGATTGGTGTGAAACCGTTTCTGCTTCTGTACTTTCCTACGTCGTGTGTGTGGGTTGGTTTCGCAACACGTTTCAGACTTCACACCCAACGACTGACACGGAGATAAGAGTTTGTCCACATACGACCCTTCTAAGCCGGTGTTGTTTTGAATATACGTTCCGTTCCACACGACTGCACATTCACTATGTCTACTCTGTGTGTTTCTTTATCAATGAAGATCTTACAGCCAGTCAAATATGGAGATATGTCGACCTCCAGTGTTCTGTGCAACCTACAGAAGCCTCTCGGGTGACCTACTTTCCATACATAGTTGACTCCTGACGGGAACAGCCCCCTTTTCAAAGGTTGCTTTGCTTTCTGGGGAGTGTCCTTCCATGGCCTGCAGCTGTGAGCGCTGGCTGACGCAGAGTGTGTTGCCCAACAGTTTTAACGCTTCAGATCGGGGGTGGGAGGCAAAGTCACTTTGACTGGACTCTGTTTTTGTATTCTTCAGCCTTGGACCTGCGGACTCCCATAAAAACAACTTCAAGACAACATTATCGTCCACGACTGACATCCTTATAAAGACTACGGAGAAACAACCCTGATAATAATGACAAAGTTCAGTCACATCAGAACTCAAGATGGTCTTCACATTTAAAAGGCTTTGTACGTCTTTCTTTCCTGCTAAAAGTTGCACTAATCTTTTTTTAGCACCCCCCCCCCCCACACACACACCCCACACACATCTGCAGAGCCATTTGAGGTGTTGTGACTGTGGTCGAAGTACAGCTTGTGTTTAAAGACTCTACAATCAATACAGAAACATTTCTAATGGCTGTTTTCATAGTAGAAAGTACAGATATTTGTTTAAAAAGTATGGAGTAAAAGTAAAAAAAAAATACTTAAGTAGAAGTAGAAGTACAGTTACTTTTGTTCAAAAAGCAGAAGTACTGATTCAACTGAAATGTACTCAAGGTGTAAAGTAAAAAGTATGCCAATGAAGGACATTTCTACAGATAGTTTTTTTCTAGTATAAAGTACAGATATTTGTTTCAACAAATAGGGAGTAAAACCTTTTTTTTACTTAAATACTCAAGTAGAAGTACAGATACTTTAAAAGACTGAATTAAAAGTAGAAGTAACAATTTAACTGAAAGGTGTAAAGTAAAAAGTATGCCTATGAAGGACATTTCTACTGGTTGTTTTTTTCTAGTAGAAAGTACAGATATTTGTTTCAACAAATAGGGAGTAAAACCTTTTTTTTTACTTAAATACTCAAGTAGAAGTACAGTTACTTGTGTTCAAGAAGTAGAAGAACTGATTCAACTGAAATGTACTCAAGGTGTAAAGTAAAAAGTATGCCAATGAAGGACATTTCTACTGGTTGTTTTTGCTCGTAGAAAGTACAGATATTTGTTTCAACAAATAGGGAGTAAAACCTTTTTTTTTACTTAAATACTCAAGTAGAAGTACAGTTACTTGTGTTCAAGAAGTAGAAGTAGGCCTACTGATTCAACTGAAATGTACTCAAGGTGTAAAGTAAAAAGTATACCTATGAAGGACATTTCTACTGGTTGTTTTTGCTCGTAGAAAGTACAGATATTTGTAGAGAAAAGTAAAAAAAAAAAAAGTTGTCATAAAAATAAATACTCAAGAAAAGTACAGATACCTGACAATCCCACTTAAGTACACCACTAGTGTTCCACTTAATGAGCTAAACAACAGATGTATGGCGTTTGGGCCTTTTTTATGGCACAAAGGACAGTAACCTCACACAGCCTTGTGTATTCAACAAGAAGCCCATGATACCAGCATTTAAACACGGATGTGGATCTAAACTATGCCTTTTCCCCATGTTGCCACTCTTACACAAGTTGTTAAACGAGGAGAGTTGACCGATTTGTCTGCATAAAAAATGGCCAAGGTGTTGTTTCTGGCGAGAGGGCTGAGACGGAGGGGGGATGGGCAGCCTCGCAGACCAGAGCCGTTGTAGGCATTCATTACAGCCTGTTGCAGCTGTTTCTCTGCATTCAACCCTCGAAAACAGGAACCGGGGAGCAGAAACCTGCTTTCATGTGGCAAGGGGGGGGGGAGTCCTCAATAAATCACGAACACAGGGGACGTGTCATCGTGTTTTTTGAACGAGGGGTTGACATTACATGATACACAACGATATACAGCGTAGTTTAAACGTCCACACGACGTCGCGTGCGGTTTCTTACGTAATTCAGAGTTAAAGCGAAACGCGACGTCTGTTGTTTTCTCACTTCTCAGGAAATACCCGAGGAGGTCCAACAAAGGAGAGAGAGGGGGGAGGAGGAGGCTCAGCGATTGACGTCACCGCTCTGGCAACAGGCGTGAATGCGTCTGGTTGCCTCGTCGGCGATTGGTCGTTGGGTTCGAGCTCGGCGCGTGATTGGTCAGACCCGGGCTAGCCCAAGCTACATAGCCCCGCTGTAGATTCCATTTTGTTGCAATTCAGACGGAGTCGGGGAGAGAGAGGGAGAGAAGCGGCGTCCTTTGGCGGAACTGTTTACACCACATACGCGTCGAGGACGACGGATTTGTAGGAAATACAGCTTGCTGTTTTTTCCTCAGAGTCCACCGAGGGGATCTCAAAAGGCCGATCGCATATTTTCCCGGGAGCAAAAAGGCTTTTTCAACAACAAAGCCTGAGGAAGTCGGTAAGAGAAGCTGTTTTTTTGTGCCTCGACGCCATATTGATTTAGTCATTTCTTTGTTTTGGTTTGGTTCCAAAACAGTGTGACCGAGACGACAAAATACATATTTAATAGACCAATTTCGTGTGTTTATTTAATAAGAATCACGTCGGTCGAGATAATTATCGCCAACTACCGTCTTTAAGCTACGACACGAAGCCAGTTGGCAGGACAAAGCGACTGCACGTAACCCCCCAAAGCACAAACAAGTGTTACAAACACGTCGCAGTCATTAACATTCCCAGTTCGTGTAAAGATTATTATAACGACAAGATAGACACCTACCATTTTTGTCGTTTATTGATTTGTTGGTGTTCGGCGTAATGACGCACTCTGAAATACACAACCCCCTTCTCTCCGGGAGGAAAACAACAGTTATACCGACATTTATAATACATTAAAACCTTGTATTTCCTCGCCCCGCAGGTCTTTCGGCTTCTTGGAGCATCCTGCGCCGAGGTGAATTGATGTTCAGCTCGGCTTCACGGGAAAACAACGCTCTTTGGCACATGAAAACCTCAGACCTTGCTGGACACGGAATAAGTGCAGCGCGAAACAGACAGAGGACTGCTTCGAGGACCTGGGCCCCGATTGGAGGTGAACGATTGAAGAGAGATCTCGGCTTCATCAACTTTCTGACAACAAAGAGGTGAGCCTGAGCTTGTTTTGCTCGGTGGGGGGAGGGGCGGCGCAGCGCCGAGGCTGTGTGGCGTTTCTGCACGTAAGCCTCGGCGGCTGTTTTCCTTGAGACGGTGTCTACGTGCTGCGTGGACGGATTACATAATGTTAAATAATATATTCTCATCATGCAGGTGACACGTAGTGCAGAAGCATGGGAGGTGGAGAGAGATACAACATTCCAGTTTCCCACCCTGAGCGCCCTTTGCCTAAGAAGAACCACCAACTCGGCCGAGCTAAGCAGAGAAGCCGTGACCAGAATGGAGCAGCGGCGTCTGCAGGAGGGGCAGGTGGCCTTCATCATCACCACGGCCACCGCCGGAGCGACAAGGGCGCAGCTTACCACAGGTCTCCGGAGGCGCGGCAGGCCGCGTCTGCAGAGAAGAGTGCATCTGTCCGCTTTGCCACCAGCTATGATCAGAACTGGGAGGGTGCAGTGTCTCACCTCAACACGCTCCTGGCCACACAGGGGAGTCCGAGCTACGCGGGGCCGAAGTTCAGCGAGCCGCCCTCGCCCAGCGTGCTGCCCAAACCCCCCAGCCACTGGGTGTCCTTCCCAATGGGCTCCTGTGACAACCGGGAGATGATGGCCTTCCAGCTCAAGAGCCTCCTCAAAGTGCAGGCCTGAGATGGACACCCACACTTGATTGAAAAGCCAATGTATGAACTAGGACTCTCTTGAGGGCGCCCACCCACCAGGAACACCTCAGTGCTGTAATACTTTTAGCTGTTTTTAGATCTGACATCTGTGTTAAGAGGCATTTGCAGTAATGTTTACTGCAAATGTTTTTTGGACACTACATTTTTAACCTAATGTTTCGAGATATTACAGCCTTGGAGCCTTGCTGGTCGGTAGTGCCTTAAGTGGAGTCAGTTTCTGTGACTAACGACAAACTGGATATCCTTTCTACTTCTGTTTTTGTTTTGTTCTTTTAATGTTGGCTGTTAAAGCAGATTGAGTGTGCCGTCCCCCCCCCCCCCCCCCCCCCCCAAAACAACTTTTTATAGCATAGGTAAATTCCCATCACTTTTACGGTCCATTTCTGTGGACAGACATGCTTTTTCATTTACATACGTTTTTAATGATGAGCTTTTTAGGGTCACCTCTAAAGCTCCAGGTGCTAAAGCAAACTCGTTTGTAGCATTTTTTTCGATTAGGGCCCACTTACTTTTATATATTACAATCCTTGTTTGGGACGGAAAAGACACTCAACTGCAATTCTGCAGGGGAAAAAAGCTATCTTTGTGGTGGTACTACGATGTACAATACAGGTCAAAGGTTTAACCTCAAACTGAAGGGTAAAAAGAGACCATGGCACACAGGCTCCAGACCGTCGACTCCTGTACCTTTTTTATTGCGCTGTGCGCACATGCACTATAGGAGTCGAGCTCGTCTGAGGCCCTAACACTCTATCATAGCATTATTTTGTACAAGTCCTTTATTGTTGTGGCTGAAAGACGTATGAATTGCTGTGTGTAACCAAAGCAACGTTTTGCTGTATTTTTTTCTTTCTTTCTTTTTGGACAACCTCTGTGTGGTCGGCATTGTTGCCGCTGCCACTTGAACCTTGCCAGACCGAGTGATGAATGGGTCAGACCCCCGCGGCCACTTCTAGCTGGTCATCCGTTTCGATCAGCACTGTTATTGCCCCTCAGCCTCAAGCTTTTTCAGGACGGTGCTGCAGCTTTAACATGCGGAAGAGGGCCGTGCTTTGTTGTGGGACTGTTGTTTCACAAAGTCATAGACATGGTCCTGTTGGCTGCATGCATTCCTAAGCAAGGTAAAGCAGAGCTGAGGAAGGTTTTTGAAGTGAAGTGGCCCCAGGGACTTGACACGAGGCAGGGAGTTGGTGTTTATGTTTACAAGTAGGTCTCAGCGGTTGACCATCCCATAATCAACAGAAACCCTGCCTCTTGTTTACCCTCTTGCACTGCAATCAGACTATTTTTTTCATGAGTTACAGGCCAGGATGCTATTGAAATAACGGAGGCGTAATTGACTATCCCGATGGATTCTCTATTTTTGATTCAGCTGATTTGATTCAGGTTGTTTTTTCGTTTTTGTTTTTTGCTTTCTCCTTGCAGAATTGGAGCTGTTTATGGCCAGCGTAAAGATGACAAAACAAAATATGAGAGCTTGTTTATGTGTTGAAGAGCCATGTAAATAATGAAATGTATAAAGTACTTGTAGCATATGTACATTTGCAGGCCAAGTTTGTGGCCTGTCCGACAAAAGTATTTTTAGTAATAACACTGAATGTATAAGACATGCTAAGGACATGTCTTGACTTCATTGTCTTGACTTCAATACTGAAGAATATTTTTGTTAAAAAAAACGCATAAAGCATTTCTCAGTACCCCTGCACTGTTATCTTTCCAGAGATCTTGCACATGTTTTTTTATTGTTTTGTATAATGCAGTGTAGGGAGAAATATGCTAAGTGCGAATAAGTAAAACTACAAAACGTCAATTTGACCCTGGAGACTTGCCTATGAATTAATTTGAGTTCTGAATGTGCTTACAGTTTGTAAGTGTGATGCTTTTAATCTCAAATTGAAATCCATGCTGAAACTGACTATTTTCATTTGATGGCGATGCCACGAGTTGACCAAATGTTTTCACCTGAACCATCTTCACTTCTCAGCTGTTCTTCCGCCAGCTGACGACTGATTTTGGCCCCATGCTGTTAAACTTTGTACTATTAGTTGTTTTCTTTTCCTGATCGAGTCCGGCATGGCAGTCTCCTTTTATTCTAAATTTGAAACATGTAATGAATTGGCTATTAATTTGTCCCCCTGAAGAAATGTCACTGAAGATGAGAAGAAAATGCCCCATATTAGATTTGGTATCAATTGGTTTTTATTTAAAAAAAAAAGCAAATGTGAAAGAATGCACTCTGTGAATCAACGACGAAATTTGTACCAAAAAAAAATAAAATCCCTTTCCCTCCCCCCTACTTCTGTCTGTGCCTGAGTATCTTCTGACCTTGTTGAGATCCCACAATGGATTGTGCTCATTGTTTAATTATGGCATTCCAGTCGGTCGTAGTCAAAGCACCAACTATTTGAAGTATTTCATTTCTCTTTATTGACAAAGCATACCAAGTAAAACTACAACAGTACTAAGGAACACTTGAAATATTCAGCTGACCTGGTTTCACTCACTGAACAAAGTACAGGACAAATGCAGTTTGTCTAAAACATGTTGTCCTATAAAATACTGGACAAAGTATCAGGTGGCAGCTAACTGCATTCCATTCATTAGCCGTTGCAACGCTAATCACAACTACTACAGTATAAGGTTGTGTGCTTGCTGTATAATAGTGGGACAGTGTAATTAGTAAATACTGATTAAGTTTGGGCTTTAAGTGTGTTTTATTTTTATTCATGTTTACACAAACAGAAGAACCAAATTGAGACAGGCATCGTATTAACATGTTATGAAGGTAAATAATGCTAACTCAAAATACAAAATTATTGGCAACGCCAAACTAATATTTACCTTAACCCAAATTACACAAGCCCCCTCCCCCGCAAAAAACGACCAGGGATCGACTGTGCTTTCATTAATCAGTCGCACTTTAGAACATAAAACCTCTTTCACTAAAGGGAATCTCATCCCCCTACAGACCTCATAACAGCACGATTAAAAAAACGCAAACATAGAGCACAACACTCTAGGTGTGATAGCTGAACATCATCGTCGGAGACAGACCAACACGGCTTTGGGGGGACGACAGTCAGTGGCCTCCAGACTTGCGTCCAGCCCAGGACCTGGAGCGAGAGCGGGACCGAGACATGGATCTAGAGAAGGAGCGGGAGGGAGATCGTCCCACAGGCTGTTTCTGGGAGCTGGAGGTCGGGTGGTAGTCCTCACCCGGGCTGCCGGACCTGGACTGGCTCTTTTTACCTTTGGGCATGGGTCTGGGGGGTGAAGGGGAGCGGGAGGCAGAGTGGCTGCGTGGTTCGCGGTGTGGCCTGTGGTGTTCACGAGGAGGACCTCTGTACCTGGTGGGATGAACACGACTTATTTTGATTATTGATAACGACAACATTGTAAAGCTTAGAACAGTACAATATCCGCTGCTCGATAAATCGGCTTACTTTTCATTTTCATGGCTTCTGCTCCGCCTGTGTCGGCTGTAGGACCGAGATCTGTAAATGGAATAACCACAAACCAGTTTATCACAGGGTTCATTTGGATGCTGCAAAAGACTATTGTATCCAGGAAGAGAACAACACGTTCTTGTAATTAGGCCGAGTATGGCGTTCCTGCTTTTTCACTGACCAAACTGGTTTATAGCAGCTCCAGAGGCTAAAATAGAATAAATAACTTGCAATCTTCTTAGTGTGTTGAGGAATAAAGAGAAAGTTTACACCTCAAATGTGACATTACTTATATGTCCATGGTCAGTTCATATTTCATGATATCTCAATATTAAATCGAAAGACAATGAATTATCGCCAAGATCCACTTAAAAACACTACACGGGTTGGGTATTCAAAATATATTTGCCTGTAGTTCCAGTACTCTTGAGTACTATTGAAGTGATATGAGTTACTCACTCTCGTGGGCTTTCAGACCTCCGAGGACGGCGCTCGTAGGAGGGGCTCCGGGATCTACGGCGCTCGTGGCTGCGGCTCCGGGAGCGTCTTCGGCGGCCATCCCGGCCACCATCATCATCGTAGCGAGAGAAACTGCGAGGAGAATTGCGTTCCTTGGTCTTCATCTGGTTCGGGGCTTGATGGAAAGAATGTACACCAGAACATTAGGTGCTTATGAACACAATATTCTACTAACTGAATGAAGCTTCACAGTAAATGTATGCTGCTTAGATGTGAATGCTAATCGGTCATACTCTTTCTGTCCCCCTGGGCGAACTGGATTTCGATCTGACGCCCACAAACCCATTTGTGGTCCAGGTTGTGAAGAGCATCCTCTGCATCCCGGACATCTTCAAACGTGCTGTATTATTAAGGCCTTTTATGTTGAAAGTTGGGACAGAAACAGCTGCACACATGCACAACAATTTAAAAAAAAAAAAGAAAAGAAAAAAGAAGACTGCAACACAGGTTGGCAGCTCCAGTCTACAGCTACTAGATCAATAAACAACAATAAAACGGAATCAATGGGCCCATTTGTGATCCCAAATTGTGAAGACAAGACAAGTATTGATGGTGATCAGATTCGGTAGAATACAAAATGTTTGGCTTGTTACCTTTTACACGCTTGACCTTTGACCTTCAGCTTGATCTTTATTGTCTTGGCAGAAGAACTTGAGGTTTCCTGCTTGTCTTTGCCCAATAAACACTTTGCTTTTCCTCGCTTTGGTAGACAAATGGAAGCCTGGGTGCTCTCTTTTCTCCTCTTTGTATCTTCATGCTTTTGCTCTCTCTTTATTTTTCCAATTCCACTATTGCTTGTTGCCTGGGTGTCTTTGGCTTGAATCTACTCTACAACCGCCTTTCAACTTTCTTTGGTGTGGGATCTCCAGAACTGTATCTTTACCATTCTAAGGCAACAACAGAAGAAATATTGGTTAGGAATAACTTTAAATCTGAATACAGGAATTATTAGAAACAAATAATTCTTAGAAAATAAAATCACATAAAAAAACAACACATCGTCATGTCAGGTGTCACTGAACCAACTGCAACCAAAAGTTCAGATTTAATACTTTTAATACACATGGTGAAAACCCCCTTTCCAAAATTAAAATAATAAAGGATATTGAATGTAAGCAAATCCTCTTGCCCGTCGTGTATAGAAGTCAAGGGGAATGTAGACATCTACAATAGGCCCATAACGACCAAACTCACGTCGTAAATCCTCTGGCCTGAAGTGTCATGAAATAAGCACATTTATTCTGCTGGCTGCCATATGAATTTAGCTGGAGCTGGTGCCAGCACAGCATATGACCCAACGTATTTGCACAAATCAAATAACTCTACCGTCTCATTTAAAAAGGTGTAATAGTACAAATAAAACATCAGACAGTGGGTGTGACAGTGTGTTCCGCTTATTAAATCTCAAGCTTTCGGATTTTGAAACGGGTGAAAATATTATATTAGTATTTAGGGGAATAACATGGGGCCTACAAAAACTATACGTATTTATTCTGTGTGAAAACTGAAGGGTAAACCTGCAGAGAAAGGTCTGTGCAACTTTTTTTTAACCAAATTGTTTATATTCTTGTAATAAATGTTTATGTTTGGACAGCATTCCAGTAAATTATGATTAATAATAAGATACAGTGATATCTGGTGCACGTGTCGTCTCTTTCTCTTGACTACCAAAGAACACTTTAATAGGTTATTAATGTTAAATTGAGAAGATTAGCACACATACGATATATAATTACACAGGCTTAACCTGTTCGTTTTTAAGTGTGTTACAATATTTAGTAGTTTTCTAAGTTGGAAAGATGATTCTGGGAAAACAAAAACAAACAGAACCAACGCATTACAAGATTAGTGAGGACTTCAGCATCCTCTTTATTACGGGGTGTACATTTAAAAGGTGACGTGTTATGGTCTATTTTCGGCTACGACATGCTAACGTGACTGAACTGGAGCGGAAGTTAAGAGGTTTACGCTGGTGGCTAAAATATAAATAAACTCCCTGTGTAACATTAACGTAACGTACACTCAGACTTGTGTTGTACTAGCAGTAGATTCATATTCGTAATAAAAAAAAAAGCAACTTGCTTTTCTTTTTTGTTTTTTTGGGGGGGTGGGGTGACGTAACGTCCGCTTTCTCTCTCGGTTATTTTTGGCTAACCCGTAAGTTAGCATTTTGCTAACCCTTAAGTAAGCGTCAGCTTCTATAGCCCTAGCAAACTTTGAACGTTGAAATGTGTTTTAATAATATGACGTACGCCGTTGTGTGAAGCAACATTTGATGAAAACCTTCTATTTTTTTGTCAATCCCTGATTTTGTGATTGCTCGTAGCCATTTCGGCCATGTTTGCTAACTAACTAGCATCACGTTAGCTCCCCCATGCCAGCGGGGATTAAAAAAGACAACATACCTGGAGTCGTCGGCGATATTTCTAACGAAAAGTGACGTGTTGGGCGGCCTCAGGTACCTCGCCATGTTTTAACGGACGTTACTGTAATTTACTGCTACTTGTTTACTGCCGCTCAAACCGTGAAGCTTTTACCGCAACGTACGCTATCTACGTGGTCAGCGCGGTCCCCTCGCACTGCGCATGCGCACATATGTACAGCCACAAAGGCACATGCGCGCGCACACAGACCAGGCAATCAATTATTCATTAATCACTTGATTTCAGATTAACTCCATAAATTCTTGCATAACAGGCCTCAATGTTCGCTGCTTGTCTGTCAGACACAATAAAGATGTTTGTGAAGAAGAAAGCAAAGTGCAAACCACAGTTATTAAGCAACACTTTTATTTAAATAGACAGTGGTTCCTTCTTTTTGCCCAGGTTACATCTTCTTGCTCTTCCTGATGAGAGTTGTTGAGCCCATGGTCAAAGTCTGAAAGGGGAACAAGGGGGAAAAAGGAAACACATTTATTGTGTAGCCCGAAGATGCAATACATTACAGGAGCTTATGAAACATTAAAGTGAAACAGAAAAAAAGAGGTATATAGATATACCACACCTCAACCATCTCTCCGCCCTTGAGCTCCTGGATGTGGCAGAACTTGCCAGTGTTGCAGACCAGTTTACCACCCTCCAGGTTGACAATGCACTGCGGGTCAGAGGAGGAGACCATTCATATCAGAGTATACTTCAACATACACACCGATTATACTATACCAAACCACTGATGTGACATACGAGTACAAGTACAAACCTTGAGTTTTTTGCCGTCCATGGTGGTGATATCAGCCTCTTTGCCGACGGTGAAGGAGTTGGTCACAGACTTTCCAGGGGTCTTGGAGGTGACGACGAAGTCATTGCCTTTCTGCTTGATCTCAGTAATGGGCTTGATGTCCTTGGCCATCTTGATGACCTCTTCTGGGAGTTCTGGTAAGCAAAAAGTTATTGGTTAAGTACAACTTAATTGTCTGTGTGGTCATAATAAACATTAGAAGGATGCAACCACATCAAACACATCCGTTTTCTCACCCATGGCCCTGAGGAACTCCTCGTAGTTCTGCTGAGAGTAGACCTGCCATGTTCCGTTGAAGTCCATGTTTTCTAGAAGATCTGGGTTCTCCTTCACCAAGGTGGGCTGGAGGCTGAGACAGTTGTGTGAAGCTACTACACAATGTGAAGGATCTGACTGTTGTGCCGCACCTATTTATAGAGGGAATAGCAAGTGTGTAATCAGTAACAAGCCTCTGGAGTAATCGCTGCTGCTGTTTGAACAACCCGGAGTTCACTTCGTTAGAACCTCGGGTTCTCCCAAAGATGAATTTAGGTGCTTATTCTTGTCACGTGTGTGCAAGAACCTCACTGATAAGAAATATGAACATCATGCTTTCAGGATTAAAATGACAATTATCCACATGCATTCTCCCTCACTGTGAAGTTCCCAGAGTCCTGAGAGTGAGGATGTTTATCTGCATTTATTTTTATTTCATACACCATGTTTCCATATGTCAGGCTTCACTGGACGTTTGATGAACTTTACGCCCGTCTGCAACCTTTTTCCTCAGTGTGTCGTTGAACCTCCTAACGAGAGCCTGCTTGACTGAGGCCCAGTCGGGTTAATGACACGACGGACTGTTTGCTTGTACAAGACGTGATCTCTGCTTATGAAATCAGACTGAAAGAAAGCTGCAGGCCACATTCTCTTTTAAAACTTGATCAAAAAGCCGAATAAAAGAACCTTAAGATGAATAATAAATAATACACGAGTCAAAATCGCTCGGAAGTTGCTTTATTCACAACACACAAACATGCTCTACAGCAGCTGAGGGTAACTCTCAGTTTTAATTATGACAGAGTCTTAGTGGACGATTAGAGCGAGACGATTATATGATAAGGGTCAATAATGTAATGTGCAAATCGACTCTCTCAAGTATAACTTGAACAAGCTAATGTGAGTTAATAGTAGCTGACTTCCAGTTGCCTTTGGTAGCAGAAGCTCCTGGAGCAGCAAACCCTCTGACTGTGCTTTTTAATTCTATTATTTTTAAGAATTCTATTGAATAATGGTGCATTTTACTGCTTAAAAAATTCAGTTTGTCATTTGCTGAAGGGGAATGGGGCAATGTCTCTTTTTAAAAGTTGCAGTTTCACTTTTATAAAGAAACAATCTCTTGCAAATCTGCATCTCCATCACAGAAGGAGCCTGGTCATCGTCAGGCCTGGACAGGAGGAGGTGGAAGGAAACCAGAAACTACAACAGAAACCACTCTGATCGAGGAAAGCAAGAAATCAAGGTGATCCCAACTATGGGATTCTCTGTGGACAGCCAAAGAGGCTGGAGAAACATGGACGGACGATAGACTCAGACGCAGGACAAAGGGAGGACAGACTATTTAACACATGAGGGTAATGGCCAGCAGGTGGAAACAATCAGGAATCAGGGATGACACATGAGGAAGGGCAAGTGACCTGAAACGAGAGGGGAGTTACTCTTCAAAATAAAACAGGAAATTCACAAAACAAAACCCAAGACAAGACAAACCTCACCGCGGCGTGACAATCATATAAATGATATAGACATTTTGACTGTCTGAGATAACGCTGTGGATGTTTATCTAATATGAGTAAAGTTCCCTGACACATGAACAGCATCATTACATCTCCATCACGTAGAGAAACCCCAACCATTAGAAGCCCATCTCCACGGCGTGTGCTGGAGGCTTCTGGCCGTGCTTGTAGACGCTCACGGTCACGTCCACCGTCTCGGAGCCGTACTTGTTGCGTACGAAGATGCTGTATTTTCCCGAATCCTCCACGGTGACGTTGTTGATGGTGATGGTGCTGCACTTGGGCTCCTTGGTGATGGTGAACTGGGCCTGGTTGGTGATCTCCTTGTCGTTGCGGAGCCAGGCGACCTCTGGAGCCGGCTCGCCGTCGATGAAGCAGGTCAGACACAAAGACTGAGGAGAGGACGGAGGAGCAGAAATAATGGTGGTGATGATGATGTCACAACGTGGTATGAATGCGTCTCTCTTCCTTGACAGTGTCGTACCTTGCCTTCCATGATGGCCACCACATCAGGAAGACCCTTTGTCACTTTGGCCCGATCTGAAAACCAAAAACAAGCAACAATAACTCCCTGCTCACATCCACCGGAGAACCTTCTAATCTCTACAGGACTCACTTTTCTCAGCAATGGCCGCCTGCCTGAGGGAGGGACACACAGGTTCAAATCAATACGACATGGCAGCAATAATCTGTGCTGAGGCATTTTCAGACTAATAGTTACCTCTGACTGCTCAGTGTTTCTGTTAGTGCCACAGCAAGCCATGCTAGACGGAGAGCATCTAGTGCAGCACTTACTTCAACCTCTGGTACTCCAGCAAGGCATCAGCAAAGACTGTGGGAAATAATAATAATAATCAATCAGAATCTCATCACATGAGCTGCTTTACATCCTTCAGATCCAGCCTCGTCGTTTCCACCCACTTTGTCCAGACAGGTCGAGGCAGCGTTTGTGCGTCTCTTTGCCGTCGAACATCTCCAAGGTGTATTTGCCTTTATCGTTCTCTGTCGGGTTGAAGATGTCAATCCAGACTTTCTCTATGTTGCTGGCGGGTTTGGTCCTTGGCTTCCTGGTCCATCTTCTTCTCCCTACACGGAAGGAAGCAAATGCATTATTTTGCCACCATGAGACTAAAACACAGATCTCGCATCTAGAAAGTTCATCCTTTTTCCTCGTTATCACATCTTTATGAGTCAGAGGAGATCAAGGATGAAGGTTTGCAAGTGAGAGTGGGAAGATAAGCTGAAAACTCAGCTTTCAATTCAAGACTGGAATCATACAAAACTAATTTATACAAGGTTATTGTCGGTCTGCATCCCACTAGTCAGATTTTTCTGCAGTTGTTCACTGTGATGGAAAGGTAATCCCGAAAACCGCCAGCAGGTGGTGCTAGTAGCCTTTACGAAAGTAAGCTCTTTCCACTCCTAACCTTGAGATACTTATCCTCCCTAGAAATAATAAAAAAATGATTTCAATCTGATGTTGTATAATCGTGTAATTTGATGAGATGCACATGCTTGGCAGACCAGAACACATTTCTGTCCTCATGGAACAGTTTGTTTCTCAGTTATTTGAAGATTTGATCATCTTTTTATTCACAACTATCCATGTAAAACCGATATCTTTGAAAACTCCAGGCCCTAAAAGTTCTGTGGGCTTCGATCATGTTTGGCAGCACAGAAATATATGTGTGTTAATCGATCATAACAGATGATTAGTAGGATGAACCCGTTGTTTCCGGTGTCCAGATGTCCCTCCAGCTGCCACACGAGAACATTTGCATACAGACATCAACATCCGGCTCCTATTCCACATTCAGACTCTGAACTCTTTAAGCTGTCAGTCGCTGAACTTTGAGAAGCCGTTTAGAGGCTGAACTTTAGCAAATGAGCCGCAGACGCTGCCACCGTGACGAGAAATGTCGCAATAAACGAATACACCTCTTAACGTTATCAGGCTTTGAGTGTGTGTGTGTGTGTGTGTGTGTGTGTGTGTGAGGCAGCTCTACCACCGTGGTTGTGTTGATTAAAGCTCTGCAGTATGAACGGCATCTTCCCCACTCATTTATGGCGTTTCACAAAATAACCTTTACGCAATTATTTCATCATATTTTAACGTTTCTATTGAAGAGTGCTTCCTCATCGGCAGGCTGGCGGCAGGTGTGAGGTCAGAGCGGTGGTCTGCACGTGGACTCACTTGAAGTACCAGCTGGTCTTCAGGTGGCTTATGTAGTATTTGAGGGAGCAGTAGAGCCTGAAACCATCAGCGGTGCTCTGAACCTTCAGTGGGCTGGCAGACAATGCTGGAGGGGGAGAGAGAGAGAGAGACAGAGAGAGAGAGAGAGAGAGAGAGAGAGAGAGAGAGGTTATTTCACGCCACAGCTTGCATTCATTTCCTTGAGCAATTTCAAGTTAAATGCATTAATATTCTGAAACAACACAAAACACAATTAATTAACTCTCCGTCGTTATTATCCTCATCCCAACAAAACACACCTGCTGCAAACAAAGAAATCATTGGCACAGTTCACGAAGGTAGAGCTCCAGTCGTGAATCACTCACCACACTGTTTGCTCAGCTGCTGGAGGAGCTTGTCATACTCTGTCAATAAAAAGAACAATTAAGCTCTCAGATGGTGTTTTACGTTGCTTGTGGAACTCAATAAATACTAAGTGTAGTGGTAGGTGAGGTCACGCCTCACCGTCGTCCTTTAACTCCAAGCTGCTGTCGTCCTCCCCTCTCCGGTCGGACACCACGGCTCTGTACGAACCGGCGTCTTTCTTGGTAACCTGAGGGAAATACAACCCACTGTATTAAAATTAAACATATTCATAGCTTCTCAAATCCTTTTTGTTAGTAGAACTCTGGAGAACCAGCTTTATTTCAGCTGGTATTTAACGTTAAACGACACACACACACATATATATATATATACCTGTGGGATGGTGAGCGTGCTGACCCCCGATGACGGGTCGTACACGACCTCGCTCACCGCCGCGCCTTCTTTCAACCACTTCAGTGACGTGTCCTTGTTTGTGTTTGTCACCTGTGTAGGAAGGAATATCACGTTCATAATGTTGTTATTGATGCGTCACAGAATTTAAAGGTGCTCAATATGAGACTGATAACAACACACACAGAGGGAGAGCGGAGACATCACTCCACCACATCTTTGCTGTTTGCTGCTAAATTAATAATCTGAATCTCTTAAAAAGCACCTTTAAAAAGTAAAGAGGAACGACTCCAGGAGTCACAGATGAGTTCGAACCGAAGAGAGAAGAAACGTCTTCAAATACCGAAAACACGTACGATAAAGCTTTTTAAAGTTTAAAAGGAAACGGTTTGACATTTAGAGGAATACGCTTTCCAGCAACAAAAGTTAATGAAAAGACTGATAGTACTCTGCCGGAGCCAGAAGCCAGTTAGCTTAGCTTAGCATAAAGACTGGAAACAGGGGGAAACGGCTAGCCTGGCACTGTGCAAAGGTAATAAAATCTGCCTACCCGCACCTCTAAAGTTCAGTAATTAACATGGATTGTTTGTTGAATTTGTGCAATAAAAAACATGTCAAACTCTTCATTTAATAAGTAATAATTAAAGTAGGACTTCCGTGTCAACACACTAGACAAATATACACAAGCAAAAGAACTGGTTTTAATAAGTCATACGGAATGAAGATGAATAATTAATGGGTTCTTAATATGATGTTAGGTTAGATCTCTTATTGGCAAATGTGAACAAAAAGTACCTTGGACTTTATAATGAGTTCACAATCCTCATTTACACTCCAGGACAAGTTTTCCTGGAAATACGGCCCTGGGGAAAACAGAACACATGATTATTACCCCTCTAGAAGCAGCAGCGACCACTAGACGATAATATATTCAGAGAAACACAAATGCATCATAACAGGGCAATTTGTGGAAATGATTTGGTGACAGCAGCCTGAAACAAAAGTGGTGGAAAATGAACAAACACGTCCCACTTTAATATGTTTTGTGCGTCATGTTATTCTGCATGTAATAGAGTGTTGATGCGTCCTCGGAGTCTCAGGTGGACTTTGAGCAGGGAGAGGTTTGCACAACCGGGTCATTGGCCTCCACACACAGAAGAGTTATACAGCGTCTCTTATCTGAGAGCTCAGGTGATGAAAACAGGAAGCTTCCCTTCTGTCTGCATGCGACTCGAGGAAGACGAGGCCGACTGCTCACAGAGACTATCACAGGTATCTGCTATCACAGAGCTGTTGGATGTGTTTGGAGGCTCCTCACCCGACTTCTTCTGATGGTCACGTCGTTTTTTGTTCGCCAGGGCCAGCGTCTGACGAAACTCTGACACACACACACACACACACACACACACACACACACACACAGGTCATAGGAAAGTGATCGTAAACAAACAGATCTAAAAAGCAACACAATGGTTGAATTCAGGACAGTTGATCCATCCTGAAGGAACGTTTTCTTCCCTGAAGTCATTTTGGCACAAATCCGCTCCTCTAATTGTTGTTGAAAGTGGGATCCAATTAAAAAGATGGGATCTTTTCCATCCAGAAATAATTGCACCATGAAAGCAGACTTCATCCGCCTGAACAAACTCTATCTTTAATGTGACCTCATTCACCCCGCGTGTGGAAATGACTGCTGCGATCACAAACCATCACACCTCTCAAAACAGACAAAACTCCATAAATGAAACCCTGATTTATATTTAAAAATAATCTGGTCTTTGGGGTCCTGGTGGTCAAGAAGCATTACTATTATTGAATAGTAACATTAAGAGTCCTAAATTAGACTCAGCGTGTTTTCAGTTATTTGTCTTATCACCACAGTTTACAGCAATCAAGGTCTTGGTTTGATAAAAACACAAATGCAAATGAGCTGCTGCCTCCAAGTAAGCGGTTTTAAAGTGTTTACACTGCAGCAACCACTTTCACCAACATATCCATTTATTTAACAAAAAAACACGGGTAAACACTGACTTTTGTACATTTTCCTCAAATAATGACCCTTACATGTTTGTCCCTGGGCCATAACTTGAATTTTAAAAATAGATACTAAAAAAGCCTTTATTATGGTGTCCTTCATATTTTATTAAATTCTATTTTTTTGTCAATTTTATTTATTCAAGACCTAAACGTTGAAAACGCTTCTCCGCTCTGCCTGGAATGGAAATGTGGTGGGGAGATTGTGAATTATTTATTTATATGTCCTAAAGCAGATATGTCTTTTTGCAAAGCTGGAGGAGGGCATCCTCGGGGGGAACTCCTCAGTGAACGTATTGGATTCCTTATTTAAAAAGAAAGATCACACAGAATAGTCCAAATGGGTGTGATTTGGTTAAAGAGATGGATTAGATCAGAGATACATTCCTTCTGGGGGATTTTACTGCTTTGTAACTAATAAATGCATCAGACAGACCTTTTTTTATGTATTTGAAGTCTGAAGTCAAACAGACATGTGAAAGATCATCATAGTCACGATCCTGTTGGTTAATTGAGAGAAATGCAAGTAAACCAAAGTGGTTCTCCAAGCTTTGACCGGCCTCATGTCCTAAAACACTCACATTTAAAGTCGTGTCATTAGTTCATTATTTGTTTCTCAACATGCTGAACGAAATTCCTCAAAAAAAAAAGACATAAGAACATGACGTCACCACTAGTTGCACCTATTATTATTATAAAACGGTGTATAAATGGCTACATATGTATATATAGCGTCCTCCTTTTCAAAAATGACGAAATGACGTCACTTCCAGGAAGTAAATATCACATGTGCATCACTGTGTCAGAGCGACATTTCTGTATGTTTAAGAGCTACGACTTACTTTGATCCACAAACACCAGAGTGAACTGGTTCTTGGCGCGGCCGTCCTTCAGCTGAGCCGTGTACGAACCCTCGTCCTCCCCAGAGAGCTGCTCAAACAGGATCTCCACCAGACCTTTGGCCCTGTCGAAGGTGATCTTACGGCGCTGCAGGAGAGAGAGAGAGGGGGGGAGGGGGAGAGAGAGAGAGAGAGAGAGAGAGAGAGAGAGAGAGAGAGAGAGAGAGAGCATCAGCTCATCTGCAGACTGATGATCCCAGATGGCAGGTTGCAATCTACTGCGTGGATGGGAAGTCATACGGAGGGAAAATATAGTGTGAATCAGTGCATGAAAAGTGTCTTGAAATGACAACATGCACACTGGAGATGAACCACTCCTACACACACACACACACACACACACACAAACAAACAGGAAGCAGCCTTTGATTCTCTCATTCCCGTCTCTTTCATGAAGATAAGTGCAGCCCTGCATGTTGATGGACCTCGGCGGTGGATGTGATTCCTGATGTATGGCGAGCCCGAGGGCCATAATCAACTAAATGGCTTTTGAATTTGCAAAACTCAGCTGTGATCATTTTGGGATAACGTGTAATCAGTGGTGTTCAGATGGAGCTCCGATGTTGGGAAATAATGGAATAAATGAAAATGCAATAGAAGCGATGAGGGGAAGGCGGCTGAATACAAAGCAGTCGCCTCACAAAACGCACAATAAACACAGTGCGTTGTGTTTGCTCTTCCCCTCTGTGGACACGTCGGCTCGCTGACCTCGATGGCGCTGCTGATTATTTTTAACTCGGGTGTCATAACACATACGAGAGCAGAGGAGGTTTGTTCACATGTTGTTAGTGTTTCCACCCCGGTTTAAGGACAACGTGTGTAAAAGCGTCTCTGGTTGGCTGCTGACGTGATCGTGAGTCTGATGCTTTGTGGTCCTGGAACAGCCTTTTCAGTTAACTGTTGTCTCCCATCACGGCAACATCTCCTAAAGTGCACAATTACAGGTTTCTTTCAGATGACTCTTTGCCCAATGATGCCAAAAACAGCACCACCTTAATTAAGGAGAAAAATACAGTGATTTATGCAAATGATGCCATGGGAAATACATAATTTGTTGAAATATATTTTACATATCATGCCTTACATGTCATTTAAAACGCTGCTGATTATCTACCCTAAAAACATACAGACAACTCTCCAAAACTGTCTCTTCGTTCCACCTTTACTTGTCCTCGGCATCTAACCAAAACGGACACATGTACCAGATGTCAGCTCCTTCTCCACCTTAAGTCCGGTAACCCGCTCCGTTTCTGGACCTCCCTGCTGCCTTGCACACCTGCTCTTCATCCTTCCTGGCAGCCTCAATCCGCTGCCTTCCAGGACGTTTGTCAAAACACTAATAGCTGTTTTCAGCCGTGACTTGAATCTGATCCAGAGGTCTGGCTGAGGCTGGGAAAGGTATTAATCACAGGTAATCTTGTAGTGGCCATATGGACAATCCTATAGAGCATACGCTACATTAAGTCTCACATCACTCCCTATAAATGAACTTAACCTAACATATCATAACCAAAGATAATGTGACAAGTGACGTAGAAATATTTTGCATAAGAGTCAGGAATTTCTCCCTGTACGATCTTTTCAAATATCCATCACATCTCAACCTGGCAACCATGAAATCTTGATGAGCAGCAGGCCAATGAGTGAGCTCTTCGGAATGAAGACCCGGTGAATCATTTTAAAACTTTACTGCACAGTTTTTCAGATGGATATGAGATCTTCTGGGATGCTTGTTCCTACCGGCGTGCTGGTGATTTCCTGGTCGTTGAAGATGAGACGGAGCTCGGCAGCGTCGCTCAGACTCTCCGTCTGAAGCCAAAGACGTACGTCACCGACTTCGGAGACCTCCACGTTCCAGCCCGACTTCAGCGCTATCACTGCCCAAAGACAAGCAAACATCAAGCTGGATGAGATGAGATGTCTTCAATGCAGAATACCCAACGTGTGTTTGTCTGAGAGCTCGGTACATACGTGGGTTTCTGACCTGCCAGCTGAGTTCTTTGAGTCGTGTCAGGTCTGCAGGAAGTAAAACAGTAGCTGAAGGTTAATTAAACTTTGAACAGGAGTCACATTTCTTTACACTTACATATTGTGGGAGAACAATGGTGTCGCACGGCTCTGTGTTTTAAGCTGATTGAGAACATACGCTTAGCTGGATGGGTGACCTTGTGGAAGTGGTTGTGAGGAACATAATTATTTGCTTGAGAGAAAAGCTTGATAACCCTTCAAATTGAAAGTTATTCGTGCTAGCGTCAGCTGTATTGTTATTCTGGAGAAGTTGAACTGTTCTCGTCGTCGTGCAGGAAGTCCAGACAGTTTCCTGACCTTCCACTCTCTCTCGGCTCACCTTCAGCGGTGAAGTCGTAGCTGGACGACAGGTTGGGGTTCTCGCTCATCTCCACGGTGTAGAGACCCAGATCCTCCTCGGAGGGGTCCGTGAAGGTGAGGACCGACCTGAGAGTGAATAAACAGACGGAGGCATGGAGATGGCTGCTTTGTTTTCCTGTTGTACCCTGCAGCGCGGCGCCAAGTAGGTGTTGTTTTTCTGCTGTCAGCTGTCAGACTTCACAGCCCCCCAACATTGTTATCCCCGTGTCTGTCAGCCGGCTCAAATTATCGTTTCACATGATATCACGGAACAGTGGGCGAGGCTGGCTCGCCTTAAGCTTAGAGAAGAGATAATTAAATGTGACTGGCCCTTTTGTGGGAATCCTACCGAGAAACACTTCAGAAAAATGTTGCTTTACGCAGAAAATTCAATCTGTCCGGACCACCTCTGATGTGAATGTAATCCCTCTCTTGGCATTTAAATCCCTTAATTTAACAATAATGAACTCTATTGGAAGTTGCAGGGTATACAGCGTTTCTCCCCACGTGGATGAGCCCATCTAAATATCACCGAGCATGCTCCACATGAGCGACCCGTACCCGCCATCCTTGGTTTCTGCCCGAGCCCTCTGGGCGTCGACGGGCTCCGTGTAGTTTCTGTTCCACAGGAAGTTGCTCTCGCCGTCCGCCTCGTCCGCCTCGTAGCCCAGGAATATGAACCCGTCCTCGTCCACGCCGATCTCGATGTCCTTGGCGCCTGGAGATGAAAGAGTCGGTTCGCTTAGGCTTTCTCAGTTTGTGCTGCAGACACCGTCAGCAAATTCATAGGAGATGGAGAAAAGAAACACTCCCAGAATGCATTATGTTAATCCCCTACACACACTGCACATACCACGTATCATTAAATATGCTCTCGCTTCAATATCTAACTGATATTTAGCACGTACCACTGGAATGCACTCCCTGCATATAAGGAAAAGTAATTTTCACGTTCACATATTATTTATATTTTAACCTGTCAATCACAACGTAGACCCGTCCTAAAGCATACTTTATTTATTTGACTCTAAATGGGATTATAATCTACTAAATGAAGATCATGCTGTATTGAAGAAGACTTAAAACTAAAGATTTCTCATTGACTTCCATGAAATCGGACTTCATTTTTGCAACCAGAGGAGTCGCCCCCTGATGGAGGGAGTTTAAGGCGTATAATATAACTCAATATTTGGATGGTTGTAAAAAGGACACGGTCAACATTTTTGGGAAATAGGTCATTCACCTTCTTGATAAAAGCTTGACCACAATAAAGTGGTATAAATCTACTCATTTAAGCCTCAAACGGATCCTTTATAGGCCGTGTTGAATTAGATTCATGCAGGATTGTCCCGAGCCTCCATCAGGCGTCGGAGGGGATTTTTCTTTTTCACCGTAGTGTTGGTGTGTCGGCTGACCTGGTGGGGTCTGAGCGGTGACTGGCTCAGTGGGCAGGGAAGCACAGCCCCGTCCAGCCTGACTGACGGCCACCACACGGAGCCGGTAGGTCTGACCGGTCTGAAGACCGGACACCTGCACCAGAGAAGAAACATCAAATACTTACAGCTCGTTGGTTTAATACGTCGTGATTATTTAAACATTTGGAGCCAAAGAAAGATGGATGAATAAAATACTGGAGCAGGGAGAAGTTATTAGAGTAATAAAGACTTACTGGCACTCAGAGTTATTAAACACCCTCATACTTTATACAACACATAATCAGATAATGGACAAATCGTTAATGTTTTGTTAACTTTAACTGAAGTCTGAACTTTTACAGCTCCACTCGCCTTGTAATGTGTGTCAGAGATCGGCTTTTCATTCAAAGCAACCCAGTCGTCTGATTGGTCGCCCTGGCTTATTTCCAGGAAATAGCCAGTGACGGGGCTCCGGCCTTCGTACAGCGGAGCTGCCCACAGCAGCACCAGGGAGTCGTCTCTCACCTCCCTGACCTCCAGGTCGAAGGGGCAACCTGAGGGAGGAGCAAGGAAACATGCTGGAGGAGAGCTGCAAGTGGAGATGAACTTTTTAATCAAATGTTAAATAAAAAACAAGGATATACAATCTCTCACTGACAAATCAGAGGAACAGTAAAGTCAGAATACAGAGTAGAGTGACTTTTGCTTAATCTACCCCCGCTGACTCCACGCTGGGAGTTAATTTGCTTAATGATTTTCGGTCACTTTTAAATTATTAAACGGCACAGAGGAAAAGCCCATTTGTGGAGATTAACGAGCTACGCTTTAAAAGTGGCACGTGTGAGCGAGCCTCTCTCCACTTTCAATATTAATGTCACAAGAAGGAGCCGCAACCGCTGAACCGCCACATACTGGAATGACTTCTGGGAGTGTGTGTGTGTGAGTGTGTGTGTGTGTGTTCACGGGTGGAACATTGTTCCCTTAATGTCCAGACGCCACCGTTCAAATCAGAGACGGGAGGAGTTGGTAAAAAAGTTCAGATTCCTATTTGAGTCGTTTTGCTTGTTGTCGGGTCAACAAAACAAACTACATCCAACTCAAAACAGTAATATATGTTATTAATATTCTCCCGTAAAGACACGTGAATGCAGCATTTATCAAAGACAAGACAGTGAAGGACGGGGTTCCAAATAAAACAATATCACATTTATATCGAGGATGATTTTAAGTATCGTACTGCATCAACAATACATTAGACTGCTATGCTACCATTAATACGGAACTATTATACATTATTATTATTATATCATCACTTACTCTAAGAAAACAAACCTTCAGCAGGACAGACAGGACAATATTCAAGGACATGTCAAAGTCGTGGCATTCAGCCACTGTAATCGGCACTGCTGACCGCTACATGCAAATACTACATCTATATTAATATCTATTTGGTTTTGAGAGGCTGTTTGCACTTTTAATGGAGTCATTTTAGATAAAGGAACATGCCAGTGCATGGTAACGGGTTGATGGATGGTCTTTGCTTTAATCTGATCTCTGAAACAGCATATTCCATCCATCCATTTTCTACCGCTTATCCTGTATCCAGGGTCACTGGAGCCGATCATGTATTAGGCATTACAAGCATATTTTCAGGGTGAAACAGCATATTCTCCTACATTTTCAGATCATTTAGAAATGATTAATTTCACCATGAACTGTTGCTTCACGTGGATGTTTGACCTCCACTGTGCAGAAAGACACATGCATGCATGCATCTACAAGCATGTTTGGAGGAGATTTCCTGCTCAAATATGCAACGCACAAGCGTGTGATGTGGAGAAGCTGAAGGTTTGAGAGACGAGGAGGAGGCGTCGTGTGTCACTTCAAAGGTTACAAGGGAAAACATTTGCATGCTCATGGATTCAAGGTTATCATTAACGAGGAAAACCTTAAAAAGACACTTATTATTATTCACAGAAGAGTATTTCATGATCTTTAAATAACAGTTGAGATGTAAGATATATCTTTTCAACATCCTGAGGGGTTCTCCTCACCTGGCTCCGGCATCGTCCACTTCTCACACAGGAAGGCGTCACTGGCCTCGGACGGCTTCCCGACGCCGGCCATGTTGGCAGCAAACACACGGAACTGGTAGAAGTGTCCGCTGGTCAGGTTGCAAACCTGTGGATTTACCACAGAAAAAAAAAAAAAAATCAAATGATCAATCAATCAGTCAATTAATCATATTAACAGAAGAGAAATGGTTTGAAACTTCTATTCTATAAGTTAATGTCAAATTTAACGACATGCTTTTCTATCACGTTGAGTCCGTTTGAATAAATTAAATGACCTTTTCCACATTTGATTCAATTAAATTGATTTAACTGCGACACGTTTTGTGTTTAATTAAGGGTATCTTCTACATAAACATAATACATGTTTATTCAAGGATTATACATTTGTAATAAATCAAAAAGCACACATTTCCCAGAGTTCAGGGTTCATGTCATTGAAGGGACGTCGTTTTGCATCCCAGTCATGTAAAGTTGACTTGAATGGTTACATTGAGTATTTCTAATAAATACACGTAGAAATATTGTTTGAAAAGTCTTCAGTTTGACATTTGAGAACTGCTTTCCTTTCTCAGGCCGCTGACGTTGTGTTCAGGAGCAGATCGTGTGATTCGATCGTCAGTTTCCCGTTAAACGGTTTGACAATAACCCTGAAATGTGCTGATGAGCAAACAAGCAGCGGTTATTTAATTCGGATGTGTTTGGAAGAGGGAGGCAATGGAAGTGTACGTTGTAATCATTCTGATTCCTCCGGAACGGCACATCAGACATTTATGGATTTACTTAGAGACGATCAATCATCTTACTTACAATTCAAACATTGTTTGAAATCAGCATAAGAACGCCGCCCCTCCATATGTTACACGTCACAGACTTAAGCAGGCATTTTACAAGGTATTAGCTTCTGCTGCTGACACAGCATTTTTTCACCTTTGGCTCGGGGGGGAGCAGGGATTCAGCCTTATTGATCTGTTCATTGATCTTCCTATTCTCAGCCACTTAGACTTTAAGGCCCTTATCGCCTCACTGAACAGTTGTGAAGCTGCGCTGCTGCTCCGGCTCAACTAATTGACACAACCAGAGGGAGCTTATTTCTCCGTAACGACAATAAACCCCCCCCTTTACCTATCAGCCCTTCATTATCTACAGGTCCTTCTCTAACCACATGTAGATGAAATCCTTCTCATCATGTACAGTCCACCCTGAGGAATGCTACGGTTCGCTGGCAAAATAAGATGAGGAAAGTACTGTTTCCATCCACTAGGTGGCAATTAGGCTTCATTTGATTAATCTGACACGTTTTTCAGGGACTCTAATTGCCCGTAGGTGTGAATGTGAGTATGAATGGTTGTTTGTTTCTACATGTTGGCCCTGCTATAGACTGGCGTCCTGTCCAGGGTGTACCCTGCCTTTGCCCAATGACCGCTGGGATCGGCTCCAGCCCCCCCGTGACCCTGAATACAGGATAAGGGTAGAAAATGGATGGATGGTTTTTCAGGGTTTTTTCCTCAAACATCAGCAGGTTTGTCTGCTGGGAGACGGAAACTGTACGTCAGTCAGGCATCACCAGTACACAAGTACTGTTCTTTTACTTCTACTCGAGCACATTTTCCCACTTTGTGCTCCACAACATTTATCTGAAAACTTCAGGTATTTGTTGCATTACAGGTTAAGATTTTACATGAAAACACGTGATAAGCTTATAAAATAAACTTGTTACGTTTCAGATATCAGTTTAAACTTCTCGTCTCAGAGACTTGGAAAGCTAAAATGATGAGATGAGAAAAGTCCAACAAATATATCCTCATTAAAAAGGAGGCCAAGCATGAGACAAAACTACATATCTACATAGAAAATAGTTAAGACTACATCCACCTCGATCAAACACAACAGAAATACGCTGTTTATGCATCGATGCTTTGCTATTAATAATCTAATAAGGTTATATATAATAATATCTCACTCAAAGTGGCCAGGTTTTCTGCAGAATGAGTGACCTTTGATACTTAAAGTAGATATTGCTGATAATACCTGGATTTTAAGTGAAGGATTTTTACTTCTCCAATATGTAAAATGCCCAAAAATCAAATACTGATCTCAGAGGTCAGCAACCTGAATAACAACCTCACATGGGGGAGTGAAGACGGCACGTTTTGAGGTTGGTGAAATTGCTAATTCATCCCAGAAGGGGGCGCTGCATGTTCTCACAAGAGTGGCTCCTTCTGGGAAAAGGGATCTCCAATCCTCAAGCCTCTGTACTTAACAACATGTAGGGAACATCTTCATATCACCATTTATTTGTCTAATTATCTTTATCTTTGGGGTTTTCCCCCCAGGAGCTAAAATCATCCACTCATAAATATATAAAACATTTGTCTAATTAGGGAGCACCTGTAATCTCCCTGAGACAGGTAAAATATTAAACTCTGCTCCGGGTCTCCATGGACACTGTTGCCTAGTGACACAGCCAACGTGGACGAGGGAGCTTTAGCCAATATTTTTCTATCATTTCGAGGCCATTAATGGAGAGGTAACTCGTATTGGTGTAATTATATCAAAAGTAAGTCATGATTGGATGTTTTAGAAATAGAAAGACTAGAAATCTTTTTTGAGGTTGTTGTTGTGCTGAGTTTAAATGATTCTTTTCTCCTTGTTCTCATCAAGAGTTGAACAATAAAGCCTGTTTGCTGTCAGTGAACAGGAAAGACACTGTTATGAATACTGCAAGTTTGCACGTGCATAATGTAAAACATCTTTCTGCACTGCTTCATGCATATGATGCTTAGCAGCTCCGTGAGGCTGGATTTAACAAGCTTTGGCCTAAAATAACCGCGCTCACATGCTGACGTTTAGCAGGTTTAATCTGAGTGGAGCAACAATTTTATTTATTACTAAAATTCTATTTAACCTTTACTAATTATTTTAACCAGCATAATGATGGTCGTTCAGTGCTCAAATGCTCAAATCCTGTTTTAAAATCTTGCATGCTTAATGAAACAATCTGTAGCTCAAAAATCGGTGCAGATTTGAGGGCTGATTAACATAATGTGTCTGCATCATCGGAGGTTGCAGCTAATGGGTTTTGGCGTCAGTGAAAGTTAGTGTAATATGTTAGAGGACAGAAATCTAATGCCACGGCTGCATCCAGTGTGGATAAACGAGTAAATCTGTTCCATTCTACGGTTGCAAACAATCACATAGTTGTCCGAATATTTCACAAAAAGCCCAAACTCTGTGGGATCGATCCTCCGGGCTTTGTGAATGTTTCATAGCGATCCATCCAGCGAGATATTTCAGTCTGGAACAAGTGGAGCCGCGAGCACCACATTTCACCATAATTGCAGCCTGCTGCAGCTTCACCGACCTTCAGCTGCCTCTCTTTGGCAGGCTGGACGTTGACCTCTCTCCACGTATCCAGACCCTCCTCCCTCTGGTCCAGGTAGTAACCATGCACAGGGTCTCCCCCGGTATGGGCAGGGGCCCTCCAGCCCAGCACCATCTCTGATCCAGTACACAGCAGCAGGGCGATGGCAGAGGGAGCAGAGGGAGCAGCTGGAGTTAAAACAAGAAGAGAAGCAGCTTAGCAGGCAGCTATTGTTGTTCAATAAACCAAGAAATGTCAAACGCTGCCTGGTCGACTCCGGTCTGGAGCTGCAAATTCATAACTCTGCTCCCAATCCCGAGCATTTTCACATGAGAAGGAAAGAAAGACATTCATCACATATTCCATTTGATAAAAATGTCTCCCTGACAAAGAAATGGACTGCAGCCATTTATCCTCAGGTAAGGGCTGAGCGGCGGAGGAGATAGGGAGAACACTGTGGTGAAGAAAAATGAGTCATCATGGCACTTTGCTGCAGAGAGCACGTTATCAACAACAGGGGAAGTGAGGAGGGTCAGCGGCTCCTCGACAGGTGCGTCTCCTCACAGCGACAGAACGGACCACCACGACAGAAAGCTTCTCTTCTTTGTTCCACTCATAAAAACGCTCCGACAAAGGAAACCTATCAATACGTCTGTCTGGAAAGTTCACATGAATCTCTTTCAAGATCGAGTAAAAGCTGAGAAAGTGTGTTGGATATATATATATATATATATATATATATATACATATATACATATATACATATATTCATATTCACTGTGTTAGTGTTGGGGATCTCCAGGAATAAGAATCTTTACAAAACCTTTACAAAAAGGGCAATGGTTTGATTGATTAAATCAGATTCCCTGCTGTGAAATAAACTAGTAAAAGCATCAGAAAACATTATTTTGGGACCCGGCTCTTGGGTGCACTTACAAATGGCCGCTTTGACGAGGATGGGTTGGGACTCATCCGAGTAGCCGCTGTTCCCCGCCCGGCTCACGGATTTCACCCTGAACACGTACTCCTTTCGGTTCTTGAGGCCATGAACTGTAAATCTGGAGGAGAGACATCGAGCTGAAATGACCTGGCTTCATTCATAGAAATATGAAGTACAATGATGTCATGTGTCCCCATCACCTGGCTTTGGTGACAGGCTTGTTGTTGACAGTCTTCCAGTCTTGTTGGCCACGTTGGCAGCAGTACAGGTAGTAACCCAGGACGTCGTCTTTCTCTTTAGGCTCCTCCCACTGGAGCAGCACCGCCGTGTCCGAGTCCCGGACGGCCACGACGGAGTGAGGCGGCGCCGGCAGCGCTGATGGGAACCACAGGGAAACGCCATCAGGTACAAAACATGTAAAAAGGTGCACCGTGTAGGATTTGGTGACACCTAGTGGCAAGGTCGCAGCCGAGCCGAGCTTTGCAAAAACAAAGCAAAAACAAAGAGTCAGCGTTTTGTTTTGTCCCTTCTGGACTACTGTAGAAAAATAATAATCTCAGTATGTAGATATAAATGGCTCACTTACGTCTACTCGCAAATATATATCGTATTAAAAGATAAAATAAATACACATATATGTAATTTAAATTCCATTTCTACCAATAGGTCCTAAAAAACGAGTCGACACGCTGTTCCTTTAAAATCATCAAATAGAAATAATCATCCAAACAGATCAAATTCAATCAGCTCTTCCTTTGATTTGTGAAATTCACACAGAACTTAAAAATGGCGAGACTCATCCAGATGTGCACGTGAATGAAACGCGATAAGTGATTTACTCAAATGCTGCTTGTCCTTGAGAACTTCCATTCCATGCTAATACACTACACTAGAGATAAACAGCTCTTTACTAAACACCCAATCAGACAACAACTACTTTACAGATTCATCTTTAACGTGCAAAAAATACCATGCATTGTTAGAGATAAATCAGTATACAGATACAACATTAAATAATAAAAAAAAAATGTTACATTTTAAACAGGGTTTCACTCATAGGAGGAATTAGAAAGGATCTTTTTCACACTGCAGTGTTGCTTCTTTCACTTCAGGGACATTTTTCCAGCCTGGATTAAATGCCAGAAACATTATTGCAACACAAATCATGATTACTTTTAAAGTTCAGGTGTAAAACACAAGCAGAAGGGTGATATTACAGGATACAAACAAATCCCCAGGAAATCCAGGCAACACTGTTATGGTCATCCAACTCCACAAACTCTACAAAACCCAATCGACCTTTCCAACCAGCAGAGAAATTAATGCTTCCAGTGGAAGTCCTCCTCCTCACCTTGCGGCTTTCCCAAGGAGATGGGTGCACTGGGCTCAGAGGGGTCGCTGACCCCGTACTTGTTGATGGAGCGCACTCTGAAGCGGTACTGCTTCCCCTTGGCCAGGTCGAACACCGGGAACCGGGGAGAGTTTACCTCCATGTCCAGGCTGGCCAGCTCCCAGCTGCTCTGCCCTGCCAGGGACTGATCCAAGAACAGCATTAAAACCCCACAAAGAGCACTTCCTGCCTCTCCATCTCAAGGGCGCGATAATTATCAGTCTCCTTCAAATATGCTGTCGGATTGGAACTGTCAAATACTCTTTAAAAAGTGACATAATTCATTCAGGTTTGTACTGGCGGATGTAAATACTTGGAGCAAACCACTTAACGTGCAGACAAGGGCGAAGAGAAATCAGCAGTTTGGTGCGACAGGCAGGAATATAAAATAAAACATGTATTTACAAAATGGTGACCGCTGGCTTCAACCCCTTTTTCTATTTCCGAGTTGACATTTCTGCTCCATCTACCCTCTGTTCCTCCTCTAACTCCCTGTTTGAGGAAGAAAACCTAACAAAAGGGTAGCTTAAATAGATCAGGGATTAAAAAGCGCTTGCTCAAGGGCGAAAGGGATATTTGAATGTTCACCTCATTATAGAAGCAGAAGTGAAGCGGCAGACTTTCGTAATTCCAGATGCCTTTGATGGATTTGACAGTTTTATTACCGGGGTAACTTATAAAAGTCCAATAAAAATCTATTTCCTGTGGCAGTTTTCTGATTATTGGAGGGAGAAGCTGTTGGATGTACGGGTTGATATTGGAGAGCTGAAGCCCTTTTATTGTTGGGATGAAAAGGTCAGACCCCACATTTTAATGTGTTTGAAGAGAACTTGTTATTTTAGCATCCTTATGAACAATAAATACAACTGGAAAAAAAACCCACCTCAAAGCTGTTTCTTTTATAGACATCAGCTCAAATGCGTCATTAAAACACACCTGGAGAAGAAGTTCATTCACTTTTCTGAACTTTTATGAAAAAAAAGCCTTTAGAGCCCAGATCCAGGTAGGTCTAGAATCACCAGCTGGAATAATATGCAAGCAAGAAAAATCCTCCTCTCAATGCCAGAACGCAGGGCACGGAGGAGCAACATCAAGGTCTGCTGGCTTTTAATGAGCCCACACATTCACACTTAAACTGACACCACAGGGGTGTGTGTGTGTGTGTGTGTGTGTGTGTGTTTCCTCTTCCTGTCTCTTTAATTAGCGCCGCGGTCAGGAGCTTGCTGGTAATTTGGCTCACACTCCAACACCAGACTGCCCAAACCCAGCAAGTGACTGGTGAGAACTGATGATGCAAGGAAACTGATGTTCAGCGGATGTGTGGATATTATAATGATGCATGTTTGAATTCACGTGTACTGTGTGGGTTTTCTTGTTTTCTAAACCAACGAGACCAAGAAACCTCCAGAGTGAGGACATCGGTCATCACTTATTAAAGCTCCTGCGTGGAGGATTTGGCGGCATCTAGTGGTGAGGAGCAACTCCAAGTGTGTGTGTGTGTGTGTGTGTGTGTGTGATCACCAATGTAAGTCAAATATTGATTCTCCTTTAGGCTCTGCCAACTTCTGAGGGGAATATCCAGCTTTTTAGCAGCTAAATGCTCCACTGCGTTCACTAGCTAGCTAATTACAGAGTAAACACAGGTTTAGTTGATCAAATTAAATCATGGTCCTGTTATAGTCTAAATGGAAGATAATTAATGTGATTCATGTCAAAATGGTGGCTCTATCCAACAGGTCAAATTAAACAGTTAAAGATGGAAAGAGTGAATGAAAAAATAAAAAAATATCGTAAAACCAAAACAATGAGCCACAAAAAATAAACAAGCTCACCTTTGAAGCAGCTTAATGTAAATATTGTATGAAAGTGAACCCACCACATGCTTATCCTGGGCATGCTTTAGATTTCAAAGATTAATAATTCATATTATAGTCAACTTCCACCACAGAATTACCCATTTTAAATCAGACTCTGCAACATTTAGCAGTGAAGAGGTTGTGTTGTGTGAGAGGTTATTATAGGACTTATTGTAAGATGAACATTAGTGACTGACCCGCTCCACGTAGAAGGCCAGCGGCTCCCGGCCCCGGGGTTCAGGCGGGGTCCAGCTCAGCACCACGTAGGCCACGCCCACCTCGGCGGCGTGGACGTTTGTGGGAGGGAAAGGAGCTTTGACCTCACCTACGGGCGCAAGGAGAGGAGAGGAAAATCTTTTTTATTCTTATTAAAATAATTGCATCAGGTAATGCTGTTTTTCGGGTGCATTTGAGACACACAGCGGCTCAGCTTCCCCTCACTGCCCTGAATTTCACCTTCATTCCTAATACATGCGGTATGTATATTGTATAAGATGCAAGCATAAGGCTTGAGTCAGCGCACTCTCAGGGACTTCTCCGAGTCACTTCAAGGACGATGGAAGTATTCATAAGTATTCATATTCAGTCAGATATTTTTTGTGGCTGTCTGTCTCTCTGCCAGTCTTTGTTTGTATTCCTTGAAGACCTGCAGTGTGGATCAAAGAGCAACTCTGGAGCAAAGAGAGCACGGTGGCAGGAGTGTGTGTGTGTGTGTGTGTGCAGTCTAAGTATTTTTCATCGTAGTGGCGCTGCCCCCGAGCTCATTTGATTTGAAATGAAACAAGGACTATGAGGTTAAAGTACAAATGTTTGCAATTTGAGCGATATTTGGGGTCAAAAGGGAGGATGTGGTTCATGAAAGGTCGAGAGTTCTGACCTCAGGTCAATAGTTCATGTGTTTTACATGTGGAAGACCAGGCTGAGGACAAAAAAACAGAGTTCCATGAGAAATCAGCACCACTGTCACCACTGGAAGTTCAGTACGAAGCTCTGCATGAAGTGACTTTTGCTGTTTATGTGCTGATATAACAGCATAAAGAAGGTAGAACACAGAGGTTTATGTTAACTCTATGGACCACATACACCCCCAAATTGGGCCTCAAGTGGGCCGGGCCAGGAAAACGAATGCATAATAATAACCCATAAATAACAACTTTCCTTTTAGTGCAAAGTTCTGAAAATGTTCACAGTTAATGAACTCCAATTTACAAACAGAAGATGAACTGCCTGACATGTCGTTGATCCCTTGGCTGCGACTAAAAGCAGGCTGTTTCCTAAAAACCTGCCAAAGATTAATTCATCTTCTCACTCGTCCTTGCAAGTCGTTCCTTGAGCGCTGAAAAGTGCTGCAAAGACACCAAAGTCATCCAGCGAGCCTTCAGGGCGGTAAACTAAGCAACGAGCGTAGCATACGCAAGGAGGGCACTGTTTACACCCCATAGATTTATTGAAATATTCCTAAATCTGTCCTATATGTCGGTTCTCTAAATATGCAATCTGCAAATATAGTTTAGGACTAATTACAAAAAGGGATCACAATTCTCCCACGGTCACACACCGAGAATTAAAACTGGAAGTTGGAAGCATCATTGCATTGCTCTAATCTTACTTTGTCTCTCTGTTATGTGACAACATAAAAAAAGAAACATACATCACAGACATACATGCCTGCTTGCGTTCCCTCTTTTCCATTAAAGAACAGTATAAGAAAAGTCTTTGGTCCATCTAAACGCCTCCTCCTCCTCCTTTATCTCTGTCTTTGAGTTACATCTCCAAGGTTATCAGCCCTCTTCACAGGCATTCACACTACCTCGGGCCATTATGTGCTTTTACCGGGACTTCACCAGGGACTGCTCATTTCTTTCACTTCTGCAAATGGGGGGGGGGATGCTACCTCGCCTCAGCCGCACAATTACTGTGTCTCGTTGTTAAATATAATATCAAGATGCATTAGAAGCCACGAGGCCGAGGAGGCGGCTCCCCGAGAGCCAGTAAAACACAGACGGGTAGAAATGTTCAAATGACATCTCTTTTTATGACAAAATAAAAATAAAAATACAGCATTCTCACCTTCGAGTTCATCTTTTGTAATGGTGACCGTCTTCCCTCTGTCTACTTTGACCACTGAGAAACAGGAGGAGGGGGGGGGGGGGGGGGGGCAGAAGAGGGAAGTCATATCAGTGTAATGAAGTCATACGATGATGTTAGAGGAGCAGCCAGCGTTAAGAGAGCCAGAGACAGATACAAAGAGGTGAGGGAGAGCGACGTGGAAGGACGGACAGCAGCCCGGAGGCGAGTCGACCTTCTGTCTGTCCTTCATCTGTGATTAATGATCCACAGCAACAGACCAGAGCCCATCTGTCCCCCCTCCAACACATAAACTCTCACACCCGGCCGTCCACGCTGCAGCTCATTCCTCCTCATCCCTCCGCTGTGTTTAGTGTTTAACCAAAAAAACGTTGGTTTTCCTCGAGGATGTCATGAAGAACCTTCCAGATTTATAAAATGAGAGCGTTTCTGCACACATGTGCTTTCTGATGGCGTTGCAGGTGGAAACACAGCAACAACGCGTTGCTGATGCTCTTTATAACAGCAGATCAGATGATAAGGTGACAAATTAACAGGAAAAAACCCTGAATAAATGAGTATAAAAACCTAATGAATGCAGCTGCTTTAATGCAGGCCAGCAGCGTCACTGTGAGGTTAAATAATGAGATTTTAGATTTTTTTGTTTGTTTCACCACCATCCTCGGAACAAACTCCCACCACATATCAGACAAGAACATTCTGTTTATAGTTTTAAGAAACAGCAAAACATTTTATTTATTTATTTTCCTTTTGCCTTCATTGCTTATTGTCACTTTTACGGTTATTCATAATGTCCCATACGTCTTCTTGGCTTTTCAATTTTAACTTTTACTAGTAAATGTGTTACTACTAGTATTATTTTTTATGACTTTATCTACGTATATATTTATTACATTTTTTTATCTTGCTTTCTCGCTCTGTGTTTTCTGTTTTCTGTGAAGCATTTTGAGCTGAATAAAGAGTATTCTTATTCTATCTTATTGTTATTATTATTCATTTTATCTGGTCCAGACCAAGGATGACATGAAGTCATGTGACATGACCCATGTGGCGAATCAAATCTTGGGGATTAACAGCAGGCAACGCTGCACTTTTTCTAAGATGAACTCACAAACAAATAAGCATTAACAATATAGAACTGAACTGAACTGAACACAGTATATCATAAACGGACAGGGAGACGTTCTGCATTACAGTGGAGATATTTGTGTGACCGCCTCTTATCTCTTCCCCTTTTTATTGGTGCACGATGTGGGACACAAGCTCAGCACGCTTCCGTTTTTAATAGCTTTCCTGATTGAAAAGCCTACGTGGTTACTAGATTATGTTGCAGAAATGTCTCAAGAGCTCATGAGCAGCATATTGATTTAATGGCTATTAATCTTTTGAATTCATGCGAAAATCTACACTTAATAATAATAATTATAATAATAATAATAATAGAAGCAAGCGTTGGGTCCTCGTCTGAGTAAAGTAGTAGCTGTTCAGCAAGGATACCTAAAGAACAACAGTGCATATTATATCATATATATATATGTGTGTGTGTGTGTGTGTGTGTAACTGGCCCGTTGGAGTGTGTGTGTTACCCATGGTCCTGGTGTGTTGGAGGGGGTCTGCAGTGAGGACGGGCTCGGTAGCCTTGGAGGGGCGCCCTGCTCCAGCCTTGTTGACCGCCCGGACTCTGAACTGGTACATCGCTCCTTCCTTGAGCCCAAACACCGGGTAGTGGCACATTTTCTGAACACGTACGTTGCAGCGCACCCACTCGCCCTCACGGAGGTCAAATCTGAGAGAGAGAATGGGAGTAAGACATTTGAAGAGAGGTAAACAAAAAGCAAAACACATCATATTATGTGCAGTCTGCAGGGTGTAACATTATGAAAACAATTTCAAAGCATTTGAGGCTGCAAAACAACACATCTAACCAGGAAATCGCCTGAAGAGACCCATAATTGTTACCGGAGAACAACATGTGAATATAATTGCCTGCAAACACAGTAAAACCTGACTTTTAAACGATTGTACAACAGCCATAAAAACACAAAACTGTTGCCACTTGCAATAAACAAAGACGGGGTAGAGTGCAGTTTTACAACCACAGGGAGGCTGCTGAGGAACGAGGTCGTATATATATATATATATATATATATATATATATATATATAGAGAGAGAGAGAGAGAGAGAGAGAGAGAGTATGCTTGAATTCCATTTAACAAAAACACACAAATGAAACACACACACACACACACACACACACACACACACACAGGTCGACCCTGATTGATTGGTGCTGGTGCTAAGTGCAGCACCTGTTCTCCTGCGGGAGTCTTTGACTCTGCTGTTAACGTGGTGTCAGACCTGATAATTACCACGTACACCATCCATCTCATGTGAACTCTGCCAAACGGATACGACGCCACTGCTGGCCGCCGCCATTGTCTGCCTCAGAACAATGTCCTCCCGGCAGCATGCAGCACAAGACAGACGGTTCAGTCGTCTGTTGTTGCAATACAGGACGTAAATACGATCTAATGATACATCTTTTAGTGGAGATTAAATCAATCACTGTGAGAGATATAATCTTTCTGAATATTCCTGGATTATCAAATGCAGTCAAATTTTACGTATCACCCTCACTGACCCCTAAATATTTTAATCTGATATTCTAAATATGAAAAATATACAAAATTTAATATAAAATATATGAACCAATGGGAACTACGATGAAGATGAAAATAAGTCATTTTAAATGACAGAAAATGAATCACCTATTTTGACAATTGATTCATAGTTTTAGGCATTTTTCAAGCAAAGCTCCATCTTCAAACTTTGGAAGATTTGCTGCTGTACTTTATTTAATGTGACAGCAATGTTTATATCTTTGAGGGTTTTGGCCGTCGGATCAGATACAATTTTATATATTTGGACATTTTTCAAAATGTTCTGACATTTTATAAACCAAATGTTTAGTTAGTTAACTGATCATAAAGCTATTTTTCCAGATGCTGTCACTGGTTTAAAGGTGTTTTATGTTATCGAAAGTCTGTATTCACACGAGGTCATCTGATAAGGTCACAGCTAACTCGATAATCAGATATAACTACCAGAGAAGAGAAGAAGTCTTGATTATTCAGAGGCTCTCACTCACCTTTCCACATAATAACCCTCCACAGGTGAGGCCCCGTCGGCGCTGGGCGGCTGCCAGGTGAGGAAAACGTAGTCCCGGTTGACATCAGACACCTGCACGGCCAGAGGAGAGGCGGGGCCTCCCAGCACTGCAGCCGCCGCATCTGCAGCATGATGGGAAACGTTAGAGGAGAAGAAAAACCCAGGGAGGAGGGAAGTTAAACAGTCCGGAGAAGGATATTAGTGTAAAATAATAGCGGTCAGATGTGAGAGAGAAAAGTAATGTGAAGGGAAGACGATGAAACCGGAGCAGATGAAATCTCATATTGGAATATTGTAGCTGAAGGCCTCCGCATATTATTTGAAAAGTGATGGTGAAGGCCCGGAGGATGTGTTACTCAACATATTCTATAGAATCACAACGGTCGATGTGAGGGGGATAGAGAGAAGGCAGTAAAATGAAATGAGGAAATTATGCTAAGCGGATTGAAGTGGCTGGATGTGGTCCCAAACCTTTTCTTGAGGCTGAGAATTTATGCCTTTGAAGAGACTCAAGCCATCATCAAGCACATCTCTTTTTTCCTGATTTAAATTTGCTTCCTCTGCCTCCCTTTTCCTCCCTCTCTCTCGTTTGTTTTTGCTCTCCTGTACTTCCTATTTGTAATGCAAATATCACGGATGAATGAAGGAGAAAACCCACGCGACAGAAGTTCGCTGATTCACTAATTAGCACCTCCGGTTCTGGTAAAGAAGGTCTTTATGAAGAGACAGAGGTCTGAGCCAAGATTTGAAGAGATCTATGGAGGAAGAGTCCTTTCCATTAAAGTTTGTGCTTGGACGTCATGTACGCACCTAATTCATGTATGATTCAGCACACAGCATATAATCCATACATGAGTAAGCACTGCTATTTTATTGAAAGATCTTTGCAGAGCTCCCCAAATGCATTTCAAATGTTTGACGTGTCAAGTGCTTTTTTTCTTCTCTGATTTATTTGCATGCAGCAAACAATGTACAGAGAGAAAATAGCAGTCTGTGAAGAATGTATAGTTTGGCTGAACAAAGTTAACAAGCCTTCTACAGCAGAGCAGCTTGATTGATGGTGCAATTCCCCCCACGTACGAATCAGGGGTAGTTTGTTGACAGGAAATGAAAGTAGACCCAGAATGTGGTGGATGCAAATAGTGTTTTATTTTGTGAGGGTTTCAGTCCAAACACCATTTACCCAGTTTGGGGGGGAGATAAATGATGATTCCAGCCTCTAACAACACAGGTATGTTTATCTGCAAGAGTCTCGAGGTGACTCCAAAGCATTTTCACACAGTGAATGGCTCATTTGAAACGCAGGTTGGCAGGTTGTTTAGACGCCGTTCAGGATTTGAGTGGTTTCTGATGTGATCTGGTGTGACAGCTATTTACATGCCAGACTTCATAAACAACGTCCATAACCCCCATGTAGCACCACATCTTGCTTGTTTTTTACACTGCGAATGGGATATAATGTTGTTTATATTCATGATAAACCTTTTGACAGAGCCAAGCTCTTTTATCCCCCCGTTTCCATTATTTTGGCCACGCTAACTAGCCAGTTTACAATGTTTACTTGATAATAAAGTGAGAAGGGTCATCTTTTTCTTTTTGCAAGAGGAGTCGCCCCCTGGAGTGTGACTGTCAGCTTAAAGCACTTGGCTTCAGTTTTCAGAGCCAGAGCTCGCTGCCCGGAGTGTGTAAATATTATTATTATTGTTGGTTAAAGATTTAACCTTTACCCTCAATCTTGCCAACATTTCATCGTGAAACTCAATGAACATAATTTGTTAAATAATAAACAACTGCACCTTTTAAAACATCCTCTGTGATTACTAAGGGACCAAAGAAACAGTAGGAACAGTATTCTGACTTTAATTTCCTTACCTTCGATATAGACAAAAGCACTGTGCTCCTTGAATTCATCCCATGTCCTGAGTCGGACGGTGTAAACGCCTTCGTGTTCCTTGTAAGCGGCCTTCAAAGTGACAGAGGCTGTGTTGTCGACCGTCTTTATGTCCACGTTGCTCGACGGGAGCAGCTGGATGCCTGGAGGAGGAGAAAATGCACATCTAAATCTAACACCCGACTAATATACCACTCATCTTTAAACATGTGCTTACCGTCCCTGAACCAGGTGACATCCTGCTGGGAAGGCAGCAGAGCTGAGGTGAAGGTGCACTGCAGGGTGAGGCTGTCACCCTCCCTCACCCATGTTGGGGGGAAGGTGTCGCCAAACTGGGCTCCTTGAACTTTGGGGAGGGTGGGTGGACAAAGATGGAAGAGGGGGAGGAGGAGACAAGGGAAGAGTGAGGGAGAGATAAAGGGTGGGAGGATGGGAGATGATGTAGCAGCAGAAAGAAAAGGGTTATGAACTTTTCATCATGATTCATACATTCGCTTTCTCACTGATGTGATAATATTGAAAAGTAGCCTTACAGCACAGAAAACAAACAAAGCAGACAGTAATGGTTTTTGTTGCCCTATAAAACCCACTATAAAGGCCACTATAAAGAAAGGAAGCGTGGCAGGTAAGGAGGGGATCAGGAAGGGGAGGATGTGCAGGAGGTAAAGTGGCAAAACAAGAACAAGTGCTGATTCCTGATGATAAGAAACAAGCCTCGCTCCATCATCTCCCCAGCTGTGTCACCAAACCTGGTCAAAAAAAGCTCTCACGTCTCCAGACCATCGTTTGTACTCAGTAATGAGCTCTTTCCTCTCATTTTTTCCTCCCACTAATGACGGGGAGTGAAACTGATAAAGCATCCTATATGGTCTTCAGAGAAAGAGAGTGACCTATACTGCAACGGTAAAGTCAACCTACACCCATCTAATCAGGGCAAATATAGCCAGATCATCATTCATATGCAGGGAATGTCTCTTTTTTGCTCTTCTTACTCCTTATCTTGCGAGTACACCGTTGCCTCTGCAGAAGGTAATATGTAGGTGCGTGCAATACAATGCAACGCAATCCCCACCCACTCACAAATTAAGCAGCAATCATTTTGAATGCAGCTTCATCATCAGGGAATAGTCGTGGGCTTTCTTCCTGCTGAGTGGAACGCATGAAGCCGCCTTTATGTGAATCGGTAATCTCATATGCAGCAGATCATATTTTTTTTACCACGTGAATCACTCGATAAACAAAAGCTCAACTTTGATGAATTTATCATAATCACCATGCACCGAGGAAAGGATTGAATGATGGGAAACATGTTTTTTCTTCATATTCTTTTTTGATGAAAGCTGTATTCACTCTCCTGCGATAGCCTGGACAAGCAGAACTCGATCATTATAAGAAACGTGTCACAGTCTCCCAGATGCATCCCTGAGAATGGGATTTGACAAGACCTCGTGGTGCACGTTCCTCTCACTTCCAGGATCTATTGCTTCAGTGACTTGACAAGTGAGAAGCTGGCAGCTGAAGGAATGACTTGTCAGGAATTGTTCACTTAAAAGAAAAATATCACATCTTCAGCTTTCTCTGCTGTCTTAGGTTGTTTCCTCCAGGGGGGACGGCTCTCTCCTCGCTGTCCTTTTGTCTCTCTCCACTCTCGGATGAAGCAGAGGGCTTTGTCTGTTACGGCTCAGCGTGAGATAGTCTTTTCGTTTAATCAAGTCAATCAATCGTTTTCATTTTTAATGAAGGCTTGAGCGTTAATTAAATATAATAATTCATAGTCTTTCAAAGTCAGATTGTGATGAAATCATACATCAACGTACCGTGATATAATTTTTGACAAAGTCTGATAATTTTGTCAAGTTCTTAATTAAATGAGAAAATACTGGAGTATATGAAACTGGGCTTTAACATGTGGTTATTTCATAATAGGAAAACATGCTAAAATGGATATAACAGTTAGAAAAATGACTGTCATGCCTGCTTTGGTTAAGGTTAAGTTAACACTGAAGTGACTTGGTTATTGGTCAGGTAAAGATAATTCAGGTTAAAAACTAAGGAATTATTGTGATCATGGTAAAATGTCATGTTTTTTTGGGGTCACAGTCAAAAGAAATGATTGTTGACTTTTGGAAGGAAATGGTTGACCCAACCATCAACCCCGATCTCCTGCCAGAATCCCTTTCAGGTAAAGAGGTTATTTTAGGCATGTGAATGTGCTGTCTTGTTACTGGTGACGTGCAGAATACCAGCATAGCTCCCACGAACAGCCAGCCTCATCAGAAACTGAGCATGATACTGAGCATATAGACTCAGGTACAGGCTGGAGATGTCACCATCTGCACACGTGGTGGAGGCTTATCTAGGCCGAAGAGCTGCACGACCAAATACGAGACACGAAAGGGAATAAATCTCCCTCTGAATGAAATGAAATATACACAACTGTCGTTTTTGCTCAGTCTTTCAAACCCCACAGAAACTATCCTACAAAATCATCTTCCTTACATCCCTCACAGAAACGTAAACTCCCACCACAAGCAAACACCCCCGCGGTTCCCTCCCCTACAATGCATCCATATATTTTTCTTTACGAGCTACAACATGGGCAGCAGAGCAGAGCGTTGCATTACGGTCTTCAAAGTGAAGCCGGCCATCCACCGCCTCGCTGGTGGAGGGAAGGACTTCAAAAGGATGGCAGGGAAAATGAAAGGGGACACATTTGATTGGGCCCTGGCGTGAAACATACCGTGGGTCCGTGAGCACTCTGAACCGGCCACGGCTCCGTGATACGCTGGATCGCAGGGCGGCAGAGCAGGACAGATTGGAGAGAAGAAGAAAAAAAGCCAGCGAGGGTCAGAGACAGATGTTGTGAAATTAAACACAGCAGACAAATCTGGCTTCTCACATTCATGCAAGTCACATCCAATATTCCCTTTAACTTATTTTTAACAACCGAAGAAAGGGCGTGAAATATAGATGACAAGGAGAAGCCTGGAAGTGACACGCATTTATCATCATTAAAGCCATGGCCATCTACATGATCTACAACATTGGGGAACTCTAGTGCCAGGCAGCGAGCAGGTCATTTTAAAAGATGAGAAGAAAAATCATAATGGTGAATGTTTCTGTCACAATGCTCCCTGTAGATGTGTGCCTATTAGTCATGACTACAGCTACTCTCCTCTGTGTAAGTCATTATGCATGAGTGATGCAATTATGTTTTTCCTCATATTCTCATCCAAATATCAAATTTATATAGAAACTACAATAATGGGGATGGAAAAATACATGCTACACACAGGGGGGGGGAATTAAAAAATATTTTGGGCTTTCTTTAAAAAATAAATAAATAGAATAAATACATATACAAAAGTGTACTAATTAATAAGCTGTAAGCCGACGTTTCAGCTTCCAGGAAGGGTGATGACGTTGAAATGGATACGCTAATTTTAAAAAGCGTACTTTCTTGTCCCAGTCCAACTGAAATACAGAAAACAAAAGCGCGTGACCACTCTAGACACATCCACGGGCACGCCCGGCGACCTCCTCTGTTGCTATGGCAACAGTTTAAACCACCTGTCAAGCTACGGGGACTGGAGGTGGCGCGCGCACACTAGCCTCACGACTAATGAACGTTTACAGTTAGCTAGCTTAGAAAGTTAGCTAGTTTACAGAGTTCGCCAGCTAGCTAACTTAGTTTACAAAAGTTAAAGTTAGTTAAATTTCTGAAACGTTGACGTCTTGTCGTGAGTTTCGATGCAAGGAGACGTTGAAGCAGCCGTGGGAACGGTTTGGCCCGAGTGGAAACCCACAGAATAAGGCTCGCCCACCGAAGCTAACACGGCTAACTGAGGCTAACAAACACCGCTCTGTATTTTGTTTTAGAGACATTTTCTGGATGTTTTCATACAAACCAATGACCCGGAGAGAGGAGACATGTTATCCCTTTTCCTTCGAGGGTTCACCTCCAACGCTGACCGACTCCGACGAGTGAGTAAGCTCTATTTATTATTTATAACACTGGTATGGTTGTTTATATCGTTACGTCATCGTTGGTGTTGGATTGTGGATGACGTGTTGCCTCGGGGCTTGTTGTTATCCAGTCAATGTTATTGATCTGTGGTTATTCCTTCATGTTTTGTTGGTCTGTTTGCATCCTTTCACTGAGATTTGACTTCTCATTTCTTTTTTTTCTTTTTTTTCTTTTTTATATATATTTGTACATATACATACATGTATAGGCTGATAATACAACCAATGTTGCATGTATTAAACAAAATGTAGCATTACATGATGTAATCATCAGTTAGAACCTTGCAAAAGATGTACCATTTCTATTTCTTATATCTACAAATATGATAATAGATATGTCATAATTCCATATGCTAATACTACTGCTCATACCCCCCCAAAAATCACTTTACAGTTAACTCCAGATAAAAGTGTCATGTTTTACACCTACACTGTAAATGCCCTTTGGATGGGTTGCATGACCTTTAATATCACTGACACTGAGTATAGAGCCTGCAACAGTGTAGTTCTGTCATTGTAGTCCATCTTTGTATTATACGTAATGGTTTACCAGCCGTGTGGAGGTGATATGAAATGGGAAAAACTACTCACAGTTCACCAGAAGTGTTGCAAATGTCATAGCTTCACCCAAGGGACTCTTGGCGATCACTTTATACTCGCCAGCGTCGTCAGGAGAGCACCTAAGGATATAGAAATGGACCCAGAGCTGAAATAAAATGTATCTGTCGTCTTACAAATCTGTTCTTTCCTTGCACATGTTTTTTAGCAGCAGCAGCAGTAGTAGTAGTAGTAGGAGGAGGAGGAGTATTGCAATGGCTGCTAAATTAATCCCAAATTCAACATGTGGTGCCTTACGATCAGACCACTCAATTTAACTGACTCTCTTCGTCCTTTGAAGTTAATGGAGCAGCATTAATTTCTCGGTTCGACAGCCACATTTTACCTCATAACACCGACATTTCCTATCCGTAGTTACTTAAATCATGAATTTTTATTCTAAATTAATCAATAGCAAGGTTGTGCTGGCCACATATCTTACTCACCGCTGCCTGGTACACATTCTGCAGAGCTTCTCAGCCTTTATTAGGGATTTCAGCTTGTGACCTACCTTCTGATTTCCAGCGAGTTAAGACCAAATTTCTGTTGAAGACTGTAATTCCACGGTTGGTCAGACATTCTCAGTGGCACACCATCCTTATACCTGAAGTAGGAAGTTAGAAATAGATCTGAGTGTCTTTTTCTTTTTAAATATCAAAGCAACAGGGAACAATGGACTTCACTTAGGTGGATCAAGATCATGCCTGCTGATTACTTATGCACATCTTTCACTAATGAAATGGTGGTTTGGCTGAATCTATAACAGCCAGAAGAGCCCTTTGATCTCCCATTCTGTCTTGTGCTGGGCACTGTTGAGGGCAGCTCATTGGACTCGATGGGTCCCATATGGGATGGCGCAACCCACAAACTTCAAGTAATCTGGATCTCGGCTTAGGTTCATGAATACTGAGTACTCGCAGTCTATTCATCAGCTAGTCTCACGGCAGCTCAAGCATCAAGGTCGACAGCTTGGCACGTTGCCTGAATTAACACAGGTAATCTCATATTAATAGAGAAGGCAAAGGTTCAGAAGTGTCGTGTCTGGACTTTTGTCGCAAGCATCTTGTGGACTCTAACTTTGTATTCATATGTGCTCATACACCTAACCTACAATCCTATGTCTCACACTATACTTGTAATGATCACATGACAAATTCAACAGTATTTCACTGTGTCATTTCATGGATGAGCAACGTATTAATGATACAATGCAGGAGTGCAACTAAGACTTTTTAATTTAGTTACAATTTCCCATTTAAGTTGAAAACCATCTGAAGATTACAATTAAGAAATGATAAATGATTTAAATGGTTATTTATCAAATTTGTTGTCAATTCAATTTTTATGCATTGACGATTGATAATTTCAGTTCCAATATCGCATTAGAGTAAGATATATCATGACTGCTAATGATTATATGTTATTGTTCCCTGAAAACTATAACTTTGGGCCATGAGACTTTTTCTGCACTAACTCTTTCCAACTGAGGAGAAACCAAATTAAAATGACACCAGTTTGCAGAATGACCTGAGCGAACGACTTTAGTAGAAACAGTTGGGAAAGGGAATTGCCAAAAGGCCGATGGAGGCCAGAAAAATGGAGTGCAGCAGAGACAGAAGTTCTTACCATGTGACCTTTGGGGGTGGATTGCCCTGGACGGTACAAGACAGTATGACCGTCATGCCCTCCCAGACAGTGTGAGCCCTTAAGGGGATCGGAAAGTCTGGGGCTCTCTGACTCAGACGCTCCAGGTACTTCATGTGGGCAGATGCCTTCGCTTGTGCCTGGAGATAGATAGACGGATAGATCCAGGGAAATTATAAATAAATAGATGTTGCAAATGAGAGTAAATGTACTGATGAATATTTTATGTATCTCATATGTAAACTTTAGTTTTCACAGCAAGTTATTCTAGTGCTTCACATGGAACAGAATAAGAGCAAGAAATGAAACAACCCATAAATAGTCTGGGTAATGTGATGCCGGAGATTTTAGTAAAGCAAGAAGAGCAAAAATACATATATTTAGTTACTAACTACAAAAATAGATTGATATTTTTGTCTGATGTATCAGAGTTGACTAAACTAGGTCACTGATGGGACCTTGTTTTTCCACAATCCTGTTTGTTTGTTTTCTCCTCAAAGAAATAGTAGACAGACTCACTTTGTATGCATTTCATTCAGTGATGGCAAATCTCGAAGTAGACGTTGTTTATTATATTATATTAGATATTTATTGAAGATAAGAACCAACAAACCTGGCAGATTTTAATTTAAAGGAACAGTATTTCACATTCAGAACAGTTATGTAGCAGCAAACAACTGCTATGTAAAGATGCAGTGGAGTAATGTCGACCTGAGCAGAGCGTGAAGTCGCTCTACCCGATCTTCACCGCTCTCAAACTGCGGTTACAGCCGATAAAGCCATCCCAACTGACATCATCGTGGGGAAGCGTAGCACCCGTACTTCAGTTCCCCCTCAGGTGAACACTCGTAGCTCTGCCGCCACTTTTGCAATAGTTTGTGCTGTTAGCTGGGAGCCATGTTGCCATGTTGAGAGCCGTTAAGAGGCAACAGAAAAGCTCTCCTATTCAGCACCTTTAAGCTATGTCTCATTCACATGTTTACAAATAGCATTGTTGAAAGTTTAAATCATTGTTATTGTCAAACAGGAGGAAATTTCCCCATAAAGTGCCAGTTAGCTCACATATGATAAACCAAACACAGTCCGACTGCATGGACATCCTGAGTCATTTAGTGGGTTTGAACATGACGCTGTCGGAGAATTTGCTTTAAATCTGGTTCTCAACTACAACATGACCAATAATATAAGCGTTGACAAAGCTGCAACAAGGTCATTGCTAGAGGTCATTCCTGAGGACAAAACTTGATGATACCTGCTTGCGAAGGGTCATTTTGTCAACGCGTGTGCGTAACACATGCTGGTTCCGGATCACGTCCATCTCCACCTTCTCAGCCTCGTTCCCAAACATCTTCCACTCGTCTCTGTGATACTCTTCAGCCAGAGTTTCCTTCAGGATCTCCCTGGTGGAGCACAGTGTACATATGGATATATTCAGGATTATTTTTCTGCTGTTGCAGTTAGCTAATCGGGGTGGTGAATTACAGAATGCATAGAAAGTTTAACCTTGCAAATGTATACATATCACTGATAAGACAATGTTAATATTGACATTTAAAGTGGTTATTTTCAGCTGCATAAATATATTTTCAACCTAGACTAGATGCAAAAGTAGTTTGCTTCATCTGAAAAATTTTGAATAGGCTGTCAAAACAATTCAGACCTCCATCAGAGGAGGTGACAAGAGTAATCAACGGCAATTTTAGACAAAGGGTGGAACGCAGTTTGAAACATCGACCTCTGAGAGAATCAAAACAGCAATTTTACATTGATTTCTTTTGGCACATAAACATTTCTTTCTGTCCCAGTCCATTTGCAGACAAACGCTAGTTCTACCCCAGTTGGTGGACTGTCGTTTAAAAGGCTCTCCGATGAGGTTGTGTGGGTTTGCTGCTCCATTTGAAGCTGTGTGTCATTTCACATGAGCACCGTTCTCACTCACGTTTAAAGGTTTTTGAGAAGCTGGCCTTTTATGAGCTCTGCTGTCACTGCTGATTCTCATCACTGTGAAGAGGTGCGCCCCACCAGGAATACTTTCAGCTCTGGCCAGTTCAAATTTTATCTGCGTCGCTGCCCGTATGACTTTCATCAAGTTGGTTGTCATGGAGATGGCAAGTTTTGATCCATCCACTCATTTTATAATCTTTCTTTGTATGGGTGGCATAGTAAATAGGGCAACTGTGGGCAACTGGAGACTGTGGTTCAAGTCTTGCTTTTGATGTACATCTTCATCATATAGGGAGGCGTCATTGCTGTTGAACCTGCTCTCTCAGAATGCCCTCTGGTAGAATATACGTAGGTAGTATGTACACTTGTGTATGGCATATTGTAGCTGCGGAAACCATATATATATATAGACAGAGAGAGAGAGAGAGAGAGAGAGAGAGAGTTCATCAATATGCATGGATGTATATACACATTCTAACACGCACAATCATGCCTCTTGCCAGCCTTTTAAATGCAACGTTTTAGCTCTCAGCTCGCTCAATGCCAGAGGGGGTGGGTGTATCCTCAACTATCTTCTGATTGACAGTCCCCTGGGCTTAATTATTTGAACATGGACTTCACACACACATATTGCCACAACAAGCACAGAGACAGAATCTTAAATATTCACAAACACTTCTCTGGGCTTTGATGGCCACTGGAGCATGAATGGCCCTACAAGTGCTTGCAATAATTCAGTGAAATGCACAAACAGCATGAAAAAATATGCAAATATATATGTGCATGCATAGATGCGCAGACAAGTGTGTACACACATACATACTCGCACTCTCATGCCCTCAGAAAACACAGATTTGACTCTGTCTGCCACAAGCTTGTTGGTAGACAGTGTGCCTGACAGTATTTTTGATCTCTGTGGGCTCAGAGATTTTAAGCTTTGAGGGACTGAACCCCTGCAACACACAATTAGTAGCAATGAGAGGGTTTATGACTTAATTATTCCTCCAAATGGAAATTTTATGATTGCTTATTGGTGCGAACAACAGCAAGCAGCACTCCTGCCAAGACAAACCAGGCATGCATGAGTCATTATTTACATGTTACCCCTTTTCCACGCTGGAGAAGTCGGTGGAAAAACCATTATGTGAGTCACATAGTAATGTGCAGTTGGAGCCACACTTGCAAGCCGACACACAGGGATCCGGCGCATTCATTTCCACACAAATCAAAATAAATGTCATGCTCCGCCATCTTGCAACACTCAGACCCTTCCGCAAATAGTGTGCCAATCCATGACAGCTTTCAACTTCATCCTTCCGTCCTTCCTGTCTTATCCTGCGAGGAGTCAATCATCGCCAGCGTTACTAGATTTCCTGCCCCCAGCCTGAAATATCCATCCACACCATGTTCCTCTCATGTCTTTCAGGATTGGTGGAGAAATTGCACTTGCTAAATCCACCTTGCTAGTTCAAGAGGTAAGGTGGCTTTAGCAGGTGGACAAATCTGAAGGTGAGACAATGTCGATAAATTACAGCTAAGCACTCGATGGCGAGATGGAGGGTTGTCGTGATGGCATCGGAGACGGCAACTAAGGAGATGTCGAGTTGGCAGGGCCACACTGCTGCAGCTGAGGCTCATCACTGTCAAATGTGTTTTGTCTCTCAAGAGGTTGTGATGAGATTGCACCCTAAACGACTTCCCTCCTTTTCCCCTCTCCCTCCTTGCCAACTCCATCTTCGAGTATTAGCCACCTTCTTCGTCAACACTCAATATAACCTCCGTCTGTCCATGAAGAGGTCTACACGCATTGGAGATGTCAAATCCTTGTGTGGAGAGCAGGAAATGGGCTGCCACTAAGCCTCCAAATGTGAAAGTGATGTTGAGTCCCAATACAGATACGACGTGACCCAGACAGGACAAGGTGCCCTCACAGTAGAAAAGGGATTTTGGTCAAGCAAATCCTGTCACAAGAGGCAACAATCCCCTCGCTTCCTGTTCTCTGTGACCTAAACCTCCCTATTCTGGGACTTATTTTTAGATATCCTCTTCATGACAGCTGAGCAGTAATCCTGTCCTTGCAACATGATTACAAGGCTTTTAAAAAAGTAAAAGATGGCTCATACGTGTCATCAGCAAAATCCTCTCAGATTCTGATTCACTAATAAGTTAAAGACTTTCTGTACTGGCAGGAAATTCCAAGTCCAGCCGTTTTCATAATAAATACAATTTATATATCCTGGATTATCAAATCATTTTGAGGATTGCATCACTGGTGATCAACCTGCCAATCCTCTTGATTAATCCATTTATATTGTGTTATTGTTTTAAGGAAGTAACATTTAGGAAATATGAAATGGTGGAAAACATATCCATTACATTTAATTCCGGCCCAAAGTGTCTTCAAATTACATTTCTTTTATCTGAACAACAGTCCAAAGCCCAAAGAGAGTCAGTTTACTGTAATGAGAAGCAAATTCTCACATTTGAGTAACTACAACCAGAGAGAATTTGGGCATTTTTGCAAGAATGAATGATTTAAGACTTAAGAATGAATTATCTAAGCAGTTGCACATTGATTTTCTGTCTGTCCATTAGGCTAATGAACTTTCTTCCAGTAGGATGTGAAGCTCCTTCCTCTTCCCCATCAAGACAACAATACAAACACAAAAGTTCCCTGGCTTATTGGCTTCAAGACATCTGTGAGACGGTGAATGATGGGAGAAGTCCCCAGCTGGCCTTTTACAGAGAGATCATTCGAGTGAAGAAAGAGCCCTGATTTCCGGTGTTCATTGAGACCCTCAGTCAGCATAGAGCTCATGTGCTGTCAGTGGTTTGCAGGGGCAAAGCACCAGTGAAACGACTGATGGAGGGCAGGGTTTTGTGACATATAGCACATGACATCATCCAGAAAGGAAGTGGAGAAAAATGGAGGCTTGCTTTCTAAAGTTCAACATGTGAGGATGAGGCCCGCTTCGTACCCACAAAAGACTCCAATGTAGACTGAGTAATAAAAATAATGGAGGCTATTAGAATGTGGCTGCAGCAAACCATTATTTTGTTGTCAACATTGTCTATAGGGTTTAGATTAAAAGAATCTTTCATTACATTAACTCTTTCGCTGCATTACTTCCAGCAGGGTTGTACAACTTATCACTTATATTAATTAGATACAAAAACATTTTAATTATGCAAATGTGTTACCAGCATGAAAAGCAGTTATACCACCTCTTAGAAACATCTTTTAGCTGATTGAAAGGATCAAAAGGGCATATTTTAATGGATGGGTATCTGTTAATATGAAGTGGATTAAACACAGAACCTGTCTTTATTGTACTGTGTTTTTAGCCCACTACATTACTTTACCTGCATGGTATACAAAAGTATTGGATTGACCTAAGTATCGGCCATACTGTGAGACAAAATACATTTGTCAACCCTCAGAGATTTCTCTACTCTGGTATGTACCCCAGCATCTTCTCATGGTGTATGACTCCATTGTGTGCAGCCTTACAAATCATGAGCAGGATTGCTTTATGGCAACATAAACGCCGTTACGATTTATGCATCCACGACACTCACACCTGATTACTTTACCCACGACCAATTTCTTAATTGATTTACCGTGTTCATACCACACCCCATCCACACCTCACATTTTGTGGATAACCAACGAAAACATCTGCCGTGCATTTTGCCAGATCTTCACGTCTCACCAAGTCCTGTTGCGGGGGAAGCTGTCCATGCCCAGGATCTCCTTGACGGACATCACGTCGCCGGGGATGATGGGATAGCAATCAGAGTAGGAGGCTTCCTCATCGCTGTTAACATTCAGAGAATGTTGGAAAAATAAAAACAAAGCCTGATTAACACAATATAACTTAGAGAATGTTCTCTTGTCATCCTTCACAGTTATTTATTCTGTTGATGGAAGGATTGAGTGTCATGTTTACGGCACATTATTTCAAGTTCATCAGACCATTATTCTTCTCTGCCACTAGAAAGCAGCAGTGGCTCTTCTATTCTCTGAGCTGCAGAGTTGGCCATACATCAGAGAGAGAGAGAGCACTGGTTAATGTAGGAAAAGGTAATATACACGAGGTTTAATTTATCCAAGCACTCCAGGGATTCAGTTTTAAACTGGCATCTCTTATCTTAAGACTGGAAAACAGCTTTGGTGGATTTTTTATTTTTTTTGACTACCCTCTTTCCCGTTTGAGAAGAAAGGTACACATTGGCACACAGAATTCAAACAGACTGCAAAGACGTGTGAATCCATGAAAGACTGATCTCACATTAAAATGTCAATATAGTTTTTCGCACTAATACCCACGCCAGTCTGGGCGGCTCAGGGGGAAGCTCCCGAGTGTGGTGCATTGTGTGGCGGAGCAGATTTGTCGCTGCTCAGTGTAAGGGACGACGGTATTTTTTGGAATGATACAATGGAATTTGGAGATTCGGATGTGAATGATTTGTAATTTCAATTGTCTCCGGACAAACGAGAGGTGAGAGTTAAGACGCTTTGACAGTTTTGTGTTCTACACAGCTGCTGGGCATAAACTGAGTCTGTTTTCTACAAGGAATGCATGTTGCACTGTTTTTAAGACGTTAAATATTTTATCTGATTGATCTGCGAGTCGCCTCCCATGGTTGGGATGCAAAGTCTGATCCGGTACTCCGAGCAGGGCAGCGTGTGAACTGTTGAACTATGACCCTCGCCAACTGCTTAAGCTCTGCTTGCTGTTCCCCTTTTACTCACCGGTGCATCAACACAAATGCTATTGTCTGCGGGGAGCTTATATAACCAGGAGGAACAGGGGCGGCTCATGTGCACACACATGCAAATGATGCCTAACGCTGTGTTTAGGAGCCAAAAGGGCTTCTGGATGGGAGCCAGTAGGTCGGTCATGGTACAACGGCAATTGGAACTGCTGCTGCATCGTAGCATGCAATCGTTCAGTTTTCTGAAACCACAATGAGACTGTGTCAACTGGTGGTAACGTCCTGTTCTTGTTTGCGTTCCAGTTCACCAACTGGAACGCAAACATGAACACAATGAACCGAACACTGGACACACACGGGGAAGTGATTGCAAGTCAAAAAATGGTGACAGCTGCTGCATCTTTCTGTAGGACCTTCAAATGAGTCTCTTCATCACAGACGTGCAGACACACACACACACACACACACACACACGTGTAAGCCTACACTGAAGCGTGAGCTCTCCATTTAGAGCCCCAACAATAAACTGAGCTGACCTTATCTATGTGCGCCCCCATACACAGGTGACAAGGTCAGGGAAAGGCATTTTTGTAATAAGCTCGGCATTCGTTTTTGCTCTCCCTTAATCCACAGATGACTGTTGCCCTTTGTGTTTCCATATGTTATTATTAGTTATGTCTACAGCATATTGCAGTACAACACGGCTCCATTGAAAAGGTAGAATTAAAAAATAAAAGGTTTGTGTGCCAGAATTACCCAGGTGTGTACTACTGCACAACCCCTAACTACTGTTGCTGCTAACGTCAAGCCTCCGGCATTACTTTCAACAAGCCGTCTTACAAATGGAAATGCAAATTGGCTCGACTTCTCGTTTTCTCTTTGGTTGCAAGCTGGGAAACGTCCCCGTTTTACAGCATTCGGAGGACAACTTCTGCTTTTTGCCGTCTTATTTTTCTCTTTTCCTTTGTTTAGATTCCCTTTGAGTGTTTCTGAGAGGCTCGAGCCGTTGAATAATGCAGAGCAGAGCTCAAGTACGGCCTACAGACATATACACACAGGGGCGCAAACGCTCACTGCATGGAAACAAACAGGGGAACATGCACACACATGATGTGCACCCACGCAAGAACAATTATAGATGAGCTGATACAGCTGCAGTGTGCAGGAGGATGGAAGTTGCGGTTTATGTATTTCATAAACAACAGGCTTCCTCAAAATATTAACTAGGCAATCCAAAAAGAGGAAAAGCTCTGAGATGATCTGACCTCATTGCAAGTCAACAACCCAAAGAAAAAGAACCAAACTCTGTTGTTTTCTTTAGTAGTCTTGTTTGTTCAAACTGAGGCCACTTTGTTCAATCTAACATAAGATAAAGTGAGTGTCGTCCACTGAGGATGTCTTACTATCTCGTTCTCTCTTGATTCTTTTGTAACAAAGAAAGAACAGCTGAGCTAATCCTGTTGATATAATTGCTAAGTTTCACGATTCCCAAGGAGAAAAATGGGTCCAGTGAAAATTGGAGGACCCACGGGTTAGCCAGGTTTGATAACTCACTGCTGCAGTTAGCCATTTCAAAATAAAGGCACATTTAAATTGAGTCTATCAGGGCAGAGATGATTCCTATTACAGCTCACTGTTATCATCTAGGAGCACTGGTGTATTCGCTGTGTAACGATTTATTCTCTTTTATTTTTTCATGTCTTCGGCCACAGTGCAAATGGACAGGTTGCTCCATTGCAGTATTAAACTATTCTCACTTTACAGTTGGTTAAAATGAATGGCTTTGAACAGCAGCAAATGGGTCGACTTACACACATTTTAAAACACAGTGGAACAAGGAACAGAATACGTGTTGGCTGAAACTGTACCAGAACTTTCAATCATACTGCCTGAGCTTCATCAGCGGCCTGATTCTCATGGAACATGGGAGTAGAAATTTCCATTTTTATTTTTCTGGGGTCAGGAATTAACTTTGACCATCGTATCTCATCGTCATTCGTGCTCCACCCTTTTTAGACATTTTTTTTTGCATCCTTGACTTAATTCTCTTTGTGTGTGAATTTGGCCCTGTGAGCTCATGCACTTTATTGGGGATTGGCAGGGTGTTTAAATAATTAAAGGATTGGCCTCAACTGGCACACACCTGTCATTTCTGAGGTAAATGGGAGTTCATCATCATAAAAACACAGGTGCAGACTTTGACATTCAAGAACAAACTTGAGAAGATATTGATGAATGAGCCCATTGTTTTATTATTTATCTTGGGGCACAGTGTGCAGTCCCATCTGCTGATGTCCGTATTTGTCTTCTATGCCACATTGGTTGACTGGAAGGGATCCCATTTGGATTTCACACATCAGCTAATAGCTTAACGCTAAACCACAAAGTCAACGAACTGCATCTGCACACATAGTTGTCCGTGTGTTTATCGTTATTCCTGAAACACGCTGAAAAAAAAACCTGTTACCATGTCAGATCAACCGTTTGCAGGGAAACAAACGGAGACATATTGTCGACATATTGAGAGACATTGTGTAGAAATGTGAGCTTCATGTAGTGAATCAGGACTGGTCCATTCATCCCAGGTGGAGCCACCAGAGAGACTCTGGCACAGGCTATACTTGAGGAGATGCAATGTGTCATTGAGCTCGGAATAGCCAACCTGCCATATGTTTCTCTATAATTAATACTTTGTCATCCTTCAGCTGAAAAACTAATTCAGTGTTCAATCAAGACAGCTTGGAGCAACATAATTGTAATCCAATTTTACCTGCTCTATTTATAAAACGGTGAAACCCACAGAAGACCCTCTGCTATTTGTGAAATGTAGTTGAATCATTTCTCATTTCAAGAAAATAATTTCTGAAAAATGCCTGAAACAAATGATGCTGCACTAGGAAAAGTGAATTATTTCAACTCGTTGCCAGAATATTTAAATTACAATAAGGATGAAGGGCCAGGAGGGTGAGACTTGATGACTTGTCAAGGTGAACATAATGTTTTTCAGTGTTACAGGTGGAACCTCTCATGCTTCTACCAAATAATACTGTTTGCAGGCAGGAAGCACAGGTGAGGGTGTGTGTTTGTGTTCAGGCGACTCGTAGTTCACAAATATGATATAGGTGTTCAAAATAAATGAGTCAATGTCCACACACCTGTTTGCACTTAGTCACTGTAAATCCATCTACAGGAAATCCTCTAAACCCTAGCTGTAACTGGAAGGCCCGAGTTTTGATTTTTTATAATACTTGATTAAAGTTATGCATAGTGTTTCTAAAAGTATAAGGCTAGTGACATTCCAAATATCTGTTAAATTATCCAAAAGCCTCCGACACTGATAGGTTTGCACCTGGAAGTGAAGGTCTTCTTCTTGATCTGGGAGGACAGCTGCATGCTGTGAGACATCTTGGACGACTCCTCCTCCTGCTCTCGCCTCATGACCGTCCTGGTTTCCATGGTAACCCCCCGAGTGGCACCTGTAGAGGGAGGGGCGGGCGGGAAGAGAGGATGCAGTGGTGCTCAGAGTGGAACTGAAAGCTGTATATTTCATATTGAGTGCAGATGAGTTGCCAAATGAATGGTCTACGCTGTACTTCAGTTCTGGCAAGAAGCAACTATTAATATTGTGCTTTGTATACAGATGGGACCTTCCAGTTATATTTCTAGTACTTATCTCAGTCGAGGTGGGAGAGTAATGGCTATTCCACGTTGTGTTGGTGCAGGATTGTGAGTCCGTCTCCAGCCTCATCTCTAGAGAACTATAATTGAGCCCAAAGGGTATTCTAAGTGTATGCAAAAATGTTCATTGCGATATGATTAGCGCTATTAAAAGCCTTCTGATAGCTTGAATTGTCTTGAGACTTGCAACCCAAAGAGGAGACGGAGCAGGGTGCTTCTTATAGCATCATGTTTCTGAATCAATATCTGCTACAATTACATCATACATCCTTACTTATCACTTCTGAATGCAATCATGCTGTGAAGAAATCGTATGTCAAGATATCGGGTTGCATAAAAATGTCTTAATTAAAATGAGAAAACACTAATTTCATTTGTCAAGAATTTCATTCACTCACTCTCTCATTATATTTAATTATTGATTATTCTGCAGATTATCTTCGTGATTAATTGATTAGTGGTTTGGCCCATAAAATGTCAGGAAATTAGTCCAAAACTTATGACAGAAATTCAGTTTACTTTCATAGGAGATGATGGAAATCAGCAAATATTCACATATGAGCATTCGGAATGACTAATAATAATAAACCACTTCTAAAACACAATTAATTGACTGATGATCTACGCTCATAATCACATGTTTTATGCACATTTACAAATCCTATGAACTATATAGTCAGGTTTATTTTCATTGGCGTCCAGTGTGTTTTGGTCCCTCTTAACATGAATCACACTTTGCTGGCTGCCGAGCCACTAATAATTTATCAGCTGAGGTCCGCCACGCCGCTGCCCTCACCCTGCCCGTCATTAATCACGTCGCTGCTCAGGGAAGTGAACGCAGAACGCGCCCAACAAAGAGAGTCAGGTCGTGGCTGAGTGATAGCTCCATTCACCCACTCCCAATAGCAACCACCTGTGTTAGCGCCATAAACAAGCATGATGTGATATTTCTTCTCATCTCCTTCAATTACATGGTGGGAAGGTGGGGAAGCCGCGAGCTAGCTAACAGGCTAGCGGGCCGGCTGATTCCCCTGTTGCCCTTTTTGTGGTTTTAATGTAGCGAGAGGAGAGAGGTTTGTTTGAACACTGTTAATGGAAGGTCGACCTCTGGCACATTAAAATTGATCAGTCTCCATGGGTCGGCCTGGATCCTGGCCCCGGAGGAAGTAAACCACGGTGCAGTTTTCAGTCGCTGGAGTGAATTCAGAGCTCAACTTCAAGTTCTCTGATAATAATAATAATAATAATAATAATAATAATACAAAACCCAGATATGAACAGCTGAACAATGAGACATGATTTAAGATCCTCCTCGTTGTAATGGAAGGAGCGGAGCTAGTTGTTGGCTTCCCCAGAGAGTAATTAACATCTTCGTCCACTAAGACCATCAAAACAAGAAGAAGTTCAACTACAACTGTCTGGAGAAACAACAAGAATTAAAAAGTCATTACATTGGGAGGCGTTGGACTCTGATGTGGTGTTTTATAATTCATCGAGGGTCATCTTGAACTCCAGTGCGTCGTAAACCTTAATTGGCGAAAGGCAAAAATAGCTGTATGCTATTTGTGGTGGATCGAGATGGAGGCTGAGTAAATGCAAATCCCACTCACGCTTTCTTTAAAGAAACGGGTGAAGTCCTCTGGGTGTAGGGCGGATATGTCCCACTTCCTTTTCTGTCTGCCTGCCTGTCTCTCTTCTTGAAGATCCTGTCCAACCTGCTCTGTCTCACGTCTCAGTATTACCTCTCGCTGTCTGTCTGTCCACCTCGCTGTCTCCTGTCGCTGTGCCTCTTGATGAAGCGGTGAGGGTGACCCCGAACACAAAGTGTCCTTCGGTGCCAAGAATGTGGACGACACAATGCTCTCCCATTCTTAAGTTGGTAAATATAGACCGATGACACCTCCCCCACACGGTCCCAAATGAACGCAACAAAACCACAACAGGCACGGACGCACAGTCGTTAGGGTTTTACAGGCAGCTCCGAGGACAAGCGGCTAAGAGATGACAATGGCTCTCCGTCCAATAAGAGAGAGGCTGGACCCAATGACAGCTGAAACGAGCAGCTGGAACAGCCTTGGGAGAAACAACTGGCTGCGGTCTGCTCAGTAAATGTCACTAAAAGCATTATATTTATTTATATCAGCCCACTTGATAACAAGAATGCAAAAATAAAGGCTGGGAGAAATGCCAAGGTGGACGAGAGAGGAGACTGAGGGTTGTGGAGAGAGAGAGAGAGAAAAGGAAGCTGTTAAGTAGGAAATTAGTCCGAGAGCGAGGCTCGGATCATTGGGTTCCTCCTTATTAAAAATCTGACCCTGGACTATTAAAAAAGCAAGAGGTTAATAACGGTGGAGCTGCCAAATTCTACTGATATACTCCACCCTTTGGTGTTCTTGTATTGTGTTCCTTGATAATATGAAAAAAAATATGATTGCCGGGGAAATTGTGTACAAATATTTGTGGTTCCCATCATCAGGTGACCAAACTAATGACATCAGCCACGAATATATTATATTAATTGAATTCTGTTTCATACATTACTGCTTTACGATACATTTACTGTGTTGGTATAATGAAATGATGTTGTACTTGATTTGACTTGCAGTGATCCTTGCACCATCGCCCTTTACTGTGTTTTCCTTCTTCTCACCTCCTTTTACAGTGATCTTTAGTTAGTTTAACCTCCTGGATCTTCTCCTCTCTCCTGTCTCATTGAACAGGCTCCTCAGTCTGGCAGATTTTGTTAGGGTTCATTAGAACTGTGTGTGTGTGTGTGTGTGTGTGTGTGTGTGTGTGTGTGTGTGTGTGTGTGTGTGTGTGATCTTCAGAGCGCCTCTGAAAAGTTTTCTTTCATTTGTTCTGCAAACAGAAATGTTATCAAAGCCCCGCTTTTTAAAATTGAAATGATGAGTTTCATTCTGGCTGTGTGGGTGTGTGTGCTCAAAAGGGTTTTTTTTGTATTCTTTCTCTACAAATAATTTGAAGGGAGCCACTATTTTCTTTTTTTATTGGGGTTTTCAGAGTCATTACATTTGGACATTACAGTTGTACAATAGGTCATTTAAGTCCTTGTATAAGAAGACAAAAAAACAAATTAAAACCAATCGATGTCTGCAAGCTTTGAGTAAGAAAGAAGGCGAAAAAAATATGAAAGGATCTCAAATACGTCAATAGTGCTTTTGTGAGTCACATTTAATCCAGGCTAGTTTGTGGAAAGGATTAACGTGCTGTTATTAAATTCTTGTAAATGCAGGTTGTGTGTGACATCTCTCATAAGGGCAGAGTCGGTTGGAGCCTGTGCTTGCTTGTGTGCTATATTAAAATATAATATCATATAATATCTACAGGTTATTCCATGAGATAGCTATTCAAAAATGCTATTTGTTGTTGTTTTGAGACAGTGCCAGAAAATATCGGCAAATAAGGCTGGTGAGTGCCCAGTGTCGCAAGCAGGATTTATATTTGGATACATTTTTACATAACCGGTGTAATTTCAGCAGCACAAACCTACACCTAGCACAGAAACATAGTTCTTCTGTGATAGCTGGGGATGTCACAGGAAGTGATGCTTCGGCACCAAGTCATTTCAGTCTTTTTCTGTCTGCAGTACCCAGGCGACAACCTTCAGTGAGGAAGCAACCCTACTTCTCACTTGATTTATTATCTCAGTAAACATTGTAAACATGAGTTTATGGTCTGAATGGGTAGTTTCAAGTCTTGTTCAATACAGCATGATGTTCATTTTGCAAATTATGGTCCATTTAGAGACAAATTTAGACCATAAAGCAGGGGATGTTTAAGGGCGGGACTTGCTAACGTCGCTACCATCCTATGAATGCAATTACTTCTGAGATGACTTTAACACGTAGCAGTAAAGTTGACTTTGAATTCTAGAAGTTAACTTTGTTGATAGCTTCTCACCAGACACCAGATGGATCCAGATCCAGTAAGGTTGCTAATCGTGGTACCGCTCTGCAGCTTGTGTTTGTCAGATCCACCCGTCGCTCGTCCGCTCTCCAAATATGGTAATTTCCTTTCACTGGTTGCAGAGATTCCACAAACCGTCGGTAGGCCACAAGCGCTTTCCCTTCGTTCCGGGGGCGATAGAAAATGTTCTTGGGACAAACTTCCCCGGGAAGCTTTCTGGACCAAAGAGATTTTTGTATACATGTATGTGTAACTATCACTCAGTAAGTGACAAATTGAACGTTGAGGCCCTCAGTCTGACAGCAGTTTATTACTGTTTACATAGTGCATGTTTGGGTGGCCAGTGGGGCTGGAATGAAAGCATGCAGGGGCTGCGAGGAGAGACGGCATCACTCAAGGCAACAGCATCGTGGAAGGGTGGGGGTGGTTATTTATACGCCTTTAGTGGCTACACCTGTCCCTGGAATATCAACACACAATACAAGCAGCGTTTGCCAAGCCTTCTCTTCGTATCATACATCAGCAGTGACTGTTTGACTAAGAATAACTACACTAAGGTTGTCACAATGCCACAATTGTAATCTTTAGTATTAAAAATAACATATTTGATACCTATTTCGACACCACAGCAAAAAGACAAAAAAATAAATAACTAAATAAAAAATGTCCTAGCCATACAAAGTAGGAGAATTTCTTTTCTTCTTTTGTTGAAAAATAACAACCTGCTGGTACCTTCCTCCATAACATTGAGGAAGAAGTAGAGTTCTCATTAAAACAACATTATGACTGTTCACTGCATGCCAAATTAATCAGAGCACACAAAGGCAAACAGTATCGGTTGCAGACAAGCAATGTGGTTTTTTATTTATTTAACAGAGTCCGGCACAGCGCTCACCTCATATCAAGGGGGGAGGGCAAACTTCATAGAGATCAATGAGGGCAAAACACAGCATCACCGATCAGGTTTAACCAAATATATCTCTCATCTAGCTCAGATAAAGACACAAAACCACAGAATCTGTTCACTAACGAGCCGGTTACTGATAATGTATTCACTTCACCTGTCTCTGCTGTGTGTGTGTGTGTGTGTGTGTGTGTGTGTGTGGCTGGCAGCCCCACCAACACTCAGTGAAACAAGAGCAGAGGATATTAATGATGTGTGAAATTTTAGCTCCAGTTAGGTGGTGCGTTCACTGCTGGCATACTCACAGGAGTGAATTCAGTACTTTCAGTACCATCACATGTATAATTAACAGAGGTGGTATTGTCTCTTTTGACAGCCTTACTACAAGGACAACCCACCCGAGGGCCACCTTTTTTATTAGTTTTGTCCTGTTATAAGACTGCAGCTTCCCGGTCCACCAGGAACATCCCATGTCAGTTTTGTCTCCTTCTTGAAAGCGCTGAGTCAGCAGAACATTTTTCACACTTCTTACTATGAAGTTTTCTGAAGAGCTGCCATGCTTCAAGACTCAACCAGTGCAGCGTCTGTGCCTGATTTACTTAGACCACTTCTGCAAATCAATTTGGTTGCACTTTCCCAGAGCGCCCGGAGCACAAAATATGTAATGTCATTTTGTGCATGTACCAGGTGAAACATGTATGGAAAGCCAACCAGGGAGTGTTTTATCAATGATTAATGCTTATTCACAATTCATGCTTTTACTGGCATGAATTGTAAATAAAAGCCAGAGACGGAGTGAGTGTGTGGCAAACATTTATTCCCTGATGGATGTTCTCACAGATGCCAAGGATATCATACCCTTAATGTATGGGATATGTGTGATATGCCAGCTGTATTTATGTCAGTTTGCAGGAAGTGAGCGACAGAAGTGGAGGATAATGGAACAGCGTGGAAAGGTTGACATGTATAGCTTGTTTGAAAGCCTCCATCTGAAATATTTATTTATGGGCCTTAAAAAAACAATCACCCACAAAAGAACTGTAGCGCTTTTAATAGAGTTGATTGTATTACATTGAACTGCTGTTTAATCTCATTAAACTCAGTTCAATGCAGTGTTTGCATACAAACTGTTATGTTATAAAGTCTGTGCTCTCGTAACAGAAAATCCCCACACAACCTATTTGTAATAGCGTGATGGAGGCTCGTGTTAATGTTTTTCTGTTTCCTCACTTTGCAGCTCGTGTTTACAGTAAATGTGGCGTGACATGAGCCAGAGGCCAGGATATGAAGGGATATCAATTTAATATTGTAGTGGCATAACTCATATATAATAATATCACCATTTCTAAAAGTTTTTCATGCCATGGTTCTGTCATTTCTATGAAGCGTATCCTCTTAGTGGCTCTCAATACTTTTTAATATACCACAGATCCAGCCCTCACCCAACACTGCTACTCCTCTTTGTCTATAAAAAATCTAATCTGCTAACATATACTAACAGATAACATTTTAGTCCATCCCATGCAGGACTACAATCCCCTTCATGTTTAGCCCCACAGATTCAAGTGTCACCTGTGATGGTTAAAAAGTGAGTTATCCATCTCACAACATTGGCAAGCTGAGAATGGACTCGCGGTGTTCAACAGCCGTCTGTTTCAACAGCGAAGAGATCATCGTTCCGCAGGGAATCGTCTCGCTGGGAACTAAATATTACAAAACTTTCCTCTCATCGTCTCATCCCTGTGATTGGGCCCAGAATAGATCTTTATGGACACCAAAGTCTCCTGGATGATCCATCATTTCCTGGCCGGCCTTGACAGCTGTTTCCATGCCTTTTTCTAATCAAGGACCCATTAAGAGCCCATTAGAATGCAAGCGAGGAGAGGGAGGGCGCGATGTGATTGCATCCAATTACATGTAGACTTCAATTCATCAAGTGATTTGGGCTGGTGGAGAGGTAGGTGCCAAGTCTAAGTGGACAAGTATATATATATATATATACACATGCAGAGGGCAGATATAGACACCGCCACACACTTCTATAGCTCATAAGTAATGATGGAGAAAGATTTCAGTTTTTTTAGTGTCTGTACATTGTTTTCTTTAGGAAAATCCTGCATAATATACCTTTAACTGCATGCTATTTTACTCAGTGCAGATGAAGCTTTGCACAGGAAAATTCCTGGGCAGCCATGAGGACAAAACAGCTTCAGCGATCTGTTTTAACCCAATATTCTCTGGTCTATCTCAGCTAAAATCACAGGAAAACCAAATCCATCAGCATGTCTGTTGTTCACTACCACACTACAACGGTATCTACACTTCACCTGTCTCTCCGCTGTACATGTGGGGAACACGAGAGCAGAGGATATTAATGGTAATCTGGGATTTTAGCAGTGAGCTGCGGCGAGCAACACTGGTACGGACTTTCATCCTTCATGCTTTGTCTTTCCATTATCTCATGAGAGTAAATGAGAAACGGCCATCAAATAACGTCATGGTGCCATATCAAACTCGGAGATCCGAGTACAAAATCATTAGCAGTGAGGCATGAATTCATTTCAATGGACCCAGTTAACTCGATGCACCTTATCGGAAAAGATAAATGTAGAAGGAAAGATGGCTACCACCAAGATAGGGTGAGCGTTGGATAATAGTTTTATGATGAAGACACCCAAACATATCCACATCTTCAAACATTCTCTGAAGGGGTGTCATTTCTTCAAAGGTTTTTTTTTTAATGTGTTATCTCCCAATGCTGGAAAATGTGGATAGTGAATATTATAAATTTGGCAATCAAACCGCGTGTTCCCCAAAATAGTCTTGTGATGAGCTGCTTTGGAGTTTAAACCTCAAAGAAGAAGAACATTCAAGGGCATATATCATGTTTCAAGGGCACATTGCAGTGTGTGTTGTTTATTCTGAAGGAAGAAAGAGTGAAAGTATGCACACTGAATTCTTCAGCCAACCGTTAATGTAATTTATAAGTGTGAAACCGGTATGATGCATGCCAGGCAAACACACCCAGTTGTGATTGAAATGTGTGCTGAAGCACCGGGTTCATCAGATCCACCACTCCCTCATTCAAGGTTCTATCTAAGCCTGCGGGACTCTAGAGGGCCCTGCAATCTCCCCTTCCATCTTCTTGGGAGAGCTGAAAGACGAGAGAGACGCAAAGAAAAGAACCTGTCAGAGCTGCCGGCGAGTTAAAAACTGTATTTTAGACTGAAGATGGAGATAGAGGAAAAGAACAGGATGAAAAGCTGGACAACAGGCCCTTTCCATGTATCTCACCCTTTCCCCTGCGGTGTGCTGTCAGCATGGAGGCTACGAGTTAGCATCTTCTTCCCCCGGTATCACTCCTCTTCACCATTTTACATCCCGTTCCTCTTGGAGGTAGTTGTCCCAAATCTAAACCTATGTCTTTGTCTATCTACCTCCCACTTCCTCCCACTCACAGGAGCGATTTCACATTTTCATTTCATCACCATGTTTTTTTTTTACTTGTTTTTTTTGCCACATTGAACTTTGCTGGTGTGTTGCCAGTTCCAGCCCTCCACTAGTGTCAAATCATCCTTTACCGCGCCTGCTTTTCCCCCCTATACTTCTCCATCAGCACTATTTTCCACTACAAGCACAGAGCCCACTCACATGTCAAGGGCAGCTTAGCTGACTTGATCTCAAATAGTAGAAGAGCAGCGTCGTGTTCATTGACATGCTTGGGCTTTGATGGAGAGAAGGTCTGAGAATGCCTAAAGGCTGTGAAATACAACAGGTTTTTTTGTTCTGTTTGCACAGAACAAGAAAGAATAATGTATTAGCAACCCTCAACATCATCCACTTCTACCGTAGCTCTCCTTGTACTTCAGCAAAACCTTGTCTGCTGTATACCCGTAGCATCCCTGAATATAACCTTGTAAAAGATGGAGTCGAACTGAACAAAGACGCCCTCGTGAAGTCGCTGTCGAAGCCTCGTCGACCCGGCTTTATCTGTGACAGCAGATTGCGTGGATTGAAAGTTTAATTTGTATTTATCCATGCATAACCTCTGAAGGTTTTTAGTGATTTCTAGGCAACCTGCCATCCATCTGAGCTCCTGACGTGCTCCTAATATAACAGTTGATACTGTGCTGCAGTAGTGATGACATTTTTCTGTTGTTAGAATTTAGCTTATGTCCTTGACAGTGTGCAGTATGTGCACTCAGTCACTGCAGTTTCTTGATATATGAAACTGGTCCTTTTGTCACATTGAATCATCTCTCTCTTCATGTGACTATACTATTTGCTTTGATCAAAATATATTTAATATATAAAAGAGTAAATGTCTTTTTTTCTGCCCTGGAATGAGTATTGAGTCTCGGGACATATTTCATAACATAGAAATACGATGATTGGCAGACCTCTTTGTAAAGGTCTTTATTCATAGAGTATGTTTAAGTTCCACTCTAGTTTTTATTGAAAATTATAAACCTATCAGTTACTTCTTCCCCGTCGTCCCTGTGTGTATGTAGGCCAGGCTTTTGCCTTAAAATATGACATTAGGGTATCTGGTAGCAGTTGTAATGAAGGAAGGAGCACACACCTGAAGCTTAAATTTTGTGCAGGACAGTTAAAAGGGGAGGATCACTTCCTCTTCTCGCTGCTCACAAAGAAAAGGACCTCAGTTTTAAACTGTAGAGGAATCCCCTTCAAGCTTACAAAAGCCGCTCTGTCATCATTTCAAACCAGATTAAAATCAACTGTGTCTTCTTTCGTTGCAAACAACATGTTGGTTCAGTACGTCAGATTTGTACAGTGAGTTCTTTTTGTCTACTTTTTCCTCGAAAAAAATAGCAACAGGCTGTTTAGTTGAACTTTGGATCCTTTACGCAATCAACCTCAACAACTACTTCATTGTTTGGGATGGTGAATATGTACGGTATGCAGAGCTGTCAAGTACAGACAATGTTTACTCCAGTAGAAGTACAGAAAGTAGAATCCAACTTCTTTACTCAAGTAAAAAAGTACAACAATGTACTCAAAGTATGAAGTAAAAGTATCCCTATGAAAGACATTTCTACTGGCTGTTTTTGAAACTGAATCTTAATAAATAAATAATCCATAATCCTCACAATAACTTAATTAAAATTAAAGTACCAAGGCTGTTTTGAAAATGTGAGGAGTAGAAAGTAAAAAATAAAACGCCAGAAAAAGAAATACTCTAGTAAAGTACGCAAAATTATTCCTAAAGGTTCTTTAATATTTATTTTTCAGAATTTTAATAATACAGTCAGACTTTCCAACACACATTTAGTAAATATACAAAATCTCTAGAGACAAAATAACGATAAGTTGTAGCTTCATAATACATTCTTTCATTCACATTCATTCTGGACACTTTAGGGCACAATGCAGATGACGACAAGTACAATATTGTACAAGTACAATGTGTTTCAAGGCGCTGCTATTTCTTTACAACTGTTTGTAAAAGATTGTGCTCCGGCTATAACAAACCCAGCTGTTATCAGCGTGACTTAGGTTACACCGTGACCCCGCCTTCTAATATATCTTCACACACTGGTTTTACTTCCCCTGAAAGAAGAGCAAACAATGAGGATGACACAATGAGTTCATGAACTTTGTGAGCTCGAAAAAACGGGAAATATACATTTTTTATGTAGGGTTGTAGATGAAAACCTGATAATACTGAAATATGTTGGCGAGTGTAAAACGGACAGTGTGAATACATTCATATACAGTGGATATTCAGTCATTTTTTAAACGGCAAAAAAGGAGGTGATACACGTCGGACTGCGTCTAATGTCACAAAGCAATCAGGCTCGTTTTCATATCTAATCTTTAGGGCTGACCGTCCTTATTGTAATTTAAAATTGAGCAGATTGTGTTTGTGTATTTTAGAGAGTGTAATAAGTTGCAATAATGGGTCGCCCTAGTGACGGCACACATGCACACGCTGACTACGTGCGACCGCAGGGCTACTGAAAAAGAGAGCGCTTGAAAAACTGGCCAGACTGCAAGGAAGCCATTTAAACTGCTTTTAAACCAGTTACAGTAAAATGTAACTGCTGTGGTTATGTGGTTGTTTTATTTTCAAACACATTTAAACACATTTTAGCTTTAGATTTAAGCTACACAGCTTTAGACTTCACCATAACAATGTAAATGTTGACATGAAATATTCTGTAATATTATCACTGGGAGACACTTTATATCATAGAATTGCTGAATTCTCATATACACGATAAAAACATGACAACAGATTATATCGGTTATAAAAGAAGTTAACTTAAGCGTTCAACAATTTCAACAAAATACACTTCTCTGTCTGTTAAATAATGGTTTCACAAAATAACTGCATCCAAACAGTGACTTTAACGATCTGTATACAAGTATGTCTTCAAATGTAATGTAATGTATTTATATTTACAACTGTGGATTAACGAATAAATAAAAACAGATTTACAGCAGAGCATAATATGACTATATCACATCTGTGATATGAAATGTATTTAAACTCCAGATGTGGTTGTTAAATGTCTTAGTTGAGGATAGATATGGTCTTTGTTTAAAGAAAGTTTTAACATCTGTCTGCATCATACAGCCGTTGTGTATTCACACTAAAACACCTGTCAGTACTCCCATCAACTTCCTCCTGCCTTTTTTGTTTAAAAAGCGTGCGGCCATAAAACGTCCTCCGTGTTATTTCAGGACCCCAAATGAGCAGAAGCAGGTTTTTGGTCTTAAATTATAGAGAGCGGGAGTTATTCCTGAATTTGTACCACCCAGCCTCCCAGAAGAATTTGCCTTGATCTCCCCTCTCCTCTTCTGTCTTCGTCTTCCTCAGCTTCACCCCCTGTCCAGGTCCACGGATAGTCTGTTTTTCTGTAACTGTCTCTGGATGCAGGCATCCAGGTTTGTTTGTAAGCTGATTCAAACACGGCATCACTAGGTGGCGTTTTCTGGCCTCCCTGGAGGAGATAAGGAGCGACGGGTTGAGAAGGTGAATAATTGGAGTTGCAGTAGGGCTCGGTTGGTGTGGTCACCGTACTGTCGTAACACCCTGAGTCCGACCACTCCGAGCTGTCGGAGCTCTTCATGGACACCAATGACGGCCCCTCCGTCTTGGACTGTATGAGGTCAGATAAAAGAGGTTTCCTCTCCGGGGGGAGGGGTGGACCTTTGTCATCAGTGCAGTTCTGTAGCTGATAAATTAGTGAAGGCAACACAAGTTGTCCGTTGGCATCCCGCACCGTTTCCAACAGCAGCGGCATGGCTGAATTCCTCTCACGGGGGTCCAGGTCAGATAACGGTGGTACTCCATGTGGGGTGGGCTTTGGACTCGCTCCACCTTCTCCACTGGAAGACACTGGTAGGTTACCGGTCAGTGGTTCAGCAGGGACATGGACGGCTACTACGCTGTAGATTTCAGAGGACTGGGCACTTCCAGCCTGGGGCTTTGGGGTTGAACCCGTGCCGACAGAAGAGCCACCGCTGTCTTGCCAGGCTTGGACGGGGATGTCCTGGGGGGAATAACCTCCAGACTTAACCCCGGTTATATTAGGATTCATCCGGATGGTTGCGTAAAGTGTTTGGTCACTTTTAACGCAGACCTCGGCTTTGGAAATGCTGATGTTCCTGTCTGGAGGCTGCAGTACTCTGGGTGGGGTGCTGGAAGTGGTTATCTGTTAGGAAGATAAGGAAGACAGACACATCTATGTCAAATAAGGGCTTGGTTTTTGGAGTTACCATATAAGTATTCATATAGGTACGTAGGTGTGTTGGCTATATAAAGCCAACTATGTACATACAAGAATGTTTTTAAGAAAAATGCATTCATCACCGCACTACATTTCCTTCATTGAAAGCCTCATGAGTCATTGAAACTAAATCAGCGTTCTCAGTGTTTCAACGTCTTTAATTACTTCTATGTTGCTGCAACATGCAGGTGCTCTGATTGCGTGTACCGTAATGAAGGTGCCAGAGGACTTCATTTTTCCGGTAAAGTAACATTTCCTTGTTGACGCACCAAAGGACGCCGCAGAAAGAAGAGTCTTACCAATAGCTGCGGCACGCTCTTTTCCTTCCCACCCTTCACGTAGTTGCACATGCACACGACCGCCACCGTGATGATGGCGGTCAGAAGAGCAGCACTCACAAGGAGCCACGGCAAAAGCATCAGAGGATCACCTGAGTGGGGAGAGAGTCTGGGTCATGCACCAGTCTGGAAAATCAGATACCCTCAAGCTCTTTAAAATGGCAGGTTTTAAAAATTCCCAGTGTGACAAACACGCTTAGGCATGTTCTCAGAGTATCACTGGAGGATTCCTGTATGACGTAGGGTTGTTGTACCAGTATATATAAGTACTTCCCAGCAGTACTTACATGTTGGGTAACAGGAACTTACTTATTTCCCCTCTGCAAATGAAGGACAGCTATAGATTTACAACGCTTGCTATTGGGCTGTGATGTTGGGGAAATGGCTCTCGTCTTACTCTAAAAGTTAAATAAAATTGAAGAAAACACTTTCTTGTTGTATGACAACAATCGAGGAGGAAAAAAGGGATTTGAAAAAAACCCAAAACTTTATACTATTGTTCATGAGTTAACAATTTTTAGATGCATGGATTTACAGTATGAACAATATCACAATTGAAGTCAATATCACAATATTCTGGATGAAATGGGCAGATCTGGTATCAAATACCACGATTTTAGTGCATAGCCATTTGGAACATCATGTATTTATTTGTTTTTACAAAATGTGGAATGCAATATTTAAGTCAAACCTGATGTTACCTCACACATTAAAGAATGTCTCAGTCTCTTCCACACAGTGAGGCATACAGCTTATTAATAATTCATAATAATAATTTGTTACTGGCCGATACCCAAAACTCCAGCTACCACTATTGATATGGAAAAAGTATGAGTGCATCGTTAATCCACACCTTAAATATATCGTATGCAGACAAGTGACCAAAACGAATGAGCTGATATGTTTTTTGGTACTTTTTGAGTGTGTGAGAGGAGAAGTTTTTTTCCTCACCTGGCAGCGTGATGCAGAACTCTGTACGCTCGCTGTCCGGGCGACCCCATTCAGTCAAAGGCTTGTAGACCACATGGCCACAGTACTCGGTCTGGTTGTTCTTCAGGTTGATGACGAAGCGGCCGGTTGTGCTATGATTAGTCTGGAGATACGCGGTCAGACGGATGATTTAGTCCGTTGCAGGTTACACGGGTCAAATAAACAAGAAACAATTCAGCTGGACTCTCAGAGAACATGGGTGGGAATGACTGAAAAATCACATGAATCATTTTATTATGAAGTTAAAGCAGATAAATAATTAAATTCTACATTTTTAACTGTTCTTACAGCGATGTATTTGTTTCATATCTCTACGGTTTGTATCATGTCTTATGTGACGGCTTATATGATGGACTGATTATTTGTACGGCATGTTTAGTTGAAGTGGAGACTCACCTGTGCAGCCCACTTTGGGTGAGTGATTTTTAAGGTATAAGAAGTTAAAGTTTTGTAGGGCCCATTTTTGCTGTTGGAGATGATGTCACCCACGGAGACTCCGTTTGGCCCCATCGGTAGTGTGACATTTACATGCAAGGATGACACTGTTGTGTATGTAGCCAAGATGGGTGGACCAAGAGTAGCTGTGGAAAAGAAAGATTCATTAACAAACATCTGGCTTGGAGTAAATACATGAACGGACGTGGAGATTCTTACTTTTTTCTATGGGTTTGAACCTCATGGTGCTGCAGTTAAAGTGGCCGTTGACGTACAGCTGAGCCCGGTAGTGGACGTCATGAACTGATGGCGTTTCTGCAGTCAGGTCACATGACAGAGCGGTAATGTTCTGACACTCCTTCTTTAGCTGGAATGGCTGCTCCTTAGTGTCACTATGAAGAACAGAAGAGGTGTAGTACGGTGTGATCAGACTGTGATACTGGAACCACAAAGACATGGCAGTTCATCACAATATTCACTGGTACCAGAATGAAAATGCGTTTAATCGTCCATTGGATACAGTTGTTTATTCACTAGTTATGTAAGTTGCAGACTTCCAAACAGAGCTACCATTAAGCAAAGATTTTGTTTTTGCACTGAGGCTGATTTGATGCTAGAATTGACCGTGGACGGGAGGAAAGTCAACATGATGGGGTTTGGCACATGACATTTGTCTGAGTCTCTGTCACGATGAATAATTAACAAGAGAACAAGATGATTTCCACTTTGTTGAGGCGATGTGTGGAGAGACAGAGTGAAAATACATTTCAGCCTGGAAGCTCCATGAGCGTCTTCTCTGGATGAAGCGAGCAGAGTGTGGTGCGCTGCTAATGATGGAGAATGTGCCCTATAGCTACTCTTTAGTGGCGCGTCTGAGCCGGCGGCAGCGAGTGAAGCATGGTGCGATTAACTGTGCGCTACGTTTTTAGCACTGCATTTATAATGCCAAGAGCCATTTCTGGAAGAGAGGGAGGGACGAGAGGCGGCAAATGAAAATGAGAAATGCATTTTCATCCACACAAGATACAAGACGGGATCCTAAAGAATAAGGCTGGCTGTGGCTCTATATTTTTTTTGTTCCCATTGTCTGTTTGTTCCTAATGAAGACATAAATCTAAACAAAAACATTAAAAACAAAAAGAATCTGATATATAAATTATATCATCATTTATAAAAAGGTTATTGTTTGAAAAAAGAACAATACTCATAGCCTGATTGGTAGACCTACTGATTTCTATACATGACTGCAGCTCATTTTTACTACATGTAAAAGTGTTATCATGCACGTGTATGTTCCTTTTTCTTGAAATTACAGTCCCTTGTGAACGACGGGTGCTATCAGTTCATTGTTAACCAACATGTTTTCAGCATCAAAACAAATCAAATAAATCCTACCAGCTCCCACCAAAGTCTGTTCTCCAATTAAACGCTTTATGTTTTCTTTATTAAGCAGATTTTTTTATCATCAGTCACTTTTATAAATCCATGTGAACCGCTCTTCACATCGGCATAAATTAGATCCACAACACAACAATTATCTAGAAGAAAATGCATCGCTTGTAAAGCTGGTTGCTGTTTCTAGTGAAAGGCTATGTTTCTTTTTTTTTAAAGCTGCAAGGGGACATAAATCTACGTTCCATCACTGCCAGCAAACGATCAGTATGCGGATCAGATGAGGATCAGTATTTACTGAAGGTTCTCTGGTGGAGCTCATCGAATCTTCCCTACCAAGCCTGTTTAGAAAGCGTACCAACATATATATATATATATATATATATATATATATATATATATATATATATATATATATATATATATTGGTCCTAATCAGCATGAGATTTGAGTATATATAATATGTGCTAGTTATGAGTCTGATCCAACGTCTCCGTATCCAGTGTGTTCACCCGGTAGATGAGCACAAACATCTGGTGACCAGGGTTTGACTCCTACTCGGTAACCAGTCCAAATCAAACCTTCATCCTACACCCCAGTGCCTTGACTCGGACACTATAAGAACTAAAAGAGTGTTTACCCTGCCTTGACCCAACTCTCCATTTGGATCTACATGCAGGCACAAAGGTGCAAGAGGGCAGTGAAGGTAAAGATGTAATGGTAATGACTCGTTCCAGCTCTTACTTCCAGTACCAGACACTGTAGAGGACCTTTTCCCCCGGGACGGCAGGCTTCACGGCGTCCCACTGGAGTACGTTGTAAAAGTTCTTAGAGACAAAATCCACTTTCCCATCGCCGGTCGAAAGACACGCTGCTGGGAAAAAAGGGCACATTATATCCATAAAATTCAGGAATCCAAATCCTAAAATAAATGTCAGTTTGATAGAATAAAACATGTGTAGCTATAGAGGTTGGTGCTGTGGGAGAGAGACAAGAGCCGTAGACCAATTTTCCCAATGTAAAAACATTGGAAGCCCCGGCATCCTCAGCCACCCACACATGAAGTCACCTCATTTTCACAGTATAGCTTCCAAAGCCGCCGCATACACCAGATCTCCTGAAGGAGATTGTGTAAGACGGACTTTGTTTCTGCTGGTGGCTGAAACTAAACACTTTGTTCTTCTGATTCAAGGAAATAATAATGGCATGCTGACGTACAGGAAAGGGATGCAGAACACCATTCTGTATTTATCGCTGGGCTTAGTCACACATAGACGGTGTTTTCATGATGAGGTCATATACACGCAGCGATAAACCAAATCAGAATGCAGTGTAGTTTACTGACCATGCAAAAGACTATAAGGTTGAAAATTACACACAGATGAGTTCTTTAAAATTCACATTTTTACTTATCGATCTCTACCACTAAAAAGATCCATGTTCTCATTTCATTCTGAGACTTTACGCTCTTGCACTGATTTTATTATTTATTCGTCCTGTCAACATCTGTAAATCAAAACACAAGTACATATTTGCTCCTCTACTCACCGTAGCAGAACAGGAGGAGGATTATGACTTTCATAGACCACATCTTCATTACGTATGTGGGTCACAAAAAAAACAAAGTCCTACTCTGAGTTCTAAACAAAAGCAACATACAACATACACCCCAATAAAAAAATTTAAAAACCCTAAAAAATTCCTCAAAACAGAGCGGGAGTCAGTGTCCGACGGGCCGTAAAGTCTTCAGGCTGTTCAGGGTTTGGGTGCATTTCTCCGGTCTCTGCCCGTCCACCATCTCTGGTCGTCCCATGAAAGGAGTGGCTTTGCTCAGGTGTGCAGGTGTACTTTGGCACATGTTATCACTTTGTTCCTGTTTTACTGCTTACTGTATGTTCCACCCACTTACATTCTCTCTCTGCAGACTTCCCTTTTCCTCCTCCTCCTCCTCCTCGCTTCTCCACCTTGAGTCTCTCTCTCTCTCTCTGCTCGTCTTTCAGGTTTTTCTGTCCTGGTGTTTACTGGAAAATGAAAAAGACTTTCGACTGCAAAAGAAAGAAAGTGAAAGGACAGGTGTGTATGTCTGGTTTCAAGACCGCCGCGAACGTGGAGAGATAAACAAGCTGCTGCCGGCTCACAGACAAATTAATACATGTGTGAATCAGGATGGAATTCATTTTCAACGGCTTTAGAGTAGTGACTTATTGAGTTTTCACGACTACGAATCGAGGACCTGCCTAATCTGTTGTGTCTGATAGATTCTTCTACTTTATTGAAGTACAACTTTGATTTTTCTTATTTTGTCATATTGAAATGGTGCTTTGAAATGTTCTTTCCAACGTTATTGTCCATTCAGGAGCCTGCTAAGTAAGAATCCTGGAATTAAATGTAGGATGCAAGGTTCTAGTTGCATGGTTAGCTGGTGGAAGAATCCCAGGAAGAGAGTTAGAAACAGTAGAGATGCAGATTTTAAGTGATTTCTTGAATCAATAGTCGTCCGCCTTAATAATACGAGCAATAAGGATCAAGCAGGATCCACCAGGGTTCCAGGGGGAACTGTGAGACCAGAAAACACAAATCTACACGGTGAATCAGGACCAAATAAAAAAGAATAAACGTGCATTTTTTACAAAAGTAAAACTGTCGAGACGTTTTGGTGTCATGCTTCTTGTTTTGCACTGTTGATGCAGAATAATACACAATCTGTGGCTGTCAAGTAACAACAACAACAACGACAAAGTTTAATAAAATAGTGTGTACGACTGGAAAACTAGAAGAGTAATGATTGGTGGAAGGAGGGATATTGCTGCATTAAAAAAGAACAACCAACAAGTGGAATTTCTCAGGTGTCTTATGAGCAAAGTGGACAGGTACATCCATCAAAGCAGGCGCCAGCACTTTCCAAGAATGCCTGATAGGGATTCTCATGGAAGACAACCCTGACTCGCAGGAAACACAATGACTCGCTCATTAAATCTTCCACCTGGCAGGGATCTGACTCTGGAACACCTTCTGTGGATGGAATGCAACTCATGTTATGTAATGTTGTGTAGCGTGGGAACAGTGTATTGTGTGAACAGATTTAACACTATTTAAAGATTTAATTAGTGCGTTGGGATGTTTGAGCTCTTGGCAATTACTCAACTTAAATAGCTATTAGTGTGTGCATGTGAACATTACACCCACATTATATTGCGTCACAGTATCAACATGCTTCTTTGGCTAATGTTCAGAAAGCCCCGAACACATTTCCTTTATCTGTAGAGCAGATTGTTTGTTGGTTACAGAAATGTATGTCGAGCATTACCGAGTAAATCACATAATTAAAACGTATTGCTTCGCCCCGACTGTGTGCCGCTCCCATCACAGCGGGAGAGCTGCTATCTAGAATGAGACACCTTCCAGCTCACCTGTTGCACTGTTGTTGTGTTTAATTAAATTAAATGTATAATTGGTTTAACTCCGAAGCCTGTATCGCCCTGGGAGTTATACCGTGTCACTAAATCCTTACTTATGTGGCAAAGAAATCGAAGAATTGAAGAAAACAGCAAGTTCACCATGATTTAATTTAGAAGAACTGCCGTCTGAACTCTGTGGGTGTTTAAACCGTTTAAAACCCACTGCTTTCTCTAAAACAGTTGGGGGGTTGTCTTTTTACATCTTTGAAAACTTTTTCATAACCTTTAGTAACTTTCTCTGCATAATACAATTAAATAAATTATATTTTTAATTTGTTAAATCAGCTCTTGAAGAAGCAAGTGTGACTTTGGTTAATGACATCCTGTTCCAGCAGATTTAGTTAAATAACTAACTAGTCCAAAATGTTCTTTTCTCTGTCAATAACCTGGGAAGATGTTCACGGATCACATTACCTGCTCTTCAGAAAGAAAAGCAAGAAAGGCTAAATATATTCACCACACTGTGTCTGCATTCAAGTTGGCTTTGAATGAAGACATTATTACATAAAACTGTGCCTCGAAAGTGTCCTAACAGTACTTTACATTCATGTCTTTTCAGCTTTCATGTTTCTAGCAAGGAAATCTATTCTGCATTCTTCAAATGAATGAATTGCAATCATCCCCACCGGCTCATTTCCCCTTAAAACAAAGCAACTTCTCAGTGTGACTCCTCGTCTCTAAAATGTCTGTGAGCAGTTCAACCAAAGTGTTTTCCCTTCTTGCATCTTAAATGAGAAGTTACATGTTATTATATAATCAAAGAAATTGGCTCAACTGACTTTTAGTCAATCTGCATACGGCACATTTAAAACCACTTCTACTCCTGATTAGATAACTGCTTCCTCTCTCCACAGCGAGAGCATTCAGTCAGACGCGTACGAACACAAAGGAAGTGATCAATCTAATCTCACGGAGAGTGACAGACTCTAAACGGAGGACGTTCTCCTTAAATACGTGTCATAACGGCAGCCACCATTACTCAAATTGCCTCTGCAAGAATAACATGTAATTAATGGCACCAAAGCAAAGACAATCTCGTTTTAAATCCTCGTTGGTTTCAGTCTTTTCCTAATATTGCATGTTCTGATCCGTGTACACAGTCGGTCTTATCGTCGGCTGTTTTCAGGTCAGTATAATCACAGGCGACACAATCCCGGCAGTGATTTGCTCTGATGGTTGACTTTAATTAGGTTGTTGTTTGACCACTCTCCTGTAACCGCTGTCATCACAATAAGCCACCTGGCTGCAAAATGATAAAGGTTTGTAAACCTTGGAGATCACGTTGGCTTTAAGTGCGACGCAGAGTCGGCTTATAAGTGCCTTTTGAAAGCGAGGGGATGACTTGTTGTGGAGTAAGAAAAGACTAAATGTTTATAAACATCAGATAACATGAACTTAAGAGAACATTTTTGGTTTATCTAGTTTGAAATTTGAAAGCACCATCCTGATAAAACCAGCACTCATAAGTTAGCTTGGGTTGCAATAATCAGTGAATCTCCCCTTTGCTGCACAGTTTGACACCGTCTCCAGTGTGCCTTGTTGTTTTCACTCTATTGTGAGTTAGATTATGAGCGATCCGTTTCCTTTTTATCCCTCCGTCACCAAATGAATTCTCGTGGTGGCGTCCCGGAGAGGAGGAGAGCTTTGATGTGGTTGGACACTAGCTGAGGAGATGTGATGTTACTTCTGTAGGCTCGTGCACTTCAAGGACCTCATCAATGAATAATCCGTTTCGCTGTCGCAGCAAATCAAATGCATCTTGCATCTCTCGCCTCGCAGGCCTGTTTGAGTCAAAAACCTGAGCGACACCTTTGATCTTATTGGGTAAACACAGGTTGACTCCTGGCTCTGGATCAGCTCTCGGGTTGTGGGGAAACCAGATTTCTATTTGAAATGCCGTGCAGCAGAATCCATCTTACCAATTTTTCCCTTTTTTGTGCGTTTTCGAGCAGTCAGAATTTCTGTAGAACACATATTTCTTCCCAATGTTCTCTACTCTAAACTACAGCCAAAGAAAAACTTTTTATCAAATGGGAAAAAGGAGGATTTAGAAAAAAGAAAGGAAATGATGATGCATGGTGTATCCGTAGTGTTTCTTTGTGTATTGTGTGACAAAACCAATAACACATTTACTGTAGGAATTGAGGACACAAGACAGCAAAGTCCAATTTTGTGCAATTTTCAGATTGGTGCCTGGTCATCTGAGGGTGTTTTTGTTGGAAGGAACGTTGGGAATCATAAAGCCTCCACCGCCTGCCAAAAAGTTCATGAAAACCTGACAGGTTTGTTGTTTTGAGCAACAAATGAAAGGTGCGTTCCACACAGTGTTCAGGGGAAGTTCTCTGTGAGTGTTTGAAGGGTCACAAACAGCCGAGCTGAGCTATATTTCAGACGGGCAGAATGAGAGCAAGATAAAGGCTGTAAAGATGAAAACGCACTAGCTGCCCTTCGCTACAGGTAAACAGATCACTGCCTCAAAGAAAAGCCGACGAATTGTAATCAAGGTGATAATCCTTGACAACAAAGGTATTGTTACGTTCCTAGGAAGCAGCTTAACCTAAAATGTGATAAAACCGCATTATTATTCAATCATACATTGATGCAAATTTAAATACACCAAGAAAATACAGCAAATCATGGCTCGCTGGAGACATAGCACGTAGAATCTCAGCATTTAAATCAACCCACATCGGAGAGGTGAGGAGGTATTTATACATTTCTGAAGTATAGTGCAGAAAAGAATGATTCCCGGGAAACAACTCGCTCGCTAATGGCAACATAATGGTGTTGTGAGATGTGCCCTTTTCATAGAGTAATGAGGATTGATTTATTTTTCCTATGTAAAACTCATCTACAATGTGTCTTGAGGCGGAGACCCTTGGTCTGATCAGTAATGTGATTTGTGTGGAGCATGCCTGGCCTTGTGCCATGGCATTATCCAAACCCATCAATTAACAGGAGATCATTCTAGTTTCAGCAGGAGGTGGAGGTGTTTGTGAGGGGCAACGGCGTTAATACTTGGATTAGGAGGAAATGCTTTGATGCAGCTTGTATATATGCATATATAGCATCAGTATGAATGTGTGTGTGTGTGTGAATGCTGACTGAGAATGTGGTGGAAAGTTTTTGAGTTGTCTGAAGACTAAAGAGCTCCGTTCCCCTTAAAACAAAGCTGCATCTATACCTGACACCCCCATCACCAAACGCATGTCTACCTGTTGAGACCAGTTCAACCAAAGATCAATTTCTAAATAATTTTTAAATAATTTCTAAAAAGCCCCTACATTTCACAAAGGAAAAAAGTAAGCATCGGAGGAACGTCACCTTATTTTATTGATCGTTTTGCTAACTTCTGGAGACCAAGTTCAGTCGAGACTTTCCTCCTCGAGAAAACGACCACATAGGTCGTGTGTCAAGCACCGAATTATGACCATATGTTACGTTTCAAAATAGCGCGCCCTCTAGCGGTCAAGTAAATATCGACAACAGGTGTCTCAGATGAGACGTCACTGATGAACTTTGACCTTCTTCTCCAATCAAAAACAACGTACTAAGAGCCGAATTCATGAAAATGTCCGGGTTTAATTTTTTTTCACAGGACCAATTGGCATGTGTTGAAATCTGACGTTTTGCACAGAATACTACTGTAATGTGTACTGCCTCCCCCCCCCCCCCGCGCGCGCATGGACGATCGCCCCCGTCAATCATCGGCAGAGACCCCCCCCCCCACACGTCGACCTAACCCTAACCCCCCCGTGCATGCGGACGATCGCCCCCCATCTATCATCGGCAGAGACCCTCCCCCCCACACGTCGACCTAACCCTACCCCATCCCCTTAAACACAATTTACTGTACTTACCTTCATTAGTCCAATGAAGTTCCAGCCACTACTATCGTCGTTGCGGAAGAATCTCCGCAATACGCACGTCGAGGATTAATCCACGCAATATGCAATGCTCTTATGTCACCAGTAGGAGTGCTCATCTAACGTACGCTCCCAGAGGTCGTATTTGAGGACGTGACACACGACCTATTTTGGTCGTAATCAGAATGTAGAAACGACACCTTTGTTTTGTCTACAGCTTCATTTCACTCTTGTGTAAAATGCTGTTGAGCTGGTCTTGCTGCTGATTGCATCGGTGCTCCAATTCTCAGATCTTGGGTTTGACTTCTTGCCAATGCAAGCAACCTGTGGAAGCCTGGATCACAGACCTCAAGCTATTTTAGAGGGCGATGGTGAGCAAGATGTAGTTGTCCAAAGGCAATCAATGCTGTAGCACTCTGTTTTATACTCATGCAGCTGCAATTATGTGTTTGAATGGAATCTTTACTTTTTTAATTCTGTAAGTTTGGCCCCTTAACACAACTACATGTAAAAAAACAACAACGGAGGAGTTGGATGATGAGAAGAAGATTCTGAGCCTTAAAGGGATAGTCCGGAATTTTGGACATAAGACCTATTTTCCAAGTGAGCCAGTGTGTTCGAGACGTCTGGAGACATTTTCAAGAACTTTCATTCAGTTCTTCTAGTTGCCGAGTTCGCTTATGCTATGGCTAGCGCAAGTAAATGGTTCTAGCTAGACAGGCATTAAAAACAGTCTTGCCCGCTCCACAGTGCACCCGAGGCAAATCCATTAACACACTAGACTGTCGATGTACATATCTGTGTTGATAGAATAATATTTGAAACAAAACTAACCTCGCATCGCATGAATCATCCTTTTTTTGAGGAACTAGTTTCTCAACAGCAGCAGAATTTTACTTCGCTTCATCGGACTCAAAACTCTAAGACGCGCTACCTGAAATACTGCCCGTAAATAGGCAATCGAACCGGGCCAAACTGTCGGCACTTATACCCCCAAGGCTGTCTGAAAAGCCCTCGGAGCTCACTCAAACACCGGGCAGCCCACGGCCACACGATGCCACAATTACGCGCCGCGAACCCGGACCACTGCTCCGTCCAGAGAACCGTAAACCCTCGGACACGTTGTGGGGATTCCCTCCGGTAAATAGACACATGAACACCGCCGAATAGTCGGGCCTCGTGCCCTCAGAGCTGGGTGAAAAGCCCTGCGACCGCAGACCAACAACGGGCAGCGGGCGGCTCCACGAATCCACACATGCGGACTCTCCGTCGGCCTCAAAACTCTAAGACGCGCCGCCCAAAATACTGCCCATAAATAGGCAATCGAACCGGGCCGAATTGTCGGGCCTCATACCCTCAGACCTGGGTGAAAAGCGATTGGACCTCACGCAAACACCAGGCAGCCCACGGCCACGCGAACCCACAATTAACGCACTGCGAACCCGGACTGTGGAGCGGGCAAGACTGTTTTTAATGCCATGCTTGCTAGAACGATTGACTTGCGCTAGCCATAGCATAAGCGAACTCGGCAACTAGAAGAACTGAATGAAATTTCTTGAAAACGTCTCCAGACGTCTCGAACACACCAGCTCACTTGGAAAATAGGTCTTATGTCCAAAATTCTGAACTATCCCCTTAACTCCATAAGGTTGTTATGGTAACAGAGGTATCCAAACTACATTAGACTGTAAATAAGGCAACGGAGACAGAGTAGCTGTTTCCTTAACAACCTGTGTTTTGCACTTTGACACGTTCAGTTTAGTTCCGTTTATTTCTTTGTCCCAAATGGGCAATTTGGTTGCAGACAGGATCACACACCACACAACAATAGACACAACATACTAGGCTACAGTACATACAGATATGCACAAGTACAACAAATAGGTTGTAGGTCCGGCAGTGGCTAAAACAATGAGTCAATAAAACCAAGATAAAAATGTCAATAGGTAAGGTAGATATAAGAAGACGAAGTGGATACTGGTGTGTGTGTGTGTCTGTGTGTGTGTGTGTGTGTGTGTGTGTGTGTGTGTGTGTGTGTGGGGGGGTTATCTCTTCCTGTTGTATGCATTTAGTACTTGGATAGAAAAGGGGATGAAGGATTTTTCGTACCTCTGTTTAAAAGCAATGGGAGTTTTAAAAGGCAAACCAGATGGCAGTAGCACATATTCAGAATACATTAGTGTAGGATTTGTCTGAAACTAGAGCCAGGTCGGGGGGGAGTTCCTGCCTCAAGTGGAGGAGTTTAAGTATCTTGGGGTCTTGTTCACGAGTGAGGGAAGGATGGAACGTGAGATTGACAGGCGGATCGGTGCAGCGGCTGCAGTAATGCGGTCGCTGTACTGGTCCGTCGTGGTGAAGAGAGAGCTAAGCCGAAAGGCGAAGCTCTCGGTTTACCGGTCAATCTACGTTCCTACCCTCACCTATGGTCATGAACTTTGGGTCATGACCGAAAGAATAAGATCCCGGATACAAGCGGCCGAAATGAGCTTCCTCCGCAGGGTGGCGGGGCGCTCCCTTAGAGATAGGGTGAGGAGCTCCGTCACACGGGAGGAGCTCGGAGTAGAGCCGCTGCTCCTCCACATCGAGAGGAGCCAGTTGAGATGGCTCGGGCATCTGTATCGGATGCCCCCTGGACGCCTCCCTCGGGAGGTGTTCCAGGCATGCCCCACCGGGAGGAGACCCCGAGGAAGACCCAGGACACGCTGGAGTGACTATGTCACCCGGCTGGCCTGGGAACGCCTTGGGGTCCTCCCGGAGGAGCTGGGGGAAGTGTCCGGGGAGAGGGAAGTCTGGCCGTCCCTGCTCAGGCAGCTGCCCCCACGACCCGGTCCCGGATAAGCGGAAGAGAATGGATGGATGGATGGATAGAGCCACACAAATGTGATTCTCCTCCAAATGGTCAAAGATGAAACAACTGTATTGGAATGATAAAACTGACTCAATAGATATGGGCATCAGCCTTTGCATGCATGAGACCACCGACTCAGCTAAATATCCATTAATATCTACTGTATGAGTCTGTTAGAGTGAACTTGAATGTGTAAAGTCCTCCAGTAATCATTGCCTTAGTACAGAACAGACAGCCGATAACCCGTGAAGGTAGCAGTGAGGCTTTTAATGCCGCGTCGTCATTTTTCACTCCGTGTTAGAGCGATGTGGATCGGCAGCAGCCACCTCGGAGAGCTCTGGGATGGTGACGTTTACCGCCCGGCCCCCTGCCTTATCCTGGGCTGACAACCGCCATCCATCATTCCTCCCAGGGATGCCGGCACGTTGGCCGTCTCATGCACGGATAAAAGAACAAAATACATCACAATAGAATAATGCGTGAATGAATGAAGTCCCCTCTGGGCGTCTCTACGGATTCACAAATCACAACCTGACAATTTAAAGGCACAAACCAGCCCGTGGCCTGTAATATCTTATAATATTTTCTCCACTTTCACCTTGGGAATTGAATTATAAAGGAGTCATAAATGTGCCCTCCAAAAAGAAAGAAGTCCATTTGTTGTTATTATTGCATTTTCAGAGAGGAATCTGGATTCACGTGGTGGTTGTTTTTTCTCTTTAAGGAGTCAGCGGTGCCCGGCGGTCGCTGTCGCAGTCTAACCTATAAATTCTATAAAATAACCTACTTTTATGAACCCTCACCTTTAAGAATATGTCTATTTAATCCCAACCCACCTGAACAAACACTGACTAAGAAATTGACTGTTAGCATTTCTGAAAGAGAGAAACCTTGGAACAATGGCACAGAGCGGCTTGCACATAAAGTTATCCAGCCATTATATATCATGCTTTTATTTTGCACAATTCAAGCTGAAGCCTATTGAAGTTCACTTTTTCAAATGAAAAAAACGTCATGGTCCACACGCACTCTGCTCTCTTTTTGTCTGATCAGACTTCGACCTTCATCAAGATCAGGTTGCTTTGACTGCCAGTTATGTCTTTTCTTTTTCTATTGCAGTTCAGTGAATGAAAACGTGACAGAAAGGTCTCGCACAGAAAACGAGGGCACCAATTTCAGACTCTCACCATAATGCACTATTTATTGAATCAAGAATCCATTTTCGAATGGAATTGGAAGCAAAAGGCGACAAGATTCCCACCCACCCGGGGCTAAAAGCTCACTTTACCAACGTGACAATCCAACGTCAATATGGTGGAGGGTTACTTATCCAGCTCCAAGCCGGGTTTACCACTGTGACCGATGAATGTACAACCCCGAGGTGGAGTCGCGCTACACGGACCTTCTTTCCACCACGTCAGCTTTATGACTGTGGGTCGTTTGTTTCGGGCGTATAAAGAACTCCTCGCAGATGTGCTTCCTCCTGTTAGAATTGGCTTTGTACTTTTTCACTGAACTCCTACCTAAGTCACCGGTTGTGCTCATTGGAACAGTGTGACATTTAACCTGATGAGCAGGAACCCGTTGAATCTTCAAGGCCCTCTTTGATCTGTTAGTTAAGTTTGCTAGAATAGATACACACCTGAAGGACAACAGCCACACATGTTTCATATTACATTTCTGTAAGTTCACGTCAGAGATAGCTGACCAAGACTCGGTTGTGTGAAACCTCTGTACGAAGCAGTCCCAGCCCAAGAAGATAAAATGTGACCAGGACCCGGAATGAGGCTCGCTCTGACTGAGATCCTGCAGGAGCTCTGCCAATCCGAGCCCAGCGCTGCAATAATGTGACCTGAATAAATACTATATATACTGAAGAGTTGTCCGGTTGATCCTTGGGCTTCCAACAAAGAACTGGGGGTTAATACTCCCCTCAACGCCGGCCCTGTGAGTCGTCCTCATTTCAACTGATTGTGTTTGTTTGGAAGAGAGCCTCCGTGTCCTCGTATCCTCAATTAAACCACGCTCACTAAGCCGTTCAGCACCAGGATTATTCTGCGTGGCGGTGACATTTTTGTGTGGCCGTACTCCCCGTGGGTTCCTCTCACATTCAGAAAGCTGCTTACACATTCTGACAGCACGGCAGACTTTTAAGCCAAAGCGCAGAACACCACCCTTCAAAATCAGTCAACGTTGAAATGAAATTAAACGAAAGATACACAACGGAACAAAAGGTTCTGTCTGGCTGCCTGAGAGAAGGTGGCGAAATGAAAGTATTCCTCTCCTGAACGAAGGCGTGCCCACAGCACTTAAACTGGGATTAAGGAAGAAATGGAGATGGAAAGGAGGCGGGATGTGATGATGAGTAATATGTGGAAATCAAGAAAAAAAATATGTATATGACACCAGTGGTACAAAGAAATAGAGCGTGTTTGGAAAGCAATAACAACGACAAGGTGTCATAATGGTCAATTCATCAAAGAAATTAGCTGAGCGTTTGGTGCCCGGTTTGGCTTCCTGCTTCGCTTCCTGCTTGGTTTTGGAGCGGGCGTACCCCGGCTGATTGTGACGACATGCTGCTCTGGTCTCTGGATGTGCAGTTCAGAAGATATATTGAGTTCAACTTGATCTATGAAGCCATGTTTTGGGGAAAAATGCCTTTTATTGGACATCACAGGGAGAAGAGCCGTTGTAGTCGTAGGTGGTAGAATGTATTAGGATGATGTCATCAGTCATTAGTTGTATGATCTTTGTGGAGGTGCACAATGACTAGTTAGTGTTAATTAGTGAAAACAGCCAAACAGGTTGACAGTTAAACAATGAGGTAAAAAGTCCCAATAAACTATTCATTAGTCATCACATATGTACTTGAATCATCATCATGATTCTAGAGTGGAATGTGTTTTCCTTTTAAGAGCTGGAATGCTGACATGTGGGTCTGTGAAAACGGTGAATGCCAAAGTCCGTAGTGTTGAATAATAGGTTCCTGGTCTTGCCCTTCTATTATTGTGTGCATGACGAATGTGTTATGTGTCTTAATGCAGTGTCGGCTGACAGTGGCCTTTAAATAGTAAAGTGGAATAATGAGTCGGTTCACAATAGACCGGACCGTCTTTGAATAATGTTTACTCCACATGGGAACGATACATGAGTATGTTGGGTTATTTGTTTGTATCAATGGCTGCATGTTGTTGTTTTTATTATTATTTTAATGCCAAATGGAGTATTGGTCCATACAAGGGGGTTTCCAATCATTCTATTTTCTATAAATGGTGCTCACAGAAAAAACAAACAGTAATGAATAAAGTATTGAAATCTCCGATTTTTAAATGACTTCACTCATACCAAATACTTAATCTTTTGTTTTTGTACCCTTTATGTTAATACAGTTAATTATATCTTAATTATGTCACTGGAGTTCACTTTGAAGAGAAGGAGGAGGTATATCCATTACCTACAGCAACGATCTCTTTGGCTGTTATTTTCATGTCTGATGCATAAATATGAGAATAAAATGTTTTCATAGACTATAAAATGCTTTTGAATCCAAGCAACTCAAATACGTTGTTCACATTGAGTTCAAACTCCATATTGAGAGTTTCCTCCTCGACAGAAGAGATCATTAAATAAGTAAATTAACATTGACATAGAGTTTTTTAAAAGAGCAGTAAGAGACTTAAAAAGGAAAGTGAATGCTCTCCCGAGTGTTCCATTTTAATTCCCCGTTAATGAATGGAGGATAATCAATCTCTTATCAGAGAGGAAGCCAGTAAAAGGCTGGATGTTGTAAACATTTAATCAGGTGTTTCCTCTCCTTTTCATACCGACTCAACGTTTTGAGGTCACATGAAGCTATCTACTTAACTAATAGTTGTGATGATTTGAATCTCCAGTGGTTTCATCGTGTCGGAATGAAAAAATATAATACAGAAAAAAAAAAGAAGGAAAAAATGTTTAAAGCTGAGACATTAAATAACGGATTTTTTTTTTTTCGTCTAAAGTTACATCAATATGCTGTTTTTGGTGTAAAATGAATCTTGAATTCAAATGAGTATTAAAAAGGTCTTTTTAATCAGCTAATTATAAGAGAGCAATATATCACAGACTCGCAGTTATCAAAGATTTACAGTTTCTGTCTTAATTTTACTTAACGTAATAGTCCTGATGAGACTCTAAATAAGACACGACCCATTAACCTTCTGGGTGGAGGATTCTTCAAGCTGTCTGTTAAGAAAATAGTTTCTTTTAGTCACCTTTTTACCGCCAAGGTTTTTTGGATAATTGAATTCATTATACATAAATATTTTTAGGGATAATAAGTGAATATTGATGTATTCTTTTTGCTCGGTGACCTTGCCACAAATGGGCTTTGAAAACTTTGTCATCCAGAAGTTTTGAAGCTTTTTCTTTTGGTTTCTGAATGTATAATAAGTCACTCAAGAGTCAAGTGTCAGCTTAATGCTGAAATGTACATTTTGCAACCTCAAGAACCTCAAGGACTCGGAGCCATACAAATATGAAATAACCTGCTCAAGGTTCTTCCCTCATCACAAAATTTTCAATATCCGACCAGCCTCAGAAGTCAGCAAGGATGTCTGTTCCCATTCCTAAATGTCAAAGAAGCATCGCCGTAATCTTTGTCGCATCTCCTGCTCCTTTTTGAAAAATGAGCAGTGCTGAAAAATCACACCTTTGTGCAAAGCAGTGGCATCCGAGTGCACTCCATGTTTCACTTGTTGAGGGTTTAAAAGATAAAACGTGACGAATCGACTGTCAGACACAAATTACACCGAGTGCATCGCCGAATAACAAACGTGCCATTGTCATCATCATCTCACGCACCTTGTGTTGTATTAAAAAACAGAAATAATCAGATGTATGCATGTATGCTGATGATTTTTCCCCTGCATCCAGTTTAAAATATGCATTTGTTGTTAAATATTTTGAGAGCTGGGATGTCAAATAACAAATACAACATTTACATTTAGGTCATTTAGCAGACGCTTTTGTCCAAAGAGACTTACAATAAGTACATTTGTCAAAAGCAAGAAAGAAAGAAACCACAACATATTATTGCCAATAAAGTAAGAGCTAAAAATAAAACAAGTGTTAGATCCCCGAGGTGAAGTCTGAACAGGTGAGTCTTGAGCCTTTTTCGGAAAATGGCAAATGTCTCTGCTGTCCTGACATTGGTTGGGAGTTCGTTCCACCACTGAGGACCAGAACAGAGAGTCTGGACTTTGCTGAGTGACATTTGTTTGATTTCAGCAATGGTGGTACCAGCCGTCCAGCTGAAGTAGAGGAGCAAAGTGCTCGCTTCGGGGCATGAGGTTTGACCAGTGTTTGAAGGTAGAAGGGTGCCGTTCCATTGATGGCCCTGAAGGCCAGTGCCATCGTCTTGAATTGGATGCGTGCTGCAACAGGGAGCCAGTGGAGGTCACGGAGGAGGGGGGTCACATGGGAGAATTTGGGTAGATTGAAGATAAGGCGTGCTGCGGCATTCTGGATACGCTGTAATGGTTTAGTCACCGAGGCCGGGAGTCCGGCCAGGAGAGATGACCAGTGCTTGGACCAGGAGTCAAGGCAGGAGATGACCAGTGCTTGGACCAGGAGTCAAGGCAGGAGATGACCAGTGCTTGGACCAGGAGTCAAGGCAGGAGATGACCAGTGCTTGGACCAGGAGTCAAGGCAGGAGATGACCAGTGCTTGGACCAGGAGTCAAGGCGGGAGATGACCAGTGCTTGGACCAGGACCATGGACCTTTGTGAGGAAAGTCTGAATCCTGCGGATATTGTAGAGGGCACATCTGCAGGATCGGGCCACAGCAGCGATGTTGGGGGTGCAGGATAGTTGGTCATCAAGGATTACACCCAGGTTCTTCGCAGTTACAACATGGGAAAAGTTAATCCGAGGGGATATTTGTGATCTCTGTCAGCGTTATCAGCTGCTGTTTTGTAAAACAAACACATATAAGCGGCCTCGGAATGAAGGCTGCCATCTGAAGAAACTTTCTTTCTCTCCTCACATGACCCAGATATGCTCTTCGACCCCTGTGACACATTCATGGACTCCGAAATACTTGGAAGTGGTGGAAAGCAGGCACTCCATGACCGCATATGAGCGAGGGCCCATCACAACACTGCTTGCAGTTTTAATTATTATTATTATTATTATTTAATGGTAGACGATCCACAGGGCCATGATTCCTCTGCAGGCCTCCTCTCCCTGGAAAAGAGACCTCAGATCAGATGTGGCAGCTCTGATAGCTGCTCGCTGTGGCTGCTTTGGAAAGTAAGACAGGCTGTTTGTCTGCAGAGAGACACTCTGGGAAGACGGACGGGGCGAGGTGGGAGAAGGAGGGCGCCGCAAAATGAAAATGAAACAGCAAAGTGTTGGACTGTCTGCTGTGACCTTTTGTTAATAGATTTTTGTAAACTTGCTCGTTTTTTGGGGGGTAGAAATGAACGGTAATGACTGTGGCATTCTGATTACAGCGTTTTTGTGTGGAGATGGATCACACTCATATGTACACGCATAAATACTCTAGACACACACACACACAAACTCTAACAATGTATGTCGTGCATGCGGGCCAATTTTCAAAGGAAAGGTCAGGACTGACAATAATTTGAAACCCTTTTTGCGATCTGGCAGTCGTGAAAAATTACCGAGGGATGGAGGAAAAGAGGAAGCAGGGGGAGAATGTGTGCAACAGGTTGGCATGGGACGACATGGAAGCTTTATATCACAATTATCCTGGCCAAATAATTGAGATTTACAATATTATACCGATAAATGGGCTTAAACCCCCTAAAATGGCACTAAAACATACTGGAAATATTTTACATGTTGTTAAGAAAAACAAATATTGTATTTCGTGAAAATTCAAATAATATTATAAGGTGATTTTAACGTCTCCCTTCAAAATACACGATAAATACATTTTTGAAATGTATTTTTTTTTTTTAAATCAGACTATATTAATCACTTCTCTACCATGACAGTAAACTCAACAGCTTTCTCATGTCACTCATGATGCTATTTACAATTATTCCAAGAATGGAAGATTGATTATTGTGAATGTTTTTCATCCTGATAAGTGATAAAATACTGCGTCGTCCCATCCCGATAGCAACAGCAGAAGTAAATGAGCTGAAAAGCCTTCAGTATTTTATTTATTTTAGCGACTTGTGTCAGTCACACTCTCAGGCATGAATCTCATCTTCATTCTGGGAGCGAGACGGTAAAACAGCAGTGAAACAGGGATCGCAGCATCCAGCCGACACGAGACCGACAGCTGTTGGCTGAAAGCATCACGGTCCGTATGGAGATGCAAATAGACCCAACACCACACGGCAGACAGCTGCCAATCCACCCGACACGTCTGTATGACACACCATCATAATCACCGCTTTCTGCATCCACTGGAGCCGTCAACAACACGCCATTACAAAGATCTGAGGTTCAAAGTTCCTTTGTTGTTGAGAAAATACGTGTGGCAGCAGCGGTGGAGCTTTCAACCATATCACATGACCTTCATCTGCAGATGTTGTCAGAAAAAAGTTGTAGTTTTCATGACTTCTTGTCCACGTTAATCTGACAAGATCTGAGGTTGACGATGAATTCTTGTCCTTGGAAACAGCAGAACTAGAACTGGCATAGCAACCTGGCAGACTGTCTGCTGATGAAGATCATGGGACTTGACTGAAAGCTCCAGAAGAGCTACAAATTGGATCCAGTGGTGAGATTACCTCAATTTGCAAATATCATTCATCAGGAGTTGACTTTTGCTAAATGGCAAGATGAAGAGCGGCAGCTGATATTTATTCTAAGCACTTTATGAATATATTTTAAATTCATTTGATTAACAATAGCTCTATAAAGTGTCCAAAAATATGGAAAGATGGTGCTTTGTCTTGTTAGTCCCACCAAGAAAGTAAAATCCAAAGGTAATAATGTTGAAATGTCTCCGGTTAATTGATAGTTGCCCGGTTATTTCCTGATTGATCAACTAAACGTTGCATCTCTCGTAAAATCAAGCGTATGCATGAAGCCCTTGCTGATGAAGTGATTCAGCATCAACAACACATGGAGCTGCAGACAGCCAACGTCCCATCCATTGATATGGAGCATTTGATTGACATGTTTATTACATGGTGCTTCAGATATGAAAGCTGTGTTGACATCATGTCCAAACTGCTTTCCCTCTTTAACACACAGATATCAAAGGCTGCGCTGGAGTCGGGACCCCCGCTGTTACAAATCAGAGCCCGACGTGTCATGTGTTGTATTCTTCCCCGTGTGAATAAGACACCCAATCCTCCGATCCGTCGATTTGAGGAGAAGGCACGCAAACAGACATCATTGTCTCCACTTGTGATCCGCCGTGAGCGTGTCCGTGCTTCTGTTCAAATTGAAAGTGAACGAGTCGGCAGCGTGGTGACGGAGCTCAAACTGCTGCGAATTGTCATCCGTAGGTTGACTTTGTGTTTCTCATCCTCTAGTTTTCAACAAAATCTTCAGGTTGAATAATTCATGCACACATGTGTGTGTGTGTGTGTGTGTCCTAGTTAGCATTTGCTTTGCTGACACCTGCTGGTGCATCCGTGACAAAAGCAATTAGATGCACGGTCCTCCAGGAACCTCGGCACTCTTTCATCCCCAATCAAATACATTTGCTGTGTAGTCGCTCCGTCCCTTCGCTCCTCTCCCGCAGGTTCGAGACCGTAACTTCCAGCTGACAGATTCTCCCATGCTCTACTGCCTTTTGTTGTTATCTGATTAGGTGGAGCGAGAGACCAACCGGGATTCATTTCACTGCTGTCTCTCCTAATTTCATTCCAGGCTGTTTCCCCAAACAATGCCTTGAATCTAAAGCTCTTCTTCGTCTTCGTCTTCTGGTCGCAACACAGAAGCACCAGATGCAGCATCTGTACCTTCGACCGGCATTTTCATTTAACTCAGTGCTGCCGTGAGGCGAGGCAAAGTGTTAAATATGTGATAAATGTGGCTGACATTCACGTTGAACAACCGTTGAAGAGCTCAATACGTTTTCAGCTGCAGAAATATGACAATCTGTTCTGTTTGTCGGTTTGAATCCCATAAACCATACACAGTCACCCAAAAACAGCATGAAGATGTGGTTAAATTAATATAGCCGCTTGTTGCAGGGATGATTCTTTCAATGCAATCTGTTCTTGTTCCAGTGGAGGGGTCTAATTGCTGGATGGTGATGCTTTTGGTAATGAAGTCGTCCAATCTGTGCTGGCACAGGTTTTTTGGAGCATTGACAATCTACATCATCAATCTATTTGGTGTTTGACTTGAAGTGGTCTGATCCCATCCGAGTGTCTTATGACGGTATCAAAAAACTTTAGTATAAACAAAGATTGGCTATTAACTAGGCTATGAGATTTACGATGTATCTGAAATTATTGTAGTATCAGTATCAAATTCTGTTTTTAGAGCTTTTATCGAACATTTTTTCAGCCCCGCACACCAACTTCTTGTTACCTTCTCTTTACATTTAATGTTTGTCTCCTGTTCGTCCTGATGTAAAGTTTTCATCATCTTCCAGTCTTGGCTGTCTTACCTATTAGATTTTTGATACCCAAACAAAAGAAATACCTTTGTTTTTGTGATGGTATCGGTTGTTGTGCATTGTGAGGAACTGCAGGTAATCTACATTATGATATAGTTTCTAATGTTGTAATTGAAGAACTGTTTCAGTCCAGTGATGGTTGGTAGTGGAGGATTTCTGTTATCTAAAATAACATGAACTTCCCAGATGGTGCTGATAAAAACGTTCCAAAAACATGCCTCTCTGAAAGACCGTTGGGACGACTTTAATAAAAAAAACAAGACAAAACCTGTCAAGATCCGAATCCTCTGTGAAAGCCCATCAAGTGCATCTAAACAAATCAAATTGATGATAGGATCAGTGCGCTGCAGTTTAATCCTGCAAGGGCAATAAACACTGCTTATTTTCTTTGCATAATTGGGCCAGAAATAAATCTAACAATCTCTGCCTGACCCCAGACAAACCCCCATGACTGGAAATAAGCTCTTGTGGATTGTAGTAGTGAGGCCTTTGAAGAGTCTTTTTTTATTTCCAGCTCTAATAATGTGGCCCAATAGGGAGGTGTCCATGTGGATTGAGTGTGATGCCTCACACTGAGCCAGGGCCTACGAGGCTTTACAGAGATAACTCTAGAATTGCCGCTAATAAAGCTCTCTCGATTAAACCGTGTTATTGTGTGTGTGTGTATGTGTGTGTGTGCGGTGTGTGTGTGTGTGTGTGACCGAGTGCTCGTCTAATCCTTTCATTTTCATTCACCTCTGGTGGAATTTCCACGAGCACGTCGGGACGGCGGCGCTAACCGTCTGGAAAAGGAAAAAGCAATGAAATTTTGCCAGAAAAGGAAGAAGGAAAGCACACCGCCGTCATCAAGCAAACAGCAGCACGCCTTGTGTTTCACGTCGATTCATCTGCCGGCTCGCAAATGAGCGGGAGCACACGTCGAGAGGGCTTGATGGCTCAATCAGTGCAAGTTAATTACAGTCTCAGCTGGGAAGAGGCGCAGACGGGAAGATGGCCTCGGCGTAGATAGTGGAGCAGCGTTTTCGGGGCTCCACATTAAGTTAGCTGACAGAAGAGGGGGATGAGACGACGTGGCGGTGATGGCATGTTGAAAACACAGCGAGCACAAACAAAGCTGCTCGTTAGCTATTTGCAACTGCGGGGCAGAACTGGCTCACAAAGTGACAACAAGAAAGAATCAAAAGCACATAAAATGAGGAACATCAATAAACAAGGCCTCTGTGTGACCAACGAGGAAGTCATTAAGCTGTGTTGTCTTCCTGGTCAAAGACACGCTCAGGAGCCAGCCAAGTCACGTTTATCTGGGTGGAGTTAAGAGCAAGCGTGGAGAAAAAAGGTTCCTCTTTGGCGATGCCGTTGTGATGCACATTTCTGAAAACGAAATATTTGTCCTCGTGGACTTTCAGAACACGAAAACGGTTTTAAACACAAAGGGTTAAATAAACGTTAGCGCCTGAGTGCCTTTGAGCCGTGTTTCCTCTGTGTGCTACGACTCCCTTCAGATGCACCAGGCCTTCTGTTTCTACACTGGATGTTTCACTGAAGATGGGATGCCATGATTCTGAGCTAATCGCCGTAGCGACGAGTGTGTTACCGTGACATCACTCACCGAGTTATTTCAACAGCAACCACAGTGAGAAGCATCTGCACTTCGTACACGATGTAGTTTACGATGTGGTTTACGACATAGTGTACGATGTAGTGTACGATAGTGTACAACATAGTGTGCGACTTAGTGTACGATGTAGTGTACGACGTAGTGTACGATGTAGTGTACGATGTAGTGTACGATAGTGTATGATGTAGTGTACGATGTAGTGTACGACGTAGTGTACGATGTAGTGTACGATAGTGTACAACATAGTGTACGACTTAGTGTACGATGTAGTATACGATGTAGTGTATGATGTAGTGTACGACGTAGTGTACGACGTAGTGTACGACGTAGTGTACGATAGTGTACAACATAGTGTATGACTTAGTGTACGATGTAGTATACGACGTAGTGTACGATGTAGTGTACGATAGTGTACAACATAGTGTATGACTTAGTGTACGATGTAGTGTACGACGTAGTGTACGACGTAGTGTACGATGTAGTGTACGATAGTGTACAACATAGTGTACAACTTAGTGTACGATGTAGTATACGATGTAGTGTATGATGTAGTGTATGATGTAGTGTACGACGTAGTGTACGATGTAGTGTACGATAGTGTACAACATAGTGTATGACTTAGTGTACGATGTAGTGTACGACGTAGTGTACGATGTAGTGTACGATAGTGTACAACATAGTGTATGACTTAGTGTACGATGTAGTGTACGATGTAGTGTACGATGTAGTATACGATGTAGTGTATGATGTAGTGTACGACGTAGTGTACGACGTAGTGTACGATGTAGTGTACGATAGTGTACAACATAGTGTATGACTTAGTGTACGACGTAGTGTACGATGTAGTGTACGATAGTGTACAACATAGTGTATGACTTAGTGTACGATGTAGTGTACGATGTAGTGTACGATGTAGTATACGATGTAGTGTATGATGTAGTGTACGACGTAGTGTACGACGTAGTGTACGATGTAGTGTACGATAGTGTACAACATAGTGTATGACTTAGTGTACGATGTAGTGTACGATGTAGTGTACGATGTAGTATACGATGTAGTGTACGATGTAATGTACGATTAGTCAGGGTTGAGTGAATAAGAAATTGTGCTCCCTATTGACAGTATGACTATTTTTTAAAAAGGTGGGTTTGTGCTGAAGTTGATGTTTTCTGGCCAATCAGTGGTCTGCAGTGTTTTAACGTTTGCTCACGAGAATGCAAAGATAGCCGTTTTAATGTGCAGTGAACCAACCTGAAAATCTACTGGTCCAGACTACAGACTCCAGGTTTGAGTTTCAGGTTTGGATAAATGCTTTTAATTGGCTGGACTGTCCCACACACAAGACTGAGTCCCACTGTGATGGTTTGGACGGGCTTCAAACAAAAATCTTGCATTAATATGCGTTTGATGATATCCGATAAAACCAATTTGGCCCAAATGAATTCTTGTATCAGCATATAGAAATTAATAGGAGGGCACCAGATGGTTCCATAATTTGATTACGAGCCTGTCGAAGCTCCCCTCTGTTTACGATTTGATGAGGATTTTTGTTCAGTTTTATTGGCACCAGCGTTTCCTTGTATATTTTATTTTATTAGCATAGTATTTGGAATGAGATAAAAAAAAAAATCATATTTGCTCATCAACGGCAAGTTTATGGCACTATTAACTAATATATATCTAAATGGAAGGACAGTTATTCAATCTGATTTCTGTGGCACCCAGATGCAGGAATTATGACACACTTATGCAGATGTTTTATCTCCTATGCCCAAAGCAAATAAATAAATGCAGCAAAACATAATTTACAAATATTTCCACGTTGAAAGGGATTTGAAACTTGATGTAAAAGCATCAACAGTTTGAAATCAAACCTAAAATATCATACCTAAGAGCTTGACTGTACTTGTGTGTATTTCTGTGACTAAATGCAAACAGCTTTAAATCCCTGGCGAGGAGCGGCGGGTGCTTTGAGTCCCACTCAGCCTTTAAAGTCACCATCACAGAGGATTTCACCATCAGTGCTCTCTGAATCAGCAGCTGGCTCCGCTGCCGTGTCAAGACGACACCACTCAAATCACTGCAGGGCACAACATGAGCAACACTATTGATCTTTTTTTTGCCACACTGCGAGACAAAGTAGTTCAACCAGACCCGGCCGGAGCTGAAAACTGCCTCAACACCCTCCCGTCTCTCACGGTGTCTTATCTGATGTCCTTGTGTTGAAATTGGACGTTTTGAGAGAAAACTCGACCAGGGAGTTTGAGACTTTCACACTTCCAGGGGGTTGATGAAAAAGTCGAGCAGCGCGACCTGCTAATTACAGATGTTCAGCTAAGATAATGCGACCGTGCTAAGCCCGCTGCTCAGTCTTGTGTGAGCGCGTTCTGTCGCATTCAACCTTCAAAATGAAGAATTTATGCTCATGATTATACGATGGTGTACAGTTTCTTGACCTCACGCCGGGCCTCGCTTAAACTCACTGCATGGAACAAGTTTCTCTGCTTCCATGACGTCCCACGCTGGGGTTCCACTAACCAGAAGGACCGGCTGAAAGCTCTGCCATTGGCTGGCATCAACAAGGCCGTTCTGGGCTCATTAAATCCCCAGATGGCGAGGGCACGGGAGCAACGCAGGAGGGAATAGTATTATTACCCAGCAGGGTGAACCGTGGACCAAATGGTGTCCTGATCTGGTTCGGGACCACCAAACCACGTCAAAGCCACTTCTAGCCGTGAGTTCATCTGCTAAATGATTTATCTCGCTGGCTGTTTTCAGCATTGGTGTGTGGGGAACACAGTGAGAAAACAACAAGCCTGGTGGAAAGAACAGGTGTGCAGATTCAAAGCACAGTGGCAGCTAATGAAGAACTTAGACATTATAACATGGACACAACACTGAACACATTTGTATTACTACTATATCCTTGGATCACCATAACCACCTGCTGGGCTTCCAGACTTCAGGACCATGTTGACTCATCAGCTTCGGATGCTTGTTTTCTCCTCTAAAGTTTAGAGTTTTCAGAGTTTGGACAACATGGAAGAAGGTGAAAAGAGGCTCAGTATTATTTTCCTTCATCGTATCTATCAAAGACATCTTCACTGGAAACCTTCTACTTGTTGCAATCACCACTCTATCACAGTGACCCAAAGAATGTGAACACAATCAATCTTGCGGTGCGATCCCAGCAGCATCGGGCCGAGGCGCCGCCGCTCCTTTACCCCTGCACCCTGGCTCGGCGTATGACGTTACACCTCGGCACAGTGAAGGAGCTCGTAGCTCACCATCGCTGTGAACACAGCGAGCAGAAATGTAGAATCAGGCAGTCTAAGCAAATATAGAACAATCCTGAATAATACAATTATACAAAACTTAGCTCATCCGGAAAAACAAGGTGCTTTAGATAAGTGAACTACCTCAGTGGACAGAAGAAAAGCCTTTTTCTCAGGTGAGGAGGAAACTTTAACAACTCAGAGAAGTTCCTCCTTAAGTGAAGGTCTACAAGCTACCGTCAACAAGTGCACCATCAGCAGGGGAACCTGCTTGCCCTTGATTCATAAAGCAATACATTTTATCAGAAATTGGGTCAGCACAACATTTTAGCCCTTATCTCAGCTTAAAATCCATATCCATAAATCCAGGCCCTACCCTCAAGGACATACTGACCTCATATGTTGGACAGATGTCTCACCTTAATAGTGTCAGAACTGAAAATGCTCATTGCAACGATGGAGGAAGAAACACACGATGTGAGTGGTGTGTACAGTGTGAGAGAATTTGCAAACAGATGTAGGCAGCGATCCGACTGTTAGAAAGGAAGAGCTGTTCCAACGGTGCAGATGGCGTTGGCAGGGACAACATATCATCCAGAGACCCTGCTGTTTCTCACAGCCTACCTCACCTCCCACTTAACACCACCCTCACAAGGAACGCTGCTCCATCAATAGAGATGAAGGTGACAATGTTCTGTCTGATTTCAGATTTCACTAAAAGTTGCACCAAAGTAAGAAATCACTCCGCATGTTTGACCTCCAGTCTGAGCAATTTATCCAGCTCCTCACAAATTCCCTCCAAAGACAATCAGAACCGCATTTCTCTTTCTTTTCTTTTTGGCAGTATGAAGACGTCTGAAAAGCAGCAGAGACTTTGGGTACAGGAGAGACTCATAAAGCACAGAGAAAAATGTTTGGCTCCCTTATTATCTGTGACAAGCATGACAGCTGGGGAAAGTGAGAGCTTTATGAGTAATAGGATGAAGAATAGAGCTGGCCCTGCCGCTGTGATTAGTTTATATTTGCCAAGCTTTAGATGTGTCAGCGGCTCTTTTTTTTTTGCATCTCACTTTATCACTTTTTCCAAAATGGGCACTGGAGCTGTTTTGAAGAGACTCAGTTACCCAGTGGAAATGTGAAAAATCAAATCAATCACATGGAAATACATTGATTCGTCCTGCTTGCTTAATGGCCTATCTGGGGGGGGGGTACTCACCTTGGAATCTTAAAATACACTTTGAGGGCTTAAAACTCAATCAATTCTGGAATTGATACCAGATTAATACAAAAAGGATTCCGGCTTTGATATTTGAAGATTTTTGTAAGAATTACATTTTGGCGATTGGATTATGAGCTTCGCTCAGAAACCTCGTTATTGTCAATAAACCTGGAAAGCGCCGCCCCTCTTCTGGTTAAGCGAGGCATTACACTGATGGATTCGCTAGGTCGTCTATTCAAGTGATCAGCATCTTCACTTGATCTTTAAAACTTGAGCGGCTACAACCTCCGACACATAGATTAGCATGTGATTATATCAGATGCTGCAGATACCTAGAAATATGATTTGTCCCTCAGTAGATGAATAATTGATGTGTGTTATCTATTGCACATTATTTATAGAGACATCTATTACATCTGCAATGAATACTAAATATTTCCTGGATACATAAACCATTAGTTTGGTTTCATTGGGATCTCATTCCAATTATATCCAATTGCTGCTGCATCTTAATTTTATAGAAAATTAAGCTTCAGTATTTTTATATAAATAATGTAATAGAAACAAAATGAGGTGGTTACTGCAGCAGCTTTCTCTTGAGCTCCTTCTTATTTGGAGAAGTTTGTCTCACAAATAGCTTTGAGATGATTTCTCTTATTGAGCCTGCATACAAAAGGTCTTGGATGGAAAGTCCTTCGTTTTAGTGGTGGTTGACTTCGGTTCTCATCAAACTTCTTTCATAAATGTTGTTAGATCTATACGGTTCAATAACTTAACAGGTTCAGTCTGAGATCTTTATCAGGCCTTTTGGAAGTTCCTTCAATGAAACCAACCTGTGAAGGATCCACTGAAGACTAAACCTCTACAATAGCGCCTTGAACAGGATCACCAGGGCCTTAAACTTGCATTCTCTCTGCTGGCCACAAGGGGGCGACTCCTCTCTGGTTGTATAGAAGTCTATGAGAAAATGGTCCTACTTCTCTCTTGATGTATTATCTCAGTAAACATTGTAAACATGAGTTTATGGTCTCAATCTCTAGTTTCAAGTCTTCTTCAATCCAGCATGATGTTCATTTAGTACATTATTAGCATTACCATGCTTACTAAGATTGCTGGGTAAGCACAGTTTTTATACATTGATACTTTTCCTATTAGTGATATCTGGCTGATGCTTGATTAATAATCAGTTCCCAATTAATTACTTGTACTTCCACATGAAGAAATGCTGCAAATGAATAGAACGTTTTCTTCTAGTCAAGAGGCTTTAGATGTTTTTTTCTGATCCCATGAACAGGAAGTGATTCTGTTGCTTTGGCTCGTACGGAAGACCGTCAGCAGCCTTTGAAGCTGCATATGATGCGGAAACTTGCCAGTGAGCTGGCAACATTCCTTTATTTATTACTTTCCATTTCTGATGTGCAAAAAGAAAAGGTGTGTGTGTGTGTGTGTGTGTGTGTGTGTGTGTGTGTGTGTGTTGATGTGTGAACTTCAGGTAAGTGAGGAGAAAACAACGTCTTCTTCCCTGATTCTCCTGAATGAATAATGGAGCTCTGAAATGTTGCTTTCAGCTGCACACGGAGACACACAGATACTTATAGTTATGATGTGATGGAAAGTAACTACGTACATTTACTCTAGTACTGCACTGAAGTGAAATGATGACTTACTTCTGCTACTCCACCACATCTCAGAGACCAATCCTGACGTTTATTTGATAACTGAAGTTACATTACAGATTCAAATGAATAATACAACAAATAAAAGCTGATGTATTATTGATAGAGAATAAGAGGAATTCACCAGCTGGCAGCGTGTGATGTCATATAAATTAAACATTAAAGTGATGTAAAGATTAATGCACCAAATAATTATCAAACAATAATATAACATATGCATTGTTCTAAAATTGACCATTTTGCTTAATGAGTACTTTTACTTTTGGTATCTTCAGTATTTTTTTTAAAAGTTAAAAGTAGACGCTGTATTTCTGCACAGTGGTACGGTATTGCTTATTTTATGTTAAAGATCTGAGTTCCCTTTCCATCACTATACACATATTATATGTGCAATTTTGGCATTTGAAGATGTGCTTCATAAAATTAAAAATTATGATTTAATATAAATGAACACAGTATGATAAATGCTGTGACACTTAAAAAAAACTACATTTTAGCATTACAGTTAACTATTGATCTACAGTCTAATGCAACTTGCTCTCATAAAATCTTGATATTGTTGCTTGATATTGATTTCAACCATGCTTCTTTGTATCCTCAACCTCCTCCTCGCTCCGCCGAGCAGCACGAAGAACTGCTATTTACATAATGATGGAAGAGCTCCATTGATTTCAGGTCACACAAGACCGGGGGTTGGGAGAAATATGAAATAAGAAGGATGAGATGTGCCTTTGATGGATGCCCTCTCATGTGGATTGTTGAAAGTCCTTCTGGGAAACGTAGTTAATCACTAAGTCTGGGAGATGGAGCCAGACAGGCAGACGGAGACAAACCAAGAAAGTAAATTAAAAAAATGACTCCATGAAAAATGATCATGTCTTCAATTCCTTTCTCTGTTATATATATTTATAAATACACCTTTGACATGTTAAAACATGGAAATTTTTACATTATTTTTTACCTTTTGATATACTTAATGATTCTTGGAATAATTGTAAAAGTATTTGGGCTCAAGCGATGATGAAAATATTCAGTATTTGCAGCCGAACCTCGAACACCGATGAAGTGTTATTAAAACAACTTGTTTTAATCTGCTGTATGAAGTTATTCCACTTACTAAGGTCTCAGCGATCTGTGAGAAACATCATTTATTGCATTAGTGTGAAGAATGGAGGAAAATACCTGAGCGAACCACTGGAAAATGTGATTAAGTCCCGTGTAGTGCTTCAGATTGATGTCAGGACATTACTCACAGAGACGCCGCCGCTCCATCACGCCTTTTCTTTATCCGCCTCTTAATTGGAAGGAATGCGCCTTTTAATCTGACAAGCTGTCTTCTGTTGAGCTGTCAGCTCTGACTGTGTGCTCTCTTAATGCTGAACGACACTGCAGACACCTGGTGACGCACGCCGGCGAATGGAGGCTGGCAGCTCGTCGGCCGCCTCCCGATCGCCTCGCCGCTCGACTGCAGCGTCTGCACTGCTGTCGTGACTCGACGAGTTGTAGCGATTAGCAAAGACGGATGAGTGAAGTCGGTCAGAAGTGATGGAATATACTGTAGAAACCATCCCTTTGTTATAAATGATGGTGACAAAGTAACAAATCTATCACGTCAAAGAAGGTGTTATCAAAGCCAAAGAAGTAGCTTTAACAAACGACGCTAGAATTATTACAGCAATTAATTTGAATAAATCTAAAATCGTGTCCAAGTCATGCTTTAGACCACGTCCATAATTAAAATGCTAATCCTACTTAGTTCTTGATTCAGAGTTAGAAACCGAGGGGAAGGGAACACATTGATACTGACTTTATACAATCTTCTTTATACAATCTACAATCTCAATTAAGGCGGCGCGGCTGTTTCCCTCAAAGCAATCAAACATTAGCCATCAGAGGAGCTTCATTAATCTGCACAACATCATATTTCTGTCTGTTATGCAAGCTAATTACAAGCAGACCTGCTCCTTATTGCATTTTAATGATAACTCTGCTATTTTTTCTAAGGTCTTTAACATCTTTTCTTTGTCCGGAAATGGAATGGACTCTTTCTGTCATTTTATTTAAAAAGAAAAAAAGATTAATGAAGAAAGAAGAATATCTGTGTGATTATTTAATAATTAGAATAGTAATTAGTTGCACCCCTCAAAAACAATGCATGAACTTTCAACCAACAGCAACCAACAAACAAGCAACTAACCAAACAACAAACAACCAACCTTCCAACCAACAAACAAACAAACAACTAACCAACCATCCAACCAACAAACCAACAAACAACAACCAAACAACAAACCAACAAACAAACAAACAACAAACAACCAACCATCCAAACAACAAACAACCAACCATCCAACCAACAAACAAGCAACTAACCAAACAACAAACCAACAAACAACAACCAACCAACCAAACAACAAACAACCAACCAAACAACCAACAAACAAACAACTAACCAAACAACAAACCAACAACAAAAAACCAACAAACAAATAACCATCCAACCAACAAACAAACAAACAAACAAACAAACAACCAAACAACAAACCAACAAACAACAACCAACCAACCAAACAACAAACAAACAACAAACAACCAACCAACCATCCAACCAACCAACAAACAAACAAACAAACAAACAACCAACCAAACAACAAACCAACAAACAACAAACAACCAACCAAACAAACAACCAAACAACAAACCAACAAACAACAACCAACCAACCAAACAACAAACAAACAACAAACAACCAACCAACCATCCAAACAACAAACAAACAACTAACCAACCAACCAAACAACAAACCAACAAACAAACAAACAACTAACCAACAAACAACTAACCAACCAACCAAACAACAAACCAACAAACAACAAACAACTAACAACTAACCAAGAAAAAACAAACAAACAACTAACCAACTAACCAACCAACCTACCAACAACCAACCAACCATCCAACCAACCAACCAACCAACCAACCAACAACTAACTAACAACCATCCAACTAACCAACAACCAACCAACCAGTATGACTCTTGACACATTGTTGTAAACTAGATTTCTTCACTTCTTTGTGATCACTTCTTTCTACTCGTTAAATATAATGGGCCACATTACTAGCTATGAAAACCATCCATTCATGTAAACAGCCACATGGGGGACATACGGTGGAATTGAGACGGTGACGATAAAGAAGGAAACACAAGAGACAAGGGGATTGAGGGTATTAATTAAGGAGGATGTTCAGTCTACCTGCACTAGGTCGAGATGTTTTCAACAACACCATTAATCATCATTTAATCCCAACGAAGACGTGAGGGAATCGAGCCATTGACCCTCGGTGTGATGGGAAACAACCTTTGGGATGATTATCTCAGAGTGTGGACTCAATCCTTCATTTCTCATCTTGTTTTGTTCATCTTTAGATCATTATTGGGTTAAAGGAGTGGTGTTGCTTTCCGAGCCACTACGTTCACACGCCAGCGATCTCTCACAGTATCACAGATGATTAAAGACACGTCGAGGTCAAACCTGCCATCAGTCTGACACAGCCAGGTTAGAGAACTCCATCAAGCCGAACAATCACACCTTTTTGTCTTTTGTTTTCCAGGACTGCCGCTCGCTGGTCCACATGTTCAGATGGGAGTCGGATGACGATCCTCACGTTTGTTCTTCAGATGACCCTACTTGTGACAACCAGCGGAGATGATAAGCATCACGCTGTAACAAGTGAGCGTCGGACGGGTAACCATCAAAGAAACATGGGTTTGATCACGCTTCAAAAACATCCCTTCTTCTCTGTATTCACTGTTCACAGAGATAACTTCCATCCATCTATTTGAATGCATATTTAGTAGAAATGCTGAGGAAAAGAACTAACGTTTAACTATTTTAGAAGCGTTTTTTCTTCTTGACTAAGGTGGGAAAGTTTGTAGATCAAAACAATTTTAATATAGCAACGTGCAATGAAAATGGACTAAATGAATATATCATGACGCACATGGAACATGTGACTTAAATATTACTCAAACTTCTGCTTTAGACCAAGATGGTGTCAGATGAAAACATCAGATTTGAACAATGATCTCACATTTCATCGTCACATCTTCACATTTTTTGCCGGTATAACATAATAATTATAATAATATGTTGAATTTATAAAGCACCTTTAATGGAACCTAAGGAATCTTTACACAAATAGAAAAAAAAAAAACAATTCAAATTATTATTCAAATTTATCATTAATAAGTTGTGTTGTAATTCAAACTTAAAAATTCCATTTTTCAAACACTGCTGTTACTGTAAGTGATTATGCTGTTGATTCAGTTACACATAACTGAGACGCCACGAGTCACTCCCTTATTTTCTATCTCTAAATGCTTCTCATCAGGGATCAGAGTTTGAATTTGATTTGTTTATGAAGATATATAGAGTGTCTCCGAGGCAGCATCTCATCAAAAGTCTTGTATCTTTAGCAGCCGCGTATCATGAAACCCAACCTGTAGGGAGACGTTATGTAAGTCATCCAACTCCGCCACTTCTGAGTTATCTATTCAATTTGAATGCAGTCATTTTGACTTTGACATAATTTGAGGGTAGCACCAAGGACTATTGTAAAACAGAGACTTTAAATGTATTCAGTTTAAATGCAATCTCAGACCTTAATTATGTTTTCATTCACTCCAAACACTGAGGACTTCTACTTAACTTCAGCCCTTTTTAAATGTTTTTCTTCGGTCTGAATAGGTCCGTTATCTCAACTCCAACATTTATGGAAGTCCTTTTTTTTGAAATATTGAGGGCAGTGATTTGCCGGCAGGGCCCCGACACCGATATTAAATCAAACCCTCTGAAGATTAGAGAGACACAGCAGGTGCTGAGGCAGAAAAACAGTGGGGCGCGACACGGCCAGCCGTCTAAATGGAGCATGGAATCGCCTAATTGACTCTGGAAATACCGTCCGAGTAGTGATGTATGCAGATGACGCCGCTCAGCTTTTCAGCAAGAGTGGAGCTTTTGGGTCTAATGTGCAGTTTTATACTCATGTGATGTGTTTGAGTCCCAACACTTTTAACAGGATGTAGCGGCTGATTGTGTGACAATTTACGGTTATCCGATAATATACTATAGCCGTTCATTTTTTCCCTTCAAAGCCAATGAGGGCAGAATCTGTCCAGCGTACGGCTGTGCAGATCGATTTTTTTTCTGGCCCCGATCCCGATGCAAGTACACTTTAATATTGAGAGTTGTATTTAAGTGTTCATTAAATATGCGTCTGATAGTAGTTACTCATCCATCCATCCATTTGTTGGAGTGTTCGCCAACAGCAGGTTTACAAGCTCTGTTCACTCCTAAAATCAAAGAATTGTGGGATGAAAGGTCAAAATGATGGCTGTTTTGGATGTTTATTCCACGGTTCCAGTCATTGATTGCCCTCCAAAGAAAGTCAACCACCAAAGTCAGTCGACTTCATTCCCTGCGGATCGCTAACGGGCGGGACAAACTTTCACCGCTATTTATCAACTTGTTAATGAGATATTTCAGTTCTCTCCCCTTGACGTTGGATGTGAACTCCCTTTTCTAACTGTTGAAATGATCGCTGTGTTCTGCGGCTAGGGAACTGCACTTCATTTGCTTTGTGTTGAGTATGGCAGTATAAGCCCATAGGTGCCATTACTCAAAGTCACTGTGCTCGTTGGATTACTCCTGTGTGACAGATGGGACCTCTGTAATAAACAGGAGCTATTATTTATGGAAATGACTTCACGGGCAATTAGCACGATGCGAGCGTGGGCTGAGAGTCATCCAAAGTAATTTTATTCTCTGAATCACAGTAAACAATAATGCTTTTTTGCCGTCACTCCAAAAAGGGACATGAACTTGGTTGTCATTGCAGACCACGAATTACATCTGCGTATTGTTTGTGACTTGTGTATTTCAAAATGATATTGGAGGTGTCTGTAGATATAATGTCTGACTGCACATCTGTCTGTGACCTGCAGGCCTGGAACAGTAATCAAGTGCTTCACAGCTAATCAACTAAACGTATGCTAAAGTGTGGAAGATAAAGGGAACACTAAACACCATAATAAAGGACAAAAAAGGTGATTATGTTCCCAGAATGTGAGGCTAATTTGCCTTAAAGCCAGCTCAGTTCAGCCTGAATATCCAGTTTAAATAAAAAAATTTAATTCGATTTTTAAATGTCAATATTTCATAAATATTGTTGTATTTTTGGAAAACGCAATGACTCATATCTGCCGACCCTCCTCAGATTGCACTTTGGATACCGACGTGATGTCATTGCTCCTTTTATAGAACCAGGACCCCCAACAGCACCGAAGTAATCTAAAGCAAACAGCAGGACGTAAACATCTGCACAGTGATGTAATGTAACAGACGACTCATCAAGTCAGCGAGGCATGTTCAGCCCTATAGATCTCACTCCTTTCATGACATTTCGTCCGCTTCTACAGATCAATAACTGAATATATGCTGAGCTTTACGGCCTGTTTCTGAGGGGAACGCTTGTTTTCAAAGATAAGGCCAGCTGGCTGCCTGTAGCTCTAATTGAGGACATGTTTTAAACATACCGAGGACTTCAATCGCATCGAGCGTGGAGACGAGCAGAGCCAAGTTGTCACTCAGCTGCAGTCTGATTCGGATAATTACCATCTGCTTCTGCAAATGGAGTTTGGCGAAGATTGTGATACCACGTCAGTATCGCCATGGACGTCCACTGCCTGGTTTGAAGGTTTTTATACCCTCCAATTTTAAATAAATACTGCATTCAAAGTGTGATTATGAGACACTCTCTCCTTGTCGTCTCCAGAGGTTTAAACTGCTGTTTCCTCCGGTCATCTCCTGGTCATCTCCAATGACTCAACTATTGTTAAATCTTCAATGATATTCACAGTTAATCAGAATCCAAACCCAAAGATGTTTAATTGTCTATAATAAACAACAGAGAAAAGCTGCCAAACCATTTGAGAAGCTGGAACCAGAGGGTGCCTTATGTTTTTTTTTGCCAATCAATTAACAGACTAGTCATTTAATTAAAAAATATCCATTAAAACATCTAAAACCATCACCCAGTGTGTTCCAAACTATTGTTATTTTTGTCAATTTACCACTCAATATAGTACAAAGAATGTTAATTTATTTAATTAATCCTAAAATCTAAATGGATACATGCTCAAATGCAAATATGTTTAATAAAACTACAAGCAATATGAGCTTCATCCTCCACGAGCAACCATCTGTCTGATCTCCAGAATCCAGAGGTCAGACGTAATAACTAAAATGTGCTGAGGGGAAAGAAGCAAACGGCAGCTGTGATTTCAGATGTGAAGGAGGATAAACTCCCTGTAACTCTGTTGCCATAACGATGGAGAGATGATGCCAGCATTAAAAACCGATGAAGCCTGTTTGGTGGACGCACAAGACGTCTCTAATTAATACGGTCCATGTTCTTGTACTTGTTATGCACAGGGCTGAAGCAATACGTTGAATAATTGCTTAGTCATTCAGAAAAAAAATACTATTTACTACAATTGATCGACCGTCTCAGTGATTTTTAAAGCAAATACCCGAACATGTTTATGGCTGCAGCATTTAAATGTCTTAAATTATTCTCAAGTGAAGCTTTATAGGTTTTGGACTGGTGGATGGACAAAACTATATTTATAACTAACTAAAAGAATAATAATATTTGATTAATTATTATTTATATTTATTTTATTTGGACATGTCACAACATTAATTTATTGATTTTATTGTGACTACATTTGGAAAATGCACATAACCATTAGAATCCAATAGAATTGGCTGAATCTGATGTTTTGTGAATGAAACCATTAATCAATGAAAGGTTCATTAATAATGATAATACTGAGCTGCAGCCTTAGTACTGGTCTTACTGGTTTCATCTGTCCAGTTCTTGTTTTTTCGGGGGAGAGCAGCCACAAACTCTAAAACAGCTCTTGTTTTTTTAACCTAGGCCTAATTAACGACGTCTCATGTTCTTATTTTTATGGAGCGATGACAGGAAGGCGGCGTCCTTGGAGGAGCAGATCTCTTTCATCATTCTGCCACGTTAGTGAAGGAGTGCAGCCAGCTTGGAGGCTCGGTGTGGGTTGGCATGTTGGCATGGTGGCATGTTGCCATGGCGACTGGGTCCCACGCCGAGCGTGCCCAGTGTGGTCCCGCCGCTGACAACATGGCCCTCACTTCCTGGAGGAATCTGGGCCCCGCCCCCTGGTAGCGCTGAAGAGGATGGAGGACATCGGGGAAGTTTGAGTCCAAGAAACTTTTAATTGAGGTTAGAGATTCAGCATTCGAGGGGGCTGAGAAGAGCAAACTCCTGAATCTGTGATCAGCAGTCAAGTGTTTGAAGAAGTCATGGAATCTTGTTTATGATGTGATTTATTGCCCAGTAGACTCATATTGGAGGTAGATTCTGGAGGTTTGTGGCTCTGCTGCTCTCTCTGAGAGTTCAGGATCTTTCCAGCGTTAATATCTTTGTTAAAATAGATGCGCTATAACATTTGATCATGTTGTATATAGGTGTATATTATGTACCTTTGTATTTACCATCTTTCATTTACACATTCTGTGGTCAATCTTATAGAAATTTGAAATTTGTGACAATAAATTAATAACAGGCTTTACTTTTGATACATTTTACTTGTTTTATTTTTTATTTTTCTTGGTACTGCAGAAACGTTTTCCTTTAAAACCAGATGATAGATTTATTTTTTTGTGACAAACATTATATCTGACACACGTAAAGAAAAACGCCAGAGCAAGAGATAATGATAATAATAATAATAACGATAATAGCCTGCTTGTCTTTGTCTTCTCCAGTGACAAACACAATAAAGTGACAGGTTCAGTCTCTCTGAAACCAAACCAGCTGCCTCTGGATGGAATGACAGTTTGCTTCAAACCCCTCTGATGTATTCTGGGTCGGCTCCAAACAACACAAAAACAATCTCACACATCTCATCTCGCCTGGAATGTCTATCTGACAAGGGAAATACATATACAGGTAGCGAAATCTTTGAATAATTGTTCAGTGAGCTGGACGTCTCACACCTGCAGATGTTTTGTGATTTTATTCCCGGCACTGAATATCTTGTTTCTTGGAATGAAGCCCTTTAAATTAAGACTTAAATCTAAACTCCTGTTCTCTCCCCCCCCTCTCGGGTCTTGTCGGCACAATTTCACGGTTTGTTAAACACTGTTGTTTCCTCTCAGGGTTGCTGGTAAAAAAGGGAGGAAGGGAAGACGATATGGATTGATGTGAGAGATAGGTTGTGTTTCTGTGTAATTGATGACGAGCACCTGACTCTAACTTTGTGCAACAACTTGCTTTTATAGAAAAAGTGCAGTTTTCACGGTCAGTTTTAGATCATAAGAAACATATTTTACTGCATACTTGTTGAACTCCCAAGCTTAAGCCTTTGACATTTTGGGGAAAAAAATCTTTTTTTGACTCAAAGCCCCAAAGATTTTGATTTTGCAATATAAAGACAGAGGAAAGTAGATAATCCTCATATTTTATGCTCGTTTATCATATTTTTTCATCCTATAGTGTGTTGATTAAACGTGAAATCTGTTTCTAAACGATATGGATTGACTTCTTGATTAGTCTGCTTATTGTTGCAGCCTTAATACTGTATACTCTATGTTTTGAAGATATGATAACATGTACTTTCTCATCCGGTTTTCTCATGATTACACACCAGACTGATCATTCATTCAAACCTGGTTAAAAGACAAAATATGTCACAGTTAAAGTTCCATGTCAACACATGAAAGTGAATCTGGGAAACAGATGCTGAAGGAATCCTGAGAGGAGTTTTCTTTTTCATTGTTCGGGGACTTATTCATAAATTCTGTTTTAATGTTTTCAGGGAAGTGACAGCCTCAGGGTTGCTGTGGAACAAACTAAAATAGCTTTCTCAGATGCAGACAAATTGTTTTGTGGGAAGAAACGCTGAAAAGAAGCACCGATGATGCATTTGTTAGTGGCGAGATACTGTAGTCAGCATGTCGAACATGTTTATTCCCCGGAGAGAGAATCACAGTGAGTGGGCTGTAATATTCTCCCTTTTCTCTGATTGTTAATGATTCATGTATTTGATTATCAACATGATTGATGATTGGATAATCCTGGTGATATAGAAACCCATGCTGTTTTGTTCCCTGGAATTAATATTGCGTTTATTAAGTAGATTCTGATTTAGGGGAAATTATGCTAATCTTGCCATGCTCTCATTTAAAATTCATATTCAATTTTACATTATAATAAGATAACTTAAAGGAGCTTATCTTTACAGCCATGAATCTTAGTAGTGAACATTTTACTGTAAATGTGAAAGAACAAGTCACAGCTGTCGTGTGTCGTTTCTGCTGAAGAAAACCCAACGCTTCCCTGTTTTGCTGTGTTAAATTAAAACCTTTAAAATACCAGAATATGGTTGTGTTTAGCAGTGTGTGTGTGTGTGTGTGTGTGTGTGTGTGTGTGAGTTTTGGCAACCAGTCAGTTGAGATTACAAACCTACATTCACTACAGCTGAAGCCTGTTTTTGCCACATTGATGTTGGAATTAAAACGTCTACTTAACTGTGCCAAATGAAATGAGAACCTGGATGAGAGTTTGTTCAGGATTAAAAAACAACAAAAAAAAACTAGCTGGCAAACCAGCAGGAAGGTGAATCCAGCAAACGCTGCTGCCGTCTTCCCGGATGAGTCTTGGTTCGACTCTTGCTAAACCTGCAGGGAGGAAGAGAGAGCAGCAAAAAAGATTTTATTGTGAAGAATTTATCGGTAAAGTGTTTATTCACCAGCTCCACTTTGCCCGTGGAATATATCCGATCACCAAACGAGTGTAACCGCAGCCTTGGAGTGTGTACAGTGTGTGTCTCTGCACATCCATTCAGCCTCGTGTGCACTGAACAGATGCCTCAGACAACGTCCTCCAGGCCTCCTCTGCTGCCCACATTGTTAGCGCCAACACCACTGCATAATCAGCTGTTAAATCTATGGTCTACCATTTGGAATAAAAACAATCCATTCAGTCTGTCAGCCGTAGGCCTGCATAGAAATTGACCAATGGGAGCCATTGCTCTGAAAGGCTGCCATTGGCTGGTACGCTCCATCCAATCCCCTCATCTCCCCTGCTCCTCATCATCCCACCTCGTCCAATCGTGGAACACTGAGGGGAGGGGTTTGGTTTGGTTGGGGGGGGGGGGGGGGGGGGAATGTTGACCATAGCTTTAATTCTTCTAAAAATGAAACGGGCGTCTCCGGGGGGGTCAAAGTATTGTATTCATAACAACATGGTACTGTAATGTTGGTGTGTTGTATTTGAGGCGTGAGGGTCACATTGTAGGTTTCAACATGATGATGGAGCTGCAGTACAGACGCTTACATAATAGTAAGAGTATGAGCATTGCTAGCGGAGCTCTGCTAAGCTGGCGAGCTAAATGCTAACACCAACATGCCGATATGTTTGTGAGTTACAGTTAAAGACGACGCTAACAGGCGGATGTAGTTTACTATAACGTTCCCATCTTAATTGAGCCTGCGTGCTAACATTAGCTAATTAGCACTGAACACAACAAGCAGCTGAGGCTGATGGGAATGTGATTAGTCTATTACACCTGCGGCTACAACTGCTCTTCATATCACGCTTTAGTCACCTAGATGTAAATACATAAATGGATATTGGAGCCCTGCAGTGTGAGAGATATGAATTATTACATGTTCGTCTTCAGCTCCAACACTCATGCAGTTTGTTTTGTGTGTATTTCCCTACAATGTGATTAGTTAAGCAGATTTTTTGACCAGGAGTTGGCGCTAACAGCAGTCAGGGGATCTATTGCAAAGAGATCTTTTTAAACTGTTATTTGAAGTAAAATAAGTATGCAATGTTTATGACATTATTATTTGAAAATTGAGAGTGATAAATGTTGCATTTGAAAGCACCCATGCTGATTTTATCATCTCGGCAGCCTGATTGTTCTGTAGTGGCCCATCCTCCTTGTCAATTAAGTGGTTTAATGTTCAAAAGCGTTGAGGAGCCTCATGAGTGGAGCAATTTAACCCAGAATCCTGATTAAAGCTAATGGTAATTGTTATGCTTCCCTATGTCATAAATATTAATTTGTCAACACAGTGGAGTGGACTGCAGAGATTAACAGCTCTTAAAGAATTGTTGGGAGCTTTACTTTTCTTAAAAAATAGCGCCAACGTGAGATTTGTAGTTTATTCCCAGGACATTGTTTAAGGCCTTGCGATAGACTGGCGTCCTGTCCAGGGTGAACCCTGCCTTCGCCCAATGACAGCTAGGATCGGCTCCAGCCCCCCCGTGACCCTAAATACAGTATAAGCAGTAGACAATGGATGGATGGATGGATGGATGGATGGATGGATGGATGGACATTGTTTTATGGAAACGGTACATTAAACTGTGCTGGCTCAAAGGCACGGTTAGGTTTCTCAATTGAATTGTTTGATCCTTTGACCCCATAAATGAACTTCCATTGATATAAGCCATAGGTATACTATCTCTGAAACGTCATACATTGTTTATTGTAAAACACATCAATTATACCCACTGCAAACAGTGGTTTAGTCCTTCTAAACGATTGCTTGTGTTGGAGGTAATAGTATAAAGGTGTACGTTTCACATCCAGGTGAGGGTTAGTCTGAGGTTAGTTCAATGGTAATACTGGCTTCTCTGTGCTACAACTGTCTTTGACACTGTATAATATTACCTTTACATGACTTTTTTCGACATACTATACATTTTTATGATTTTTTTGGACATATCAGACTTTGTACTATACCATGACTCCTCATTACTTTTTTACAGGATGCTATCTTTACTTTTTTATATTAGTATTGATGTAATGGTGGTGTAGTGGTTTGCATTACTGCTTTGCAGTGTGACGGTGTAGGGTTCAAATCCAGGTTAGGGTTCGTCTGAGGATGGATCAGTGGGGATGTTGTGACTTTTATCGACATTGTTTGATGTGACTTTTTCGTTAATTTTTTTCAAAAACACTATAATATACTGTCTTTTTTCAACAGTATATTACTTTTTTAATGAAAAAAGTAGTTTGTCAAAAAGTTGTGAAAAAAGTAATCGTGCAGTTTGTCTAAAAAGTTGTGAAAAAAGTAATTTTAGTTTGTCGGGAAAAGTTGTGAAAAAAGTCATCGTGCTTTGTCGAAAAAAAAGTTTCGAAAAAAGCCATTGTATAGCTTGTCGAAAAAAGTGAAAAAAGTGAGCAAAGTTTGTCGAAAGAATTTGTGAAAGGTCATTGTAAAGTTTGTTGAAAAAAGTTGATAAAAAAGTCATCCTATAGTTTGTCGAAAACAGTTGTGAAAGAAGTCAGTTTGTCAAAAAGTTGTGAAAAAAGTAATTGTATAGTTTGTTGATAAAGTTGTGAAAAAAGTAATCTTATAGTTTGTTGAAAAAAGTTGCAAAAAATTCATAGTAAAGTTTGTCAAAAAAAGTTGTGGAAAAAGTCATTGTATAGTTTGTCGATAAAAGTTTTGCGAAAACATTTATAATAAAGTTTGTAGGAAAACGAGATAAAGTCATCGTATAGTTTGTCGAAAAAAGTTGTAAAAAAAAAGTAATCGTATAGTTTTTCAGAAAAAGTTGTGAAAAAAGTCATTGTAGAGTTTTTTAGAAAAAGTCGTAAAAAAAGTCATTGTATAGTTTGTTGAAAAAAGTTGTGACAAAAAGTCATTGTATAGTTTGTCAGAAAAAGTGAAAAAAGTCATCGTATAGTTTGTCAGAAAAAGTTGTGAAAAGAGTCGTTTGTCTAAAAAAGTTGTGAAAAAAGTCATTGTATAGTTTGTCAGAAAAAGTGAAAAAAGTCAGCAAATTTTTTTCGAAAAAATTTGTGAAAGGTCATTGTAAAGTTTGTTGAAAAAAGTTGTTAAAAAAGTCATCCTATAGTTTGTCGAAAACAGTTGTGAAAAAAGTAATTGTATAGTTTGTTGATAAAGTTGTGAAAAAAGTAATCGTATAGTTTGTTGAAAAAAGTTGCAAAAAATTCATAGTAAAGTTTGTCAAAAAAAGTTGTTGAAAAAGTCGTTGTATAATTTGTCGAAAAAGGTTGTGAAAAAAGTCATAGTTTGTCAAAAAAGTTGTGAAAAAAGTCATTGTATAGTTTGTCGATAAAGTATTTAGTAAAGTTTGTAGGAAAACGAGAAAAAAGGCATCGTATAGTTTGTCTAAAAATGTTATGAAAAAAGCCATAAAGTTTGTCAAAAGTTGTGGAAAAAGTCATTGTATAGTTTGTCGATAAAGTTGTGGAAAAAAGTCATACAATTTGTCAAAAAGTTCTGGAAAAAAGTAATTGTATAGTTTGTCAGAAAAAGTTGTGAAAAAAGTCATCGTAGAGTTTGTCGAAAAAAGTCGTAAAAAAAGTCATTGTATAGTTTGTCGAAAAAAGTTGGGAAAAAAGTCATCATAGAGTTTGTCGAAAAAAGTCGTAAAAAAGTAATTGTATAGTTTGTCAGAAAAAGTTGTGAAAAAAGTCATCTTATAGTTTGTTGAAAAAAGTTGCAAAAAATTCATAGTAAAGTTTGTTAAAAAAAAGTAATCGTATAGTTTATTGAAAAAATGTGTGAAAAAAGTCATCATATAGTTTGTCAGAAAAAGTGAAAAAAGTTATTGTATAGTTTGTCAGAAAAAGTTGTGAAAAAAGTAATCGTATAGTTTGTTGAAAAAAGTTGCAAAAAATTCATAGTAAAGTTTGTCAAAAAAAGTTGTTGAAAAAGTCATTGTATAATTTGTCGAAAAAGGTTGTGAAAAAAGTCATAGTTTGTCGAAAAAAGTTGTGAAAAAAGTCATTGTATAGTTTGTCGATAAAGTTTTTAGTAAAGTTTGTAGGAAAACGAGAAAAAAGGCATCGTATAGTTTGTCGAAAAAAGTTATGAAAAAAGCCATAAAGTTTGTCAAAAAGTTGTGGAAAAAGTCATTGTATAGTTTGTCGATAAAGTTTTTAGTAAAGTTTGTAGGCAAACGAGAAAAAAGGCATCGTATAGTTTGTCGAAAAAAGTTATTAAAAAAGCCATAAAGTTTGTCAAAAAGTTGTGGAAAAAGTCATTGTATAGTTTGTCGATAACGTTTTTAGTAAAGTTTGTAGGAAAACGAGAAAAAAGGCATCGTATAGTTTGTCGAAAAAAGTTATGAAAAAAGCCATAAAGTTTGTCAAAAAGTTGTGGAAAAAGTCATTGTATAGTTTGTCGATAAAGTTTTTAGTAAAGTTTGTAGGCAAACGAGAAAAAAGGCATCGTATAGTTTGTCGAAAAAAGTTATTAAAAAAGCCATAAAGTTTGTCAAAAAGTTGTGGAAAAAGTCATTGTATAGTTTGTCGATAACGTTTTTAGTAAAGTTTGTAGGAAAACGAGAAAAAAGGCATCGTATAGTTTGTCGAAAAAAGTTATGAAAAAAGCCATAAAGTTTGTCAAAAAGTTGTGGAAAAAGTCATTGTATAGTTTGTCGATAAAGTTTTTAGTAAAGTTTGTAGGAAAACGAGAAAAAAGGCATCGTATAGTTTGTCAAAAAAAGTTATGAAAAAAGCCATAAAGTTTGTCAAAAAGTTGTGGAAAAAGTCATAAAATTTGTCAAAAAGTTCTGGAAAAAAGTCATTGTATAGTTTGTCAGAAAAAGTTGTGAAAAAAGTCATCGTAGAGTTTGTCGAAAAAAGTCGTAAAAAAAGTCATTGTATAGTTTGTCGAAAAAAGTTGTGAAAAAAGTCATCATAGAGTTTGTCGAAAAAAGTCGTAAAAAAAGTAATTGTATAGTTTGTCAGAAAAAGTTGTGAAAAAAGTCATCTTATAGTTTGTTGAAAAAAGTTGCAAAAAATTCATAGTAAAGTTTGTTGAAAAAAAGTAATCGTATAGTTTATTGAAAAAATGTGTGAAAAAAGTCATCATATAGTTTGTCAGAAAAAGTGAAAAAAGTTATTGTATAGTTTGTCAGAAAAAGTTGTGAAAAAAGTCGTTTGTCTAAAAAGTTGTGAAAAAAGTCATCGTATAGTTTGTCAGAAAAAGTTGTGAAAACCTTTATAGTAAAGTTTGTAGGAAAACAAGCAAAAAGGCATCGTATAGTTTGTCCAAAAGTTGTGAAAAAAGTCATAAAGTTTGTCAAAAAGTTGTGGAAAAAAGTAATTGTATAGTTTGTCAGAAAAAGTTGTGAAAAAAGTCATCGTAGAGTTTCTCGAAAAAAGTCGTAAAAAAAGTAATTGTATAGTTTGTCGAAAAAAGTTGTGAAAAAAGTCATCGTATAGTTTGTCAGAAAAAGTTGTGAAAAAAGTCATCGTAGTTTGTCAGAAAAAGTTGTCAAAAAGTCATTGTATAGTTTTTCAGAAAATGTTGTGAAAAAAGTCATCGTAGAGTTTTTCAGAAAATGTTGTGAAAAAAGTCATCGTAGAGTTTTTCAGAAAAAGTCGTAAAAAAAGTCATCGTATAGTTTGTTGAAAAAAGTTGTGAAAAAAGTTATCGTATAGTTTGTCAGAAAAAGTTGTGAAAAAAGTCATCATATAGATTGTCGCAAAAAGTTGTGTTTCTTCTCACCAGATGGAAATGTTTTGAAACGAAGCAATAAGCAGATCTCCCTGACATGTTGTTTCCTGTTGAAGTGCTCATCTGTAGCGTTCGTCCTTCGCTATCAGCCTCGGATGCTTTCAGACAGCAATCCTCCCTCCATATACATATATTTAACATATATATATATATATATATATATATATATATATATATATATATATATATATATTTATGCCTCTCGGCGAGCTCAAATTGTGCCCTTCACTTTCGCTCTTTTCATTATTAACACCTTGGTCAATGGGAAGAATCGTCGTGCACTGCAGGCCTGGACTGGATAACATTTACACTTCGTATTTAAACTCATACACTTTTGCATTAGTCCTTTTTTAAGGTGACGGTAAGATTAATGTCACCGGATCCATGACATTTAAGTACCATTTAAAAAAAAAGACTGTTAAATGTCAATCCTGTCAATAACGAACGCTGATTCTATTTAAAGGCAATAAAAAATCACAAGGTCTCACACTGAAATTAGGATTCAGACGACAGCAGGTGGAGTGGAATCATTTGGGGAGGAAAGTATTAAATCTTGCTTTGTTGGCCTGACACCGAGCTGCATTAGATAAACCCCATTAGTCGTTTCACCTTGTGATTGCTGGAACCTTCCCCGACCCTGAGACGTCCCCGTCCAATTAAGTCTGTAATGAACTTCCTGGAAGCCGAGACAAATGTGAGCGGCGTTTTTGTTCATTTCCCACCAAAATCACAAATCAAAAAGTGCAAGCATCACATAAAGAAGGACATTTGTTGTTTGAACTGCAGATGAGTAAAGAAACACAACAACGAGGATCGTTTTAAATGTACAAATTTGCACAGGTCTTTATATCAGTATTTGAAAATATTCAACAATGAAAGTTAAATCAAACAGTAAGAATAAGTAATAACAATAATTAATATCAGCAATAACTAGGACTTAAAGTCAGAACTTTTTTTTTTCTTACTGAAACACCTGAGGGAAGCAAATCAAAAGAGAACCCAGAAAAAATAACCACTGAAGTTTAGAAAAAGAAACAATCACAAAATAAAATCAAGACAAGCTCATACAGGTGGGGGGGGGGGGGGGGGGGTCACTCACTCCATCTGTATGTACAGCACATTCGCTCCTGTGCAGGACAGCAGTGATGAAAGGAACCAGTGATGAAGATGAAGCTCGTCCCACTCCCAGCCTCTTACATCAGTATCGGCAGCCGCGTGGATTCACAAGTAAAAGGCAGGTGATGCAGAGGAACGACCACGGGAACGGGAAATCCATTCGGAGCTGGCGCCGATGTGTTTCCCTTTTAATGCGTGTTTAACAGCCACAGAACTGACAGGACTCCGTTTGTTCCTGGGATTTAAAAAGGCTGACTCAGAAAGCATCGTCCTGTTCACAAAATAACCCAAGCATTCAGTGGAAACTCAGCATCTATCTCCTCTTGTTTTAATGGTCCCTGGATGCATAAGACACTGCCACGTCTCCTGACGCCTCTGAACTTTTAACAAAGTCATTCAAGCTTGTTTCAGTGAGAAACATGACATCAACATTAGCTCTGCGGTGGATTCGAGGATCACACGTCTGTACATGAATCAATATTCATTCAAATATTACCGTCTGTCAAGAACACATTACTGGAAAAGAGGGAAATAGAAACGCAACGAAACCTTTGGTCAAAAAGTGTACTCACAAAGGGGAAAAAACAATGACGATATCAGGATTCATTCATCACTTAATTAACAAAACGAGGAACTCAAGGAGCAAAACTCAAGTGGTTTTCTAAACGTTTCTCTCTTTCTAAGAATATGGCCCGCGGATCTCCCTCCTCCCATTACATTTGGGTCTGCACGTAATACTGGTTTCCTCACAGAGGAAAGAAGGAAAGAAAAAGGTGCTCTTCTCATGAAATTCATGTTTGTCTTGATTGTCCACAAAAGAGAAGTGCCAGCAGGAAGTAGCCCCCCGGCGAAAGGATATACAATCACAGCGTAAAACGACAACATCCTTCACTGGAAAGGAATCCAGAGTCCACGGCGCTCCTGAAAAAAGACTCTGAACCTGCATTGAATTGGGGTTTTGCGATATCTGTGACTCGGTGAGTGTCGTGTGTGTCAGCGCCCAGTCTTATTCGGAGGTCGTCTTCTCCTGCGTCTCCTCGTCCTGCAGGCAGCTCCGGCGGATGACGGGCAGCGGGTGGGCTTCGGTGTTGAAGACCCAGTCCTCCAGCGGGAGGAGGTCGTCGTCGGAGAACAGCAGGTACAGATACCTGTGCAAAGAGTACAGGTATATATAGAAATGTGTGTGAATCTCTTATCTTATCCTTTAATTTAATTTTCATCCATATGATATCAATAATTCATCATCAACTTTGTCATTTTGAATCAGAACCTTTAATATCTGGATCAATAATAACGTGTCTCAATACGATTCAACTTTGTCATTTTGAATCAGAACCTTTAATATCTGGATCAATAATAACGTGTCTCAACGTTAACGTTTCCAAAAAATACATAAAAGATGTTAAGAGCTGCCGCGACAGGAAGCGTGTCTGGCATCACTGGGTCAGGTCAAATAAGTGAGCTGTATGGGAGGAGAAACCTGATAACTGTCCTGCTGCGTGAACATGTGTGGCAGCATATTAGCATCTAATTTCACTGCCCGACTTCCCACCTGGTCTCCCTGACGATACTGTCCCACCTTAAAAAAAACACGTTCAACAGGATTTTTCTGGTAGAAATTCAAAAATATTCGATATATTTGACACATTCTATATTTTCTTTTCCAATAAATACAAAACAAACATTTAGTTTTGTCTGTGAAGCCTGATAAACATGAATGCATGACTCCTGTATTAATACACTGCTGTGCTGCGATAAGGAAGGTGGAGACCTACTTGAGTGTCTCGGAGAGGAAGAAGCTCTGCTGCAGGTTGTCGTGGCTCGCTGTGAGGGTGTAAACGTCACGGATCCCAGAGAAGCCAGAATCCACTCTGCAGTGCTGCTCCAGGGCCTGACAGGAGACACAGGGCGGCTTTCAACCAGCTTTCTTCTTCACAATGTATGGAGCACTTCCTGCATCGGCCAGCTTGATTGTACACATTATATCAACAGAACTCCTTTCCTTTACACGCCCACTGAAGTGACCTTTTCTCTCCTCTGAGAGAGGAAAAGACATTACTCTGATACATGATGTTGCATAAACATAAGTCAGAGTGTCCACGTTCACTGAAAGAAAGAGGAAGTGATGGAAGACGTCGGCTGCACAATGGAAGCCCAAGCAAAGCTAAATCTGACACGAGGGCTAATGGAGAGTGGCCGAGCGGATTATCACATTATTACCCCTGCGACAAAGGGCTGGCTTATATGTGCTAATTAACAAAGACCCCGACGTGTTAATGCGCGGTGTTCACCAAGAGCAGCGGCGTGCACCGCTTTGACCTTTGAGCCCGATAATTAAAGGCCCGTCAGACTCGTCTGCCTGATCTCTCCACTTGTGTGCGCAACTAAATGAATGCTGAGTCTATCACGCCAGCCCTCCACAGTTTACTGGAGCTAATGTCCTGTCTGTCGCCACATTAATAACCAGCTCCCGACACAACCTTCGTGGGATGCTTGATGTTCAAGTTAATGTACGTCGCCACGCCGTATCAGGCAGGCTGGTGGAGGTAATTAAGGTGTTAAAGGGGCTCGACATCGTCGGTGAGATCAATTTATAAAATCAGAGACCAAGCTACTCCTGAGACGCATCAAATGATTATATTGTACTGTATCTCCCACTTAAATACAACGGTTACCACACTGACCTGAACATAAGGCAGTATTTCTCTGTTACATCTGAGTATTATATTCCAGGAGGAGACACGTCCATGCAGCAGAGTTGATTCTAGATTAAATCAGCCCTAAAAGCGTTTAGTTTGCCCAGCTGAACGTTTGGGAAGCTGCCAAAGAACGTGAGATGAAGAGGAGCTCAAACAGACTGAAAAATGATAACAGCCGGAGAAATCACTCCGACCACTTTCTAGCTGAGCGTGGAGCCTCGGATATAAAACGTCCAACTCTGATTACAAGACGACGGCCTTCGGGGAAAAAAGACTTTTTGAAGACATTTACAGACGACTCCAGTTCCAAGTGAATGATTGTCTCTGGCTTTTGTAATGTTTCTGTTTGAGCTCCTCGTCATTACGTCCCCTAACATAACGGGAATATTCCTCGCTGTTCTCAACGACCTCATTCAAAGGTGGAGGCGTGAAACGCCGCAGGGAAGGTGGAGGACCAGACAATAATTCTAATATTCGGGTTTAACAGGAGAATTTGCATAACTAAGCAAGACATGAGTGGTGTTAACTTTCAGCTTTAATAAAGAGAAAAACCTTAAGTATCTTTAACCTTCTTGGGAAACTTTGCCAACACGTTTGATAAAAGATTGTGTAAAAGTCCCCTCACCTCCACGGCCTCCCAACCCCACTCCCTGTACTTGGGGTCATGGGTCAGCCTCCACATGTACATGTAGCTCTCAATGACTTCTGGCCGGAGGATGTAATATCTGTCGCTCAGCCTGGTCGCTGTCGCTTCTCCTCCACCGTCGAATCTGAACGCCTCGGGTCCCAGTTTGGTGGCTGACGGAGGAAAAAAAACACAGTTTTATTTGGGCACTCTTTCAAGAGATCCGCCATGAAAAATAAAAATCCCACTGAATGCATTTATTCTTTTTTTAAAAAGTGAACGAACATAACCTCACAACATCATTAAATTATTGCATCAAAAAAAAGGGCTCGAGGCCAAACAAGTAAAACCTCCCCAGCTGCTCAGACGGTCTGTGTGCTTCTCTTCTTCAATATATTTATATCACGGAAAGAAGAAATATTATTTTTGTGATGCGGCACAAAGGAATCTATTCTTGCCAAGGTCAGGACGGGAGCATCGGCATGGCAACGTCTCAGAGACACGTTCTGAAGTGGAAGCTGTAGTCTTGTTTCTTCTCTCATCATCTGTGATTTTAGCCAAACACTGTGTAGCCAACTTGGAAAATTGGGCCTTGTTAGAGGAAGCAAGCCGTCCGGGGTCACTGAGAGTTCACCGAGTAGCGGGACCAGACTATCACCTGGCCACCTGGTCACCAAGACAGTGTGTTCCATCAGGACGAGACACGGAAACAGGGATGTATGACCATTTGGATCCATCAGTGTAATAAACGGTGAAGTGGGAGGGAAAGAGGGGAACGGGGAGGCTAGTTAGTGGCTGAAAAGTAAGCAGGGAAACTGAAAAAACATGAAGACGCAGTGGGTAAATCTCATGTTTAAGCCAGTAGGGATCAGACATGCCCCCCCTCCTTTAAGGAAATAAGCGGTGATGGATCGTGGATGGATATTTGAACAGGAAACATGAGTATGTTCCACGCTGGGAGTCTCCACAGAATAAAAACACATTTAAAAACACGACTTCCTCTTCCTGCTGCTTCATTTCCAGCGTCTCTGCTGCCGTGAAGGTGGCAGACATCCAGAGTATCCCGACTTAAGACTCGGTTAAATAGCAGCCACTTTACGCACATGCAACAGCAAAGCTCACTCTCTGTGTGGACGGCTAATCCGAGGGCTGCTGAGCACCATCCAGCCACTTTTAATGAGCTAAGAGAAACCTGGTGCATGATTATGAAAGTGAAGCCAGAGAAGCCTTCTGGGCCCGCACATCAAAAGTATTTCAAGCCCATCAAGGAAGGCTGTTATGTGGTGAGTCACATTATCTTCCTGCAGAAGCAAAGACGAAGGAACACTTCAGGATGAATCCTTACAGCGCCCGAACGGTGGAGGGGGTGAATAGAAATAAAAAAAGAAGCTTGAAATTAGCAGAGGAGATTATTGTGGGGCCAAGACGGATGGGAGAAGACGAGATCAAACAACGGGCTTGTTGCTGGCCACGATTCTCTGCTTTTTCATCCTCTCCTGGTGGATCTACAGCAACTCACCCTCATTTAAAGGCTGGAGCCACAGTTTTTATTACTCTTATCGTCTCTTTTCTTTCCGTTTTCTCCTGAACCCCAACTAAATGTGATTTCAGCATCCAACACCTCGCCGTTTGCACTTTACTTCCTGGCTGCTCCTTCTCTGCTGAGGTGAACGCTTCTCATTTTGAGTCGGGGCAAAATTAAAACGCCCGAGGCCTTTTTAATTTACAATATCGTTCTCCGAGACTTATCATCGCCTTTCTTAGATTCAAGGAGTATAAACACCAAATAGAATTTACTTATAAATTCAGATTTGGGATGATGGGAAGCAAGACTCGAACAAGTAATGAAAAAATATTTATGTTTTGTGCTGTAGGGGCGCCGTGCCGACTGTGTTGGTCTTCTGTTGTTGAGAAAGCAAGAATAAAAAGAAATCAATGGATTCTGGTCCAGGACCTCACAAACCACTGCAGACTTTTTACAAATCATCGTCATGATGGAGATACTGCATCCTTTTCAGCGCTCTATTGCAATTCAATCATAAAAAAATAGTTTATTTTCGGTTCATACCACTTTAGTAAACCAGCCGATGTGCATCCTGCTATTCACAGTGAATACGGCTCACTCTGGGTGCCGTTCTACACTTCAGCGCCGCCTCCACTCACCTGAGCGGTCGTAGCTCTCGTGGCAGGTGTGTGTGATCTCAGCAGCCAGGTCCAGGTAGTGCTGCCTCTTCTCCGGAGCTCCGTCGTCAGCCCCGATGCCGATCATGCCCCCGGAGAAGCAGGCCAGGTGGCCCATCTTGTGGTCCAGGATCCCTCCCCTCCACTCGGCCATGTAGGTGAGACCGCCAGGAGACTTCTGCACCAGGTTGGCTTCAATCGCCTGCAGCGAGACACATGGTCACAAACCACAGATGCAACTTCCCACATCCCCGATCACAGCATACAGTGTTTTCTATAACGGCTTGTATATGTGGAGAATCTCCACAAGCCCGAGGGAAGAGTCCATCATGGCTGCTTCACTGTAAATGTCTGTATTTATATGTTAAATTATGTATGTGTTGCATAACAGGGAGGCAAACCTCTGAGGGATTTCATGCGATACCCTGAAGTGGTCCAGTGAAGTTCTTTAATAAATCATCAAACGACAGATGGACGAGGCAGAAAAAATGGAAATAGAAACGTCTTTCTAGAAGAAAGAAATCTCAACTTTCTTTTGAGTTTGGTGCCTTTCTGCTTCTCTGCAGATGCACTTTAAGTTTCACAGGAAAGCTGATTTGGTTTATTTCTCTCACCTCATCATGATGTTTTCTTTTTGCGTTTGAATGCAGCATTGTGATATTGAGCATCCTCAATGTGATCATTAAAATGTAAATCATTCATTAGTTTCTCTTTGTAACGGCTCTTTCACAATGAGCTCAAGGACGTGAAGATGTCCTCCTTCAGAGTTACATGTGAGAACATCACGTCTGTGGAGTGGGATGACTTAATTTCAGATTCATTCATGACCGTACTTCCCTCCCACCAGCGCCGTACATGAGACACTTAACATGCTAAACCTGATTTAATAAACCTGCTGAGTGTAAAACGCTGCAGTTTGTATACTATGAAAATGTATAAATATCATGTTCTCTGGAAAACAAACCATTGTCTCGAGGGCTGATGATTCCCCCTAATTGGCTGTTGTTAGCAGTAATCATGGCATAGTCTAATTGGAAAATGTTCATCTCATTCAACACTGTGTTTTAATTAGTAATCTCCTTTTATTTGAATGCCAAAGATAATGAGCTGTGCCCTTTCACCTTCCATCTGTGTACAAACACACAGTCTATAACTCCATCCGATAGCATGGGGGTCCCTGGCTGTTTAAATACCGTGTCACAGGGGAGAAAGGGGGTCTGTAATTAGCAGTTCTGCCTCTGGCTTGACCCTCCGATGAGAACTGAGGAAACCTCGGTGGTAATCTCCGGGTATTGTCTGTGATATATTAATTGTAGCCGCAGGGAAAGTGCTTCACTTTGATATCGTCTCCAGTAAAGACGGAAAACAGACACATTCTGATGTAATGTTGTGTATGTGCGGCGGTGCAGCGAGTTCATTTTCTGCAGGTAGTGGGAGTGCTTCTGTTTTACATGAAGCTATATAAATACATGAGTCAGTCGCCATCTCATCGTATTACGCAGTAGCAGTGATATTATCTCCCTTCCTCTCCCCAGTGAGCCTTCCAGCGAGAGCATCTCTGTCACAAACACACTATAACGCTCTCTATAATCACAAAAACACTGTAACGCTCTCTATAATCGCAAAAACACTGTAACGCTCTCTATAATCGCAAACACACTGTAACGCTCTATATAATCACAAAAACACTGTAACGCTCTCTATAATCGCAAACACACTGTAACGCTCTATATAATCACAAAAACACTGTAACGCTCTATATAATCACAAAAACACTGTAACGCTCTCTATAATCGCAAACATACTGTAACGCTCTCTATAATCACAAAAACACTGTAACGCTCTCTATAATCGCAAACACACTGTAACGCTCTATATAATCACAAACACACTATAACACTCTATATAATCACAAACATACTGTAACGCTCTATATAATCACAAACACACTATAACGCTCTCTATAATCGCAAACACACTGTAACGCTCTATATAATCGCAAACACACTATAACGCTCTATATAATCACAAACACTATAACGCTCTATATAATCACAAACACACTATAACGCTCTCTATAATCGCAAACACACTGTAACGCTCTATATAATCGCAAACACACTGTAACGCTCTATATAATCGCAAACACACTGTAACGCTCTATATAATCACAAACACTATAACGCTCTATATAATCACAAACATACTGTAACGCTCTATATAATCACAAACACACTATAACGCTCTCTATAATCGCAAACACACTGTAACGCTCTATATAATCACAAACACACTGTAACGCTCTATATAATCACAAATACACTATAACGCTCTCTATAATCGCAAACACACTGTAACGCTCTATATAATCACAAACACACTATAACACTCTATATAATCACAAACATACTGTAACGCTCTATATAATCACAAACACACTATAACGCTCTCTATAATCGCAAACACACTGTAACGCTCTATATAATCACAAACACACTGTAACGCTCTCTATAATCACAAAAACACTGTAACGCTCTCTATAATCGCAAACACACTGTAACGCTCTATATAATCACAAACACACTATAACACTCTATATAATCACAAACATACTGTAACGCTCTATATAATCACAAACACACTATAACGCTCTCTATAATCGCAAACACACTGTAACGCTCTATATAATCACAAACACACTATAACGCTCTATATAATCACAAACACTATAACGCTCTATATAATCACAAACACACTATAACGCTCTCTATAATCGCAAACACACTGTAACGCTCTATATAATCGCAAACACACTGTAACGCTCTATATAATCACAAACACTATAACGCTCTATATAATCACAAACATACTGTAACGCTCTATATAATCACAAACACACTATAACGCTCTCTATAATCGCAAACACACTGTAACGCTCTATATAATCACAAACACACTGTAACGCTCTATATAATCACAAATACACTATAACGCTCTCTATAATCGCAAACACACTGTAACGCTCTATATAATCACAAACACACTATAACGCTCTCTATAATCGCAAACACACTGTAACGCTCTATATAATCACAAACACACTATAACGCTCTATATAACCACAAAACACTGTAACGCTCTATATAATCACAAACACACTATAACACTCTATATAATCACAAACATACTGTAACGCTCTATATAATCACAAACACACTATAACGCTCTCTATAATCGCAAACACACTGTAACGCTCTATATAATCACAAACACACTATAACGCTCTATATAATCACAAACACTATAACGCTCTATATAATCACAAACACACTATAACGCTCTCTATAATCGCAAACACACTGTAACGCTCTATATAATCGCAAACACACTGTAACGCTCTATATAATCACAAACACTATAACGCTCTATATAATCACAAACATACTGTAACGCTCTATATAATCACAAACACACTATAACGCTCTCTATAATCGCAAACACACTGTAACGCTCTATATAATCACAAACACACTGTAACGCTCTATATAATCACAAATACACTATAACGCTCTCTATAATCGCAAACACACTGTAACACTCTATATAATCACAAACACACTATAACGCTCTCTATAATCGCAAACACACTGTAACGCTCTATATAATCACAAACACACTATAACGCTCTATATAACCACAAAACACTGTAACGCTCTATATAATCACAAACACACTATAACACTCTATATAATCACAAAGACACTATAACGCTCTATATAATCACAAACACTATAACACTCTATACAACCACAAAACACTGTAACGCTCTATATAATCACAAACACACTATAACGCTCTATATAATCACAAACACACTGTAACGCTCTATATAATCACAAAAACACTGTAACGCTCTATATAATCACAAACACTAGAATGCTCTATATAATCACAAAGACACTATAACGCTCTATATAACCACAAAACACTGTAACGCTCTATATAATCACAAACACTATAATGCTCTATATAATCACAAAGACACTATAACGCTCTATATAATCACAAACACACTGTAACGCTCTATATAATCACAAACACACTATAACACTCTATATAATCACAAACACACTATAATGCTCTATATAATCACAAACACACTATAACGCTCTATATAATCACAAACACACTATAACACTCTATATAATCACAAACACTATAACGCTCTATATAATCACAAACACACTATAACGCTCTATATAATCACAAACACACTATAACGCTCTATATAACCACAAAACACTGTAACGCTCTATATAATCACAAAGACACTATAATGCTCTATATAATCACAAACACACTATAACGCTCTATATAACCACAAAACACTGTAACGCTCTATATAATCACAAAGACACTATAATGCTCTATATAATCACAAACACACTATAACGCTCTATATAATCACAAACACACTGTAACGCTCTATATAACCACAAAACACTGTAACGCTCTATATAATCACAAAGACACTATAACGCTCTATATAATCACAAAGACACTGTAACGCTCTCTATAATCACAAACTAAGTGATTGTGTGAATGAACCCTTTAATAGATGACTGAAGCCAGTAAAGTCACATACTCCATGTCTGAATCTTCACTTCGTCTTCAACCATCCCCTAAAACCTTCCCCTGATTGGTTCACCGTTGTCTGGCTGTTAAGCTCTTTTTGTACACTTTCTTTCATCGCAGGTTTGTGGATATTAATGTGAGTGTTATCGCTGGATGTGATTGAGTCGGCCGTGAAATGTAAGATTAAACCCGTACCTCCAGAGCGCCGTAGTACATCTTCTTTGCACCGTCGTCCGTCTTGTCTGACATCAGATATGATTTGATCAGATACTCGTAGAAACTATCGCCGAGGCCGCCGATGGAGACGTGATCTATGGGGGGAGAGGAGGCAAACACACTTTAAAGTCGGGAATATTGTGAGAGATGATTGTGTGTTCAGCCCTTCAGTAAGCAGCATCACTCCTGCTAGCAGCAGCAGCTAGGAAGTTAGCTGTCTCATAAAGGGCCGGGGTGGATTTTATCTCCATTAAATGAATGAATAAATCATTGCCATTGGTTAATCCACCCGTCCCTTTAATGCTGCTGATCCAGGCTGCATTCATTTAATGAATCACACCATTAGTAATGATCGTCATATCCTGCTGATTCTAAGTGATATTATTCTTTCTTTTAATTTCCCATAACAGGTGTTAAATTATATTCTATGTGGTATTAAAAAGTTTTAAATGTTCTGGTGAACCCCACATAAAACCAAACCTCATTCATAAAAATGTGCTAATTTGAAAGTTTGAGTGTCTCGTGTTAAATATAAGTTGCATCGTCGGTATTTCTTCACTCGTGATCGTGAAGCCCAAACGCTCTCTGATGCTAGAAAAGTGTCACATGATGTAACACTCAAAGCTTGCGAGTGGAAAAAGAAAAGCTCCACTCTGGAATTCACAAAGATGAATATTATGTTGGCGTGGAGGCGTGTGCTGTAAATCTCATCCATCCTCTCACGCTCACGAACGCCGACTCCCCTGCGAGGTCGTCGGGCCGCTGCCGTGTTTGTCCTTGACACCGACGACGGTGAGCCAAGATCTCTTTGTTGCAATAAACATACAGAGCGTTGCTTCTCTACATGCCCACCCACCACAATTAGCGCCTGTAATCACCCAGATTACCACCGCTTCAGTCCCAGCACACACACACCCCCCCAACCTTCTTCAGGTAAATCAGAAGATCCAATTTCCTGAAGTAATTGAATTCATTATCATTTTAATAACTCGGAGCAAATGGGAGTATATAGCCATTGCTATGAGGCTGATATGAACGGTGAAGGGAGATGACGGATGGGTGGCTGACATAGATGAGCAGCCGTAAGAGCTTTGATACGTGAGGTGACTCGAGGTTTGTCACTGGTTTGTGACAGCCAACTGGGAGTGGTGAGACGGGGAAGGCACAAATCTGAAATGACGTTCAGTGAACTCTGGAATCCCATATTGAGAAAACATAACACTTGATGTTTAATACTGTGGTAGTTTGTGATAAAGAGACTCAGTTGTTCACCAAGGTGACATTTTTCTTATAATGTCAAAAAACAAACAATTGTCCTTCATGAAAAAAATGAAACTCCATGACCTGAATGTTCCACTAGCGTCTAATAATACCAGCTAACACAGTACTATAATAATACCAGCTAAGAGTACTATAATAATACCAGCTAACACAGTACTATAATAATACCAGCTAACAGTACTATAATAATACCAGCTAACAGTACTATAATAATACCAGCTAACACAGTACTATAATAATACCAGCTAAGAGTACTATAATAATACCAGCTAACACAGTACTATAATAATACCAGCTAACAGTACTATAATAATACCAGCTAACAGTACTATAATAATACCAGCTAACACAGTACTATAATAATACCAGCTAAGAGTACTATAATAATACCAGCTAACACAGTACTATAATAATACCAGCTAACAGTACTATAATAATACCAGCTAACACAGTACTATAATAATACCAGCTAACAGTACTATAATAATACCAGCTAACAGTACTATAATAATACCAGCTAACAGTACTATAATAATACCAGCTAACAGTACTATAATAATACCAGCTAACACAGTACTATAATAATACCAGCTAAGAGTACTATAATAATACCAGCTAACAGTACTATAATAATACCAGCTAACAGTACTATAATAATACCAGCTAACACAGTACTATAATAATACCAGCTAACAGTACTATAATAATACCAGCTAACACAGTACTATAATAATACCAGCTAACAGTACTATAATAATACCAGCTAACAGTACTATAATAATACCAGCTAACAGTACTATAATAATACCAGCTAACAGTACTATAATAATACCAGCTAACAGTACTATAATAATACCAGCTAACACAGTACTATAATAATACCAGCTAACACAGTACTATAATAATACCAGCTAACAGTACTATAATAATACCAGCTAACAGTACTATAATAATACCAGCTAACAGTACTATAATAATAGCAGCTAACACGGTACTATAATAATACCAGCTAACAGTACTATAATAATAGCAGCTAACAGTACTATAATAATACCAGCTAACAGTACTATAATAATAGCAGCTAACACAGTACTATAATAATACCAGCTAACAGTACTATAATAATACCAGCTAACAGTACTATAATAATACCAGCCAACACAGTACTATAATAATACCAGCCAACACAGTACTATAATAATACCAGCTAACAGTACTATAATAATACCAGCTAACACAGTACTATAATAATACCAGCTAACAGTACTATAATAATACCAGCTAACAGTACTATAATAATACCAGCTAACAGTACTATAATAATACCAGCTAACAGTACTATTATAATACCAGCTAACAGTACTATAATAATACCAGCTAACAGTACTATAATAATACCAGCTAACACAGTACTATAATAATACCAGCTAACAGTACTATAATAATACCAGCTAACACGGTACTATAATAATACCAGCTAACAGTACTATAATAATACCAGCTAACACAGTACTATAATAATACCAGCTAACAGTACTATAATAATACCAGCTAACAGTACTATAATAATACCAGCTAACAGTACTATAATAATACCAGCTAACACAGTACTATAATAATACCAGCTAACACGGTACTATAATAATACCAGCTAACAGTACTATAATAATACCAGCTAACAGTACTATAATAATACCAGCTAACAGTACTATAATAATACCAGCTAACACGGTACTATAATAATACCAGCTAACAGTACTATAATAATACCAGCTAACAGTACTATAATAATACCAGCTTACAGTACGATAATAATACCAGCTAACAGTACTATAATAATACCAGCTAACACGGTACTATAATAATACCAGCTAACACAGTACTATAATAATACCAGCTAACAGTACTATAATAATACCAGCTAACAGTACTATTATAATACCAGCTAACAGTACTATAATAATACCAGCTAACAGTACTTACGTTGGACCCAGTTGCCGCTGACCGGACTGAGGAAGTTGGGGTACAGGCCGTGGGGTTTTTCAATCTTGCTCAGTAGTTTTCTGATGTTCATCACCTACAAAGACACAAAGGAAAACCATGATTCCACACGTTCAGCTTCTATGGGATCGTCTATTGAAGGCTGGAAAGCATTATATATATATATATATATATATATATATCTATGGCACCTTCTCTGTGTAGATGGGATTCCTGGAGAGCTCCGACAGATGGACAAACTCGAGGTGGAGGGTCCCGAACTCAGCCAGGATGCTGCTCCCGGCTGAGGCCCAGCCCCAACTCCAACTGGTGCCACTGCAACAATAAGCAACGGGTCGACTAAGTCTCCTGGCTGTCACACAAACACAACATTCTATAGATGAACAGTGTATTTACACATCATCAGCAAAGTGGCATGGACATATTAGAAAGAGCTGACGGCGTGTTTGTCACAAAGACACAAACAAGATGAGCAGAAGTGTATGAACTTCCTCTAAATGTGGTGGAAACAGGAAGTGAGGTCAGGAATGATGGTCAACAAGCGTGCTGGTCCAAACCACCGCTGAGCTTTTAGCAGTCGCTTCATGAGCTTCCTTGTTTTTATCGTAAACAGTCGGAGGTTCCTGTTTTCCAGATTGATCACAGCTGCTATTGTTTTTCTTTATTGCTGAGTTATGCAACTTCTTCATAGGTTAATGTTTATTGTATGTGGAGATGAATTTCTACCAGGAGAAGTTTTGGAGACCAAAGACTACAAACTAAAAGCTTCCTCTTGGTGCTGCGTTACACTGTGTGGTATATGAAGACAGTGGATCTAAATTATTCACCGAGCCCAGTAGAATCTTCTGGATTTCACCGTTTTGACGAGAAGTTCTGGTGACAGGAGTGTTTTATTTGAACCGGAGCGTCGTTCATCAGCGCTTCTCTCTCAGTTATAAAACATCAGCATCATCGTCTCAGAGCTCCTCGTCTTCTGTCTCTGCTTAATGCATCATAACAGACAGGTCTTATTCTTTTTATTCCCTTTTTAGATGGAAATCAATAATCTAATCTACTGCACGTCTCCAGAGACGTGTATAATACATTTCATCCAAAGCACATCGATCTCTCTGAACATTCAGCCCTCGTCGTTCCTGGTTCTCAGAGTCGGACCTCCAAAACTCTCTCTTCCTCAAAGTTGTGCAACACAAGGACACGAGCAATTAGCAACTCAAGTCAACGGCTTCAGAAGCAACAAGACTCCAGCTTTTCAAATGGGGAGATTTGGTTCTTTGCTTTGCAACAGTAAACAAAATGTCCTTCGAGTTTTGGACAAAATGTCCTTTTGAATGCATCACTCGGCTGGGGAGGATTTCATCTGTTTCCCAACATTCCAACCAACGGGTCACAACAACGTAGAAAACTACAACAATGGATGAGGGTTTTGGGGTTAATTATATATGGATGTTGTTATTTTTTCAGTAGTTCAACTTTCCAAAACGACTCAAAAAAAGAGGAAAGCTGCTTCATATGAAGGCACTTCTTTACTCTTCTATATCACGTCTCCAGGTGAAAACCTAAAATATATGAAGTAAAGCTTAGTCGTCATACCATAAAATTAATTACAATATGGTGATAAATTTAACCATTACAGCTAAGGTCGGTTAATTATTTCAGAAACTGTTATTTGTTGAAATTATGGTTACATCCCGACAGAAATCAATAACTCAAACGCTCTGACAGAATAAAGAAAAGGGTCGGGGATCTGTGACTACCTGCTCTTTGTCTGTGTGTGGAAGCTTTAGGTGCCAAATCCGGTTCCCAGTGTGTGAAAGCGGCTTTAAAAAGTTACCTGGAAACTATGAACATCAAGGTCAGAAGGAGACCATCGGTTTTATTCCCCCGAGTCGGTTAATGCCACTCTGCTAATCTAATCTCTGTTAATGTGTGGTCTTCAGAGACGGCACTAATGCACGACTGTCTGACTTTGTGTGACTTCATATCCGAAAATAGACGGCGGAGAAGATCAGACGTCCGCTAATGAATTGAACTGAATCCGTAAGAAGGCGGAAAAAAGCAAGCTGGTGGGAGGTGGGCGAGTCAAAGGAGTTTGCCACTCTGATGAATGCATCCATCAAAAGTTTGGGGGCTCCATCATTAGTAGTTCTTGCTCGAGTCACATCTGATTTCTCCTTTAGGAAGAATCAATCTGAGGATCAAAGCGGAGGTGTGTGTGTGTGTGTGTGTTTGCAGACGTGGAGGAGATGGAGGCACTCGTTAATCTTTTCAACCCCTTTAACGAACGCACGCTCGCGGCCGTCCACAGCCATCAGGAATATAATGAAAAATGCAAAAAAATCAATATCACGTCCTACATAATATGTTTTTGTGCATTTTAACAACAGAGCTAAATAATTCCACTTTCTGACGTTGACTAAGAACACCAATGAAACATAATGACATTACATGCATACCCTCAGGAACGCTGAGAGAACCTTTATTTAAAGGTTTTAAGATCAGAATCATTGAAATCTACGAGCAGACGTGTCAGAATGCTACGTGTCGTTAGCGTCTAGATTTGAATGAAGCCGACATCCAAAAACTAACCACGCCGATGCAAACTCGACCAACTCTGCATCACAAAGTTAGCTTCCCTCTCCTCCATGTGATCCATTCATGTGAATGCGTGCTCAGACATCACACCCTGCTGTGGAGGGATCGTCAGTACACTCACAATCAAGAAGCAGGAACTAGAGAACGTCTGGACGATCACTTCATCAATCAACCCGTCTTTTCAGCACTTAAAAAATAGTTGCAGCTAAATGTCGTGTGATGTGTCGTACCTCAGCTCCCCGTGTGCAGAGATATGTTCTATGAAGTGACTGAATAGTGTCTAGCTTGTTTACGTGGGCAGCCGGCTTCCTCCTGCCCATCTGCCCCACGCCGCCCATGTCGGCGATGCAGCAGGAATGAACGGTAGGATCAGGTAATTAAATGTGCCAGCAGCTGTCCGGTTTGGCTGGTGGGTTAATTAGAAGCAGGTGGATGACAGAGGCGCCAGGAAGCGTCTCATAAAAACACGAGGTCGGGGAAACGGAAGATAAACTGTAGGATTTACTCAAATCTGAAATAAAAACGTAGAAAAGGAGCTCGACACTTTCAGAAACTTTCAACCAAATAAAACATGGCTGTGTGAGTGTAGTGTTTTAGATCTCCTCTCATAGGATGCTTCATCAAACTGCATCACTGAGTCCCCCCCCCCTTCATGAAACACTGTTAAAGTCAGTCTGAGGGTGATGGAGGCTCATCTGACCGCCACAGTCACCGACAACCGGCTGAAATTCTACCGTCTCACTAGAATAATATAAAATAATATAAAAAAACACAAAAACAAGAGACGCATTTCTGAAGAAGAGAGAGAGAGAGAGCGAGAGAGCTTCAAACATGGTGAAACTGTTCTGAAAGGAAATAGCTGGATGTAGCGTTGCGTGACCGCGGCATGAACGAGCCTGTGTCAGTAAAGATTTTCAGATTACAAAGGTAATGGTTCGGAACAGATTAAGAATTAACACAACTTATTTTTAATACATGCAAATATTATTCATGTGATCTTCAAAGTGTTTATGAACACAGATTAATTCTTATCCAAATGTTATCGTCATTGTAAAGCTCAGCCTGCAGCTGCTCCATTGTCGAGTCAATAAACGGGAACGTTGGCGCGTTTATTTTTTATTTATTTGCCATTTCTGAAACTTCTTTTAGAACTTGCCAGTGTTTATTTTGACGTACTAAAATGTCCCGAGGCATTGCAGCAGCTGAGAAATTCATTTAATCGTAACTTAACTGAGGATTTAGTTTCACGTTTGCCGACTTCCTCCCGCTTCGAACTCGTGTTTTTGAGTCGAGCGGTCGGCCAGCCTGACGCCCCGTCTGTCGGCTGGAGGCCGTTTGGAGGCGAAGGCTCGTGCTGAGACTCACCTCCCCAGGTTGATGACGCCTCGGGGGATTCCTGTTGGCGTGTTGAAGGCAGGCAGCAGCTTCTCTCCCAGCTCCATCACTTTCCTCCTGTACATCTGGAAAGAAAGCAGGAGAATGTAAACGGACGAACACACAACACGTGTAGGAACACATATTTCAGAGGGGAAAAGCTGCCTGTCATCACAATCAGTCACAGGCTGAGAAACAACACAGGCCTGCACACCTTTCCCATCCGAAGCTCATTATGTGAAACATAAGGCGCGCTGCAACAGAAGCCCGGCAGGATTAAAAGCAATCTCATCGATGTAATCTACAACAGTCCATTTAAAGCCGCACTTCCTCCCCCGTCTCCGCCGGGACACACTCTCCGAGGCCAAGGCCGAGGCAAAGTTAATGTATCATCTTATGAGCTGCATTATCAGTCACCGGCTCTCCATTAGCCGCTGGGACTGATGTTTGAAGGGGGGGAGGCAGAGCAGAGGGGAGGGGAGAACAGGGGGAGATGGAGGCGGGAAGCCTGGGAGGCCAGACAGTGATTGAGCAGAGACAGACGGGGTGCAGAGGGAAACCCAGGTCTAGACAAAGACAGTCGGGGTCAGCGGTGTGGAGCAGTGACTCAGCAGAAACGTCCAGTTAGACGAGAAACAAAACAAACCAGAACTGGCCTCGGCTCCGAGGACCGTTATCACTATATCGACTGGTAGAGAGTCAGAGTGATGCGTCCTCGGCTGCAGAGTAGATCCTCTTCCTCATCGTTGGCAAACCTTACATGCATCATGTATGCAGGCTGTTCAGAAGTCTCACGTTCTTGTGCTCAGCATGCATATTTCACAGCGTCCTCTCCTAGAATTACCCATGAGCCTTTGCATGAAACCTTCCCCACGGGATCTTGACAGCGCTGCAAACAGCCCGGCGTCCCCTTGGCTCGGTGGAGAGCGAGGGTTAGAGAGGTGGAACGTAAATCACTTAGATGATTGAAGGGAGTTTCCAACAAATCTAAAATGTGTTTGGTGCCAGCTGCTAAATCAGATATTCTTAGATGCTTTCGGATGCTTGGAATCACTCCACTGTTGCATCATATGTATTCATTTCAATGGAAATGCACATGGCATATGTGCACTTTGCATGAAATAAAACATTTATAGAGAAGAATTATATAATATAATATTTTAAATGCTTTCTGCATGAGGTTCCTACTTCTTTGTTGAACAACAATAAAGATGAACCTTGAAGAAATAAGCTAAAACAGTGGGTCTGCTTGTCATAACGTGGTGGGATGCAAACATGGCAGGACAGTCATTTTTAATTCTGACAGAATAATACAGAGCAGTGTGTGTGTGTGTGTGTGTGTGTGTGTGTGTGTGTGTGCTGCTTTCCCTCTAGAGTCCTCTGGCTCTCGATTTTTGTCAAAAAACAGCACTAATGACCCTCCGCCTGGTCTCTCCTCTCCTCATACGTCTCCTTTCTAGCAGCCGCCGATGCAAAACAGAAAGCCACACACACACACACACGCACACACACACACACACACACACACACACTCGGCCTCTTTCATGACAGAAATATACTGTGCCTAATCAGACTTTAAAATGAAAAGACACTGAACACAGATCCATTCTAAGTTGAATATATAAAACCTAACATCAAGTAGAGGGCAGCAGATTATATTGCACTCATTTATTTTTGTTTGCTTGTTTATAAATGACTTAATTAATTGTAGAGAAAGCCCTTTGGCCGGCGTGGGCTCCGTGATTTACTGTAACGCAGCACACAAGCTGAATTAAGGGCCGTGCTCATAAATGTGTCTTCGCTGCTGGTCTCTGGTTCCAGGACGAGTCTTCATTACTCAAGTGCTGCTGCAAGAAGCATGTACACACATACACACAGTATATGTATAGATGTGCGTATGCATTTTATTTTTAGTTCTCTCTGTGAAGAACTCACGGAGCTAAAGATCAACATTGATGGGATGTGACAGCCGACAGGTCGCTGTCTTCCCTTCCAGGCAGATTTCCCTGTAGGACGGCGGGAAGGAGGCCGGACAGAAACAGCTTTTCCATCAGCTCTAAAGCCGCCGAAGACACGCGTCAGCATGCAGTCATCTCTGGCATGGCAAACATCGTCGGAGGCCAGTGGAGAGGAACATTTCTAGGTCTGCCACTTGTGTTTACCAGTAAAACCCTCAGTCCTGCCTCAGAACAAAGAACACTGTTCGATACCAGCGAGCAGGGAACGCCATTAAAACAGAGATTACTGACCGATGACCCGTTATTACAGCAGGAGGCGAAGCTTGACGTGTCCGACACGCTCAGGATGGTTGGACAGGTGACAGACATGCTGCATATATATATATAGATATATATATAGATAAATATAATAGATGTGGCTATAAACTGGTGTGCTTTAGCAGCCAGCAGGGAGCTTCATCAGCCGCACAAACCCTTCAAATCAGTGTCGATGATTGGGAGGACAACGTGCTGGAACAAAGCCTGGTCTTTATCCGGCTGATGTACGAGACAAAGAAGCAGAAAACCTGACCAAGACCACAAATGGATCCTGAACAGCAGCCCCAGTTCCAAGACGAATTTTCATCTCGGCTTCAGAGGACGGCTTGCGGTTTTCTTGATTATGTCTTTTTGGTTTTGAGAGCAGAGTGCATGAAGAGTGCATGCATAATGCCGCCTTTTTACAAGTCCGGCGCCGCTACCGGTTGCCTCTGTGAAAAACACTTTATTTGAAGTCTCTTCAGGTTCCTGAGCTCCAAAAATAACGACTGAATCTAAAAACTCAGCGGCTGACATTTGGAGAATCTTCTGATGCCGCCGTGCTTTCTTTAGACCCACATGAATAATTCCTATTTGGCAGCTTGTGAACACAGATGTGCAAACTAACCCCTTCTAGTCGCCATCGCTATCGTAAAATGTCCAGAGTCATTTTCTCATCGTCTTTCTCCCTTTGTCCTGAACGTCGGAGGAAATGTAGAACGCAGCTAAAAGGGTCTGACAGCTCTGTCCACAAAGCAGAAAAACAGCCGGCGCCCTCGTGTGTCGATCACAGACACAAAGGCAGCCGACGACAGCGATCACCTGTGGATGAGTCACCAAACAGCCGAGTTTGTCGGCGTTCAAATGCCTTGTTTCATCCAACAATCCCCAAAACCAAACGATACTCAGATCACCATCAAGAAGTCAAAACAAACAGCTAACCAATAATCAAGTCGCAGAGGAAGTATCTGTCAATCAACTCATTGCTGGTTAAATGAAGTTAAAATGCATCTAGTTGACACATCGTCACACACCGGTTTCATTTATGGTTTAATCTTGAGTCTTCTATTTGGTTTCAGCAGTTTTCTATATTTAGAACACATTTAGTGCCGGTGAGAGTAAAACTACCTCAGCGATGACATCACGGCTCTGCACAACTTCCACCTGTAATACATTTTACTCTATATTTACATTATAATACATCATTATATGAGCCTGTGTTTGAACAGGTCACCATGCAGTGCAGAGAGATGAGGCAACGTTTGAGGTACGGGACTTAGAATATCACATGACCTTTGTCTTTGGCCAATATTACAGGTTATCTGTGCAGTTTTTATTGGGGATTCCATACTGATGTCTCGATTCTTTGTAAGCAGCGCCTGTTGTGTTTGGTTTCTCTCCCATCAGCATTGATCATTATGAGGAGGCGTCTCCTTTCTCCGAGGGTAATATTCAGACAGAAACAGAGTTCAGGTTTCTGACTGGGAGCCGTCGTCCCAGACTGAAAGGAATATCACGAGTCTTCAACCGTCCTCCCCGATGTTTCCTCCCCGATCTGACAAGCCTGACAGACGGAGACCTTTTCCTGCACATTGATTTCGTTCTTCATTTCACAAGCTGCTGGTGCGATCCGACTCCGAGCACAGGAGTCCACAGGTCGCAGCACCCTCACTTCCCTCAACACCGCTGCCTTTGAGCAAGCTTTATGCTGCGTGTGGGATATATACCGGCTGGAAGGAGGAGGTATTGAGCAGAGGCATTGAGTGAAACATTCAAGGTTAATAGCAGAAAGCCGTGGGCGTGACCAAGAGGAGGCCGGCTAATGTTTAAAAACCTACGATCTCAAATGTATTCAGTTCTATTTCGGTTACGCAAAGCTGTAATCGTTCCTGCAACACATGTTCCGACGTCTCCGACGGCAACGCCGGCAGAGTGACATAGACGTCTGGAAAGGCTGTCCGCTAACTGGCAGCATGCCCGTCCCACATCAGCCCGACGTCGGGAAAACCAAAAGTACTCTGCATAATTTACACAGCAGAGAGAACATGCTAAAGCAGATCCCATAAATTACACATGAGGACTTATCTCAGAAAAAAAACAAACTAATGCAGAGGTGAAATGAGAATACCCATCGAAGCCCGAATTAGAAGAACAAACAACATGGCGGCTGCTCCATCAAGCCCCCCCGCAGGGAGAGGAGCGCCTCTGAATTAGTCAGCATTACAGCTTTATTGTTAAGCAACGTTCATCAGCTTAAATGTTCGTCTCTGAAGCACACGGCCGCCCGCCTCCTTCCCAGCCTCCCTTTGACCCACAAACAGCAGCACAGCAGTCACAGTTCCTTATTCCTCCACATCCAATGATGCAATTACGCTGCATACATACTCTCAGCTCTCTGTTACCCGCAGTCTAATTACTGAGTATGAAAGCACATCATTATATCTGCCCTCTGTGTGTGTGTGTGTGTGTGTGTGAATGCCAGGAAAAAAAAACATTTCCTGCTGCACTGGATGCGGTTTGATTGGCTGTCATGAACATAACCGGCCAATTATTGGGATGTTTCAGCTTCCATACATAATATTTCCGTATTACAGCCACCGAGTGGCACTGTATGCTTCTTCTTCTTTCTCCTTGGGAAGTCAGGTGTTCTTGTTTCTTCATGTAAAGCTGCTGTTTGTGTGCAGTGTTGACACTGTAATGGGAATTTTGGATGTTTGTAATTTATAATCAGAATATTTGTCAGGCCAGACGTCGATCCGCATCTCCTTTCCGACTGTTATGCTATGACGAAAATGAATGCCTGTTTGTAGATGATATGAACATGAGTGCCACATTGACATAAGATAATTTCAGGACTATGACACCTGTGTTCTGTAAATCTTGACCTTGCCTGTACATCTTGTCTTATAGGACATGATCCGTCCTTTGGTTCCTCCTCCTTAAAAGGGAGATTGCTATTGGACTCAGGGTCGTTCCTGCTGATTCTGAACCTTTGCATCAGAAGGCAGGGGTGAACAGTACTTTCTTCTGCAGATGAGAATACTTAGTGGAATAAACCTCTGAGAAAAAGCTGATCCTGGTTGTTGATCTTCATTGGGCAGATTCATTTTTCCACAACAACACCACGTCTGTATGCTATAAAAGGGAGGCGTTTAATCCCAGCCAGGTCTCACTATTTAGAGAAACCCATGGAGGCTCCATTAGAAAAATGTTGCTGGATTTGTGGAGCTGTCTCCGAGCCGGCCTGTCACAGCAAATCACTGTGAGCCATCGTCTTCTCACCTTGAGAGATAATAATGTTGGCACACACACACACACACACACACACACACACACACACACAGGGGAAATAAAAGAGTTTTTCCTGTCAAACCGTATACCTGTTTGCATTGATGGATGTCACACGAGATCAGCCGTCCCGACAGACCAGACACACCGAGTGACCCATTAATAATTCAACGTACTATTTGCCCGGTCGCCATTACCTCTCTGCCGTCATTACTGGGAGAAGAAGAACGGGAGGAAGTGAAGCGGCGGTTGGAGAACGGTGTCAGGTCCTGGTCTCATTACGGGCCTTGACAAAGTCTCCCGGGTCCCGGTGTGGGAGGACAACCGGCACCTGGAGGCCCACACTGGCAGCCTGAAGAAGTAGCAGGTAAGCTTCCTGTGTGGGCCCGGCAGAGAACTCTGTGAGATCTTAAAGTCTAACACACAGAGTGTCTGTCAGCGATGCAAATGGAGGAGACGCTGCCAGACAGAGTGGGTGATGGATTTAAGGTTTCTTTTTTTTAAACATCCTGTCAGAGACTTACAATCATGAACAAAATGTGGAAGCCCGACTGGATTAACTCAGAGGCTGCATGCTTCGTTATACTCCTCAACACACTATGCTGTTCCATATAGCACAAGTTTGTCCTTAGGGAGGCGCCAGAGAGCAGGTCAAGTGGTCACTCTATGATGGACCAGCTCAAGAACACAGAAACCCTTAGACTGAAATCCCTTCTTTTTGACACAAGAGGAAAACTCACTGGAATGTCAGAGACTGAAAGAGTGAGAACGCCAAGCAAAGTTGGAGCTATGAGGTTATTATGAATCCCCATCTGGGAACCGTGAAGGCCAATCCAAGTAGATGTTAGGTTTACTGAATGGCTGAAGAACTGGTACGGCTGGTGGTGTTAGAGAAACGTCAGAGGTTAGCCAGAGTCAGGAGGGTTCATCCTCTGGGGGTCCACATTTATCCAACACACTCCCTTTCATGCAGCTAAAAACCAAGATGTAAGATGTTGCTCTGCATCGAGACAATCATTCTGAGGCCGACTGACGCCGAGATCACAAAGAACGCAGCCTTTTCTTTAGTGTTGATGGTTACAGAGGTGCACAGACTAGTGTGCAGAAAAGGCTTGACTCTCTGAGTGTATCTGTACAAACAGAAAGTCCACAGCAACGCTGGACAATGAACATAAATGATAATACCTGGTGTTCATTATACCAAAGGAGATAAACGATCGGCGAGAAAAGAGCCATACGAGTGGAAATGAGCCTGGAGGGGAAGACGATGAGGGAGAGAGACAGAGGGAGGGAATAGGGTGGTTTGTGTCTGAATCTTTGACGGGGATGAGAGGAGGCAAGGCAAGATCAGATTTGTGTTATCTGTGTGGCCTCGCATGTATCTGTGGTTCAGTTGGCGGTATGAGCTAGTTGTTTGTGGAGTGAAAGAGAGAGGGGGGTTCTTTAAAAGCTCCTGATGGCAGCGTCGGGCTTCAAAGCATCGCCTGCTTCATCAAAGACTCGACTCAGTGGAGGACGTGGACGCCGTGATGCCACGAGGGAGCGACAGATGTTTGCTGGAGAACGTGCTCCCGTCCTCGTCATCTGTAAATGAGGAAGCCGTACACACATGCTGTCAGAGATGATTATTTCACTGGAATTAACTGATTGGTGATCTGCAGGAGGCACAGCCAATAGAAAACAACAAGGAGGGGTCTAAGGCTGCAGTTCCTCTGGTTCCAAAAGCAAGTCAATCCCCAAAACTCCCGTGATATATCCTACTTTAGAATCACACTAAGGCTTAAAGTCGTCTATAATTAAGGGGAGTGGACGCTTTGAATGACAGACTTCCGTCTCAGGTTGCGAGCCGTTTCTCGACAACTTTTAGGGACTGACTTTGCGGCTCCACAGCAACATTTTGGGTGAAGTGACGGAGACTATGTCCGCATTATAAACAGTCTACGGGTGCAGCTGAGTCAGCACTCGGGAGACTACAGACGCATGTCAGCCAGGCGGTGCGTGCTGTCACTTAACTCCGCTGAGCTTCTGTAGGCTGGTGTGACGTTACTGCCCCGAATGACCAAAACTCTGTAATCTATCTTCTTTAAAAAAAGCCAACGGAATCACCGAGCAGCCATAGAGTCTGTGAAGAAAAAAGCAATTCAGCTCAACATTGTGCACAGGCCGTGTAGCTTAGCTAACCACCATTAGAACCCTTAAAAATCTCACTGCTTTTCAGAGAAGAAAACGACATTTCAGAAGTTCTTCAAAAGAGGTGAGAGCAGCAGCAACATCGGAAGAGTCATCTATTTTTAAAGAAAGATTTTGATGAAGGTGAAACTGGATTCTTCATTAAAAATGGTTTGTTATTTCAAACTATTTTAAATGGTAATATAAACAATTACATTCTACTTTTGTCTAAGCATGTTTTATCTGCAGAGCTCATGTGGAAACGCAGCGATGGTAGTGTGACGGTGTGTTTTTGGCCAACAGAAAATGATCTCTGCCGGCACTCATGCACAAACGGCAGCGGTGTCGGAGAACAGGCGAGGACTGATGTGAGTACTGCAGGAAACAAGGTGGAGGGGTGGCATTCATCTCCCGTATCACCCCATTTGTCCTTCAATCTAATGGAAAAACAGACAATACACAAGTCCAATCTTGTCTTGTGCAATGAGAGCATGTTTTATGATGTTGACCTTGGTCTCAACACAAAACCTGCTTTCACACCTGATGCAGAATGTTGTGGAAAAAAAATAAATGTCTGAGGTGCATTTTCCATCAATCCTCTAAATCACTGAAAATCCTGAAATCGCCTTCTAACAACAAGCTGCTTTCCTGAGCGCGGGCCTCAACCGTCCTTGAGTTGGCCAACCAATCTCCATCTGCCGTCAGGTTGCCGTTGTGCAGCTGATCTTCTGCTCTGATGAGCAAAGTGAAATACCAAATTCCCAGGCGACAGCAGAGGAAAAACACTGTGTGTAAACGCTCTAAAAACACATCAACTACAGACACGCCTTCAGGCTTTCGTCAGCTCCTGCTTAACGGCCCCACACAGAGGCATTAGTGACGACATGCCGTTCGCCTGTGATCTAAAATGCTAGTTGCTGCAGCCGATATCGACGCCCTCAGGATATGAAACATATGGCGCTATATTCCTCTCGCGTTTTTGACGGATCCTCCTGATTCCTCCAGCACCAACCTCCATCCGTTGGGCTATCGTCCTCTCTGAGACTACCTCGGGGACCTACTTAGATGGCGATGCATTCTCCGCTCTGATTGGCCTGGCAGGCTTCCTGTTGCCGCGTACATGCTGTTGCCATGGTTATCGCTGGGTTTTGCGCTAGCTCCATCTGTCTTTGGTGTCAGCTCGGTGGAAAATGCTGTGATTCCACTCATTTTCTAAGCAGGGGGGTGGTAGGGGTGGGGGTGGGGGGCATCCATCCTCCTGCCACTCCTCTGTCTCTGCAGTGGCACACATCAACACAATTCCTCTGGTTCAGACACACTGCTCGACAGAAAAGAGGATTGTTGTCTGGGGTTGGACATGCTTCATCAAATTGAAGGCAAAATAATGTAAGGAAAGCTGAAGAGATTTGCTCGGCTCCTGCCAGAAAGACCCAGGTGCAGCATCCAGGCACCGGGAGGGAAAAACCCAAATAAACACTGGAGCTATTCTGAGCCCAAGAGAAAGGAGGTTAAATGTTAAACCGGCTTATATTTCATAATTAAAAGTACTGCTGCACGCCTACGTTCCAGTTTCATTTCACAACTGCATACTTTAATCAAGTCTGGCCATGAAGCGGAGGAACAACTCAGAGTTGGACTCTATCAGGAAATAGCAGGGTTGACATGGACGGTCCCGGGAACAATGGTGCAGTATTGACCGTGTGCCCACTGAGGCAACGCCGCCATGCTCGAGGGCATCTGGCTCGTAGCCCTTCCACTGAGATTAGCACCTGAAATACTGCGGTCGCTGGCCCTTCGCCATTCCTCCTGGAACAAGCCAATAATGTTCGGTCAAGCATCTCCTCGGGGTGTTGTTGGTTCTGTACAAACTCCTGTTGTATTGGGATTCATAAGAGAAATGCAAGTCGGACCACTAACTAGAAAAACCAGCTGGAAAAGGAGACAGCTACAGGCAGGGCCAGCAACGTAAATAAACATGAATCACTCTGACACTTCTCCAGTTTTGACCTATCACAAGAACGGGGATATCTAGGGGCGGAACATTCTTAATAGATGGCGAGTAATGCTATCTGATTTACCCCAGACCCCTCCATGTGCGAGGCCCCGGGTCATCCGAGGGATCCCTGTTTGCCACAAATGTCACAGCTCATAGATATTGCATGGCCTCTGCCTTTTGATGCTAATTAAATGTTACTGCTTAGTGAGCGCCGGGATGAGAAGGAAGTGCAGGAGAGGAGGGGAAAGGAGCGCCTGGATAAAAGGGAAAGCACCATGTGTAATAACTACACGTATACACCCGTTTCCAACGCTTGCAGCGAAATGCTGCAGGTTAGAAGGTGGAGATAAACAAATATGTTGAGTCAGAATGATGAAGAAATGATTTATTCATGTTATTAGTTGATTTCCCCGTGTTAATGCTCTTCTCACTTTATCTTTGTAAAGTCTGCTTTGATATCGGCTTGATAAACTAAATCACTGATCATATTCCTCACTTTAATAATGATGCCTGAGGTATAAATAGAAACGGCCTCAGCCGTGCACGATCGCAGCTGCTCTCTTATTGTTGGAGAATCTTGCTGATGTGGCAGAATCACTAATATTGCACTTGTTCTCCGGTTTTATTAATTGGTGGGTCTAACAAGTGGAGGAGCAAGTAGAAGTGCTGGGATGTATGCTATACAGCCCAATCAATATGATCATTTATGAAGCCAATACAAATATTGATATTTGGGGGGTTTAAAAGCTGTGTAAATGTTAGTGCCTTCGTAGCTGTGATTCTCTGCAGGTTTATGCATCAGCTTTTCAAGGTAAGAGGAAGAGGAGGAAGAGGATAAAGCATTGCAGTGTTGGATGGCTCGATGCAACAAATGTGAGAACACCAAATTGCTCAGAAAGCCAGATTTGGGAGTGTGATGCACAAAATCAATATCCTCTCCGGAGCAGAAGAGATTTGTCAGCCTGGTCAGAAAACAAAATTAACAACTACGCCTTTTTCTTCCTGAAGGTGAGCTGGCTGATCACATAACATTTAAAACGTGTTTAAGGTGTTTGGACAGTAGCCCCGGAGCTAACGTGGTAACGCTGCCCACCAGCAGGCTCCCCGCTCGGTGTAGAAATGTGTGCATAAAGAAGACGGGGCAGCTAATGGCGCTGGGCAACACCAGGCAAAACAACACCAGGCGGCCATCAGCTGGCCACTCGGCTGAGAGACAGCTGCTGATATCGCATCGGGAGGTCCTCAGTGGATGAGCCAGCAGAACAACACTGGTCCTCAGAAAGGGTGTGATTTTAGCCCTCATAAAAGAGTGTGTGTCTGTGTGTGTGGGTTGGATTTGCCACGTCTGAATGCCAGTGGGCCGTGATGTGAGTCAGTGTTTGGCCCTGCGTTGGGAGGCAGATGTTTAAATGTCATTTACAGATGTGTAGAAAACAATCAGCTCAACGCAGCGCTATATCACCAATCATTCACCATTCCGGTACGACGGAGGCGATCCTGCACAGGAGAGCGAGCGTGTTTGTGAAGCTGCTCCTCTCAAAATGTCCTGGACATGCTTGTTGTGTTCCCTTCATGGGTAGACGTGCTTACATCCTTTGTAAAAGGACGAGTGGGTGCTGCGTGAAAGTCACCTCGTCGTGGTTTCTTCGTCTGAGCCAGAGAGGAGCTGAGAGAGAGAGAGATCACGCAGAGTGGCGTTTGTTAATGTCCCGGCCCGGTCGGGACGCCTGGGCTTTGTTGGGAAGAGTCACCGGTTCTGTCGCCCCGGATAAACCTGCCGTCCCCGCCGAGGCGGCGAGCAGGCTGCTGGTCAGCTTCCATTAAATTCAGAGAGCAGCAGGAGACTCGCCGTGTCCAAAAGTGTGACACCAGCAGAGCCAAGGTGTCTCCTGGGAAGGCGAGCCGTCACTCCTGCAACAGTAATGTCCACACATGGACATTTCTTCTGTTTTTTTCTTCTCCTTTCTTCCTTTTCAGCAGCGCCTGGCTCGGCCACGGCTCATTTCAAAGCGGCGTTGGCGTGCGTGAGCAGCTCACCCGTCTCTGTGGGAGTTTGTGTGAGAGGACAGAAAGCAGCAATGCTAGTTGGCAGTTCCCTGTGAGCTCCCGGTTTGAGGTGGCAGATGTGTCACTTAGTCAGGCCAGCTACCTGCTTGGCAGCTGCGAACCGTCTCTCTATTTGTCATTCACTTTCTCTTTGTTGTTGTCGCTCGCGGCGGGAATTCTTCGACCGCTGATCCGCCAATTTGCCGTCGACCTCAAACATCCCAATTAGCAGAAACAACCGCTCACTCAAACTTAAAAAAAGCATAAAGAGTATAAATAAATCAGAGATGCCATTAGTGGTATGGATTATGTCGAGTGTCCGGAGAGCAGAAGCTGTTTTTACCTGCGCAAAGCAATTAAAGTGGTCCGGCGGTAACTGGACCCGAGTGCAGAGCTTCACAATAACACCATAATTATTTAAAAATGTTTTTCCTTTTTTTATTATCGTGCTCTCTTGGTTATTACGGACACACTCAGATGAGCCCTTTCCCCACACACTAAATTGGTTGTGAACAGTACAGAACATTTTGCATGGTGTTTTTTTCCCCTTCTATTTTGCACAGCAAGATAAGGTTACATTAACAAACTGTTAGAGCACTTCTACAGTTAGTTGTCGCTTGGCAACCAAAAAACCTGCCAAACATACCCAGTACATTTCCTGAAATACTGAAGTACTATGTTGTGTTTTGGGTCAGTATATGACATCCTACTTTATGTATACAGTAGTGTAGATTCTCTTAAAAGAAGAACTAAGGGTGGTTTGGTTGTCATAGAGATGTCATGGCTGGACTACCCTGCAGTAAATATAAGGTAGTTAAAATTAGCCCGACCTCTACCAGCTCAAACATGAAAATGCCTACATGTTGACGTATAGATAGTATTCATCCAAAAGTATAGAATATAATAAAAACCTGTAGTACCTGCAGCTTTAAGATCAGTCTGTTGTTGTGTTTTCATATTGTGCAACTGCTATTTTTACTTGAATAAATGATCTGAGCCACACCTGAGAGGCTGGAGAAGTACTGAGGGACGGGTCAAAAGTTTGAGAAGCAATGGAGAATTATTATTATTATTATTATTTTTACTTCAGTGGGATCCCCTGAGCGACTGCCAGACTCCATGTCCGCGCTCCACGGGCAAAATGTGAGGATATAGACGTTGCCAACACACAGTTTGGCAGTGAAAGAAAGCACTTCCCAGCCCCACTACGATGGCGCGCTGCCCAGTCGCTGCTCGCCGTTGCCGGTTTCAGCCAGCTCCTCCACTTTGAAGCTGCGAGGACATTTTCTCTCCATGAATGTCTGACAGGCAAATCAAGACACGCCCCCCCGCCGAGCTACAACGCAGGTTAACTTGATCAATGCAATCACGGAGCTGGCGACAAAATGGTACTACGCGGGGTTCATTAAGGCCCACATTAGCATGCGACTTCAAAGGGGAGTGCCCTGATTGGCTCTGATTGATACCATTATGAGAGTGATGATTGTGCAGCCACAGCTCTCTTAGACACTTGGCTGTGTAAAAAAAAAAAAAAATCTTTTCATGGCAAAGAGAGAGGTAGCCTTGACCTGATGTGGACGCCAGGAGATGAGCCGAGGTCGCCGTCTGTTCATTTTCTTGGCTGTTAGGAAATGTGGTGCGAGAAGAGGCCCAAACTTGGCTTCTGAAAGCAGTTTGGATGATGGGAGAGGAAGTTGGTGGCAAATGAGCTCGAGGGGAGCAGGAACAGCGGCGGAATTGGTCGCGGAGGATTGACATGTCCTGGATTCGCTGAGGAAATGTTGCGGAGGAAGCAGGTGGAGAACGGCGGCGATGTTTCCTGTTGCCTCCTGGGAAGTAATTACAGGGTAATGGAAAGATCATGTCTGAGGGGATGCTCATACATTTCATTTTTAATTTGAACAGACGGCGTCTGAGTGGTTCACGGCCCCGGCGTGAGGACACCACCAGGGGTCCCAAGATAGATCTGAGAGGACGCAAATTAACCGCAGGACTGAAAAGAAAAATACTCAAAATGATGCTTATTTTTTCTGATGTTTCTCTAATATAGCAACAAAGTTCACCATAAAATCACAATAGATTTTAGGTGAGGAAAAAGTAAAGATTAGAAATCCTGCAGCAGAACATGGGTTCTACTCAAGATACAGCGAGGGACTAGAACTATTGTTCCAAACAGGTTCGTTCTCATCACGGTGGGATTCTGCTGACTGGATCCGACTCTGAACCGTCTCAGATAACGGTCATGCACACTTTTAAAGCAGAAGGCAAGATTTTATATTTCAAGGGAATAAAAACAAAAGTAAGCGCGACATCAAAGAGCTTGAAGAATGGGATCTTGAAAGGAGGGTTGTGAGAGATGAAGCTGATGCATTTTAATTTGGGATGTTTGACGCTTTTCTAAAAAAGTCACAATGCAAAGGAAACGAGGAAAAAAGAGAAGTGTCCCAGAGCATTATGGGTAGAGACACACTCCTTCTTTCATGCGATGTAAAGACATCAAAACAGATGTGCCACGTCTTCCAGTTCCCTTAATCTGGTGTAATGTTCTGCCTTCAGGTTGCCATAGACACAGGTCGACCAGGCGAGAGAAAAAGAGGAGGGTTCAACTGTGAACTCACTTTTACTCCACCTTTTGTGTTTTTAACCACTTCGATCACCAGGGGATTTAAATCTGAAGTAGTCGTTTTGGGAATAGCGGCGGCCATTATGATAATAGATGGCATGAATCTGCTTTTACTGCAGTGATTATGAAAATGTAGCTCGTCACAATGGCTACTCTCGCAATTATTTCTCTTACTGCAGCTGCACAAGCAAATTGTCCAATTACAGCTTCAAAGCAGATAAACTAGAGAAACGAACCCTCCTTACGACTTCTCCGACTAAATGATGAATCCGGCGTTGGGAGGCTGTTTACCGCCGGAGGGATGCGAGTTTAGCTGCTCCGTCACACACTTCTTCCTGTTAAGTGAATCCATCATTTTCATCTTAATGGGAACATTTGACTGACACCTGCCATCTCCTATTGCAGGCTGGTGGTGGAAAGCACCGCAGCACTCATCAGTGTGTGTGTGTGTGTGTGTGTGTGTGTGTGTGTGTGTGTGTGTGTGAAAGATGGAGAATGAGTGATGATTGAGTGACAAACTCCAAACTTTGTGTCTGAGTAAACAGGGTGTAAGTTGTCAATCAGTCCAATAATTTGATCCGCAGAGAGTGAATTCCTATAATTATTAATTATGAGAGAGAGACACTCATCTTTCCCTACAACATACAGATGGAGATGGGAAAGAAAACCTTCATGCTGTCTGCTGCAGCCATGGGGAACATATATATGTTCATAATTTATATTTGTGGAGAATTTGAGACTCAAGATTGTACAGTTTTTGGTAAATTACCTGCTAATTGTCCTCGTTCTTATCTTAGCTTACTTTATCCTCATTTTTAGCATTGTTAATAATAGTGCTGCCACTAGCAATTACTTTCATCTCATTAAATGGTAATTACCTTATTTAAAAAGGGCCACCACAACTGTCAGACAGAGGATGATGACATCAGGTCGCTTCGAAATTATGCCAAAGATATTTTGTTTATTACTAAAGGGAATACATTTTGGATTTTAATCTTTATCTTTAAGATAATCGCTCATCAAAAATAATTGCACCGCATTAACTGACAGTTCGATAAGCTCAAACTATTATTATTCTTTTGTATTGTTTCATCCCCTCTTTGATTTTGTTTCATGCTGTTTTTTTGGGTCTTCTTTGCAACATTCCTCGACGGGACGAAGCCAGAGAGACAGAGAGACGCTGCAGGAAGGCCGAGGCTTCTGCCAGACCAGTCAACCGCATCGCCTCAATAAAGTGATTTGGGCTAGAAGTGCGGGGGGCATGTGATGGCTGAGTGGCCCCACCAGCAGCCCCTCTGTTCGGCCCCTGATGCAGTGATACATGGGCCCATCTTCCTGTGTTAATCAGACCAGGACCAGCTGGAAACCAGAGCAATCTGCCCACCGGACGGACGCTGCTCCGCCACGGAGAACGAGATAAGAGTTATTGTTTGGATTTTTATCAATTCCTATTCTGCTTATCGATTTCCATTCTCATTCATTCCCGGTTACGATATTTTGTGCATCGTTCAAAAAAAATTGAAACGCCAAAAACTAACTTTATTGTCAGGAGGACGGCCATGACCAGCCAGGAGATGAGTCTATCTTCTACAGTTTCACCTGATCTCAACCAAAACCCCAATAATTGCTGCACAGAGAACATACTGAACTGGTAGTCGACAAACTGTTCTCTCAAACTTTCTGCTCGGAGACACAATGAACTCGTCGTTGAGTTTCTGCCACTGTAAAAGTGTACGGACTGAATGTGAAGCGCTGCCTTATTCTCCTTCTTGTCTGAGAAATATCTTCCCCACAAAATGTGCTGCTTTGAATGGATTTGCATCCTCTGCGTGAAATTGAAAAAAAAGAAGTCCAAAAGACATTTTAAGTGCTTGCTGTAGCCTGAGTGACTGATATTAATGACTATAGAGTCCTTGGTGAGTAAAAATACAGTTGGGCTACATCCTAAGAGGAAAACTTTAAAAAAGTTTTCTTTCTTTCTTTTATTTCCATTTCAAATGTTTGCAGGGATGGATGTTAAGAGCAGATCGAGCTAATCAAAAGAAGAGTTTACATTCCTATACTATATATACTATATTGTGTTTTAGTTGCGTTCTGCAGAAAGTACAATGCCTTGTGTCATGTGACCGAACTTTTAAGAATGAATAAGAATAGCAAAGCATGTTTCTAAAAACATCCTGGCTCTTAAATAGAGAGTGTGAATGCACGGTGCCTTGAAGCAGTTTAGAAATATATGTGAGCACAAATAACAGATTTTACGCTTCCTCTTCACCCCACAGTGTTTTTATGGGCTTGTGTGTGTGTGTGTTGAATACTTGTACTTGTGTATTCCTGCGTATTAATCTATATATAGTCGCCTCGTCGTTCTCATCCATGTGTTTAAATCTGAGCTCCTCACCCATTCAGGTTCAATTCGTTTGTATCCTATTTGTACCCACAAAGTGTGACATCTAGCACCTGGTTCCTGTCACCTGGTGATAAAATACCTTCCCACTAAGATGGCAGTTGTCCTACTTTCCAGAAAAGGCTGGGTCTGGTATTTCAGCAGCGTTAATGCCTGCTGTACACCGCTCCACTCGGGGACAGGCCCAGAACTGTTAGCTTAAGCCTGCATGCATATTAACCAATATATCAAACTCCTTTTCACCCTGACTGTCAGAATGCAGTATAATCCAATTTCTAACCTACTCAGAGTGATGGGTTCACCATCCCGGAGCCACCAGAGAGCATGAACACAAAATCCCCCCCTTTTTTTAGTAAAGTCAGCATTCATCTTCACCTGTACATTACCACAGACAGAGAGTAGGAGAATATAGCCTGATAGGAAAGTCAAGCACATACAGTATCACTTAAATGGATAAAGAGGATCGTTTCCAAGCCTGGCTTAAAAAAAAGAAGGAAAAGAAGTCTGAATGTGGAGAGGAAGTGACTGATGCTCCTCTTTACCTGAACATCAATGATTAAAATGATTATGTGCAAGGTGCATCGTCATACTGGGAGACTTTCCAGGGGTAAAAGATCAAACTAACGACCCACACGGGGAAATTAAGACAGCTGCAGAGCAAATAATAAAAGAGTCTGCAGAGGAAAACAAGAAAAGTACAAATGAGGCCTGTGCAAACATTAAACACGCAATTTACACTTGAGAAAACACTAAATACTGCAGACGTCTCAGGATTGAGTGTGATGAATGTTTGTATTAATGCATCAGGGTATGCATATAGCAGTAGTTTAGCAGTACTTCAAAATAAAAAAAGAAGCATTGTTTTGATGCTTTGTATAAAATAAAACACAAACGTGAATACTGAGTGGAGGGACCCAAAAATAGCATTACATTACACATTCTATCCAACATGGCGGCCCGGCAATTGATAAGAGCTGAGTAAGGGATGCATTGCTTGACTTTGGTTGAGGTCGTGTCAAAGAGGTGTTGATTTTGAGGCTGTAGGTTGTGTTGTCTAATAACAGGAACACTGTACATATACCTTAAATTAGGCCTCCAACTAACGATGACTCACACTGAGGGAGTCATAAATCATCTGAGCTCTACCTTAAAAACACTGCAACACAGCGTCAGAGCAACAAACTGTACGGCTTACACGTACATGCTTTATAGATTGATAGTATAAAGCTGTACTAGTGTTATCTTATTCACACCTGTATGCTGCATGTGCGCTGTGGCGAGCTGCAGCTCGTGTCGGTGTGTGGAAACATACGTCGTATGTGAAACTGCAAATTGCTTTGAAAGAAAACGTGTTGTATACTGTGGTCTTTGCCCAGTATTGTAAATATTGTATTTCCTGCATGACCAGACAGGCGGACTGTAAGCCTCCATCGTGGGTTGTGACTGATAGGTGAGTAGCTTTCAACACCCCTATTGCCTGTCGCAAGGCGTGAATGCTAAACACTCAGGGTTGATTATTTTGTGGCAGTCTGATATGCATCGTCTCGCCTCAATCAGAGCGCCCCCTGACGAGGCTGACGAGCTGCATGTCAATGGTGGTGGCGAGCCTTTAGTCAACCAATGGCTGCACTCGGCCTCACGGAGACACAAGTTGCACCGCGGGACTGAGAGTATTAAAAGCAGAGAATCAAATCAAAGAGATGAATTCACAGTAGGAATCAGAACTCCGACTGCCAAGCGCATGAGAGCAATCAATCACACTGGTAGAAATGTCTCTGCTTTAATGTCATCCCTTCATCCCGATGGACTGCAGCATCGCCACAGATAACTGAAGGTGAAAGAAAAAAATACCAATGAGATTCATAATAACAGATACAAAAGAGAGTTGGGGAGGAGGAACAATGTTTCATTTACATACTGGAAGCAGGATTATAATTTATCGTCAGTGTACAGATGGAGACTTTCTTTGAAAAACGCCCTGGAGAGTGTGGATGCTCTCAGATTCATGAAATACTTCAATAAAAATCCTGATTGTGAAAACTGAAAGGGAGAAAAAAAGAAATGAAACCTGAAAGAGGGCCCACATTCATCCTGCTCGGCTGGGCGGACATCACCTTTGGATTGGTTGTGTAAAGTATTTGATGGAGAGATGGAGAAAAGAGTGAGGAACTGAGAGAGAGAAATCAAAGATAATATTAAGTCCCTTAGAAGGCTTGCTGTGAACACAGCCTCCCCCCTCCTTCCGCAGATACACACTTCTTTATCCCAGAGCAACCTCACTTCTTTATCCCAGGGCAACCTCACTTCTTTATCCCAGGGCAACCTCACTTCTTTATCCCAGAGCAACCTCACTTCTTTATCCCAGGGCAACCTCACTTCTTTATCCCAGAGCAACCTCACTTCTTTATCCCAGGGCAACCTCACTTCTTTATCCCAGGGCAAGCTCACTTCTTTATCCCATGGTAACCTCTCTTCTTTATCCCAGGGCAACCTCACTTCTTTATCCCAGGGCAACCTCACTTCTTTATCCCAGGGCAACCTCACTTCTTTATCCCAGGGAAAGCTCATTTCTTTATCCCATGGTAACCCCACTTCTTTATCCTAGGGCAACCTCACTTCTTTATGCCAGGGCAACCTCACGTAATTATCCCAGAGCAACCTTACTTCTTTATCCCAGGGCAAGCTCACTTCTTTATCCCATGGTAACCTCACTTCTTTATTGTAGGGCGACCTCAGTTCTTTATCCTAGGGCAACCTCACTTCTTTATCCCAGGGCAACCTCACTTCTTCATCCCAGGGCAACCTCACTTCTTTATCCCAGGGCAAGCTCATTTCTTTACCCCATGGTAACCTCACTTCTTTATCCCAGGGCAAGCTCACTTCTTTATCCCAGGGCAACCTCACTTTTTATTCCATGGTAACCCCACTTCTTTATCTCAGGGCAACATCACTCCTATATCCCAGGGCAACCTCACTTATTTATCCCAGAGCAACCTCACCCCCTTATCCCAGGACAACCTCACTTATTTATCCCAGAGCAGCCTCGCTTCTTTATCCCAGGGCAACCTCACTCCTTTATACCAGGGCAACCTCACTTTTTATCCCATGGTAACCCCACTTCTTTATCTCAGGGCAACATCACTCCTATATCTCAGGGCAACCTCACTTCTTTATCCCAGGGCAACCTCACTTCTTTATCCCAGAGCAACCTCACTTCTTTATCCCAGGGCAAGCTCACTTCTTTATCCCATGGTAACCTCACTTCTTTATTGTAGGGCGACCTCAGTTCTTTATCCTAGGGCAACCTCACTTCTTTATCCCAGGGCAACCTCACTTCTTCATCCCAGGGCAACCTCACTTCTTTATCCCAGGGCAAGCTCATTTCTTTACCCCATGGTAACCTCACTTCTTTATCCCAGGGCAAGCTCACTTCTTTATCCCAGGGCAACCTCACTTTTTATTCCATGGTAACCCCACTTCTTTATCTCAGGGCAACATCACTCCTATATCCCAGGGCAACCTCACTTATTTATCCCAGAGCAACCTCACCCCCTTATCCCAGGACAACCTCACTTATTTATCCCAGAGCAGCCTCGCTTCTTTATCCCAGGGCAACCTCACTCCTTTATACCAGGGCAACCTCACTTTTTATCCCATGGTAACCCCACTTCTTTATCTCAGGGCAACATCACTCCTATATCCCAGGGCAACCTCACTTCTTTATCCCAGGGCAACCTCACTTCTTTATCCCAGAGCAACCTCACTTCTTTATCCCAGGGCAACCTCACTTCTTTATCCCAGGGCAACCTCACTTCTTTATCCCAGAGCAACCTCACTTCTTTATCCCAGGGCAACCTCACTTCTTTATCCCAGGGCAACCTCACTTCTTTATCCCAGGGAAAGCTCATTTCTTTATCCCATGGTAACCCCACTTCTTTATCCTAGGGCAACCTCACTTCTTTATCCCAGGGCAACCTCACTTCTTTATCCCAGGGCAACCTCACTTCTTCATCCCAGGGCAACCTCACTTCTTTATCCCAGGGCAAGCTCATTTCTTTATCCCATGGTAACCTCACTCCTATATCCCAGGGCAACCTCACTTCTTTATCCCAGAGCAACCTCACCCCCTTATCCCAGGACAACCTCACTTATTTAGCCCATAGCAGCCTCGCTTCTTTATCCCAGGGCAACCTCACTCCTTTATACCAGGGCAACCTCACTTTTTATCCCATGGTAACCCCACTTATTTATCCTAGGGTAACTCACCCCCTTATCCTAGGACAACCTCACTTATTTATCCCAGGGCAACCTCACTTCTTTATGCCAGGGCAACCTCACTTCTTTATCCCAGGGCAACCACGCTTCTTTATGCCAGAGCAACCTCACTTATTTATCCCATGGTAACGCCACTTCTTTATCCCAGGGCAACCTCACTTCTTTATCCCAGGGTAACCTCATGTCTTTATCTCTGGGAAACCTCACTTCTTTATCTCAGGGCAACCTCACTTCTTTATCTCGGGGAAACCTCACTTCTTTATCTCAGGGCAACCTCACTTCTTTATCCCAGGGCAACCTCACTTCTTTATCCCAGAGCAACCTCACTTCTTTATCCCAGGGCAACCTCACTTCTTTATCCCAGGGCAACCTCACTTCTTTATCCCAGAGCAACCTCACTTCTTTATCCCAGGGCAACCTCACTTCTTTATCCCAGGGCAACCTCACTTCTTTATCCCAGGGAAAGCTCATTTCTTTATCCCATGGTAACCCCACTTCTTTATCCTAGGGCAACCTCACTTCTTTATCCCAGGGCAACCTCACGTAATTATCCCAGAGCAACCTTACTTCTTTATCCCAGGGCAAGCTCACTTCTTTATCCCATGGTAACCTCACTTCTTTATCGTAGGGCGACCTCAGTTCTTTATCCTAGGGCAACCTCACTTCTTTATCCCAGGGCAACCTCACTTCTTCATCCCAGGGCAACCTCACTTCTTTATCCCAGGGCAAGCTCATTTCTTTATCCCATGGTAACCTCACTCCTATATCCCAGGGCAACCTCACTTCTTTATCCCAGAGCAACCTCACCCCCTTATCCCAGGACAACCTCACTTATTTAGCCCATAGCAGCCTCGCTTCTTTATCCCAGGGCAACCTCACTCCTTTATACCAGGGCAACCTCACTTTTTATCCCATGGTAACCCCACTTATTTATCCTAGGGTAACTCACCCCCTTATCCTAGGACAACCTCACTTATTTATCCCAGGGCAACCTCACTTCTTTATGCCAGGGCAACCTCACTTCTTTATCCCAGGGCAACCACGCTTCTTTATGCCAGAGCAACCTCACTTATTTATCCCATGGTAACGCCACTTCTTTATCCCAGGGCAACCTCACTTCTTTATCCCAGGGTAACCTCATGTCTTTATCTCTGGGAAACCTCACTTCTTTATCTCAGGGCAACCTCACTTCTTTATCTCGGGGAAACCTCACTTCTTTATCTCAGGGCAACCTCACTTCTTTATCCCAGGGCAACCTCACTCATTTATACCAGGGAAACCTCACTTTTTATCCCAGGGTAACCTCACTTATTAATGCTAGGACAACCTCACTTCTGTATCCCAGAGCAACCTCACTTATTAATCCCTGGGCAACCTCACTTCTTTATCTCAGGGCAACCTCACTCCTTAATCCTAGGGCAACCTCACTTATTTATGCCATGACAACCTCACTTCTTTATCCCAGAGCAACCTCACTTATTTATCCCATGGTAACCTCACTTCTTTATCCCAGGGCAACCTCACTTCTTTATGCCAGGGCAACCTCACTTCTTTATCCCAGGGCAACCTCACGTCTTTATCTCGGGGAAACCTCACTTCTTTATCTCAGGGAAACCTCACTTCTTTATCTCGGGGCAACCTCACTTCTTTATCTCGGGGCAACCTCACTCTTGTGCAGTGGAGTTGCGGGACAACACAAAGGGAGGAGAGAAGCCAGGCATCCAGCTGGAAGAGACGGGGAGTAATGCTCCGAACGAGAAAAGGAAGATAAAGCCGAGGAGAGCAAAAGGGCAGAAATGCGATTTCTTTTTTTTTTCAAAAAGGGGGAGAAAAATATAGGGGTGAAAATAGACTTTGAGCAAAGACAACTTAATGTTGCAAGTCATGACCGCAATTTTGGAACAAACTCATTTTTTATTATTTTTACACAAGACAGTATATCATCATCGCATCAGGAAGCGTGTCCAGGGACGTCCTTTTGATTGACGGCTGGAGGACGCCTCGGCAGCGGCGAGGCTGGGCTCCATTACTGGCAATGCGAGCTAAAGGACATGCACTGCAGCCTTAATGATACATTTGAGTCGGGGAAGGGGGCTATTTGTCTGTGAGGAAGAGTGAGGAGCGGTCGGCCTGGCCCTGACAGCCGTTCATCCTCCCCAATCACCAGCTCCGAGGGGAGTGCTTCCACTTGGCCGCTCGCGTGACTACTAAGAGGCCCGGTCCATCAGCTCGTTGTGTTGCACTAAATATGAAGACACAGATCAATTACCCCCTCCGCCTGGGATTGAGATGTTTACATGTGTCCGTGTGGGTGTTTCTCTATACTTGTGGTAATGTGTGCATTGTGGACCGGTGGTCTGCTGCTCCACACACACAGTCCTACTGTGGTGACCATGTTAAGCCAATAATCTACCTGAGCTGTTACACGGATGCGGAGGTTCCTCTGTGGAAAAAGCGAGGATGATGAATAATTTAAACTCCCCAGGCTGCCAATGGAGATATTTCATTCATTATTTATCATCTAATTGATTAGTGCAAGTAGGCTTTTCTCACCTGTCCCTCAATTAATGTGCTGCTTTTTATGTGCTTAATTAATGGCCACTGCAGCTCCATGATAAACACACACTCAATTAAATCTGGAATTTAATCGCTGCATTGCCGCGCTGGGGGATGGCACGGATATATTATTCAGCCAAAATAGAATTCAATAAGACAGACTTAGTCCTCGAGACAAAATTGGAATATTGTTCATGTTGTATCTGTGGCAATACTGCAGCTGAAGTTGACTGCTCTTGACCGAAAAACAAATCCACTTTGAATCAACTTGGCTGTCGACAGGCTATTCAGCCTGGGCTGGTTTGAGTCGGAGGCTGCGACTGTCCCCCGTTCAGACTCGCGGGTGTGTGGCACCATACTTAATGTGCTGCTCCTTTCCTATTTGGTGAAGAGTTATTGTTTTGTACACAAACAATACATCTCGACACACTAAGATGTACAAACTCACTCATACCGGCAGACACATTTATCTCTCTGGCTCATGTTTAGAGGCCGCCACCCAAACCAATTCCGCGGGGTCTTGTTTTGAATAAAAAGCTGTAATGGCCAACATTGTCTGCATTTAAAATACCTTCTTAAGAGTGGGCTATGGTGTGTGTGTTTAGGCTTGCAAAACAAGTGCTATCAATTCCAATTTCCATGTTTTTTTCTTTTTTTGATTTCCTTTCAGCTTCAACAAAATATTGGGAAAGATTCCTGGCAGAACGCTAATTCACTGTTTGCTGTGGGCTCTTCTTCACTTCCTAAATTCACTCTTGTTATTATGCTGGCTTCCATACAACTCATCTACACGCTCTGATTATAAAAAAACATGAACACACATTCTGGAAAATACAATAGAATACAAATAGAGCTGTTCCGATGGCAATACCAGTATCTGTAAGGCCTCAGTTTTAGCCTAAAATGATGGATCAAACTGGATCTATGCAATCCAATATCAAGTTATCATTTCATTTATCAGCTCAATTACTCTACATGGGATCTGCTTCATTGGTCCTGGGCATCTCAAGTCTCAGCGGAGATGAGAAACGAGAGCACAGAAGTCATGCATCTGAAATCAATGTTGGAAGTAGCTAACAAGTCAGCCATCTCGCTTCGTGCTCAGTAGCGATCTGGCCAGGTGCTCACAAGGGGAGGGGCATTAGCCAGAGATAGCAACGTGTCAGTAATGCTATGCATGCTATGCCATAGCACATGGTGTCAGGACGGGTCCTGGGTCCAGGTGACCCCTTCTGTCCATGTGGAGGACACCCATGGTTATATTCAACAGGTAACTTTTGAAGGAGAAATACACTGAAAATAACGACAGGAATCGTTTTAGCTCACATGTTCTAACCCTACCAGCAGGAAAGGTAGAGTTTTTTATGGAGTGGAGAATTGCTTTCTGAAGGAATTATCTCTGATGCTCCGCGCTGACAGACGTAATTCTGTTGTGCAGTTATGGCTCGAGTGCACTCCAGCCATAAATGCCCCCCCCTGTCGGGAGTTAATCACATTCACACATTTCAGCAAAACCTCATTATGTGGAGTCTCTTTGTAAAACGGTGACGTACTGAGCGACTGGTGCCACCGCCGGGGCCCACTATCACTGCTAACCATTCGTAAATACGTCTGTGCCAATGAATCGGCCAAACCGGTGAATCGGCCCAACCTCCAGTACGCATCAGTAAGCCGCTCAACATCTCTAACGACAAAACAGCCACCGCGTGCAGACTCCCCGTTTCCAGGAAGGCATCGATTGTATCCAGAGCCACCAGGATCGATACGCTCACTGTTAAAAGCCAACTCGTTGACCCTTTAAATAATGCTGTAAAGTGTACTGAGGCAATAACGGGGCCTTTTTCCACAAAATCAAATTCTTGAGAGCAGAAAAAAGCAACCCTTGCCCTGAGTGGAAAGAGAGTAAAACATTATGTTTCTTTGTGTTGACTGCCAATCAAAAGTATATATTGAATACTTGTATTGGAGAAGTCTCTTTCTCTCCTTTAATTGTAGGTGGACAGAGAGGAGCAGCGAGGCTTATAAATAAGGCCCTGGGACTGTGAGCTGTGCAGAGTCTGAATGAAAAGGCCTGAATGCCACAAGGCTGACATCATTAAGAACAGCCTAATGATCCCCTGGATTTGATTTGTTTGGCTTGGTTTTCACTGACTGGCGCGACTTGTGAAAAGAAAAAAAACACCCAAATTTCATCGGTCTCTCAACAGGGCTTCTATTGAGGTTTGGGCTCATTTGGGTCCATGCCAAGGCTCCTTCAGGCTGAGTCCAATTACTCCAGCAGGAATGTTATGTACAGCAAAAAGAAAAAAGCTAGAGTAATTAAGGGGTTTATACGGGAAGAAAACTAACAGACTGACGGGGAGAAAATGGGGACGCATCAATATACAGAGAAATAAAGGTCATGTATTTTTCTGGAGGGGAAAAAAACACAATTCTGGTCCTTCTTAATCATGTAATCATCCAAGCAGTCGCAGGAACGTGTCCTTCCAAGCACGGCTTTGCTGTAGTCCGGGCAAACAAGCATCTAGCTTACTTCTGAGTGACAGATTCATTCAGTGAGCGAGTTATTATTACACCACTGTACAAGATACAAATATTAAATAAGCCAAGCGATGTGTGAGCTCGGTGGTTATGAGATGTTTTTCTCACCCGGCGCCTCTTAATTCCATAATAAAAACTAAACGGTGTAAGAGCGGAGCGGAGCGGAGCGCCGTTATTCTACCTTTGCACAAATGGGATTTAGTTGTTTGTACACAGAGCAGAATTAGGCTTCGGAGGGGGAGCTTTCCTTTCACGTGTAAGCCTGCTGCTTGGACTGCAGCAGGTTAAACCTGCGATTATGATGATCCAGTCTGATCTGAGGGGATCACATTTCTTCCAAGACCACCTTTAACAGATACAATGCAGAGTCAGCCACAGGCAGCAGAACACACACAGATTACTTAAACTTATTCTACTCTGTTAAAGCTGCTGTTATACCACAATTAAAGAACTTGCCGATGGGAGTGCAGTTTTGCATGTAATGGACGAATTCAAAATGTTGACCTGATGGTGGCGCTGGAGGAAACCTAAGGAGATCACCAATGGTCAATGTCTTCAAACAAATGGACCAACACATACTGACATTCATAGGAGGCTAGCTGCTAGCACGCTTCACTGCAGAAACAATAACAATCACCATCCATATTTGAATCATATTTATAGCAGCTGCACACATGCACACTTTAAAACACAGGAAGCACCACTCCTCTTATACTTAATAACCAGACACACTCAGCATCGTCTCCACAATAACTCATCTTCATTTGCAATCGTCCCTGCCGGCTAAAGCATCTATTGCCCATTCTCAACCATGATTGGTGTTGCCGTGGTTCTCCAGCCCTCACTCTCTTATGTAAGAGAACCTCAGTGATGGGCTGGAAGGAAAGGAACTGTATCTTTCACCTGGCAGGAGTCTGAGCCCGTCTCTCACTAAGGGATGCCTGAAAACTTTACAGCGATCCTCTCCTTGCCCACTGTGATGAATGTCAACACCCGGCCAACCACCGAGGCTAAGATTTATTCAACTGGCTGCCCATATACAGAGACCGACTGTGCTGTGGGGGAAAATGATAAATCACCTGGCATGAATTTATCTTCCAGTGCAACGTAACTCTTTCCAGCGGGACACGCGGCCACAGCAGGGAGGATGATGCAACTTCTCTGATATCATCTGCTGTCTGCTGCTGCAGTGGGTGATGGCAGAGAGCAGCAGACAGACAAAGGCCTTCCATTGGCTCCAGCACACTGAAGGTGGACTGGACTGCTGCTGACCTACTGCTGCTGACCTTCTCCTGCTGCCAGAAGTCAGAAGATCATTTTCAATGTCGAATAAATAATAATAAAGGCCGCTGATTGTCCAGAACTGGTCAAACAGCGTGCTCTCTTCGTGTGGGTCAGGATGGAAAAGGTTATGTCAGCTGAGCGTTGTTCTGTTGAGTGTAATTTAATTCCCAGTCTGGCTTTGGTGAAAAGGAGGAAAAAAAACAACCTTTAAAAGAATAAAAACAACAGTTAATATGTGAGGTTGAGGTCGCTCTGCAATACAATACTCAAATAACAGCATGGCTGTAAGTCGGCTACTAACTGGACAAACCTAACATTATGGGGCGATTCCTCAGACACTTGTAAAGGTATGCTCACACCGTTTCTATGTCTGGATGATGATTTTAACGGTTGATGCAGCAGCTACAGTGTGAGCACAGCTTACCTCCAATCTATATGAACTCCATTCAGAAAACAAGCATTTTAAGAGTTGTTTATTTGTTATCAAACAAAACCTAACAAAGACATATCTTTGTCTTCATTGAGTCACTCCGGCATCCTTTTTTATCTGTTTACTGCAGTTAAATCACAACAAAGTTGTTCATTTTGGGTTCATACCGCTCCAGTAAAACAGCCGATGTGTGTCTTGTAATTAACAGTGAATTCAGCTCAGGGAAATTCAGATCTTTTCTTCTTAAGATATGTCCCTTACATTGCCAATAGTGTGAACATTGGTACAATCATGTTTTGATTTGATATAATATATCCTTCCCCTAAGGTCAGCTATGTCAGCCAATTATAAAAATAATTATCTCCAGTATATTTGATCCAACCCATTTCCAATTCAGCTGCATCTTTGCAGAGAACATTTTTGGAGGAGTTGTAGGAACGAGATACCCAGAGAGGTAATTATTACATTATTCCTGCGTACCAGGCTGTGAGTGAGACACACTGATCGACATCGGCTGCGTTATGAATATCAAATTGCTCTGCAAGGTCTCCTCAAGCAGGAGAGTAAAGGTCAATCCGTTTAGTCTCAGAACAAACTTTGTTCCTCCAGTGACCAGATGAGTTTCCCTCAACACATAAAGATGATGAAGAAACTGTCATGTGGATGTGATATTTATGATATTCATATGCTCTGTGTGCGAGCGCTCTCCTGTGTTAGGACACGGGGAAAATAAAAAACCCAAATATTTGGAGACAGAAGTGGGTCACCCAAATAAGAGGGAAAACAACATTAACTGGTGCCAACACGACGGCCGTCGCCCACCACGTTCCCTCACAAAGAAACGCTGGGTTTATATGATGCCGCAGGATTTTAAAGAGAGGCCAACGGGCCAGAAACAAAGATGAGAGTTTATGAACTATAGCAGAGAATAATAAACCAACCTGGAATATTACAACTTTTAGTGCTAGGAAGCAGAAAAGGTTGGATTTAAGACCTTTTCTCCCAACGTTCACAAACAGCTCATCTCAGAGACGTGTTTTACTGAGCCAGAACAGAAACAAGCAGGTAACAAGATGAGAACGGTGTTTATTTCCTCCCAAGGAGAACCATTCAGAAAACATATGCCTTGATATGAGCAGCTGTGTGAAGTTTATTTTTGGAACCAATGCTTTGACCTTTCTTTGTTGGCTTGACAAGATTTCACCGGGTAGAAGGAGGTTCATAATGTGGCTGCTACCGATCATATATAATGAACATGGCACTCTCTCTCAGCGCAGTATCACTTTCTCTTCCTGTTTATCCCTTTCTTCTGCCTCACCTTCATGTTATCACTATCATCTTCCCTGCGACTCCCTCTCTGGCTTTGCATTTCCCTTTCATCTCCTCCTAGTGTCTTTGCATGCTCTCCCTCTCCATTTGGCTCTCCACTCCTTCTCCTTCCCATCTGTCTGTCTTGCTGTTCCTCTGTGCATCTTTCATGGGTGGAAACAGTCTGTCACACACGGGAGAGGAACGATTACAGGGGGAGTCGAAGGGCCCGTACAAAGAAAAAGATGCATTTTTAAACAGATATTCCACATAACTTACCAAGGTAACGTGTTTATTTAGAAGGTGACACGTTCACATCGTTCTGGAACTATTTCATTCCAGGCTGTTTCTTTTAACAGGTTCTAGGAGGCTGAATGTATAATAATAACTGTTATCCTTCAGTAAATAATTGACTGAAGGTCAAACAAGCAGCTAATTTTCCACGAGGACCAAATGCAAGTAAATGCAAAGATGCAACGTGAATGAAAGTATCAGCGTTGAGATTCTCCTCCTGAAATATATAAAGATATTTTAACGGTACAAACAATAAGGTCACCTCCATATTTATGTCTGGACATTATTTTGACTGTCGATGGAGCAGCTACAGTGTTAGCATAGTCTACCTCCGATCGCTTCAAACTCCATAGCATTTGTTTGCTAATCGTCTTATGGACAGACCTAACAAACCATGACTTTGGACTTTTTTTACATATTGTCATCTTTTTGTCATAATTTTGATCTGTTTCTTGCAATTAAATCACGACAGTGTCTACTGCTAGCGACGCAAATAAACACAAATGATGCTGCCGTCAAACTAGCGCAAGTAACGCAAGCCTTTGTGTTAACTCTTGCATTCTGAACACGTCTTGAGTTGGAGTCTGTTTATGTGTATAAATAAAACATTTGCTTGTGTAACCACATGGCTGTGATAGGCAGCGGTCTGACAGCTGTCTGTCATCACCTCCTGTAGGATCCAACAGGAGGATGAAAAACTCCATGAGATGGAGAACAGAAAAATCTAAATTCTTCCAGGTTGATGGATGTCACTGGCCAGCCAACCAGCAGAGCACTTGAAAGACCAATCACCATCTTTGGACAAAGTATGCTGTACATTTTCTGTCGAGTCCCTCCCAGTATTTTCGGTTTTACCTTCATCTTCCGCAGCAGTTTGAGGTTTGGAGTCTCGCCCAAGGACACGTCGACACGAGGAGCCGGGATCAAACCATCCATCCCTCTACCTGCTGAGCCACAGCTGCCCCGCATTATTCACCAGCATACCATGTGATACGCGAGCTGCTGATGCAGATGAAATATTTGTACTTTGCACTCGACAGAAAAACGGGGCGTTTTACAGAAAGTAGTTCTTTGTAGAGAACAAGCAGACTGGACCGGGGAGGAGGTGCAGATGTTGTACAACCATATTCATACACAAGATCTCTGATTTACACTTGGCTATTTTCATCCAAATCATTCTTTGGCCTGACAATATTTCAGCTAACCATCTTCACTACTCTGAAAGTTTATATAGGCGTGTTTTTGTAGTTGTTAGTAGGTGGGCACATATTACGGGGCAGGAAGCAGGTCGACGCCACACAGAAGTGGTTTCCCTGAAAGCTTGGAATCTGGAAGATTCATTTGAGATGCTCATAATCTGATGATGATATAAGATTAGTAAATCAAAAACATAAGTTAATAAATTATGATGGCCATTCTCATGCTCTATTACGTCTCATAAGTCACTTTGTTTTGGGTCGACACCTTTATTATACAGATTTGTTACAAGAGAAGAAGGAAAACATGTTCGTCCCATTTCCTGCCGTTGGATAGTGAATGAAAGATGCTCAGACATCCTCTTATTGTCACTATATCTAAAAACTCCTCACATCCTCTGAACGCCCTCGGTCTCTCGTTCATGAAAACTGAGGAATAATCTGACAGGATTAATTATATTAACATCACAACCACGCTGGCAAGCCCAGACAATGAGACGTGATTATTCCGGGTGAATCAGAGAGGCAGCGAGAGGCCACGACCCCAAAGTCTTCATGTTGACAGACTACGTCTTTGAAAAGTGCCATTAAAATCAAATCTATTACTATTATTATTCTTACAACTCCAGTCCCAACTGGCTGAAGGATTTCAGGAGAAAGTCCTCTTTTTGAAGAGGTACAAAGCCAAGCTGTTAAAGAGCAGCCGGCAGAACTGATTTCTGTTGTCTCGTCTTTAAGAACTTTTTCATGACGCCACATTATTATCAAAAGCATACTTTCACAGTGGAAAATTAGAAATACGTATGATTTATCCGTCTAAAAGCTAAGTCCTGAGGTGATTTTTATGTCTGTGCTATAAAACATTCAACCTCTGTAAATCCTGACAAAAAAAAGCCCTGGATGTTCATATTAATTATACTGTATGAGCCAAATATTAAGAGATAAATGAGTTCTCTGAAGCCTTTGTCCCCCCCTCTAGGAATCCCACTGATGGTATCTTCCTCTGCTTCTATCTTTGATCACGTCCCCATCACCTTCTCATGCACTCTAACATTTGCCGATTTGGCCACACCCCCTCCCCCCTCCCCCGTCGCTCTTCATCCTCGCTCCTCTTGCTCATGAACACACGTCTTTCTTGCCGGCTGCTGCCTCCCTCCCTCTCCCTGCTGCTTCAGCTCAGCCGACGGGCAATTTTCACACAAGGCTGATTGAATTCACCCCCCCTTCACTGTTCTCTAAGGGGTGGGGATGACACAACAGGGTCTCACTGCCGCACACAGTTATATATGCATATAAATGGACCCTTACAAATGAAACACACACACACACACACAGGACTGCACGTAGGCATGCGGAGCAGAAATGGAGGTCGAGCTGACATATTGTAGGAACACGCGTGTTGCTATGTGGAGGTGACGACAGGGGCTCATTGAATATTCACACGCACCTGAAAGGACACCTGCTAACACACACGTGTGGAGACAAAGGCACAGCTGCACACAAAGTCACACACTCCTCTGATGAACACACGAGAGCTGAAGTCCTCTTCTGTAATAGTGATGGTGACTCATTCTGCACTCGGCTGAAAATCATCGAATCCACATGTCTCTCCGGGTGACCAGCTGGCCACGCCGGTCATATCCACGCTCCGTTTGTGAGGCGTGGTCCTCGTCAGAGCCAACAATGAGGCTGCAGGTCTGAAGGTCAAAGGGGAGCGTTTGTCGACGTTCAGCCGCCTCGTTGCGTGGGCAACAAGCAGGTGACGTTCATCTGCAAGTACGCTTTCATCTCTCCCTCGTCCTCCTCCTGGTCTCACACCAGGTGAAGGTCAGGGAGGTGTGTGTGTGTGTGTGTGTGTGCGTGGAGAACAATCCTCCATAGCTCTGCATCACGCTACACTCTGAGCCCGCCCACTTTGATTCTGATTTACTCTGAATATGTGGGCTTCTGTCCAGAAACTTCACAACTAGAGTACCGAAGAAAAATCTGTCAAATTGAGTAAATCTGCTTTCATGTAAGAGAAACGCTTATCGGACAGTTATGAGACATGATAAATATGTCCTTTAAACAAACCATCTGCCAATTAGCACAGGAGATCGTTACTGCGAGGCTGTTAGAACTAATTTAATTAGCATTTATAACAATTTCCTGACATTTAAATGGTTAAACAATAAATATAAATTGGTATTGATAAAGATCCATAGCCTGCAGTATCGTTCCCACCTCCGGGGGGCGTCGGCCCGGCCTGCAGTCTGACAGCGAATGATGAAAGAGCCTGAAAAGGAACAGCAGCCAGACTCGCCTAAACAAGACGTTTAACTCGGGGACACGAAGACCAATCACGGTCCTTCTGGGGCCCCCAAGAAAACACACACATAAACAGTTCACACACACGGTCAAAACAACAGGCGGTTATTAATGGTCAGGTGTTGCTGCAGTTCTGCTGCGAGCACTCTCACCAGCAGACCTGCATCCCGCGAGGGCCCATAATCAGCATCCGCTCGCTCCCCGGCAATCATTTACAGCAGCACCAGCTGCCCAACGTCCTCCGGTCAAAACCGGATCCGCAGTCTCGTAATAGTCTCCCCGCACTGTATCTCGGGTGATTTAAGTCTCCGCCGCGGCGACAGACATTCAATCTGTTGGTTTTATCATACGGGGGTGGAGCAGCAGACTCCTGGGAAACATCCTAATGGGGGGAGAGGCATCAGATAGCTATGAATCTGGCTCTCAGGGACCCTTCACAGAAAACACACAAGTGAGCCCCCGTGATGGATAACTGTGGTGGGGTAAAGGGTATTGATACATCCGTCAGAAAACTGAGACGGCGTGCTCCATCATGTAGGAAAGATGGCGTCCTGTAAACGGAGAGAAAAGCACCGCCGTCATCCGAGAAAAACGTAACTTAAAGATGGAAGCACTAAGAACAAAACGCAATTATACACTCGGTGTGGTGAGAAGACTGATGAATGATCATCACAACGCTGCCTGTTATATTTATGTTTATATATGTCATCATTTATGACATCAGAAGCAGTCACCAACAACGCTCAGTTATTCCTCTGTGAGCTCCAAAGAAAACTACACACAAAGGGTTTTAAAGCTGCGTTCACAGCAAACAGGAAGCTGTTGTGAACGCAGCATCAGAGCTTCATGTCTTTTAGCCGTCAGTTCATATGACTTCACGATGAACCAAACGTCAGGTGTGATGCTAAAGGTATGAAGGTGTTAAAAGGCAGCCGCTCGTGTGACAGTAGATAAGAACAAACTTCATGGATAACACACACACACACACACACGTTCTCATAGTAGAAAATGTGACTATTATTCTATAAATGTACATGAAGCATAAGGAGAATATTTTCTGCATGGCGTTAAAGCCACGCAAATGTGGAGTAATAGATTTCACAAAACATTCTGCTCTGGCGATGAAATCTTCGCTTCGAGAGGCCGATACAGGCGACGTCATGGTCGTCATGGTGACACGTCGACCTTCCCGTGACGTAAAAAAAACGTCCCGATAACAAACTGGACCGTTTGTGGCGAGCAGGTATCACAGGAGATTTTTTAAACCTTTATTTATCCGGTAGCCGAGGTTTACGAGGTAATTCAGACTTCTTTTTCTGGCAAGGCCGCGCTTCACGCTCGTAAACTTTCACAGCCTCACACCTGGTAGCCGTCCGCCTGTAACCGTGGTAACCGTTTGTAACCGCGGGGCCGCTTCATCGGAGCCACGGCGGCTTCTTCAAGGACACCGCGGCGGCTGTTCGAAAAGCGGTTCTCGTTCACCTCGTCTCACAAACATAATGACCTCCCGACCTTCTGGGATTTCCTCCCGGGCATGATCGAACATTATTTTTAACTCGCTCAGAAATAACATGAGCCCACGTTTTTAAAGAGTCCTGTAACAACCCTGTTATTATAACAAGTCATTACTCTTTTTAATTATTTAAAGGCCATACATCCAGTAAATGACACTTCTCATCCTTTTTATATGTTTATATAGACATTTAAATGTGTTTTGCTTCAAACCTCGTCCTCATATGTTACTTAATTAGAAAGATTCACAAATAATTTAACCCCCGACGAGCCGCTGTTGCCATGGCGAGGAGGTGGCCTGAATCACAGAGTGCATTTCAACAGGCTTTGTTGTCATAGATGGAACAGAATGAAAAGATAAATTGATTTGAGGCTGAGTGTGTTCTCCCTTTTATCAACAGCGAGGTCTTTAGACTCTGAAACAGAATTCAGTTACTTTACTATTTTTACTCTAAAAGTTGAGGCAGCCGGAAACTGTCTGAAAAACATTTTTTTGTTGAAGTAAATAGGAAGCACACACACATCAGACACACTCAGAAGCAGCCTGTTCATCATTCACAGTGCGAGGCGGGGATGAAGGAAGCAGCAGATCTATTAATCTTACCTCCTCTCCTGTCAGGTAGAACGCCGACAGCAGGCCGCCGACGTAACGGATGTTCACCTCGAAGAGGGACGCCTCGCCGTTCTGTCGAACCGAGACACAAGAGATCAAACCGTCAGTTGTCATATTCAGCCACGCCGTCCGTCAGCGGTACAGCGGCGTTTATGGAAAATCATAATACAGCGTAGTCATCGTACATCCACTTAGACGGTTGCATTTATAAGAGTAGATGTAATTAACATCTGGGGTAGCAAGACCGTTTGATTTGTATAGCACCGTTCATTAACAGGGCATTTCAGTGCTTTACATGAAACATTATAAGCATTGGAGAAAAAAAAAACCCATTAAAACAAGCCAATAATAAAATAAAGTTTAAAATAAACAAATAAATAAATAAATAAATACATTTAAAAAAATTGTACACAATAGGATATAAAGAATATCCTTAAACTAATTAAATGTGACCATAAAAAAAACTATCCTATCAAAAAATTCTAAAGACTAAATTAAAAAAGCATCTATTATTGAACAATCTTTGCCATGTACAATATGTTGACATCATTTAAATATTCCGTCCTGAATCTCCATGACAACAGCAGATGTAGTTGCTAGGATCTGTTACAGAACTAACCCCCCCCCCACTGATTGACTGATTGATTAACCTCATTAGGCCTCGTTAGGAAATGGAGGCGTATTCATAAGTGTGTGACGGAACAACACAGGAATGATAACGAGCAGTGAGTTCAGCAACAGCATCGTTGGAGAGAGATGGACAGAAATATAGATCTGTGATAACTCAACGCTCCTCTCTCACTCACATGAACAGACTGATGTTTAATTCACGACCTTCTCAAGGTGACATGTTGAAGGACGTATCCACCACCGTGGTAATAAGACTGGTGCACCTCTTCCTCTCTCTGGAAACCAGCTGTGATGGAGATTCCCTCTCCAGAGAAATCAACGCCTCGAGCCGAGTCGCTCTCAAAAAGTCAGGCCATAAAGTCGTGTAATCTTGTTGCCCCGGGGGGGTATTTCCCCAGAAACCCCAGTTTTTATCTCTTACCACTGCAGGAAAATATCGATTAACGGAGAGTTTAAAGCTTCATTCTTAAAGCTTTCCAACCACTTGGCTGGATGTCTGGATTTCTTTACTCAAATGAAAGAATTAAACAAACTTAACGGTCACATTTCCTTCACATTTCAGCCTCTTCTTTTGTAATAATTTAATGGCACCAGACTGGGAGAATCAACTGTACCAAATATTCACGTTTTAAATCTCTGGGAAGCATTAGCCTTTGCACTACACTAGGATGAAAGATAATGAGATATTAAGAGTGCAGGTACCTGTAAACCTGGTTTCCAAACAGTCTGGATTTATTCATGGAAGCCCAAATGTCCCAACATGTGGAGAACTGATTTCCATCCAGCGATTCTCTCTCTAAACCAGCATATGAAAAAAGCACAGCAGCCCTTACCTCCCAGGACGAGCCTCAAACTTGTTTATTTATTGCTGCAGAAACATTTTCATGCTTCACCAGTCAAACCTTATGTGGAGAGGAATTGATCTCAATCACCACTTCTATTTGCCAACATTAAAATCGGCTTTAACGCGAGCTCAAGGTCAAAGCAGTCTGGTTCTCGATGAGAAGAGAATCTCAAGGTCGGCTGATAAGGAAGTTGTAATTGGGTGCCAGGGAGGGCAATTAGCTGCACTCTGAAGGATAGCATGGAGATGCTACCGGCATCTGTTCAAGGGTGTCATCCGGCTATAGGTGGATTATATTTGCACAGGTGCTGATCGCCCTTTGGTTCCAGTCTTAAGTTAAGTTAAGTTAACCGGCTGCTTCATTTTATTGACACGTGAAATCAATCAATCCATCTTCTCCTGTAAGTCTGAGCCGATAGGCGTATTTCCCACCCAGAATGGTCCGTTAACATGTGCACACGTGTTCTGGAAGCCCATCCATCAGATGGACTGTCGGCCGGCCGAGGATCGGGCTCCGGCCCCGGAGTCGGCTCACTGGTGACATTCTTGAGACAAAGCACCGAAGCCTCTGGCGGAGCGGCCGAGCCGAGCTGTCTTCCCTGAAATGACAGTCCCATTCAGTAATGGCAAAACGATGGCAGTGATTAGGATCAGAGTGCCTATTTGTCACCGGGGGAGGTGGCGCTCGGCCGGACAGGAGGCAGATACAGTAAGGGAGGACACGAAGTGCTGACAAAAGTTCTGCCAATCAGACCTTTGCTTCCCGATCCCAGCCGATAAATCACTCGGCGGGTTCGTGTTCAGCTTCTATTCACACACCGATCCCCGGAGATCCAACCAGGAGTTTGGATATTTAACAGCACTCCTTTTTTATAAAGGGTGATGTTGATTTTTGCATTCTCAAGAACAACCAACACGTCGTTTCAGTGAGAATGGATGCAAGCGTTCCCGTTAAATCCACTAAAAACGTGAGGTCCCCCGGGGGATCAGGAACAAAAAAAAGCACACAAAAACAATCCGACTTAAACTCGCTCTGACAGAAATCTATTCAATCGTTGCATCGCAAGCAAAAATATCCAGACAGAAGATTAAAAACGATGTCAAAGCTCTGCGAGAGGCTGTTTAGAAAGTCTGCCTTTAAACGGCACAGAAGGTGAAGCTGAAGAACTGCAGATCGGATTCGGCTCAGCCGTCGACTTGGAGCTTAACGAGGTTTCTGGCTACAGATTTGAATATACAAACAGAAGTGCATCGCTTTCTTTCTATTTACTAAATCAAAGCCATGAACGACACACGAGCTGTTAATTGGACAAACATCGGGCTCATTTGGGTTCCAAGAAAATCCATATATATCAATTTTCTTCCTAAAATCTGAGTAATGTTAGGATAAAAAAAAGAGTGGAGCTGAAATGCATTATTTCATTTAGTTGTCTTGATATTTATGAGGAAACGGATGTTTTTTGGTCCAGCCGGAAGCACAAACTGACATCCATGATGGGAAAAGAAAAATCAATGCAGAGCAGATCAAAGACAATTATGGGAAATGTCAACATGAATAATTCAGTTTCATTCATTCAGTGCTATTGATCGACCAGCTCTCTGTCTTAAGTCTGAATGTGACTGCTGGCGTCATCGCAGCTTGATGATCTTTAATATTGTGCCAAATAAACGATTGATGAATCACATAGAAAAGCTGAGGTTCATCCTCCAGGAACGCTGAAGAACTGGAGATCAGGTGACGTGGATACCTCCTGTTTCTACAGGAGCTAATTAGGAGACAACACAAGGTTGTGGAGAGCAAACAGAGAGCTCCCAGCAGCTCAGCCAGAGATGGAAACCAGATTTCCTGAAGGAACGATTACTCAACAGCAATCTGCATCGCAGTGTTTGCAGATTTAAAGAACAAACAACCTCTCAGTTGCACAAACATATTAGGAACGAAGCTCTCCGAAGCCGAAGGGGGAACAAGTCTGAACACTTGTAAGGGATTTGACTGCATGTCTCCCGTGTCCCAGTTTACGGACACTTTCTACTCTTTGGTTCCATAAAAAACATCAAAAATCAATGCAGAGGAGATCAAAGACATATATGTGATATGTCAATTTGGAAATTATTGTGTTACAGCAGCTGATTACTCACAATAACATTATAATATACATGTCAACACCAGGGATGGGATGATAGTAGCCTATCCCGATTATCAATATGCTAACCCTTGTATGGTCTTCACTTTAGGACCCTCAGGTATCCCTCGGGTCATATTGACCCGGGACATATTTGGGGTATTAAAAACAATTCTAATACAAAAATGTACTTAATAAACCATTAATATATATTGTCTTTATCTCAATTTCAAACACTAGAGATAACATTTATATTTAAAACTCTTAAACTCGTAAATTATAAATCATGTCTATTTTTTTTTTCAAATAGACATCAAACCAAAATACAGGTGTGAAATTTGCAATAAGAAAAGTAGACAATTTGTTAGAAATGATCAGGAACTACGCCGCCAACAGGATGCTGCGGAACCTATTTCAAGCACGCACGACACATGACGAATAATTATCATTTGAATTGTCCGACATAATGTGATTGGTGTGCAGGAGGAGCCACGGCAGAAGAGAACATTAATTAACGAGCGTAATGCCTGGTTGGGAACATTTGTCGGTGTTCTGTCTCTGATTTCTCTGCTGATGAGCTCTCAGCAGTCATTTACAGCCATCGGCGGCCGTGGCAAGGACCGCCGTCGGACTCGGCCCAGATCTGCCTGGGACGCCAGCCTGGTTGGCATGGCCGCCCGGCCGCCGCGCGGCAGGTTGCCCAGTGGTGTGTCCTGCTCGGACGCTGATGTAATGATTTACTCCTAATAACCAGGCGTCGTTGTCGCCGGGCAGACGACTCCGTCCAGGTTTGTAAATGGCTCCTACATTTCAAACTCCAAATGAGACGGATGTGACAGGAAAGAAAAAAGATCTGATGAGCCAATGATAAAATTAAGCAGATGATTGCCTCTCCGCCCAGAGCTGGTGATTTACACTTAAGGCAGTGATTTTACTGAACATGGCTAATTGACGTGGAGAAATCATGAAAGGGGAGCAATTAGAAGCTGCTACTCAGTCCAGCAAGCAGCCTCCGCTGGAAGGAGTTCCCCAGGGCTGCTCGCCTCCACCCAGCTACCCGGACAGAAGGCTGCTCCCTCTTTCCCCCTCCATAGTTCAGTAACCTTCTCTGAGCTCCTCACCTCACAATGAGCCCGCTGTAAAGAGTGATATGATATTATCAAATTCTTTCATCATAATTACGTTTATAGATATTTAATCTATATGAGTGAAGATGTTTTTGTCCCATACATCCCCCCTTCTCAGCTCATGCTAATGACGATGAGAATAAATAATGAAGCTCATCAAAAAGAGCCTGCCTTCAGTGGGAAGCTCCCTTTAATTTAACAATCAAAGCATCAGTGAGTCTCTGATGCCGCTTCTTTTTTAATAGCATTTTAAGTGACAGACATTTAGTCGGGAACTGTCATCAGTCGCGATACATCAACTTCTTTGTGTTTTCTTCCATTAGCCTGCTCCACTCTGATTACGCTCCCATGATGCCTCTGCAAGCCTCGGTGAACATCCCATCCCGACCGATAAACCCGGATTAAACGGTCCGAGCGGAGCCGCATTAAGATAAACCACTGGCTAATGGTTCCGAAACTCATCAGGTAATGATTTACATTCTCTTTCTTTGATAACGCTTATCTTTTAAAATCTGGTAATTAATCAGCCACCGTCTCCTCCAACATCACCAGATAGATCCGTAGACGAACCGAGGAGGGAACGTAAACATCTCGGCTAAATGCATGTAATTGTAAATTAACTGCCTCGTGAATAATTCATGGAATATGCAGGATGATAAATTACATCTGAATTACAATCCAGCCCATCGGCCCTCTTGTGTCTTTTCCCCTTCGCTTCCCTACGCGACCCAGAAAATGTGTCGATGCGCATCAGAGCGTCTCCGTCTTCAGATGCTCCCTCTACGCATCCACGCATGCCGAGTCAGGATCCCAGTCTGCGTTCAGGTCTTTGCAGAGCCCCCCACAGAGTCCTCTATGATAAGGCCTCGTGGGACTTCACCTCGCTGCGGTCCATCTTCCCGGGATCGCCTCCCGTCGGATCTGGCCTCGCCGCCGGAGCCGCATCCTTCACTTTCACGCCCGGAGGCCGCTCCCAAACCCGCTGACTCTGCCTCATGTCCCACTGTGTCCAGGCTGATGTATGAAGCGCTCGGCGATGTAGACAAGGTCATTACCTGAGCAAATGAATGCATCATTCATAAACACACCTCTTCTGCAAAGTACTCATCTTCCAGAGGCAACGGACAGACACTCAAGTAGAAGTACTTCAAAAAGTAGAGGTATCGGCCGATAATCAGCAGTAAACCTTGATGCATGTAGAAACGTGGCTCCACTCCGGTCCCCCTCCATTTAAAGTGTGAGACTCAGCTACGAGCTGCTGCCTTTGTCACGTCTCCTCATTGTTTATGTGCGGCTCAATAGCTTTCCATAAACATCTCCGTCTCAGGGTCGACAACCGATGCTCCAGGCGTTTTTACATCAACACCTGAAGTCATTCATATTTCAACTGTGATGTTGTTTTATTTCCTTTCACAGTGTCCAGGGAGGGGTTGGGAGGGGGGGCTGGTAAATATCCGTAATGATGAGTCGCCCACGCCGATGTCCTGCACGCTTCACGTCCTGAGACAGGATGTCAGCTCAACTCGACCTTCGGCTCCGGGGCCTCGGCATCTTCACTGAAGCGTCTCCCAGCGTCGTAAAAACGACTACGGCTTTTCCTTCAGACGGCCGCATGACTGGGAGCAAGATCGGGTGTCGTTTAGCGCAGACGTGAGGTCATCGCAGGTCAAAACGCAGCCCTGCAGAGGTAATCAACAACCTCGCTGCAGGCTCTCCCTACCAACCCATGTCACTTCATCTTGTCCTCACATGTGGGAGGAGAAAAACCAAACCAACAGCTGATTTCAAAACAGGCTCACATACAAGCTTTAAGTACAACATGAGTATAAAATGAGGGCAGCGACCCCACGCCAGTGTTATAATGAAGCCGTGTGTCAGCCTCGCTGTGTGGGAGAGATCGCCATCGGGAATATTGGAAATACATGTTGAAAAAGTCACGTCGAGCTCACCATCACGGTAGAGAAGTGATATGAACCAAAACAAAGTGATCTCAGGGTGTTTTTGTGCCATTTTAAGAGTTTTAAACATATGTTGATGATTATTTGAGCCAGGATAATCGTCCCACACCTAATTGGGATTATTCTTTTTATGTGTAACTTAAATTTTGCTTTCATAACGGTGTTAAAACAGTGTACTAATTACATATATAAAATAAGTATTATCAGAATTGACATCTCTTGAAAAAAGATATTCTGAATATGCTACGTTGCTCACGGCTTTAGGATAATAACGAACACAGGCGCTTGATATCTGCCTGAGGCGTATACACAGCTGAACTCAGTCAACATGCTTTTTTTCTTTTCTACCACAATTATGCTTGGAACAGTAGCGGGTACGTTTGTCTCCCTCTGTACACGGTGAAGATGCTGCAGGCCATTTGATGAAGTTCCTTTTCTCTCAACCAAACTTTGGCTGGCTGTGAAAAGGTGCTCAAAGCTCCCGTGACCTCCGGCCCTGAATCCTCCTGAGCACCGACAGATTAACAGCAACAACAATGAGCATCTGCACTCATTCTACCAACAAAAAAAGCCAATTACACCTGGATTATGGCAGCGCCGATATAAATACGCCCCAGCTATTTTTGCGATCTTAATACTTCATCTCCCTGCGAAGCATGTCTGACTGTAACAGAATGGAGACCTGGAGCTGATGCAGGGATGTCGTCCCGCTGACAGACGTGCTGTACGGGAGATTTCTGGGATTGTTATTCTGCTCTGGGATGCTGCAGCTTCTGACGGTGTACAACTTCCAGCACACTTTCAAGAAAACACTTTAATATTCTGCTTCATTCTGCTACTGACACAGCCCCATGCTGGGCCTTTTCTTCATATTTCAGCGCTGTCAAGCTCACAGCGAGTGACCACAACACCGAATGACTGCAGGCGAAAAAATCACCCCAAACAAACAAAGTCTGCAGTCTGTGGCTCCGATGACGACGCTATCGTGTTGCTGCTCAGCGGGCTGAACGCTAACATGTTCATCACGCTTCTCTTTGCTATTTAGCACTAAAGACAAGGTGCAGCAGAGGATGATGGGATGCAAAACGTCATTGGACGAGTGGAAATGTTGAGCTGATGATGGGAAGTACAAGAGGAGATTTTCTGGACGTGTTATTTGCTGCTTGTGTTCATCAGATCCACCCGTCGCTCCTCGGCCGTCCAAATTGCAGGCGGTCGCAATAATTCAAAGATGACAACGGCTAAAATGGTGAGCTCGAAGCTTCAGAACTATAGTCCACAAACCAATGGTTGACTTCATGATGACGACGTCCACTTCCTACTTAGCGCCACTGTGCTAATGTGGCTAAAGCCCATGTGGAGCCTCTTTCATGGCTCGCTCACGGGTAAATATGCAGCACAAACATGAGAAAAAGCCCGGCTCCTTTCTTCAGTCTCGCCCGATGACACCCACGAGACGTTACACTCACTTGAGTCTCGCCTGAGATGTGGGATTATAGGCCTGATTGTGCTAATTATCCCGTCACTTCGCCTCCCCGTTCGGCTCAGGAGAATTCCACTGTGGCGTAGCCGGAGTTATTGCTGCTGCGTGTTGCTAGTTACTCTAAAGACGCGCCATGGGAATCATCAACAAGGACGCGTGGGGACGGCTCAATCCACAAACAAAAAGGCACAATAGATGAGATTCCACTGGCGAGCACACTTCAGCTTTGTGAACAAGTTCAGTGTTGACAGCAAAGACACTTTGGAACAGAGGATACAACGAGCTACCTGAAAGACTATTAATGTCCTTTAATGTTCTGTTGACACCAGCGCCAGCCAAAAGGCAGCCTTCCGGGGATAAAACGACACAGCAGCAGCTTCAAAAGGCTGCGGAGGCGGAAACTCACAATTATTTTCATTAAAGCTGAATTCACTTCTGGAATAAACAATCAAACATTTGGTCTAGAAAACCCAATTATCTGTTGGAAAAACAATTTATAAAAATGACAATCACAATTTCTCATATTACATCTTTTTTTTGTATTTCATAACATTATAATTGCTGAACATTCTTACTAGACGATTATTGGCCATTTGTTGATTGTAAAACATTGAAATTCAGACTTCAGACTCAAACCTCAGCTGTCCATCTGTGAGCTAACGACAACCATTAAGACGACGTAGTGAAATAAAGAACATGTTTCTCATCTTCCTGAATGTTGCTTGTGAATAATCAGTCGGGCTGACGGCCCGTCAGGAAGCTCGTTAATTACAGTGGCATCGTGAATGACAGGCAGCCCATAATAGGAGTAAAAATAATAACTGAATGATGTTATTGGACCCTTGTGTTGTGATTTCCTGTTTGTCCTCCGTTGACCCCTGAGCTCATCACCTCAAAGGTCACTGACCTGTAACGGTTCCTCTCCAGCCGACCTTTACTTTAAACCCCTTCCTCCCAGAAATCACAAAAAGCATAAAAAAGCACAAATAGAGAAGGAGCACCTCCGTCATTCAGCCAATCAACACCATGACAGGAGATCTGGCCACGCCTACATGTGTATCATTAAACTACGAGACTTGAAGAAAGGAGACAAAAGCCCTAAAAGAAGGTGGGAGGAGAACGATCAGCCTGATCCCCTTTGTGTGGTTTTCATCGAGGACTGATCTCATACATTTCCTGAGGATGTGAGACGATGACCGCGATGGAGAGGTGGAATAACAGCAAAGTGAAAGAGAAGAAGAAGAGGAGGAGGATCTCCAGAAGTAATAACATCCGGGAGGCGACTCGAGGAAATACAATCAGATACTGAAGTCCTCATTAACCACTCTTTATTGCTCTCTGTGTAAAATGAGATACGGTCTGATGACCAGCCAGAGGACAACTGCTGGACCATGACTCAGCAGAACTGCTGACCTGAACCTCTCCATGAGAGCAACGTGGCGTATCGTTGTGGCAGACAGACAGAAGAACCCCCAGAATACTAACTGGCTTCTCCTTCAAGCTTTGTGCAGCTTGTGTGGAAAAATGAGCCAGAGGCTGGATCTGCTCCGTCCTGGATCTGCTCCGTCCTGGATCTGCTCCGTCCTGGAGCTCCCTTTGTCCCGGTAATTGGCTCTGCAGCCGGAATGGACCGGTGCCGAGCAGCTCGTCAGGAATCTGCATCGGGCTGAAGTTTAAGTCGCATTTCAAAGACGCTTGGCAAAGAGCTTTTAATCTGTCCTTGCTCTTTCTAAAGCCATTGGTTGAAAACTGAAGTAAAGTGGGGAATTTAACTGTGTTTGGTTTCCAAGTGGGCCGGTAGGAGGCGGACTGAATCCTGGACCGATCCCGGGACAAGACCTGCAGCAGTTATGACAAAATAATAGCTGCTCCTGAGTCTGCGTCGCACGCTGCATCGAGATCACTCCAGTGGACGAGAGTGAGATCCATGATGTGAATTACAACAAAAGTCACCACCAGGGGGGGTTTGTGGTTGACCAGGTGTTGATTATGTCCCTTGTGTGCACCAAGTATGTAAAAACGAATCACAACTTTTTGTTTGGTTGTAGTTTGATCTGGTCATCTCATCCAATATCCTGTAGAATATTAATGATAAACCATTTTAATCCCCAGAAGAAGAAAGTTAACCATTCATTACAAGGACTGGAACACTGGACTGAACTAAACTCCGACCCAAAGATGAAAAAGTAAATGAAGACTTGAATAGTTCTACTACTATTTAATTGCAATTTAATTGCACATCAAAGTTAAATACTAGTATGACAATGTAAACGACACCCCCCCTAAGAAACGCTGCATCATTAAAAATGAGCAGAAACAGAGTTTAATAATGTGTTGAGTTCTGGTTGCTCTTATAGTGCATGCACTTCCTTAAGTGGTATTGTGATTAAAAATAAATAAAAAAGCAGGACACCAGAAAATGTCCTCCTGGCAAGCCTGGAGACCCACGAACATGTGACAACATGCGTGTGTGTCTGGATGTGAGTGGAGCCTTTCAGAACGACCATGTGACACAGAAATATTTGTCAAGTCGACCGTGATTTCAAATTCAGAAATGTGGATAAATCCGCTTGAATTAATGTAAAAAGCAGCCGATTTATATTCACAGACGCGTTCGCCGCCGCTCCGAGGTGTCGTTGTCAGAATCCTAAACAATCTACCGACGTGATAAACATCCAGACATGTTTTTGAAAACAGCAGATATGCAGATTATTCTGGCCTTCCCGTCAAAGCATCGACATATTTGGAGAGTTTACTAATAAGTCTGAGAGTGGCAGCCCCCCCCCCCCCCCCCACAGTGTAAATCTGTGTGTCGTCTTGGTGACAGTGTGGCTGTTTGTCAGCGGCTGCCATTACCATCCATCTCCCCTCACACGCAGCCAACGGTCTCACTGAGGGACAGACGCGTGTCTCACCCTCATACATGTCTCACGGCGTGCGTATCCTAGCTGAACACTTGTCCTTCCACGTGGGTGAAGTCACTGTTGACACGCCGCGGCCTGAGAACTGGCGGCGATGAAGACGTTGCCGGAGCGCCACCAGATAAATGCGTGCATCGTAAACACACTGAGGGCTTCGGCCCTGATTATGTTCTGGGCGCCGCTCGCCGGTGGAATAATTATGTGTGCACAACTGTTGATGATATCTGTCCTCAAACACAACGGCGTGCTGTGTAAACGTACCGAGGGCACTGATGTGCACACTCGTGTCAGATGCATTTCTTAACAAGGAAAACACCCAAAGTGTTTTTGAGTGATCATTGTGTCGACAGACAGATCTTTTCAAAGAGCAGGAATCTGACATGTTTGGTCATCACAGGCAGACATTAGGAGTCGACAGTCATGAAGACAGAGTCCGATCTGTGAGCTTAAACGTAAACCGTGCTTTACTATGAATTGTGGGAAACGTGACCCTGAGGTTTCCCAGAAATGACCTCTCTTATTTGTAAAAAACCCACAGAGAACGCCGGCCCAGCATGCAACTCTCTCAACGTGATCTCAGACCCCGTCACTACAGACTCACTCAATAAAGGAGCGGTTTTTTCCTCCCCTCGACCCCCGTCCCACCTCCCCGTCTTTTATTCATCACATTTTCTGCCCCGCGGAGATCTTTCAGGGAGGAAGAGAATCCCATCAGCTGGTAAGGCGGCGTGGCCGGCGGCCACACAGGAAGCCTTTGAGTCCTGCTGGAAGGTCCGAAGCTTTGGGAAACTGTCAAATCCAGCGAGACACAATGTCGGAGTGTCCAAGCACAAAAGCACTTAAAATCAATCCAGCATGCAAAGCCGCTCGCCGAAAACGTCATTATCTCAATGCAGTGGTCGCCCATGGGCTAGCGGAGACTTAAAGTGAGAAATGGAAATGTAAAAACTCTTACCGAGTTCATGTCCAGGCTGGTCTGCACCCACTCCTTGGCATCGTTGTACTCGTCCATCAGTCCCATGATGTACAGGGTGTCCAGGGAGTCGATGATGGAGGCTCCTCTCAGCCCACCTGCAGAAGAATGCACAGAAGTACGCCTTTATTAAAATCTCATATCCATATCTAGATATGATTGATTACATCTTGTACATTTATCTGTATCCAGTGCCTCACATGAGACCAGACTAGAGAACCAGAGACTCTGCGGTCCAAACAACACGATGGAGGCCGTCTTAATGTTTCGATGACGTTATTAAGTGTTGATGGAGCAGCTACACTGTTAGCATAGCCTACCTCCGATCCATCCGAACTCCATTCACAAAACAAGGATTTTAAAAGTTTGCTTGTCGTCTTGCAGACTAACAAACATGACTTCTGACTTCATTATGACGTTATTTCAGCATCATTTTTATGCGTTTTTGCAATTAAATCATGACACATGAATTGTTTATTTGGGGATCGTACAGCAGTCAAACTCGCTTGGCGTTCTCTCTGGTTGCCGTGGTAACACTCCATAGTAAGGCTTTTGAGAGGACGCTGTGACGATTGCCTGTGAAACCACAACAGGATGATTGTGTGTGATTTCGCTCCGTGTCACCAACGACACCGCCGTTCAGACGTTTCGGGATCAGAAGCTTGATTGGCTGCAAGAACTCTACTTTAGTCTTCTATGCTTTTAGACTTTAGAATCGCCTCTTTACAAAAAGATCCAGCTGAACAACCGTCCAATAAGAAGAGGAGAGGCTTAGCACTGAAATGTGTGCAGATTTAAAGAGGAACAAGTTCTTGTTTCAGTGCACAATAATGCATATATTAAACTTTGAAGTCGTGTTGTTTTTCTTAAAAGCAATAAAAATAGAAGGTTAGTTTCGGGTTAGTGCTATTGGAATGTCAGCTGAACGTATAATGGACTGAAAAATCACAGTTTAAACCGCTTCAATGGAACTGCAGAGGCCCAATAAATAAAACATTCAGAGCCCAAAATGTGGTTCAGTCGTAATCCAGGGTCACTGACGCTTTACTGGACTGGAAAACAAATTATAATCAGAGGGGATATGGAGAGAGTTGTAATATACATTTTAATAATTTAATTCTTATTTTTTTGGCTGGAACTATTTCTAATGTAAGTGATTTTTTTCTAATTACACACTTTGTTCTTTTTTTTAAATGGTTATTTTTCAAGGAAGGAAGAAAAATATAAATATAAAAGGTGGCTTGTGCTTTTTCAACTGCGTCCTTTGTAGAAACCACACATAATGCCAGGTTTGTGTTTACATGGAGAACGTCACATGGATGTTTTACTGCAACAAGCAGCGAGACAATTCATTAGTTACTAGAAGTTCTTGGAAGGTAGATCAGTACTCAGTATTTAACCCCGAACCTTTAATCTCCGGATTAGCAACAGCAACATGACAGCATGTGTGATAAATAAACAATGTTTTAAAAGAAGAGAAAAGATTCCTGTTATTGCTGAGCGTGTGTAATCGCTGCAGTGATGCTGAATGATGACACTAAACGGCTTCGTGGCTCAGATGGAGAGCAGCAGCTACAAAAGCTTCAGTCATGCTTCTGGAACATCAAGTCGAGTCATTGAGGAATCAACCAGCGGAGCGAGAAGGGAACTGATACACATTGATTATAGCAAACATTAGCAGCTGCTCCTGGATGACACTCACACTGTGTGTGTGTGTGTGTGTGTGTGTGTACAGTTACTGTCTTTATGAATGTCATTTGAAGCTATTCATTTCTTCTCACAAACTAAATGAGGAAGCTGAGCGGGGTTGATTCCATGCTGGTGGCCTGACGAGAGATCGCACGCTACGTTTTCATTCTCATGACCAAATATTATCCCGACGCAGCTGAGCGTGGCAGGAAGGCACAAAGGGAAAATAAACATTATGCTTAATGAATTACCGTGAAAAGGGTTCAAGGGCAAATTGTGACTGGAAGTTTAATAACAAGACAATGTGACTAAATAGAGTGAATTTCACGGCTCGGGGCGTCGGGTTGAAGATTACGAGGAAAAAACCCGAGCTGATTAAATGAGCAAAGTGATGAAAAAGAGCAGCGTAGCTTACAGTCGATGGCTGGATTGATGTGATGCAACGGCACGGCAACCTGGCACATCAAAGTCTCCGCTCTTAACTGGAGCTATTGTTGGCGCTCAACAAATATGCAAATGTCAACCATGACTTTGGGCTCCAGAAGACGCTTCTTTTCCCGGATTCACCGTTGTTGCTCACAGTTGTGTCGGCTGCAGCTGATGATTGCATTTTGTTCAAATTAATCAGCTGTTTAGTGCATAACATTGTCAGAAAATAACCTTTTTTTCTCCTCCATAATATAGTATTTAATTCAAAATGGTATCAATCTCAAATCTTTACTTTTAAGGAGCTTTTAAAAATGGAAAGTTAATTAAAGAATGCCTGGAGTCAGAGGTCTTCAACGTTTCCAGGCCAAGGACCCCCTGATAGTGACACAGTGGAGAACCCCCTATTACATATTGTATAAAAGTACTTTGTAATGATGTATGTATACAATGCTAAGACATTAAATAATAATTGTTGAGAGATTCATTTATAGAACATATTTTAAATTTGCATTTCTACATCAAAATTCCACCTCATAAGATTGAACAAACAGGAAGATTTATATTATTATAGGTTATATTCATGTATTCATTGATTGTCTGGTCTTTGCTGCCGTTTTCATGTCTTTGAATAAACTCCAAGCCCCTCCATGTCATTCCTAATCTCCGCTCTGCGGGCCATGCTGCTCTCACTGTAGCCACCTTTACCTTTGAGATGAAAGGCTCACCACCGCTGACCTTTCACCTCATCTTCATAGCTTCAAGGATTAGCTGATGAGACTAGCCCGGATGCCAAAGGGCAGGCAGGACGGGGATCATGGACTTGGCCGGCCTGGATGATGTCCCACCTGCTGGGCCATCGATCCCGTGCTATTTAAAGCCTCCGACGGAGAGACACTGTTGGAAGCCTTGCAGATCAGCCATAAAGCCACTTCACGGTACTAGAAAGTCATTTCTTCTTCTTTTGTTCCAGCTCCGTGGCTTTGACTATTCAAATTAAATCTCACAAGCATCGCCCCCTTCGAGAGCTCATCTGCTGTGGTTGGCCTGCTGGCAGTTCACCTCACATCGTCGGCGAGGGCAGTGCTAGCCTGAAGCACGACACATGTACTCTACATACAGCAAGTCTAGGAGACCATCTGCCGAGGCCGTTAGCCGTGACAGAGTGCGTCTCGTATGCAGAGTCGGACGTGTGTCGGCTTCTTGCTTCTTGCTAAAGTTGCCGAGGGGAGAAATTGGAGTGTATTTTGGGGAAACAGAGTTTGTTTGCTGGCGGAGTTGCCTCATCTCTTTTCCATAACAGACAGTGATGGTGACAACTGAGAAGAAGGCTGCATTCAGACATCTAATGCACTCTGGTTATCCCAGCCCCCGAGGTGCAGCTCTGTGGCTGCAGGGAAAAGCAACCGAGTGTGGAAAATTCCTATTGAAAACTGCACCAAAGCTGAGATGATTGATTGACTCTGAGGATAGACGGAGCGGATCAATCCATCATGGTGTTCTCCTTCAGTTTCCATGGTCTAAGGCCCTATTTATTTCTGTAGCCCTTTTCTATAAATGAAAGGGGCCTTGAGGGATCCTCCAAAGACCGCGGCAGTAAGTGTGTTCTACCGTGGATTTATTATAAAGAGAGATAAACCTGCAAACACTGACATGCTTTAGGGGCTCCTTATGCATTCTAATACTGTCCAGAATCCATTAAGCATCATATTTAATGGCTAGTTAGGCTCCGAAAATAGAAAACAACCACAACAAACACAATCTGATATAGTTTTGATAATGCATACATTTGCATAATCATTTCCAGTCGGAGGAAACACCAGATAATGAATGGGATGATTGCATTAATGTGACAATCATGCTTCTAATCGAGGACGAGATTAACGTCTACGTTACCAACGAAAGACAGGACAGAAAGAATGAGAAACTATCATCAGGGATGTAATTGTAACATTCATGCTTCATATGCACATTTCATTGGAGCAGCTCACTTTGATCATATTCATTCTGTATTGTTTACTCACCATTACATTATATATATTATTTATGAAGCTAATCAACGCATTCGGGTGATGTCGTCGTAAATCAACCTGAAGTGTTTCCACAGATATAACCGACAGTTTAACAGTTTCATGGTCCACGGAGCTTAATTAAGCCAGTTAAACAAACTAGCATGCTGCGAATATCAACGTTTAATGCTTGCTACCAAAAACGTACACAAAGATGGAACGTTACACCCCCAGAACTCATAAATAATGATGTCATCCACGGAACAAATCAGGATTATGAACTGGTCAAAGCAGGTCAATTGATAACTTAGTTGGTAATTTGATCAACTGCAAATCTGTGGGGGAATTTGCCCCGCTGAACTAATGCGGGTCTTTAGCATTAGCAGCTAATGTTGGGGTCGGGTCAGGTCTGGAGTTCAGACAAAAGGCAAGAGGCCCAGAAAAACAGCAATTAGCCGATATTAACATCCTAACTAAACACACGCTCGGTTCATCCATCTGATTTAATTACAGTCTCAAAGTGTGCATGTCACGCATGTCTTTGAGCATCGACATTACCATGTAGAAATGAAGTGTGTGTGTGTGTGTGTGGCAGCATGCAGAGTACATAGAAAGCCATTAGTGAGACATTGGCTGGTGGATGTTCATTTATCATGGCTGTCACAGGCCAGTCATTGTCAGACTGGGTGGGGGGGTTGGGGGGTTTACAGTAGCCGATCAGAGTCTACACGATCAATCACTCACAGCAACAGTGTGTTGGGATGCTACCGCTTTCTCTTCCTCTCTCTAAACACTCACTGCTGACTTATGGATCAGGTAAACCACCTCCTCCATTTCATTTAACAAACATACACTGCGGATGCTAAATATATATGGTGATATTACTGAGATGCCACTGGACTTAGTAGAATAAAGAGTAGAATAAAGACATGATAGAGTTCACCAGATAAGAATAATAGGATGTCAGAGATGGAGTGATTTAAAACACCCATGGGGGGCCAAAAAGAATGAAGTGTTAGACACGGGTCCGATAAGTCGCCGGTTAATGTCATCAACGTAATTCAAGCCAACGCCGGGATGCACATTAATTACACTGCCCTGTTACTAGTGGTAGACAGTATCCAATTATCAATGGCCAGGGCAATGAGCATCTTGTTAGCGCTAATGCTACCTGGCACCGGAGACACGGGGTTAGCGGGCGGCGTGTGTGTGATGTTAACGATATCTAGCCGCTTTGCTATGCGAGGCACGCGGTGGGATAAAGTAAAGTGAAGGAGACGACTGAGGGGGAGGGGACGCCAACGGAGCAAGGGTGGTGGTGGGCAGGGAGACCGAGGAGACTGAGATTAGGCAGGATTAGGCGAGGCAGAACATGAAAAGGGTTGAAACCGTGGGAGAAATGTCACGTATGTCAATCAAGGCTGGGACGCTAACGGAGTTCTTCTCCAGCTGTCGGATAAATCAAGAGAAATCAAAAATCAGTGCGGATCGACCGCAGTGCTCTAACTGATGTACACTTTAACATTACCTAACTGTTACCATGACAACCACTGACCTCAACAAACGTAGTTATTCTGACATGGACCACAATCTTTCCCTAAACCCACCGACCTGGACAGCGTTTTTGAAGCACGCATTTATTCGAGGTACTTTCCAACAAGTGAAAAACAATGTGAGTCCTCCTCGACGGCAGCACAAGGACAGAAAACGCTTCTGCGTGTCGTTCTGGTTCCTTGTTGGATTCGGAGGAGGACCTGGATCGTCATCATTCATCCTATGACTGACGATGAATGTTGAAGCCAATCACTCTGGAAACAGTCATGTGACTTTCTTGCTAGTTCCAATCCATGATTCCTTGCTCTGGAATCAAACGGACATAATCTAAAGACATGATTTAATAGAAACCTGAAACATTTGAAGTGGAACTTCCCGACAAACGGTTTCTGACTGCAGAGAACTCGGCAGGAACCGCCGGCGCCACGTCTTCTGCTTCTGCACATAAAAGACCTTTCCTTTGAGATCCGACCCTGGCTACAAGAGGTACGTGGCGGGAAACTAATCCCACAGATTATCAACGTAAAGACTGCTGTAGCGGTTACTTCAGTCTCATTAGACACGTTCAAGTAAATCTCCACGCTTTTACTCAAGAGTGCCCAATTTGTTCTCTTTACACTGGACAAATTGCGAGTCACTTCCACGTTCGCCGGTCTCCCTTTGAGGATCTGGAGTGATCCTGCAGCGTGAGAGGTGTTACCGGAGAGGAGAGCGGCTGACAGGCTGTTGGGAGGGCTTTATTTGCCGAGGAGCCTTGTTTGGAACACGAGGCTGAGGAAAGCTGACCCTGCTTCCAGGGATTTGCATAGCAGCGATGTGTGCGAGACGTTGACGTAGCACTCCTGTCCAGACGATGAAGCGAGGAGTTCAAGTGGCAGAAAAAACAAGCTGCTTGGGCCGCTGACTTTAAACTCCCAGAAACTCTACTGTTTGTCGGCGTGTCAGGAGGAAATGACATAATGTAAAAATACATTAAAATCACTGCAAATTAAACTCTGGCATTATGGAAACATAGTTATTCATAACCTTCCAGGATCCATTTATCATCCCCGTCTTCTCGGTACTGTAAAATGTAATCCATTCTCTTCCAGTTAAAACAATCTCTGTCTCTTCTGCTCAGCTTTCCATCACATCACGTGATCTCATCTGCAGATGGAGGTCGCTCCGTCGTCACACAACGTCCCCAAATTATTATTTTGTCGTTTTTTCCTGAGCACTTTAAAGAGTTGGTGGCTTAAAAGCTGAGGTTAAAAGGTCATTCTATCTTTGAAAATCAGTTGAGAAAACAACCTTAAGTACAAGTGAAAACCTGTTTTTATGAAATATCATCGTGCCCAGTGCCTCACAGGCATGTGATGAATATTAACCATTTTACTCCTGACTCGTTTGCAAAAGAACATTTTGTTCACCAGTTGTCTATAGAGTAGTACTGTGTAGTAGTACTGTGTAGTAGTACTGTGTAGTAGTACTGTGTGTCCGGGATCCGTCCTGTTCTGTGGGTTCCTCTGTACGATGGCCTTGCTGCCATGACGACCAGTACTGTGCATACAAATCCTTCACTCCTTCAGTGAAAGCACCACACGGACAAAATTAGAGGCAACCAGTCCTGATTGCACTCTGTCTCACCCCGCTGACCCCCCGTCTGTCTCTCTCCGTGTCACCATTATGGTAATCACACAGTCACACTGCCGCCCTGCATCTCATGGTGCTCTCCAGTGTTATAGCACGGGAGAAGGAAGGGACAGAGAATTGATGGATCAAGGCACATTAGAGGCGGAGTCGGAATGAATTTGTTCCATTATGCGGCGCTCAAAGGAGGAGGAGGCGGCGAACGAGCCAGAAGCTTTGGCTAGAAACGGGGACGGCGGGAATCCATTATTTTAAGAGTCCGTCAGTGTTTCTCTGCATCAGGCAGCCGATGAACAATAGATGGTATCTCATTGCTTTTTTCATAAAGAGCCTCCGAACTTGCATACAAATTAAAATGGCAAAGCGTCGCTTGGTGTTAATCTTTGTGTTTGTTTTTCGTATGTAACGTGTTTTATGTGTTTGGGTCCATCATGGTTAGGTAGATGGTGATGATCGCCTGCAGAGGAAGGCATGAAGGACGTGTTTAGACTGCAATGCTGGTTATTAAGTCTTGTCCTTCTCCCTATAAATCTCATTCCCATACCGGTTTGTCCTTATTTATTTATCTAGCAGCATTGTATTTTCCTTGTGTATGTATTTGTATGTGCTATTGTTATTAAGTGGAAGTAAATCAGTGTGTGTGTGTGTGTGTGGATCAGGCCACCCCCGCGTATAGACAGAAACACATTTAAATGTGATACGACTGGCTTTGACGAGGATATCAATACGCTTCCAACGTGTCAACGAGCAGAGAGCCAATCAGCACACCTTCACACGTATTAATCCAATCACATACAAATGCAAAAATGCACACTGCCCAGACATGATTAGAGAGGCTCCAGACTTTGAGCAACTACACACGTCAATCTAATTGCAGCAATCTAATTTGCCACTCTGGGAGAGCGTGGCGTGTGTCGGTGCAGCAGCGCTGTCTGATATGACAGCCTCTCTCAGATGAGATTACACACCGCACACAGTGTTATCGAACCCCCTCGCCCCCTCCCGCTCCCAAATGCCTCCGTTGCATTGATCAACACACGCAGCACAGTAGGAGAGGCAGATCATACATCTGATGCTCTGTCAACCCACAAAACCCGATTGGAGACGACAGCTAAAAGCTAGAGGCTCCGATGAGGCGGCTGATAAAGACGCTCGCTGCGTCATCCAAGGTGAATCCTAAACACTCTGATGTATCTCAATCATGAGTATATTACATTATTACCCATTAGGTACTATGTCATTTCCCAGCTTGGGATCAATAAAGTATATCCATCTATCTATGAAAACCTTAGTTTTACGGGAGGGTTAGCTGCATTACTTTAACAGAACTCCATTCAGAAAACAAGCTTTTTAAAAGCGATCTGCTTGTTGTCTTGCAAACAGACGTAACAAACCATGACTTCAGACTTTTAGAAATTGTTGTTATGATGTTGTTATTTCAGCATCCTTTTTAATTATTGATTGCAATTAAATCACAAAATATTGTTTATTGCAGCTCAGTAGTAAACCAGCCGATGTGTGTCTTGCCAGTCACAGTGAATACAGATGAGTGAAGGTCAGTGAGTACCTCTGGGTGATGTTATGATGATCTGGGACTTCACAAAGCAGCAATAGTGTTGATTCCAGCTATGATTGATGCAACATGGAGGTAACCCCCCCTCATCCCCGGAGCCACTAGCTGGAGTGACGCGAGTATTTCTTCTAGATAGAAATCCACTTTGCAAGCTTCATCTCTTGGAAAGATAAAAGGCAGCAGCGCTGCTTAAAGCTCATCTGATGGAGCTTCGTGGCTCACTAGTTGCACACAGAAACATGTGCAGCCCAACCAATTTAGAACGCTGCAATAACCTGTTGACAAAGAGCACCTGTCTGCTGGAGGAATTAAACCGGCCATCCAAACAGAGCAGCCGCTCCGCATCGCTTAGTGCCGCGCTGCAGGCAATCACAGGGAGAGGAAGCACCTGGAGTGTGTGTGTGTGTGTGTGTGTTACTCTACATAAAGCAAATCATTACATTTTAGTGTGAAGCAAGTTCTTATAGTTAGGATTCACCACCAGGAAATGAATGTAATGTAATGTCAATGTAATGTCTGCTAAGGTGATGGAAACGTGTGTGTGTGTGTGTGTGTGTGTGTGTGTGTGTGTGTGTGTGTGTGTGTACATCTACATGTATGTTTAAATGCATGCCCTCTCTTGTACATCCTGTTTTTTTAACGGCTGGTCTGGAGGATAATACGACTCCATCAGGTTTCTAACAGCCAGTAAAGAAATAACTTCTGGCAGTTCAAAGAACTTCACAGGCTTATTAATAAGGATGATTTTAATTAAAGTAAAGACAAATTACTTTTGGAATCCATGCGTACACCGTTAGAGAACCACTCGTCTCTACCAAGTTGCACTGAAGCACGCTCACCTGGAAATTGCGGCGTGAAAGCAAACTTTCCAACAATATTTCCTCAGCGGAACATTGTCCACATTACTCAATACCAATTCCTGTTCCGCTGCTGCCTGTTTACTTCAGTGTCACCCTCTTCTGTTTCCAGGATGCCAGAGGCTTTCACAACTCCCCCATCCCCCGCCACAGCACTCTGAAGCGTGGCCTAGACTGTAGAGCTAGGTGTGAAAGTTCTTCCAACCCTCGCGGCGGGGAACGCCGACAGAAGGAATTCATTTCATACAATTTGACTTATTCCTTCAGACCCCGCCCCCCACTGAGGGCCCCAACCTCACCTGGCAGCGTTTTGTTACAGATACCGAGCGCCGAGACGGGAGAGAAGTATTTTCTGTGAGCACGAAGCTAGAGAGGCTCCCCAGGCTGGGGAAGTCAACCTGCCCTTAAGTCTCGGAGTCGGTTGGAGGTGCGACGCTCGCCGCGGGACAAAGAGATTTCTGCCGGAGCGAGACGATGGCGAGTCTGAGAGCTGCAGGAATCCAGACGGACGATATTCAGAAATGTAAACACAACTGTCTGGTTTCAAGGAACATAAAAGACACCATAAGTGTCACAGATGAATGATAAATGAGTGTAAATGTTCCTTTACACCAGGCAGACAGCGGGCCTTAATTGTTATTGAGCAGAAATCTGATGAGTCACAGTGGACCGTTTCAAAGACGATGGATGAAAAAACGTGTGAGCACTTCGAACATGAGTTATTGCAAATCACAGCCCGAGACTGGAGCCTTCAACGAAGCTAAAAATAAACTAAAAGTACTGCATATTAACAGTCCCCAAAATAAGTGAATGAAGCTAAATCTGCTCCCTCGTACGGCCGCCAGATTAAGGGATTGGCAGGAAACGCTTGTGATTAAAAGCGCCAAACACTGATTAGTGCACAGCGGACGTCTCAGGCTTTAGAGACGTCATGGTCGCAGTGACTCCGGTAACGCGTCACCGCAGACCGGTCAGGGATCGCTGCATTACGTAAACACGGGATCCGAACCGTCAAAACAACACGGGAAGGCTTTACTCCTCCTCTTTATATCAATCAGCCAGCGATTTAATCATTACAGACGCAGAAAAGAGTACAATCACTCATAAAACTCCATCATCCACTTTTTCCAGCAGTCTTTCATCATTCTGGCATTAATCCCACACACAGGCCCACTGAGGGGAACTTGTTCTAATCCCAGACGAGCAGGAATTTGGTGGCAATGACGATGAAATATGGCGTCACTCTCATATCCTGTCATCCTGGGTCCTGACGTTCAAATTGATTTTTTCCTCCCCCACCAGGTCATGAATCGAGCCGAGGAATGGATGAGCAAGCAAATCATGTTGATAGCTCCGAGAGGGAAGAACGATCTGTACATCCAACCACATGATCGGCGAGGAAAAAGCCTCACGGCAGAGAAGTAGTGGTAGTGAGAGGAGGAGAACGTTATTTCTACGTCTTTGCATCCAATCTAAAGGGAGCAGTAGAACATGTAGGAACTGATATTTCCACCATTGTAGAGTGGGATAAAGGCAACACTTGGTGTGTGGCCAATGACTCAGCATGGGAAGATCAACCATTATTGGAAATCGGTGCTAATGTTCGTAAGCAGCTGATAGTTAGCCTCCACATTCGAAGCAGGACGTGATGTGGGTCACAGCGGCTTACAAACAGCAAACTGACTTCAAACAGGACGATGTACACTTTGTTCCTGTGGGAACTAGAATAATATATCATTGGATGCTGGAGGTTAACTACAATAACTGTTCTATTGGTTTATCCCAACTCCCTCAGACATCATCACACAATGTAATATTTATGTATGTATGTAAAAAAGGAAATAGGTCACGCTCCACCATGCACATCCTCATATATCTTAATGATACGATGGTATAAATCATTTACGTCCTCCGCTGCTACCGTATACCAGCACAGTGATACAGGATGTTTTTTCACAATCACGATGAAACGCTGAACGTCCTGCCAGCAGTTCCAGGTCGAGGCCTTATTGGTTCCAGAACAAATGGGGGGATTGTGAATGGAGGGGTCTTCCAGAGAGGTGGGAGGGACCACATCCTGATTTGCCACTTGGCTCTGGTCGCTATGGAGACGGATGATTTCTGCCGTGCCATGACGGAGCCCATGGGATATAGAAATGGATGGAGTAGAAATGGAAAGTGGGTGGATGGTGACAACCCTTCAGTGTGTGTGTGTGTGTGTGTGTGTGTGATAGGTGCCATTTGCGTAGCCCTTCGTTCAACCCTAATGACAGGGGAGGATGCCACTCCCCTCTTCTGTCCAACCTTCAGAGGGCAGCAGCCCCGTTGGGAGGTAATTGCAAAGGAGGGGGAAACCGGTCTGCTCTGCCTGGTATGTGGGCAGAGAAGATTGGTGGTGTTGCCAGTTGAATTCTTTTAATAAATATTCCGTTGACAACATGCAGAGCCGGAGTCTGCAGACAAAAAGAGGACCTTGACAGGAAAATGCACATTGTATGAACACGTGTGAGTCCATTCTGTGCACCGGATTCTTTGAAAATGTGCCGTCTCAGCAGGTATCTACAGAATAACATGACTGCTTTGTTTTCTCTAGGAGATAATTATAATAAATACTTATGTATGATAGTGAACATTGGCTCCGAGGACCCCAGATTCCTCTATTAAACATTTGTTTTCGCCTCTTCCTCGCACCTCCAGCCAGACGACGACTAAATGATCAATCCTCGGCTTCGTTGTTTGGGCCATCGATCGGAGCTAAATCAAGTTTTGGAACCCGCTCCTCCTCGCCTCTTCTCCATCATGTCAGAGCTTTACAGCATCTGAAGAGCCCTGGGGATTTTCTAATGAACACTGTGGGGTTTGAATGGTTTCCTGGCACGTGATGGCTTCAGCTTGTGTCGCTTTACGTAGCTCATTCTGCATTCCAGGACACCTCTCAGCAAAAAAACGCTGACCTTACGCTCTTTAATTGCACCTCTCGGGACGCGGAGGGGAAGGAAGAAAACGAAGGCAAAGACGGGGGATGGAACAAAATGGGAAAACATTTTATCCAAAGAAGACGGCATAAAAAAACAACGAGGAAACGATTTGTCCATGCGTAGAAAGAGGTCTTTACTCTCTTGTTGCTGGAGAGCAATTGTGAGTTAGCAGCATGTGGCCAATCCCCTTAACAGCCATAGGACATCTATTGTTGATGAAAAATCTCTGGAGTGAGGGAGGGGCAGCTGTGACACTAATGCAATGCTCTGTCTGTTTCTTTTTTTGGTCCCAAGCATCTGTCGGACGGTGGTTTTCAGCTTGGCATTTAATGTGCCGTGTTCTTCAGTTCCTGACCCACATATGCAGGCACGAGGGTAATGACGTCGCTCACAGAGGCATGAACAGCTCTTTAATCCTCCGTTTAGGCTCCGGGACTGGCTGGCTCTCTCGCTTCACGGCGAGGGGAGGAAGTGATATGGTACACGAGAGCTCTAATACCAATGGAAAATGAGTAAGTCGCGTCAAAAGTGGGGGAGAAAAGGAAGTCTGAGGAAGGGCATAATTGGTGTGAAATGGCTGGGAGCTCTTACTGTAGCTGAAATGGTAGAGATGACACTGAGTTCTGATTCTTTTCTTAATGATTACAACCCTAGCAAGCATGTGACGGACCGACACTGCCGAGGTAGAGCTCGGGCTGGGAATCCACGTACGACTGCAGGCTGAAATTAGAAATTAGAAAGCGACACGACCTCACGTTGTCACGCCCAGAAAGGTAGGGGGGGGATACCATCAATCACTTTCTAGCAGAGAGATAAAGAGTGAAGATTGATTCCACTCTCACGTCCGTATGCTAAAGGTGAAGCTGCAGCCAGCAGGCGCTTAGCCTAGCGTAGCACATAGACCGGAAACAGAGGGGAAGGAACACAATCTGACTGCCAGCACCTGCAAAATGTTCTGAATCTCTTTGGTAGAAAAACCCAAACGGTTTGGTTTTACAGGGTAAAAACCTGCAGGAGGCTCTGTTCCCGACACAGAAACCACCCGTCATGTCACACAACAAAACCTTAAAAAGGAGGTATTCATCAGCTGTATTTGTGCTGAAAGGACAGGAGAGTTGGATCAACCTTCATCTAACTCTAAATATATATCAACTTCTCAAAATGTCAATCTTTCTTTAAAGGCATTAAACAATCAACTGTTCTCCATATATAACAGCGATCATGTCATTTGTGAAACATATTGCACTACATCATGACTTTTTAAAAATTCTGCAATCCCTCTTTAAAGCAGACCAGACAAACAAAGGAGGGAATTCAACTCGCGGTCTGTGGGTTTGTTCACTGGAGGCCTCGTGTCTAACTCTCTATTTACAAGAGGTTACCACAGGAGTCCAAATAATCATCTGTTTGTATGGGGGGGGGACCCATTCTCTGCTTTCAGACTGGGAACAAAGGGACGGTCCAACATTCCCTTTTCTGTTCAGATGGCAGAAAGCCGCCTGGCTTCCAGGGCCCTGTGATGAAAGATTAATAACACAAACACGCTGTCCGAGCTGATTTGTTTCCAGTCACACGGTGAAAGGTAAAGCTTCTAGAACAAACACACAAACACGAGGCGTAAACTTGTGAAGCTACCGCCTGGTTCAGTTGAAGGAAAGCTAAAGCTCCATTTAAAGAGACTCACCAGCCGGGATGACGAAACAGAACAACATCCACATTTTACTTCTGTTGATTGGCTGGTCGTTGGATACGGATCAGTACCGTATATATTACCATTACTATATATTACCTCCAGGCCTGTGTTTAACATACTCATTTAAACTCAAGGCTGTCATGCTCTGACGAGCTGGAAATATAGAACCATCACTAGTGACACTTTTAGTTAACGCTCCCCGCCATGAAAGTAGGGCAGGAGAGCTCTGGGAGCCAAACAGGGAAAATAATTCACTGCACTGAGGGAGGAAGTCTTGGAACAGTTAACAAGTGGCCCCCAAAAAAATGACTTTGCATCACTTTTCACACTCTTTCAAACGTGTTTGTAGACACATGGGAGTCAGTCTTCCCCAACAGCCCTGAAGCCTAAATATCTTCACCTCTTCTCTTTGCTCAGCTATCAGACTTTCCTCTTCCTGTTACCCGCCCGTCTGACTCGACTCGCTTGATCTCCCCGACAGGAAACGTTTCAGGAGACGAACAACAAAGCAAGAAACAAAGCCAAATAGGAAGGAATCAAAAATAACACAGATGAGATGAAACCGAAGCAAAAGAATAAAAGTACAGCGGTGATATGAAGCCGGTTACTACGGTAACGGCTGTCGCTGATGTTCACACGTACGAGGGGAGTAACCTGAAGTTATACGCTGACAGGTAGGGCGTTGATTGGACAGTTTTGGCGATTGTCATGACATCATCACGACTTAAACCAAATCCCCACGTTTATGCAGCACTTTAATGCTTCTGATAATCTTGTTCTATGATTAATAACTGATTATAGGCATCGTTAGAGAAAGTCACACGTTTCTGTGTATTCTTTAAAAGAAGGTCAACTGCTCCAACACAGAGGTCGGCATTCATTCATAATTAAAATGAGAATTTTCCTCTCCACGACGAAGCATTCGACCTCTTTCACGTCGTGCATCACTGAGAATACATAGATTACATAAGTAGATGCAACACATGTTCAATCTGACCTTGATCTCATGCCGCAGGACATTTCGCCTAGTATGACATGATAACCATGACGACGCATCGTAATCTAATCATCTGGGAACGTGGTGAGACTGCCAGATGATGATGTTTGATATTTAACCAATGGGCAGCTGAATTATTCCTCTGTGATATATATTTCACTTTTACTAGTGCAGTATTTAAAAAAATCTGCTAACACAATGCTTACTAATCAAAAAGTAAGGGTTTCTTTTCTTGAGGGAGTAAAAAACAAAAAAAACCCACGCATGCACATAATTTAACTTTTCCATGAATTCGTACTGAGGACTCTGAAAAAAACCTACGAGGAGGTAGAATTGTTGAAAGTACTGTAAATAGCCCGGCCTCCGCTTTCTAAGTGCCCTGAGATAAAAGAAACTTTTAATAAGCTCTAAAAGACATATTGTATTTGAAAAAGACAAAAGGGAAATGAGAGAGAAAACTATCACAACCAACTTTGTTAAAGGAAAGAACAAAGAGCTGCTTTCAGCCTGGAGGGTCCTGACAAAAGCAAAGGAGAGAGGGATTACAGTAGAGTAGAAAGGAGGAGGGTGAGAGGAAGCTTATAGTAAAGGGAAGCGCCTCCTCGCCCTTCCTTCGCGTTGCGCCTCCTCCTTTGAGCGGAGGATGTCATGGCGACCTGAAGCTTCTGACGCTAACCGCAGATTCCAATCTCGCCGCGCTTCTGTTTACTCCGGGGATTAAATTAAAGAACACAGCATCCAATTTCATACCTGGCTTACCGCTACCGGCCTTCACAATGTGACATTTACTTGCTAGCACGCTGCCCTTTCTCTCTCCCCTCCACTCGCCCATAATACACTGCGTGACAAACAAGAATGAATGACGCACGGGATGGAAATGTGTTTGCTTACAGGAGGGACCCTGAAGGCTTCACAAATGTCTCAGAAAAAACAGCTTAATGTGTTTTTAACGTCTGAATTATCGGCCGGATCTGAACGAACAATTAACCGCTAGAAGTTGAGGATCGCATCTTCCATTAGGATGAAACCTTTCTTTAAAAAGACTCACTTTAAAAAGAGATATCAGCGTTTGGAAAGAAGGCCCTCTCTGTTTAACTACGTTAAACTAAATCTTTCCGGTCTCCCACGTTAGTAATCATCGGCATCGGCCGACCCCGAGAAGAAAAATCAGTTTCCCCTGAATCCACTCTGCATCACGAAGCCGGTAGGATTACTGTGAGAACACAATGAAAGCGTGATCCAGGCTGATGGACAACACCAACGGGTGCCGATACTGGGATACTATGCTCCATTCGTACAGGATCTCTGAGTAATATGCAGCTATTGTTTGCTGATGGGCTTACCATCAGTTTAATAAGCTGATATCTGCAGTGCTTGAATTGGGCCGGTACTCACCAGTACGCAGTACCGGGACTTCTGATTTTTACCCATCTGCGTACCGTTACTTCTTACAGCATACCGCCACTTCATGACGCATCTAGGTACGCATATTGTAGTTCTTTTATCATGTTGTGGATACCTATAATAAGCTATGCAGTTGATGAATCTGTCTTCATTTTAGATCGACAAGATTCAGATTAAAAGATTTTCGAGAGCTTGCGGGAGGCTGCGGCGCACTGTCTCTCCACACTTGCCGTCAGTCGAATGCATTTCAGGGCATACCGTAAATCCTCTAATATAGCCTCAGCCAAAATCTTTGCGACGCGAACCTGTCAATGAATGGGAAGCGTGGAAATAACGCTGCCTATCGACACTTGCCCCGGCCTCCATTACAGACCGCTTATTTACCTCCGCCGTTATTTATGTACAGGAGCAGAAATGGAAAAATAAAACCGGTCACCCTCTCTGGATGGAGAGGACTAGACAGAGGAATTCAAGAGTGAGTATTTAGTTGTGATATCTTTATTCCAAGACAGCCTCTCATCTCTGATCTGACATTGCACTACAGTCTCTCCTCTCTCATTCTTCTCATCCCTTCTCTCTCTCCTGCTCATGGACTAGGGAAAGCAAGTTGAGAGACAGAGCAAACAAGCAAGCATGAAAGAAATGTAGCTACAATAAAGCCACACATAGTTGCCATCTAACTGTACAGTTGTATCCATTTAGACAAACAATATGTTTCCTGTACAAAAATATGAACAAAATAAATTTGAAGATATGGATTGAAGTGTTTTTTTATTCAGATGAATGGATGTGTGGTGTGTGTGAAAATCATTCAACTAGTATATGGTTTACTAAGCAACTAGTATAGGGTTTATCTAGGTAACAGCAAAACACATGGTATCCATGAAGCCACAAGCATGCGTTGCTGTGCAGTTGCTGATTTAGAGTACTGGCACCTTTTTATTCCAATTTACAAGCACTGGATATCTGGAGTCTGATCGGGAGTCTCATGCCCTGAAACGCAGCTAATTACAAATTTACATAACACTCAAGTGTGTACTTTGGTTAATCATTGTTTCAATTGGTTTCTATGTCGCTTGGTCTGTTTTAAATCCCTAACCTGAATGGAAAAGTGTATCCATCATCAACAGTTTGAGTGTTTTGAAAAGTACCTTGATGTATGACGGATATAGATGTTAGTTCTTCACAGAGTGTTAAAAAGCCCTTTAACAACGTGGACAGAAGATCAACCCAATCCCACTGAAAAATCAACTTAAATTAACAAAATGTCAACATAATAAACACCAGCAGGTTGTTGTATTTCGGGCACTTAATTCATTTGTTCTCAAGTGATTTGTCTTTCTGACGGATGCAGGCTGGTGTTCTGTGGATTCTTTTAAAATTAAAACTGGAACTGTGGGAACACTGAGTTGTGAATTGCCATCAATCAAATCAAGGCTGTGAGGTCGATTTTTAGAAAACAGAAACATTTTTTGCAGCTGAAGTGGAAAGATGTGATATTTGCTTTTTCCTTCGATGGGCTTCACTTTAACAAAAGCCCTCTCATGTTTATCGGCATGTTTTAAATCACCTTATTCTCTGCATCTACGACTCTCAGGGTCTTCTTAACAAATGGATTCATCATTTCATCTCAATCCTTCTTTTTTACCATAAAATGTACTTTGCGTTCTTGCAGAATGCAGCTCACTTCAGAAATATGTAAAAAATCTCTTCAGGGTGTGTACTATCTTTTTGGTAGATTTCATCAGAAAATAATAAATCTGGATTTGAAATATATCACCTCTCACATGATTTAAGGACAGAGCTTCAAAGGGATTCCTCATAACTATGAACTCAGCAACCTCGGGGGGAACGAGAGCAGCAAAGTGAGCTTGCATCATGGCCTTAATAATCAGAGTCCCTTCATATGTGACGGAGGGACACCTCAGGTATGGAAGTCTTATTAAGAGCTGATCCGCCTTTATTGAAGGCTTCGCCGGGGGATTTCTCTCTGGCTGAGTGGCAGCACACTGACTGACATCTGCTCGGACCCCTCCGGATCTGGAGGACCCGAGGACCCCTCCGGATCTGGAGGACCCGAGGACCCCTCCGGATCTGGCTCCAATCAGGCTGCCGGAGACCGAGACTCTCTTGCAGGTCGGGAGGTTTCCCCGTGCTCAGTGGAAGGTCGGGAAGACGTGAAAGGCCAAACAAACGTAAACCGGTGAGACATGCTTCCATTAAAGGAGGGCCAAGAAGGACTGACAGAGATAAAAGAACCTGGGTTCTAGTGGCCGTTGGCCTTCTTAACAACTGATAGCACTGTAACTCTTGGTCTTGATCCAGCGTGGTGCTGTTGCACTTTGTCTGTTGGATTGATCCATGACGTTGTTGTGTATTCCATCTCTTTTAATCATAAGCTTCATGTCATTGTTTGTGTCACTATTGTGCATTTTTCTGTTGTTTTTGCTGCTGGCTGCACTGCAAACAATAAAGATCTCTTGACTTGACTGACAGCTCAAAACAGATACAGAACAGAAGATTCACTCAAATCATTATGGTTTGTTTTGAGAAGGATCCTCAAAATGTAATAACATCTACAGATTGTTGCCCTCTTTTAACTGCTGCTAAACTCTGTGTTATATTGACTGATGATTGACCTAAAGATTACAATGACCTTCAATAAAATACTTACAGCTAGAGATTATTTTCATACTTTTTATAAAACATGTTCCACACATCAAACATATAGGATCAAGTCACTTCACTTTCCTTTAAAAAGGATTCAGTCGGTTTAAATGCAGCCTGTTGGCTTTTAATGTCCTTGTGATATCCGTTACCAGTGTTTGCTTGGTGCAGAATATTACAATTGTTCTTTAAATATCCTTCAAATTGCTGAATTTCCCCCCAGTTTCAGGGAAACCAATGTGCTTCCTCTCCACTCGAGGGAAGCCGGGTTTTTAATGTCAATTTCAATCGGCCTCACAGACCGAAACTAAACTGAAATAGCTTCTTTCTAGTTATTGTCCAGAACCAAAAAATGCAAAGCGAATGTTGTGAGCCTGTTGAGCGTGAGGAAAGCTATTGATGGTTGATATTTAATTCACTCATTAGAATTCTGCTTTTATAATACAAAAACACATCCCAAGTTTCAGGCTGTATGAAGTAGGGCAGAGAAATAATAACTTACCATTCTAGGTAATACACCTAACATCATTAAAATATCTCCCTTTTTGTTTTAGTCTGTCTTGGCCCAGTTCAAAACCTTTCCAGGAAAAAGGGCAGCAGGGTTGGGGGAGGCGAGGTAAATGAACTCTCCGGCCCTCGAGCCGGACGCTGACACTCACCAAACATGTTGCCGATTTGCCCGTTTCTGGTCAAAGGCCGCAGCTCGTTCTTGCCCCAGGCGTACAGCTTGTAGTTGTCCCAGGCAAACTTCATCATCTGCAACACAAACAAGAGGGCAGGCGAGCCGGTCAGCGGGCTGATAGCGAAGCAGCACACGTCCGACCCAGACGTAATTAAATCGCTGGGCTGAAAGGCAGAGAGAATGATAGCTTGTTGATCAAAAGGGCTTAAGGACAACCACGCAATTAAGCAGACATAAACCGCACCGCTAAACAATAAGACTGACATTTCCCCTGCAGCTGCTGCTCCCCCGAAATTAAAGATTGAATAATGTCAGGAGATGAGAAGCAAGTTTAATGGATAAGAACGCATCTTCCAGAAGTCTATCTGAAATTGATGCTCCGCACTCGTCCCTGATGGAAAAAGTAAAAAGGGATCCGGCTGTGATATGATGTGGAGAAGGAGGCTGTCTAATCTTTGATGCAGTAAAACAGAGGAAGCAAGAGAGGGAGGGGCGAGAGAGGAAGACAAAAAGACATTTCAGCAAAAGTTGAGTGATGCGTCCCCGCCTGCAGCGACAGAAGTTACACTGAGCTTGAAAGGGAAAGTTGGTTTATCTTCATCAAATAAAGTCACCAGCATCCGAAGAAGAAGAGTGTCGAGTGCTAACAGGTTCCGGATCAGAGAAAACTAAAGTCAAGACAAGAATCTGCACAACGAACCGATGATTAAAAACAATCTGGTCTTCATCAGACAGATTTCACAAGTCAGGAAACCAACAGCTGCAAAGACTACAGAGATGCTACTGTGTTAGCATGCTAACATTTGATGACGACGATGATGATGATGATGATGAAGGCACTCCATTACATGTTTTGATTACATTTCATCCTGAGGGGGTTATGACAATCTGAACCCCCACCCAGGGACGCCTCATGGAGGGGCTGGAGGACCACCAGATCCATCAGGTTTAACCTCTGGGACCATGAAGGTCATCGCTTCTTGAGAATACATCAAAGTCTGGATCAAAGTGTTTGGTGACTGAATGTCACACCTCAATAATAAGGCTTGTATATGTTGAGTCTATTTTGCTGTTATATGAATATCTGTATTACTCACAGCGCCCCCTTGTGGAAGTGAATGTAGATGCGATGTTCTTTATACTCTAGTTTTGACGACAACAGAGCGGTCGTCGTGGAAGCCGGGTTTCTTCAGAAAACAGCTGCTATCATTCACTTTGCCAGCCGAGCAGTGGGATTATTTTTCTTTAAAGAAATGAATCTTTTCTTTGTGACATCATCAAAGAGATGTCGTGATTCATGCGCATATGAACAAAAAAGGCTTCGGAATAAATTGAAAAATAATTCCATCTGCAAGTGTACTCGACTCGAGTGCTTTCATCAACCAGACGTGGAATTCAATCGTCCTCGGAGCGATCAAACGGACGTGGGGAGAGGCGGGGGGGCGACCCTCCCTCCGATCTGATGGACAGATAGTCCAGGATTTGATTTTTTCTCTGGATATTCACAGTAACACGATATTATCAATACAACAGCAGCCTCTCCAGAGGTGGGCTCCTCTAAGCCTGCGGGAAATAGACGACATGAATCCGATTAGCTGACGAGGCCTCCAGCTGAAAATCCTCCCGCCCTAAAAAGCTCATTATAGACACCTCAAAGAATACGGATCCACAGCAATCCTCACAGCGAACAACCACGGCGCCCATAAAAAACACAAATACATTTTTAAACGTCCTTCAGGTTCAGGGGAACAAACAGCAGTACGCTTCGGGGGAGCTGAGATTTGATTTTAGGTGAGTTTTATGCCATAAAACTACTTGAAAGCTACTGCGCCAGTATAATTTGGTGATTTGGCATTTGGGCTGCAGCACATTAAAAGCATCACGCACTGACAAACATTCATAGATCAGGAAAAAACGAGCCATTCGGGTCATCTTCCCTGTTTGTTTTGCTTTAATCTAGCGGATGACATTAAATCTGAGAAAGGAGGAGTTTGAAACAAGTGCTCAAATGAAATACCGACGATGTATGCAGCGCAGATGTGGAAAACAAGCACACGCCGTGATTTAAGGGAACAGCACCGATGAATCTGGTGGACGTGTGTTCACGAAAGGTGATGGTTGTCTTCAGGGGCGTCGGAGGAACCCAAACACCCGATGCCGGGCTGATCGTTGCCCCCAGAAGTTGTATTTGAAACTTACTCCATCTTTTAATACTTTTTACTCAATAAGCAAATATATATATATATATATATATATATATATGATCAAATGGCATTATGGAGTCGGCGGGGGGAAACGGGACTTTACGACCGCCATCAAATAAATGTTGGGAAAGCAACAAACAAGGCAGATGGTACGCTCCGACTGTATGACTGAAGGCAAGGAAAATGTAAAACGGCATCGTTAATCAGCGATGACACGACTCTAAAAAGCTGCAGAAGGAAAGGACTTAATAATGCAGCCGGCGCCGAGGAATTAACACCGTCTATCTTCGATGTTTCATGACGTTTTGCAGATGATTTATCAAGAACAATAAGCAGCTGATTATCACTAATGACATTAATCTTCGGTTGCAGCCCCGGATTGTTACACAACGGATATCCTGACAGAGATTCACACTCGACAAGCAGGGATCACAAAGTTAAACTGAAAAACAATCCAAGAAGTTTTTAATACCTGTTTCATCATCATATGGGGCCAGACTATGAATGCATAATCAGCAGGCTGGTATTATGGATGATTATGTCGCCTCTTTTGTCAATACCTCCCAGCAGGATATAACAATGGTGTGTAATGGTGTAGTTAATCAAATTAAAGCGACCCGGACATGGATAAACACGTATCATTATATAGATGAATCTACTCATTATTTGTTCTGTTTCTGCTGAAGTCGACACCCGCATACCGTGGCGTGCGTTCTCGCTGGCGTTTCCTTGCCGACTGTTTGAACTCAATAAACGACAGAACAGCTTCGGCAAAATAATCACACTTTAAGTTTGGAGGTGTGGGGCTCAATCGAGCAGTTTGGCATTAAAGAAGTCATTTCCTTTATTCGAGTCATGCAGGTGGAGCGCTATTTAGATCGTGACTTCATCCACTGCAGGAAGGCAGGTCACAGGTCAATCTGTCTCCATAATACAACACTAGCACTCAGAACGTCAGACTCCATTGAACTGGCCTGACATCTTGACATAAATAAATGTAGGAAATGTAACAAAAGTATACTTGTGTACTAGTAGGAGTGTAACGGTGCATGTATTTCTACTTTTATTGTGCTTAAATCACACTTTTACTGTTTTATTCTATTATAATCATGTATTTATTTTAACTTTTAACGTCTTTGCTAATGCATTCCTCTGCCTCTGTAAAGCACTTTAAACTGCCTTGTGTGTGAATAGTGCGATACAAATAAACATATTGCCAATTTTCAGCACGGATGAACAAATCAAATGCTCTGCATTGGCTTCGTTTTCCCTGTTGTACTAAAAACGTACCGAACCGCGACCCAAACACCCAAGTACGCAGCGAACTAGAGGTTTGTGTGCCGTTCCAGAACAAACCAACTAAAGCTGAGCGGCGGGGGAGTAGAGAGGCAATCGTGCATCGATGCCAAAAGGAAAATCACACTCCATCAGGTTGTTTGTCTTCCTGCTTCTCCACCCTGAAGAAGCTGCGTTCCAGATATCTGGCGTTGTGTTTTCACAGCCCTGCTGCTGCACGCCGCCCGGGGTCAAAGTGTGGGAGGGCCGGGGTCACGCAGCCGCAGGACTGCTGGTGGAACGGCCCGTCATCGTAGCACACAACACACACAGCGCTAATCGATAGATGCATCCGCCCCCGAAGCTGCTTTCCAAGAGAGCGAATGGATGAATGATTCATGTCCAAGGGCACGGGACGCAGACACGAACGGGATCCGACGGGACGCCGGACGCCTTTAGCTCAGCTAATTGGCTGGTTGTTGCTCAGAGGAGATCAATAACAAACCCAGAGCCGGTGATTCAAATGAATCAGGAGCGGAGGGGGAAAACATGCCGATAGCAAAACTGGAGGTCAGAGGTCGTGCACTGCTTATCAAGTGATCAAGGACGGTCACACAACATCAAACCAGACTGTGACACAAGTGAGTGATTACATGCAACACAAACACAGGGAGAGCCTCGGAAATCCATAAACTCAGCAGGATTTCCTTCTGCAAACTTTTCTTTTCCTCGCTAAAGACAAAATACACCACATTGCTCTTTTTAAATCCTGTAGGAATATAAATAATCACTCTACTCTCTAAAAAGGCTCAACAAGCTAGACCACAACAAGCTAGAAACCCCCATCATGGACACCAAGCTGGTCTACGGGGGTTCTATCCATCATCCATCCATCTACATGGCTATATGTGCAGATACAGTATGAGATAATGAGCCATCTTTAAATCAGAAGTACTTCCACAGAGGAAGAGACGGGGTAATGAGATGTTGCCAGAGGGAGAGCTCTGGATCTGGAGATGAAGTGATAAGGCTTCTGAAGGTTTATGGCCGCTAATATTCTTATAATCTAACCAACGGCGGACGAGTAACTGTGAAAGAAAATGAAATCACTCAGTTTTTCCCTCCCTGGGTTATTCTCAAAGAGTGCAGCTATATGGTCATTCTCCGGTGATTTACTGGAGTCGGCGGCGTTTCCATGCTTTGGTCTTCCATATAAACTATTCCCTGGGAAGAAACGCTCGGCATCCCCTCCATCGGCATCCCCTCCATCGGCTTCCTCTCCTTCGGCTTCCTCTGGATGCCGATATTTGGACTCAAGTCAAAACTCGCCTGTGCGGATGCTTTTCTCCGAGGCTGCAGCTTCATGATGCCGGTCAAAAGTGCAGGTAACGGGTTACCGCTCCACACAAGGAGAATATATATCTGCTCGCAGAAATACAGAAAAAAAAAAGGATTTGTGTAGGTGCTCTGAACATACACCCCGCTGGTGGTTGTAGCTAATTATCCAGCAGTGTGGGCTGAAGTGGGCTGCAACACCACAGAAGATCACGATACTGGTTCATTGTAAACATGGCACCACCAGCTGGGCTTGGACTCAGGACCCCTGCGAGGCCCAGGAGAGCTGGCCCTGCAGAGATTAACTGGTGGGCTGAACAATCTGTGGCTTATTCTGGACAACTAATTAGAGCCGAGCTTCTGCTGAAGGCAGTCCTCGTCCCTCCTGATGCCACCGTCGTGTAGCTGTGTGGGTTCCTTCAAAGAACCCTCCTACTGCACACTTCTATATGTGTGATAAATGCACACAATGCAAAACCACGCAACAGAAGATAATAACGTGCTGAAAAGTGGAAGTCAAGAAGTCGGACCATCGGCGTTACAGCCTTAAAAATAAAGCTTCTGTGGAGTTTAATGGAAATAAAATCCCCACTGGGAGCGACCATGTTGAGAATGTACTGTATCCATCAAACAGCATGCAGTATGCAGAAGCAACACATGATGTAGTAGTAGTAGTAGTAGTAGTAGTAGTAGTAGTAGTAGTAGTAGAAGTAGTAGTAGTAGTAGTAGTAGTAGTAGTAGTAGTAGTAGTAGTGGAAGTAGTAGTAGTAGTAGTAGTAGTAGTAGTAGAAGTAGTAGTAGTAGAAGTAGTAGTAGTAGTAGTAGTAGTAGTAGTAGTAGTAGTAGAAGTAGTAGTAGTAGAAGTAGTAGTAGTAGTAGTAGTAGTAGAAGTGATCCATCTCTTTTGTATCAGCGGTTAAATTCTACTGTAAATGTTTTTGAATGTTTGTTTTTGTCTGAAACAAACTCAATGACCGTTTAGAGACGACTAACCTTCATCGTTCTACGGCTCCAAACTCATCACATCTGGTGATGGTTTAAATAAAAAGGATCTGCCATTGTAGCAGCAGAAAAACAGCTGTTTGAGGCTTTTCCTTTCAACCACTATTCCACTTTCCTGCCGTCTTCACCACTAAAAGAGTGCAGGTTGTCAGACTCCCAGCCTTCTTTTCCAAATCTCTTTTTGTATCTGCCGTTCAAGCTCCTTCAAAGTTTTTGTAAAATCGACATACTAACATGGGGATACTGTTTTATTTGTCGCTATGGTTTTAGCCGTTTGTGGATCTCCTTCATCTGCTGAGGTCGAGGACGCTCCTCTCCTCACTTTGTGCACCCGGTTATATAAACACACTTGGAAGCACTAAGTCTTCTTTTTGAACACTGTGGAACTCGAATAAAATAAAACTTTTGTAAATTTAGAAAAGAGATTTTTTTTTATTCATTTGCTTGACAGGGAAAATGCTCAAACGGGCTAAAAGGTAGAAAAAACATTGTATCGTACTGAATTAATAAAAAAGCCATGACTAAAATACAGAACAGTGCACATTAAGACTGACCCTGATGCTTGTCGCCATGGTAATTGGCTCCTAAATTAGTATTCCATTTTTGTGTTTCTGTTATGCTGTCTGGGTTCAGTTTATTTGACATGATCTCACTCATTATTAGACTGACTGGTTGAGCGCTGACCCAGGTGCTGAAATGCAGCACAGGAGATCAATAGGCCAATATGTTGGCAAAGACTACTGTCTATGTATTTATTAATTTGTCTATAGGCCTAAAAATGAGCTTATTCATATTTATGGGTTATCACTATATAATGTGTTTGATATCTGAAATTTTAATGCACACTTTGCTGTTTTCTCTCTCTCTCTCATTAGACAAATAAAGTAAAGTAAAGATGATGGTAAATGTGAGGAAAGTCTGGCGCTTGTGTTGTCGTCATCTCCCCTGAAGATGTTGGATTATTCATAACCCACAGCTTCATTGTGTTCTACTTCACATTCTCTCCTCTGGAAACACTGACCAAACGGTGTGAACCGAGCCGACCACGGAGCCTCTTTCCTCGGCTCAAACAACATGGATCCCGTCATGCTTATAAATATACATAAAGCACGCCTCGAAGCACACTCGACACTTTCCCACCCTGCGTGTTTTTGTGATGCAGTTGTTATGTTTGGAGGCATCCCTTTAACCTGACGAGGCTTTTTGGGTGGGTCGTGGATAATAAATCACGCCGGCACCCTGGCATGGCAGCCCCCGAGACACTGCTGCGTTAACGAGGTGCTGTGTCATCACCAGGAACCGAGGGGACCTTTGGCACTGAAGATACAGAATCAGCTTTCCCCCTGAACTTCCAACCTTAACTTGCTCATCCTATCCCCCCCCCCGCCTCTCACATTTCCTCCCACTTCCAGTATTAGACCTGTTCTGGAGCGCAGCCACGTCCTACATATTAAAACCACACTTATGGCGAGCAGTGACAGATCCTTGTAGGTAGTCTCTGAAGGGCCGAGGACGCCTCAGCCTGAGTCAGCATAACACTGTGGTCAATGACAAGCAGCCCCCAAATCAGGAGCCAAAGCTGGACGACCGGGCAGCACTGAGCGGCGGATTAATCGTGTGTGGAATTAATGAAGGTCTGGAATCAATCACAAAATCAGACGACCATATGCATCGGAGACAAGAGAGCCGTTAAGCTTGAGAGGCCTGAAAAGTTGACAAAATACTCGCTGCTACTCGTGGGTAACAATTAGCCACGTTTATGAACTTAATTTAGCACCTAACCAAGTTAAAAGCCAATAAAGTTTCTCATTAATAAGGAAAAACAGTATTTTAAAAGCCTAAAACAGTGCACAACGTGAGCATGGTCATGTTTTTCCACAAACCAAAGATTTCTTTTCCTATCGATTTAAAGATTATACAAATACTTCCATACATATGAAAATGAAAAGTCACAAAACCACATTAAGCTACAGCGTAGTTTCATCGGACGTTATCGCTATAGGCAACGCAGTAATCCGATGGTAAACAAACCGTCTACGATGGAATGGAGAGAGGTCTTCAGGTTCTTCCATGTTAGCTACTAAAGGCCGTGTTTCATTTCCAGAGACGGAGAAAAGCATCCTCACCGTGAGACGATATCCAGGAAGACGCCGGCAGCAGAAACAGCTAATTAGTCACGCGCTCGCAACCTCAGAATTGATCCATCAAAGGCATTTCCCTTCATCCTGTTCTATCCTTCTCTTTTCAACAAAGGCAAGAACACAAACAACTCAAGTGAGGGTAATAACTTCTCCGCAATTCAGTTTAATTGAATTTGTCGAATTTGGCAGCTGGAGAGCAGGACAGGAAATGAAAATGAGCGCCATCAGTAAAAAAAAAAGATCTATTTCAAAATATAAAGGGTGATGGGGGGACCTTCCCATGTGGAAATGACCTATAACCCTCGGTTTTTATGAGTTGTGGTATGTTGGACTATTCTCAACTCGTACTCTTTGCTAAAGCTACGAAATATCCAAAGTACCAGACGGCCAAAATCACACCGGACCTGTGATTAGAATGCATCTGAACCGCTCCTTATAACCGGACAGCGATTATGGATCCATCGAGCCTCGGTCCGCTCAGACATGCTCACTCAAAGACCACTGTTACAGCTCCTGGAATCGAACTGCAGATCTGTTTCCACGGAGAACCGGCTTCCTGCGACGTGAATGTCTGGAGCCTTTTTATCAAGCCGGCTCCTTCATCATTCTGAGAGCATATTAACATCTAACAGAATTGAATTGGGTGTTAGTCTTTAGTCCTCTCTGGTGTTTGTTCAATATGTGCACATGAGACTAATCCATTTCCCTCTCTCTCTTCCTCCCTGCCTCTCTCGCCCTGGTGTCCCCGCTGCTCGCTATGAAAACGGATCATTAGCAGAGATATGTGGCCGGTGCCAAGTCGTCTCCTGAGCGGCTCCCACCGGTGGTTCCACGACTTCCACAGCACCATGAAAGATTCATGGCAAGAGGGAGAGAGAGAGAATATCGCCACAAGGAACCTATTAAAGTGTCTGGACCCGGGTCTTGAATTGTTGGGGGTGTAGACCTGGAGTATTAACGTGGCTAAACGGCCCCAGTGGAGCCAGCTGATGGTGAGGCATGAAGACAGACATACATGACAATAGAGAACGGAGACAAGTCTGGGTTCAAAAACTCTACCAAAAGAAGTGAGTATCAGAGAAATGTACATTTTACATGTGTCGGACTCATTGATATGGGCTCTAGGGATGGGGGGGGAGTAAACGATTTTATTGCATATCGTAATAAAAAAACACACAAAATAAGTTGATCCGGTGAATTCCCATTATCAGGATAACTATCATAACAAGAGACTTTCTCTCTCTGTCATGGTAGAGAAAAAAAACAGAAAACTGTGTTCGGGAAAGTGTATTTTATCGGACACAATGAAAAGATTTATTATCAACGAAATGTAACGCGATACCAGGATGTTTACGTGACGTTTAAAGAGGTTTTAGCACATTTTGATGATGATCATGATGACAAATTGTCATATCAGGTGCAGGTCCAAACAAAATCAGATAATAACAAAAATAAATGAAAAGATGGACAATTAAGGTCAGACAGAACAACGGCTTCAAAAAGCACTCCAAAAATATTCAGTAAGTAAAAGTTATTAAGTTCCGTTTACGCAGCAAATTCACACATTTTCAGAGCATGCTCCGTATCGGAGGTCGCGGTTTAGTGCGGCGAGTTGACGGAAACACCGGATTAACACCTCCTCTCTCTTCGAGCGCTCAGTTTGTCTGCGATAGAGCTCTCCAGGCTCCAGTCGACCCCCCCACCCTTTCACTGTCCTCGGATCAGCGAGTTCACCCAATCAATGGACCTCGCCACGAAAACTAGATGGAATCTGAAGAAGTGGGGAGCTGAGTAATCTCTAAACTTCGAGGAGTAACCGGAACTTTCCCAAGAAATGTTTCACACCCAATGATTCACCAGAACGATGTCCTCGCGTCACTCGTCTTGGAAAACAAGCCAGGAATGAAACTGCAGGTATGGTGTGGAAGATGAGGGGGGTCAGGCAGAGCAAACCCAAAGCATTACGGAGCCTTTACAGTATTATTTGGGAGAGCCGGGATCAGAAGATAAAGCAGCAGTGGAGGGGGGCAGGGTGGTGAAGAAGGACAGAGGAGTGGGAAGTAATTTGTCTGCCACAAACTGCCAATTTGAGCGAGCTGCCCACGGTTCCACTCGGGGAACCACCAGGCCTCGTAAGGATCAGAATGTTCAGACATCGACGTCCCCGAAGATACGACTTCCTGGAAACTAGCTCAGATTTTCACCTGTTGAATGCACTTCATTCAAAGTGGCCCGTACCATTAACTGTACTCACGATAATATCACCATATTTTTCCAGCGATAACGATGATATCACGATAATACGATTTACGATATATTGCAAGAAATCATCTACGATATGCATCAGGATATCTGTGTATCTGAAGTAGAAAACATACAGTGAAAAGGCAAACCAGGAATTAATCGTGTTTATTCAGTGCAGCCTTAGCTTAGTCCCTCTTTAACACACTGACATGCCATCGTTATCATACAGCCATTAACTGGCAAAAGGCCGAGAGGAGTCAGGAAGTAGTGATTTGTTTTTAATACAGTTTTAATATTTGGCAACTAATTCACAACTAATTCACTGTCTCCTGGTTTCCATGCAGAGTCTTTCATTTCCAGTTATCCTGTATTTAATTCATAGTATTTTGTGTTTATTTAATATCTTCTGTTTTCTTACCGTTTCATCGTAGTATCGTTTTTTCCGTTGTCTTGCTGCTACAGATAACTTCATCTTAAGAGACATCAGAATAACTTTTTGCTGCCCAACGTTAATCATAGCAGAATCTCCTTCAACGCTTTCACCTTTAAGTCGGAGCAGCAACGCGCCCCACGTTCTAATTGAGGAGCGGCACCGACGGAGAGTTTTTCTCATTCTCCTGATCCCTTCCTGTACGGGGTGAAGCTTTCAAACACCTTCCTCTTCCTCCCGTATAACTCTTCAAACACAGAGACGAGCCTTTGAACTCAAACATGAACAATCTCACAAACTGCTTTCATCTTAAATTAACTTGTGACTTCTCAGGAGGAAAATAAAAAATCATTGGGATACCGAATGGTGAATTCTTTGTGTGCGTTTTCCCCACAAAATAACAATGAAACTAATTCATTTATGACGTTTCTGTTGATAAGACGCAATTTGCATTCTGAATACTAATTGTTATTTATTCATGTTAGTGGGATGCAGGCCTATACGATAAAGTTAATGAGAAACAGCTAATTTACTGTTATTAATAAGTAGAAAATAACCAATAACCCACCATCAATACCTCACTGCCGTTAGATAAATCATGAATCATGAAAGAAGCACTGACTAAAACGGATAAACAGCTTCTCCCTTCGCTTAGCAAGCATGGAAACTAACAGGAAATTCTAATTGAATTGAACAAGACGCTGCATGCACAGATACGACCTCTTGATGGATCACTTCTTTAATTTGTTATCACTTTCAGACACAAGCAATTTAAAATGCGAGGTGCATTTTTTTTGCTGAATGCAGGTTGAGGAACATTATATATTCCTCTCCGTTGCCTTTGAGGGAGCTGGGAGATATCAGTCACCTTGCCAAACTGTTTGACACCACCATTCTTTTGAATTTAATGGAATCCCAACTCAGAAACCAGCCAATTCCAACGCTCAGACAATAATAACCCTCCAATTCCTTATCCTCCGCCACACTCAGGCACCGCCGAGCAGGCATCTCCCCGCCTACACCCACATGCACTAAATCCCCCAAAATATCATAGTCAATTAAAAACAATGGGAGCCTAAGCTTTTCAGCGGATCATGACTATATTAACACGTCAATAGATCCACGAAGAGGACTTCTAAAGCTGCACGCGGTGACATCCGGCTGCCGATATCCAAATATAGAAACATGATCATTCTCTGAATGTGTTGCTGGAGATTAAGGTCAAAGTCTAAGAGCTGCAAACATTTCAAACTACAAGTAATATACCTCTTGAATTCAGGGGGGAATGGATAAACGTGTTTTCATGCACGGTTGGTGAGCGATGGAAAGGGGGCGTGGCTTCAGTACCATTTTCCAAATAAAACCATCTGAACAGGTCTGTTATTGATCCCAAGCAGCGCTGCCATTACCATGACAGCATATATTTTTAGCACAGCGCAACAAATTGCATCACGGGTGCGATATGAAGCATTTTCAAAGCCTAGAGGGAATTATTGATCACTTGTGTACGGCTGTATCATTTAAAAAAAACAAAAAAACCCGGAGGGGGAGTGAGATTTACATCAGATGTTATTGTAGCTGCAGAAATGGACGAGTGAAAGACAGCCATTAGCTGTAAACTCAGAGGCTGTGAGCTGAAGGCCGTGTTGTCGTGTGACAGAGAGGCTTGCATGCTCAGCTATCGATCCAGTGAACGGATCAGGAATCACATGAGCTCTGCTGCTCTATCAGGCTGCACAGCGTCGTCTCCTGGTGGAGCTGGCAACAACTCAATCACAAGTTCAGAACACCTTCAGCGAACACAGCGGCGAACCGGGAGCCTGCCGTCGATGCTGGAGAAAGCTTCGGAGCCCCGGATTAGTCCGTCTGCCTCACAGTGAAACCGGCGGCCTCAGAAACCAATCAGAACACCACTAACCCCCTCAGAAGTGGCAGAGGACTCTGGGATGCTGCTGAGAGACCGGCTGACGGAGGCTCAGACCATCTCTCAATGTGGTTCTGGTTTTAAAAGGTGTTCAAAAACCACATTCAGAGCATGTCTACTGCCTCCACGCAGCTCTCAAAAATGCTTAATATGAGGGCTGGGAATGCTCCTGCTGCGCTCCTTACACCCACTCACACCCTGGGGGGGCTGACTTACTGCGACACCGCGCTGTTCACGGCTAATAAATAGAGACGCTCCACCGTGCAGGTAGACACTGAAGGTGCAAGAAAAGCTGCATAGATATTTAAAATGGAACGCATGCCTGTGTGTAAAGAAGCTCCATGCAAACACATAAGACACATCAAAAAAGCATGCAGCCATGGCCGAGTAGCTCGGATGGAGGCTTCCAGACAAATGTCCCGGCATGAAAAATGGCTTTAGGACACTTTATGCGATTTGAATCATTGCACATATTTGCACACAGGGATCGCAAGTAAAATCAGCACCGTCTTCATGTGAGGCCGGTGCAGAGAGGTTGCCGTTCCCCTGTGTCCCCCAACCATCACAGACCAGGAACATTGTGTTAAGGCAATTCTGTGTCTCAGAAAAGCTTTTTTGTGCTCGACTTTCAATCCATTTTACCCCTAAAACGTGTCCTGGGAGCAGGAGGAAAATGAGTTAGAGGCTCGCCTTCCTGAGCGCGGCCATTACAGAAGATCCGCAGAGACGGCGTGAGGTCCGCCTTGGCTGGTTTGTGTGAGATTATTGTTTCACCCCTTCATCCTTTTGTAGTTTTATTGGTTTGGTTTGTTTTCCCTTTGCTTTTTTGTGCCTATACCTTTGCTGAGCTTATTCTCTTTAGTGCATTTTGTTCTCGTCTCATCACAACTCTTGTGCTTCTGTTTCAGTGTGTGATGACTGAAGTGGTTCAGTGCATGCATAGAGAATGGACTACATTAGTAGGAGGCCTGTCCATCTGTTGTCTACGTGAGTGGCCGACCACAGATGGGCGACGGTTCTGACCTGGACCTATAAAACATGGATGGCCATTCAGCACTTTAAGCCTTAAGAGTAGAGGAGGCTCAATGACACACTTTGCAGCTACCGCGGGCTTCTTTAGTCAACAGATACTGTTGATTCCGATATTTGCCAAGTGCATGCGGCCCTATCCGCTGTGCTGGGATTCAAATGCCTTTTTTCTTCTTCCTGTGTCTCTGCAAAATGCTGATAAGTCCCAGAAAGGCTCATATTACACCCTTCTTCCTCACTCCCCACCCTCTCGTGATCACACCCCGGGGCTTTTAGTTATTACTATAGAGTGTGTGTGTGTGTGTGTGTGTGTGTCTGAGCAGAGGCAGACACAGAGAAAACAAAAACAAGGATAGAAAGTACAAGTTTGATTGAAAATGTGAGGAAAAGGCACTAAAGCAAATGGAGGCGAGGAGGAGGAGGAGGAGGAGGAGGAGGAGGAGGAGGAGAGGAGGAGGGAGCGCTTGTTATTAGTCTGCTCGGCGGTAGTTCGAAGCAGGTGTCGGCGTCTCGGCTGGCATTATTTAATCTGCGGGCTGAGCGGGGCGGTGAAAGCGGCAGGTAGCCGACTCCGAGCGGTTTATCAGGGATTGAAATGAGGGCTGATAAATATGCACTCTGTCATGTCCTCGTGTCTCGCCGCCAAAGCATGTGACAGAAATGATAAACTGCAATCAGCATTAGCAGCAGCGGGGCTGATTTGAACAATCATACGTGTCTCGTGGCGATCCTGAGACGGGTCTGATACTGATGATAGCAGACACACACACACACACACACACACACTTCCTGCAGCCATCCTGCCAGTGTTGATCAATGGCCATCAGGGCCAATCCAACCCAAACCAAACACACTGTTCCGGATTGATGGTTTTCACTGACAAGACATTGATTAGGAGTGAAAATCCAGGCCTGATCCAGACCTGGTCAATATGTGGTGCTGGCTTGAAGGCTACAATAGTCGTGTTCCTTTTAAACACATTTAAAAACCCATAACCCTGCAGCTGCAAATACAACGTAGACCTTCTTCCTTACACATCACATTCATCATCTTGAATTATGCTCTCTGTGTGCTAAATCTATTGTACATTCACAAAACAAAGTGAGACAGATTGACCCACTAGGGGGCAAAGATTAGCTGTGAGCGCCAATTTTAATCAAACTCAATTCTTTTGAGGAACATTTACAATAATATCGCCAACAACGTCTACAAAACACGATATCAGAATCAACAATCTCAGGTTCAATCACACTGTGCAACAGGGTTGAGCCGTTAGGAGTCTTATTTTGCTTCATAAGAAAAACACACCACAACACACAACACACACAACAACACACACACACCACAACAACAGCAAAAACACACACACACACACACACACAGAAAAAAAATCTCATATCAGTTCATTAAATACTTGCAAAAATAAAGCACTTAGCTTAGCGTTAAGACTGGAAACTAATTAAGATGGTATATCTTGTTTGTTTAATCTGAGAAAAACTAGAAGTGTACAAAAGAAGTTTTCTGCCGCGTGCGTCTTTGCTGAGAGCGGTCGCTAGGCAACCGGCGGAGAACCCAGGAAACAGCCTGCTGCATAAAAACAACGGATTCAACCTGTTTTCCTTCTGTGTATGTAATCACGCCACATCGTGCTTCAATTAAATCCCTTTGGTAACAGTGCTTGTGGTGTTTCACACATCGGCTAGCTCGGTGTGCAGAACGCTCCACAGAACAATTAACAGCACTGCAGCCGGCGCGTCTCCTCGTGGCTTAAATGGCTCGTTTTGTTTTTTAGCATTCTGGCAACATCTCCTCCGCTCCCTTCAGGCCCTCTTTTGCAGGAAGGATCAGATGAAGTTAGCATTGATCGCCCCCTCTTGAAAAACATATTGACAAAGACCTGAGCCCGTCCTGGTCCCCGTGTCCCAGGACGAAGTCATCCCTCTACCATTTCTGTTTGCCCCCCCCCAAAGTGTCCGTGAGGAGAGAAAAGCTACCGACGAATCTTAGATTATTTTCTCCATAAGCAAAGGATCGCCTCCCCTCTGGGACAAAAGGCAAAGGGAGGAGAGAAGAGAAAGAGAGATAAGGAGAGCAGGAGATGAACTCAAAAGAAGGCATGGATATCAAGGGAAACCGGAGGAGAGCAGCGAGGAGAGAATAGAAAGAGGACAAAAGAGGAAATAAGAGCGGCAGAGAGGAAACCTCCAGGGTCCTGCTGGCTTTGAATGTGATGGAGGCTTCATCTCCGGCAGCTTCACACATTCACACCTACAGCTGGAACCTACAGCCTTATCTTTTTATTTTCTATGGATATCCGGAGTTTTTCAATGAGTGTCTTTATAATCACTTTTTGTTTGACAACCCCCCACCACCACCAAAAAAAAGCACTTCCATGTTCTCACCTATAGCACTCTGATCTTAAGGTCTTAAGGTATGTTTGCTGAACAGCTCCTACTTTACTCAGACGAGGACCTAACACCCGTTCTATTTTTTAGCTCTTACTTTACCATCAATGATACGTTGTGGTTTCTTTCTTTCTTTCTTTTGACAAATGTACTTATTGTAAGTCTCTTTGGACAAAAGCGTCTGCTAAATGACCTAAATGTGGAAGGAGAGAGAGAGAGAGAGAGAGACTAGGCTGACAAAACGACAGGGAAAAAACTGCAGCTGAGAAACAGTAGTTTTTCTGCCAGAGGAGCCCTTCATAACAGAATAAACCTTGTCTTTATTTCATGGACCATGCCAAAAGCTGCACATTGAAAATGAACATCAGATAAGTCCTAAGAAACTGGATAAAAGCAGGAAAGGCACTGGGATTGGTGGGTTCGAAGCAGCTGATTTTACAGCATGCTGGCAGGTCGACACGTTTCTAACGTCACCTCCCCAATATGCAACGCAACGCTATCAGCTCTGGACTGGCATCGGCCAATCAATCGGCTTTGTTATATCGGCCTTTAAGGATCCAGTATCGGTCTCGGGAACCCCCACAAATAGCTGACGAGGAGGAAACCACGATGCAACATGAATCCCAACGGAGAAAAAACAACGTAGAGTTAAAGCTGATAAAGAAATGTGGGATGGAAATGGAAATGGAAATGGAATGGGGGGCGCTGAGAAAACACATTTGTTTCCAACAGAATCATTTTAGCATAATTAGCATGCAGAAGGCTCCATTATAGAGTTGTTCACACATAATATATGCAGAGATCACACTACCACACGAGTGCCCAATCCCATTTCATGACGGGTGCTAATTTCCCAAATGCATGAGCTAATGCTCGAGTAAGCCGGCAGATGTCACATCCAATGGAATTACAAACACCTGGATGGAGAGAGAAGAGGGAGAGGGAAGCTGGAAAAGTTAAGTTTAAAAATAGGAGAAAACAAAGTGATGAAGCTGCATCATCAATAACACAACAAGCTGCTCGATGAAGCCCTATCTGGGAAGCTAAGATGGAGACGACAGCGTTTGATTTAACGGGACAGCGATGAAGGAGACGGGCGGTGTTGTACGAGGAATGTTGGAGGGGAGGATGTCTCACCTGTCTGCTTCCTGGGCACGCTGGGTAATTTAGGGGGAGGGAGGAGGGAAAGTGTGGGGGAGGCAGAATGAAAGTGTGCCTCTGGGACGTCGGTGTGTTAAAGAGTGGAGAAAGTCAGTGAAAGGCAGATTTAATAGACTGAAGGCATATTTAATAGGATGCGGTGTATAGACACGGAACCAGCACTGCAAAAGAAACAGAACCGGCCTCCCAAACTAAACCTCATCACTGGGGGGGAAACCTTGTAAATCAGGAGCTCACGTGCACGCCACGCCACACACACACCTGCATTATGAGACTGGAGGCTGAACAGAGGCTACTTGTGGTAGGAGTGTTAGTGCGTCGATGTAATGGCATTTTCAAGGCCCATAAATACACATATGCCTTCACTTTCATCCGGAGGCTGATTAACAAACACCCCCGGCAGAGATCGCCGTCCCCACGGCCCCATAACGGCAGCAAAATAAGTACCTGCTTCCACAGCACAATTCATTTTTACTGCTTAAGGTGGTCCAGCACTGTGGCCTCCTGCACCCGCCTCGCCCACATGACGTCCACCGGCATGACTGATGAGTGTGTGCGTGCACACGGCTGTATTTATGACTGTGTGAGTGTGTGTGTGTGCTCTTTATGGCTTGTGGGAGACTACAGGCATTAAAAGACCCCCATCACAGCGGGGTCACTAAGTCACTCCGCATGGCCCGGAGGAGGGACCCGAACTGGCTGGGATGGAAAAGCCAGAGTGGCTTTAACTGGTTGTAAAAGAAAGAAAGAAAAAATCCTCCATGAAGGGCAAACGTTCACATAAATGCTCAAATATCCAGAGTGGAAGAGAGTCGACACAACATCCACATATAATAAGAATCAACGTCTGCAGGCAAATTCATGTTGATTATTCATCCGCTGCATGAATACATGATGTCCCGACATATTCATTGGAAATGCTAATGTCAGTGAGTGATCATAACATAAGCTTCCAGGCTGCTGCTACTATCTGTTATCTGCGGTACTCATATTATGGTAGGAGAGCCGCTTCTAATGTGATGGACGTTTCAACACAGTTCTGTAGCCGATCTATCACCTCGTCCAAGAAGAGCAGAGCCAAGCGAGAGTCCACTAATGAAGGAAAGGATACTAAAGTAGAAAAACAATCAGCAAACACTCAGTGAGCTTCCTTACGACGCATTTCGAATCCTTTAATTGGCCAAATCTGCTAAATGTTCACAGATAAGTTAGACGCAGGAAAACACAATGTTTTTTCTGCTGAATTTCGTACTTTGGGTTCCTTCGTTTTCAGAACTCTTTTGCCAAATTAGGTCTCCTCCTTCTTTATACAATTTAAAGCCTATAATTCTAAAGGACTACAACTCCCCTCGTCCCTCTTCGCCTCAGATGAACCCGGTGGAGGGAAGTTCAGAGAACATCACGCCTATCTGAGCAATGAGCCCACACATTCCTGCTGCTGCAGCCCTCGTACTCACCAGATGTGGCTAATACGTGTAAAATATGCACAAAATACGGTCAGTCATGTAAGATATTAGTTATTCAATCAAGGGCAAACAGGAAAATGATGTTTCTTCCGCTGCTGCAGCTCCACTTGGGTCTCTCTGCTTACACTGAACTTTTTTGGGTGAAAGTGCTGCAGATGCTATCGATCCTGCTCCTCCAGCCGCCCCCGAGTAAAACGCATTAGCCCCATCCATTATTCCACTCAGGCCCCATCGTGACAGCGCTGTATGAATAAATATGCAGTAATGTAATGTAAATGTAAATGTGATGGCTGTAGGTTTAGTATCAGCCTCGCAACACAATCAGATTGTCCTCTGATTATCACAGTGACTCCGACCTCATTCAAAGTCAAGAGGAACAAGAGGGCTTCGGCCATCAGCGAGGAAACCCGACTGAAGGGGCCTCATCGTCGGAGAGCCGAGGCGGGAGGTTAACGCCTCGCTGCTTACCGGAAGGATTCGTCTTGGAGAGCGCCACTTGTTGGCCAACTACGTCAAACACGTCATTATGCTGCTTGATAACAAGAAAACTCCCATGATTCCTGTTTTCCATGACTAAGTCCAGCATTTATGATTAAATAGCTACGGCCTAGTTTCATGATGGACTGGATATATTTTACATTTTGCACACCGGCTCTCCGTGTGGGAGGATCCTCTCCCCAGCGAGCACACGGCTGTGTTCGCTCAGCTTCAAAAGGGCCGGGTGGAAAGTGAAAGCTTCACAGCTGCCCCCGCCGTGACCTCGGCGTGACCACACCACTTCCTGGGGGTGAGGACTACTCCCTACTGGCTGACGTCTACCGGGGGGCAGACAGTCCAGAGTGGGCGGGGCCTGGACCAGAACCGTCCTGTTCACTCTGTGGGTGTGGCTTTAATATCCAAACAGTGAGTCTATCAACTCAAAGTGCATCAAATAGTCGCTTTAACTTTAAAAATGTACGAAATGTGTAAAACTTCCTGTCTTTTTTCATATTGCATTATATCCACATGATTCAAGACAGCCTTTAATGAAATCTATTCATGATTTATCCTGTTTTTACTCCTGTTGTTCAACCTTGTGCCATCCTTCTGCAAAGCGAGAAAAAAAACAAGCCTCTTAACTCACCTTTTTCTTCAATCGACTGCAACTTTTTATTTGGTGATTTGTCTCCCTATTTTTATATGTTTTCTTTTCCATCTCCTTCACGCCTCCTTTCACCTTTCATTCTTATGAAAAAACTCTTATCAACTTCAAGAATTTTGCTTCTTCGTTTGCTATTGAAGGTCGTCTTCAATGTCAAGCAGTGACTTTTGTTTTTAAAGTGACTGGAGCACTTTGAAACATTCTTCTGTTTCATGCTTGTTTTAAAGAATACAGCATAATTATTCAAGGACGTTGTTCCATGATGAGATGTTTGGCTCCGGTGTTAAAAGAGATATGTCAAATAAAGGTCATTTCTTTGACTGCAGCCAAAGGCAAAATAGTTATTTTAGTCATGCACATATTACAAACCCCTAATAACAAATATTATAATATGGTATTTTTATCATTTGTAATTAGTTCTAAATGAGGGGATCTTTTAGATCTGCATGGTGATCTGCAGCTCAGGTAGAAGGTTTGACTCTGACTTACTCACAGTGAAGCAGGTCAGTGTCTGCTTTTACACTCCAGCAGAGCAATCAATGGAAACAAGACAGGAAGCAGAGGAGAACGGGCGCTGCTGTATGGTGATGCGCACACACACACACACACACACACACACACACACACACTGTACACTGAGTCTAGTGTGCAGACCTGTCGTTGACAGCACACATGAATGCGGCGCATTCACCTGAAAAAAACTCTCACACACATTTATATGCAAATCCACATACTGGAGGGTTTTGACAATGTCAAGTATTAAGTCGGGGGAAATTAGCCACTCAGGTTGTCTTTTTAACCACCCTGAGCTCGGAGGCAACCTGTGACACTTTCCCTCTCCGGCTGCTGAATGCTGATCGTACCGAGGAGGAGGAGGAGGAGGAGGAGGAGGAGGAGGAGGGAGCATGTACTCTATGGAGGATGAGGAGAGGAAGCCAGTTAAAGGATGCAGCCGGTTGAAAAGAAAACATGCAGACAGACGGGTGTAAATGCGTCACCGACCAACAGCAGGGAGAGGAATCAGCGAGGACATTCTGACACAATACGGCTGTGGCTGGTTGGAAAAAAAGGCTGAAAAGTCCGACCGCCAATGCTGGGGTGTTTTAAAAGAATCGCTGAATTAAATGCAAATTCAAAGAAATCCTGGCCGGCTTTCCACACACCTGCTGGTTCACGCTTGTGTGACTTCCACCATCACTCCTTATGTGTGAGCGGCGCACACGGTGCCACATCTCCTTCATTCAGGCCTTATGTTGCCCATGTTTCACTCTTACCTCCTTATGGCTCTGCATATTTTCAAAATGCAAAACTACAGGGAGCCCGACTGGCGTGAAGGAAAGGTCAATAGTTCACCGCCCGGGACCTGCCAGAACTTTCCAGTCACGACTTCCAGTTTCCTCACAGTTATAATAATAAATATTATCTGCATTTGGCTGCAGTGACATTTTTACTTGGATTATATACAATCACAAAACTAATCTTTTAACCCCCCCACACCCCCACCCGGAGCATTACGGTGTGAATTCAGCAATGGAGATACGGGTTCACGTGAGGCAACGTCAGCTTGTTGCTCAACTGGAATAAAATTCATTATTCAGGATTGTTTTGCATTTAAGCTGACTCGTTGGTTTCATCCGCTCGCAGCGAATGCATCACAGTTGACAGCGCATGAGGCGGAGGCAGGATTGCATCGTTATCGCGTGATTAAGGTGAAACCAATAACTGCATATCGGGTTTAATCAGCCAAACATGAGTCGTAAGCATAACCCCCCAAATGGATCGATGATGTGAACTAAACTTTTGGTCTGAGCTGCAGTCGTGATCGGCATCACTGAGAGATTGGGATTCATGGCCCGTAGAAACCCGGCTAGTCCACCTCAGGAGGGGTGGGGTGGGGTGGGGGGGGGGGGGTGACAGTCAGTCATTCAATCACTGCATTGATTCTCCTCCAGCAAACCTCCACACACACGCCACTCCTTGAGATCATCTTTCATCAGGACACGCGCACCGCGATCCATCACTGTGGGTTTCTTCAATCACCTTTGTGACCATGTGACGTGCTCACACACACACACACACACACACACACACACACACACACACACACACACACACACACACAGCCCACCCACTGGGCCAATCCCATTACCGACCGGAGCTCATCGGTTCTTAACCCCTGCCAACCCCCCCACCGATTGTACACTTCCCTCCGCTGCATCATTTCCTGCTCCATCACTCAGGGCGACGGGGCGGCGGGACACAAACCAACACAAACCAAGGACAACAACGTCAGGTCTCCATTACAGAAACATGAAAACACCTCCGTGCTCCTTTAAGTAGAACGAGGCTCACGAAGCTCGCCGCTGTTTAAAAGAAACCTTTTCTATCAGGTGGCGTGTTAGTACTTCCTGTGCTCGAGGCCGGAACCATGCAGGACAGAACGACTGTGTTTCACAGGCAAAGACTTTTACAAATAACACACACAAACTATCACATGTGGCTGCAAGGTGACCACACATTAAACCACACATTTACTGACACTAATGTAACACGTTTAGCTGGTTGTCACATAATATAGTTTCTAGGTATCAATATACAGTAGCTTGAAGAAGCTGACAGCAAAGACTACAGTATGAAGTATTGAAGGATATATTCACTCGTTTGGATGTTACACATCATATTTAAATAATAGTGTGAACAAAAGAAGCAGACAACATTTGAATGTGTTCATAAAGAGTGTGACACCACTGTAATGTGTCTTAAACAGCGATGTCACCTTCTAAACATAAGTATAGGAAAAGGGAAAGTTGACCGAGGTTCTGCCAGGTTCAATTATTGGAGCACAGAGCAAAAAGGGGTGGGGTCAGCTGGAGCTTCGCCAGATCAGACATTTTCACGTTAATGTGTTAGAAGTAAAAAAGTACCCAAGAAAAATTAAAAGTAAGACTTACAGGAAAGCTTAAAACTCGATTTGGCTGAAAGAAATAGTTTGACTCGTTGCTCTAGCAAATAAAAATAGATTACTAGCCAGATTACCAGATTATTAGATAGTGCATTTTATTACTAGATAATGAATATAACTGGTAGTTGCAGTCCCAGCAGAGTGGAACAGACTCAACAACCCACAAAAGATGCAGAAATAACAACATATGGTGTGAATTCTGCTCAGGTACAGTTATGCACTTATTTTTCACCTCAGAAAAGATAAAATCCACAAGGGATTCCAGCCACATCCCCCTGATAACACACACACACACACACACACACATCTTAGATAACACTTTAAATATGACACACAAGGTACACCACTCTGGGTTTGTGTGTTTCTATGCGGATCTGAGAGCTGTGAAGTGAACGGCTGCTTCTTAGAGAGAGGCCAGCCGTCGAGATAAGACGTTATCAGATTGACGAGGCAGATGAGGAGGCAGGGCCAAGACGGAGGGATATGATCCCCTAAATGCCTCCATTGTTGCTGCCAACTCATTGAGAGACTCATTTAGCAGGACGAATTCTTTGAAAGCCCTCACATGGAAGGAAAAGATATGCGGAGCAATTAAAAAGGGAACCTTTGGAGGGGATCCGTTGAAAGGCTATTTACGTTGAAAAGGGCGAGTCAAAATGAATGCATCCTGTGAACTCAACAGAAGTGCTTAGAACTGTTGTTCTAAGAAGCCGGTTACTTGTACAGCAAAATATCACAGAAACAAATCCATAAAAACACAAAAACCTCAAATCATTGAAGTATTTGTAGACGATAGGTCAAAAGCATAAACACTTCGCTGCAAAAAACCGACCTATAGGAACAGGAACTCACAGGCTGAAATAACTGCAGACGGGCAGAGAAGGAGAGCGCCAACGCTCCTCCTTGCTGACATCACAGGTCGCTCTGTTTGGAAAGAGAGACACCTGGGAAATTTAGCTTGCACCTTCCTCCCCAACCAGCTGTTAGGCGTCCACAGCTCGCCGGAGAAAAACGCTGAGCTCGACGACTGCATGCCACCATTCCTCCTCTCTCTAACACACACACTTCCACATCCTACATTACATGCCAGGATCGCCGTATAAGCGTCACAAAGGTGTGACATGCTGGAGAGGCGCAGTAATTGGGTGACACGGCTGGATTCCTCTTAACAGAGACAGCCAAGGTGACACGAACAGCGCTGTTGCTTTATCAAGCGAGACTTTGAGGAGCCGTGAGCCACAATGGGCCCGAGGGGATTCATCACCATCTATAGGTGGGATGCAGGGCGGTAAATATCATAAATCTTTCAATGGCGAGCCCAACAAAGGCATGTGGATTTCAAGGACTCCTGGTGTGAGGCGATGAATCGGCCCAAGGGTGTGCATGGATGGACCAGCTGCAGAGAGGCAGCGCGTCACATGACACACACACACACACACACACACACACACGTAACGCTGCATTTACATAAATAATGAAAAAGACACACACATACATGCACAGTCACATTTAACCACCCACAGGCAAGAACACAGGCAGGCCGTTAAATACAAAGCAGCCACTATTGTTGATATGGTCCATCTCTGGAACACACAGCAGCCCAGCAGGCAGCGCTGTGAGGACCCATCTAGTTTCACAGTGTCTGCAGAGGACGAGGCCGGCAGTCTGCTTTGGTTATTAACTCAGTATGGACTCCATTCATCAAGGAGTCCTCCGCTTGTGTAATAATCAACCATTCTGCATCGAGAGACGTTTGCATAATGTGCTTATTCATAGAATGGAGCAAAGTACAGAGATTAGATGAAACTAAGTTTATTTAAACCTGAGACTGTCTATAATACACCAACATCTAAAACGGTGTTAACCACGCTCCCATCCATCCCAACTCCATCGATGATAACAAGAGTCTTTTTCCCACTGGTTCAAGTCCTCCATGAACACCATGGGATACTAGTGTCTGGAACAAAAACGTGCAGCTTTTCTGTGTGCAGGAACACAGATTGAGGTTTCAAACCAAATTTAAAAGGAGAAAGAAAAGACAGTCATATTTTGAAGCCAATAAAATAAATCAGAGCACAAAAGAAAGTAAAGTGAACTAATAGCACAGTTTAAAGTCTAGTCTCATAAAGTTAAAATACAGTCTCACAAAACTGTACTTTATACAGTGTACGCAACCTATAAAACAAAAGGTGGCTTAACAATGTCTATGAATTACAGCCACATAGGAGCCGCTTCTCTTTGGCAACTGCCTTCTTGGCTGAAATTACATCTTCCCACAAGTTTGGAGAAGTTAAATCAGATCCCTCCCTCTTACATTTTTCTTTTTAATGGATATCCAGTGTTTCCCATTCCTATAGAACCACGCCATTAAAGACCAACGCTGTTTCACTGCACAAAATACCCCAATATTAGGGTACTCATACTCATAATACTACGAAACAATTAAGCCTAATAAGCCGCCCAGCTGCAACAACAACGTTATGAACAAACATGTCATCATTTATCAGCAGCTGCACGATGAAGCTGAGCGGCCTCCTGAGACTCCACCACTTCATTTAGCTGTGAAGGTGTCGGCTGTGTGTCTGCTCATAGAATTTATCGGGGTTTCACGATGTTCGTAACGCAACGTTAGCGATGTCGGGTAGAGAAAAGAGAGAGAGACGGTGAGTTTCAGCAGTAACGTCGGTAAATAAACGAGACATGAGCTAAATTCCTGTGTTTCCGACGTCAGCTCCAGCACACTTAAGGTGGGCTGACCTTTAAGGTGGACCAGCGCTATTCTCCTTTATGTGACAAGCTGCTCCTCTTTGTCTCTTAACTTGTTATCATTAATATTTCTTTAAACTGTGTAACTGATGGCAGTTTCTCAGAAGTCTGAGTTACAAATCCTGTCAAAGATTTAACACCAGCGTTACTACGGCTGTTCTTTTCTAATCGAAAGTTAAAAAAATACGTTTACAAAGAAGTTGAAATGTTTACCTCTGACTTGAATTCCCCCAAAATCAGGCTGTAGCAACTTCTTTAATCAATAATAGTAATAAAAGTACATCGTTGCCCACAACACCTGGTTCCGTCTGATGTTTCAGAAGTCCAAATATTCTGTCAGCAAACGATAGCAGCTGAAGCTAAGGACGCTGCCCCCTGGTGGCCTGGAGGGCCGGCCCCTCCCACTCCACCGCAGGGTTCCTCACGCGTCAATGTGACGGAAATCTCTGCGGGATGGAAAGCGGATTGCCACCCATAGGCCGCTTTATTCCCTCCATTAAGTCTGGATAATCCCAGATGCTGAGCTCGCTGCCATCGTCTCTCCTTTGGCCCCCCGAAATCTTCCCCTGCAAATTAATCGGTTCATAATCTCCACCCTCCATTCTGAACACTCGACCGAGGCCGAGCCGAGCTACCAGCGTCGGGATGCGATGGAGGACGGGACCCTGACTCCACTGATGTGTTTGTTCAGGCAACGCTGACACAGACACAAACATGAGCGCAACATCCCAAGGCACGTATATACTGTATAATGCATTAGACACCAGCACTAGATAGTCATTTTGGGTAACAGGGTCTGTCATGTTATGACATTTGGAGTGCATTAACAGTCTCCTGGGGGCGCTCATGATGCAATAACGACAACAACACGAGCCCAGGACAAGAAGGAAACGGGTGAGAGTCGGGTGAGACGTTACGAGGTACACGCAGAGCGATAAAAACATGAGTGTTGATCGGCTGCACAAAAAATAACCTCCAGATAACCTGCACACAAATACAGGGGGGGGGGGTCAATGTCAGTCGCTGCACAGCTGACAAACGGAGCCACAAACCAGAGCTTGCACATAAGCAAACAGCAGAAAGGTCTGAAAAGCAGGCCTCCTCACGCATCACGTCACTCCGTGTAACAGCTACATCCCTCACCAAAGACAGACAATCTCTTCTATTATTTATCATACCACGATTGGAGGCTGATGGGAAAAAAACAGCGTTTGGGGGACAGACAGGGCAACAGCAGCAGTCAGAGGATTTAAAAAAAAAGAGGAGATGGCAGAGGATGTTAAGGGGGGGGGGGATGGAGTCAAGAGTGTAAAAGGAGGAGGGCGGCTTACAAGCGGCTGGCTAAAGACAATGAAATGGGCGGATTATAAAATGTCAGAGGAGGAGCGGGGCAGGGGGAGGGATGAAAACATAAAACAACAACACGGGGTTGGGCGGCGAGGCCAAGCCGCCGCGAAGGGGTCGGCGGGGGATTTAATATATGGACGGTCCTCGTACGTGCACTCAACACGGATCCACAGCAGATGGGCCTCCAGGGATTAAAGCGAGGTTAGCCGAGCTCCACGCAGGCCAGGCAGATCTAAACCAAGAGCTCCGATCCTGCCGGGATGGGGTTATTTCTGTCTGAAGCTAAAAATATAATGCCTCAATAATGCTCTGGAACGTCCTGCAGCCGAGCTCACACCACTCAAGTGTCGCCAAGTCACATTTCTGTTGTTTCAACCCCCCCACCCCGACTCAAACGGAACCATAGTCAACTTCAGTGCAGGAAGGAAATAATGTGGAATAATATGCATTTTCCGAGCCCCGGTGAGGTCATTTCTATTAAATATCTGCCACCACTGATTCATTTACAGGCCAGAACCTCTGCAGAATAACACGGTTAAGGCTGATGAAAAAAGGGAGAGAAGAAAAACCATCACGTTACCTGTTGAAAAGCCACAGCAGAGGCAGCAATCATCATGGCAGCACATGGGGAAAAACAGAGGAACAGAAATCAGAGGTTAGCATTTTATACGTGCTCAAACGGTTTCTGCTTCAAGAGGTACTTGAAGCAGAAATTGCACATTTATATTTTTGCACAGATGCACTGTTACTGAATGGCTAAAAGGCTGTTCTTCAGTAACCAGTGGATGTATCGTGGGTTAAATATATGCAGAGGAATACATTAAAACATCACAGGAGCACAGCCAATTTGTTGATATAGCATTAATTAGCATAGCATCGATTGTTCAGCCCGAGGTCTTCTGTTTTGTCAGTGGCTGCCGTGAGAGTTATGGCGGTGTGAAATCATATTGACATGGATTAATATGGAAGCACTATCTTGATTTAGCCACGATGAGATATAAAAACGCTTCTTCTCCCCTCCTCATCTTAACTCCTTTAGGACGACTTTTTGTCTCAAGATTTTGAATTTTTATTAGAAAATTAGCGTCATAGCGTGCTGCAGGGATGACACACTTTTGTGGGTAAACCCCCAAAAAGATTTTTTGAATGGACTTTTAGATTATTGCAGATAATACGTTTATGACACTCACAAATTAGCACTTTTTGCTTTTCGACGCGTGAATGTGTAAAAAGCTAACATTAGGCTACAAAAAACTACATTTGACTATCGTCAAAACAACATGTTTTTGTCTCATTTATTAGCAACCACTTATAATTCAAGAGAGGAGTATTTATCTAATAGAATAAAACATTTAAATCTCTCAATATCTATGTCTATGTTTCTTCCACTTTAATAGATCTGCATCCTCCCCTTTTCTCTGCAATAAAGCTACACTAACAATTACACAATTACACTGATGTCCTGTTTATTATTTATGTGCCTGTTTTTGGCTTCCCCTCTCTGTCCCCATCCAACAGCCAAAGTCCCCATCTCACCATATCACAGCTGTGCTGATGATATATAGAGTCCAGGAAGTAGACACGGGTCGGCCGGGGTTGTTTGTAAAGTTAACACACGATCGCATCAAAAGTAAACAACCAAAAGAAGGAGGACGGCGTGATGTGTTTCACTGTGTTGCTCTTGTTTTCGCCGCTCTAAAAGCCTCCACTGATTCACACATTAACGTGCCACTTACGTGGAGGGGAAACGCAGGTGGGCGTAATTGGATGTGAGCAGACTCTGAACATTAAGCTCCATTAAAGACGTACGATTGCGGACACCGAACACAAACAGGAACAGCATGCCTGTGTGGAAGTAACACACCAACGTGGATTTGAATGGAGCTCGGCGGCCTCTCGGCGGCCTCTCGGCGGCTCTCGGTGGGTTGATGTTTGTTTGTGCTGGTTTCAGGGCCTGAAGACGGCCCTGATGAGGGACGAACATGCATGAGCGCCCTCATCACTTCCCCTCCACTGCCCTCCCTCGCTGCTCCAAATGTCAGAGCGCTGGTGCGTTCGCTGGAGGTTGGGACATCACAAAGCCCCCCGTCGGTGGCGTGAGAGATCACAAACTAAAACTATGAACAGCTGAAAAAACTCTTCCATTAAACTCTCTCTCTCTTTATTCTCTCCATCTGAGACTGATTTGGCTGGAGGTAAACAGAGTGGGATGCAAGCTTTCTGAATCATACGAGCAGACGTGGATACATCACCAACATTCGGAGAGTAAAAGGAGCATAAGGCTAAACGTGAATAAGCACCAAAGAATGGGAGTAACCAAGACTGCAGGACTGCAACGCTGTGACATCATCACCGGCCTGACGGATCTACATGTGAATCAGTCCCTATAATGGAATTAGTGGGAACAAAGCTTCAAGGAGACCCTGTACCGGTTTGTGTGAAATCCATGGCACTTTGAAAGAGAAAGCATAGAGAATGAGTAGATCCAGGCTGTCTTTGCCCTTGAAATGGACATTAAAAAGCCTGCAGCGTGGGTGGGAGTTTAACACAATAAACAAGCCCTTTTAAATTGGCCTAATCTCATTTGGCCTCCTAATACACAGCATGTGTGGCATGTGCCAATGCACCAGCCTTTAAAGCAAAGATGCAGCCCCTACAGTAGATATAATTTATCATTTTCCTGATTCGACCTCTATATATTACACCCCTCCTCCCCCCGGCCTCAGTTCACTGACAGACCCTTTGTGTCGAGCTCTTGTGTAAAAGGCCTCCTGCCTGTCACAGATGTTTTATCACGTCACGGACTGTAATAGCAGCACTTATCATTTTGGTGAATCTCGGACGTTGGCTGCGATATAAAAGATTCATATGGAGGCCAGTCAGCGAGTGCAGATGTGATTGACACGAGGGGGCCGGGCAGTTCTTGGGGTTTCCTACGATGCATAAACTAGTACTCGGGAAGGCTGTCCAAACATAATATGGGGGTTTTCTTCACGCCGGGATTCAGACTGATAATAAGCCTGTCATCTCAGATCTGGCAACGTCCAGCGAACTCCTAATGTGGAGAGATGAGATAAACAGCTGCAAGACGTCAAAGTTGGTGCTTCCTCGAGGTGTCTGAGCCACTAAATGTCTTTCATAACGCTTGTTCAACATTCATTATGTCTTTGATGCCCCATGCAACATAAATACAAAAGCTTTTCTTCCAAGTATTTCAGCCGATTACTTTTGTATGAGTTAATATACTATGGCTTACTCAACTATGACTTTATATATTTTTTTATGACTATACAACTTTTGTAATGACCTGCTGTAGTATGGCTGTTATCTTTCATACTTGAGGGGAATATATGAACACAAAATGCCCGTAAAATAAGTGGCAAATAAGAAATGTTGCATTCAATCCAAACAAGTGTGCATTCACACAATGGGATTTAGCCAATTAACAACCCAAATAAGCCAATGAAGGCTGGCCAAAACATGAGTTACTGACTGAGCACCTTTATAGAAAGGGCCGTAATTGATCCGATAAGGCCATTAAGAGTTTGTGTGAGATGAGAAAACAAAGGCTAAGACCATTTTGGCAGACTGCAGCTACTTACGCTGCCTCCATCAATAACCCACACAAAGGAGACACCGAGGAATTCAGACAAATGCATAGTCAGTCCCGATATTAGAGCAGAGGCCTTAGCAAGCACCTGAGTGTTTTCACAAAGCACCAACCTGTGAAGTTTTTCAAGCAAAGCCGCAGGCTAAAAACACCAACGGAGGCAAAATAAATATGCTTTATTTTGTTAAGTTTTTTAAATTGCTTGTCATCAAAGCTGAAAGTTCCGAAATGTCCAAAATGCACAAAAGTGTGACATTGTTTTGCAAAGAGATCCATTCAAAAGCAATATAAGTTCATTTGCAAGACTTCCTGAAGCCAACGTTGTCGGCATAATGTCATCTGCTTCCTCTCCTCCCTCCGACCGTTATATTGCACAACACACCGGTGGGACGGGCAAGCTTGCACAAGCTAAACCCTGAAACTATGGAGCTAGAACAGTCTCATAATTCACAAATGCACACAGAAATTCACAAATGCACAAAAAGATTTACAAATGCACAAAAAGATTTACAAATGCACACAGAAATTCACAAATGCACAAAAAAGATTTACAAAGTGCTTTTCATTTGTAAACCTCCCTGCATTTGTGTGTGAAACTTTTGAGACTCCCCTGACGTGACTCTGATCCACAAATGCGTTTTTTCTAAGGGGAGGTTGTCTGTAGCCAATCAGATGTCTCCCTCCTTTACAGCCAATCACGTGAGTGTCTCCCCTCCTCCGGGGGCGGCGTCATCGGCCGTAGCTTACGGCTCCGCTAACGTTCATCTTTCCTCTGTCCTGTGTACTGCGAAGCCAGTTTAGTGGGTTAGCGAGGTATGTTGAGTCTGTACTACAAGTCAGTCAGTCAGGCTGTACTACAAAGGTGGCTCTCTTTTAGATCACCACGGTAACTACCGTGGCACTAAACTGGCTTCGCAGTACACAGGACAGAGGAAAGATGAACGTTAGCGGAGCCATAAACTACGGCCGATGACGCCGCTGCGTGAATGACTCCTGACACTTAAACCTAACTTGCTTCTGTAATGCTAACTCTAACATGTCAAACTGTATGATGTGTTTGAGGACTAATTTATCTAACTAACCAGCATACGGTAGCACCCGAAATGGTAAACACAGCCGATAAACAACCAAACAAAAACTACAGCTGAATGCAGGAGGAGGGGAGACACTTACGTGATTGGCTGTAAAGGAGGGAGACATCTGATTGGCTACAGACAACCTCCCCTTAGAAAAAACGCATTTGTGGATCAGAGTCACGTCAGGGGAGTCTCAAAAGTTTCACACACAAATGCAGGGAGGTTTACAAATGAAAAGCACTTTGTAAATCTTTTTTGTGCATTTGTGAATTTCTGTGTGCATTTGTAAATCTTTTTGTGCATTTGTGAATTTCTGTGTGCATTTGTGAATTATGAGACTGTTCTAGCTCCATATGAAACAAGCAAATGATTGCAAATCAAGCCATAAATGTTTGAAATTGTTGCCATAAAAGAACTATCTTAAAGCGATGACAGAAAAAGGCTCTGGCTGAAATGATACTAGTGTTCCCAAGAGGAGCATCGAAGTTTCATCTTGTCAACTGTCCATGTGAAGTCAGAGATGTAAAGAGTGAAATGAGTGATTTGTTTTTCAACTCCGAAGCCCTGGAATCTGCTTATGGGCCCCCACTGAGGGAGAAAACTTCACCCATCTCCTCTCTAACTTCCAGCTTCCTCCTGAGGGCCAAACAGAAAAAATCCACCCACGGACAAGAAGAGTTATCGATACTTGAGTCGATCCATCCACCTCCCATCGCAGGAAACCAACCATGTCAGCCCTCTTGCAGATGGAGCAAGAGGCCGTAAAGTCAATGCCGTATCCATCAGTTAAATAGACTGCCAGCATCGTGGTTGTTTATGGCGAGGGGCGGAGAAAGCGCGCGTGTGTGTGTTTTTTACGTTTTTTCGTCGTGTAAAAGCACCATCCCCCTCCCAGAGTGAGTCAATACGCCATGTGAGGACAATAACGTTGTGGAGAGGCTTTACAACTTCACAGCTCATCACTCGGCTCAGAGCTGGCGACGGTTAAATAGGTAAACACTCCCATAGTGCACTGCAACTCGCTTCCATTAACAAAAATTGTTCTTTCAGAGCTGCACAAAAGATAATAACTCCCCAGAGGGGGAGAAAAGAAAAAGCCTTTGTGTGTACCATGGCAGGGTAATCATCCTCTTTTTAGCTGATAACCTCAGAGTGGCCCTCTCTCCGCCATCCATCTCCTCCACATCCCCGTCAAACCTGACGCCTAACCCTCCACCTCCACCGTCTCCGGCTGACAGGCCGGCTCTCCGGAGACCCCGAGGAGGAAGTGGCAGCCGTGTGACAGCGTGAGTGGCAGAGAGGAAAGCTATATCCATCCTCTGCCAGGAGGATGCTCCAAAAAAGTTGAGACGCTTCCCAACAGTTGTGTAAAGTACGCTGCGGCATTTTTCACTCAGATCGACAGCAAAGACACAGATTGGAAACAGAAAGGCTTTTGACGGACGTTTATGAACGTGCTTTGTTTTTCAATACGCTAATGGGCCCACAACACACCGTGTGAGAGGAGATGCTCTCCCACGGTGAAATGCCCTTGGAGCATCTTAAGATTCAATGCCTCACTCAGAAATTCAGCTGTAAGTACCACTGATGTAATAACAGCATGCGCTTGTACCAGCAACCTTCCTCCAGTCATCGACCCGGCTCTTTGCCTCGTGGCCTGAGGAGGTCTGCAGGACAGCTCCCGTTTAAATGCGTTGTCTGTTTGTCTAAGTCTTTCGTACATCATCGGACAGGCGGTCGAGATTCACAGCTACAGTTTGTTGCACACGTCTACCGTATGACGACGCTACAGATACACAAACATTTCTACTACAGGTAGAGGAAGTTAGTCCAGACCCGTATCTGTGGATATTGGCTAATAGATAACAAATCGCAGTAGCAAAATGCAAAAGATATGTTTCATCATGTCGTTTTCAAAAAAATGTATCCATTGCATCATTTGACCACCAGGGGGCAACTATAAAAGGTGTAAAGAAGAAGATGTAACGGACATATCGGATCAGATATTTGAAACTCAAAAATCAGAATGAGCCTGGAAAGTGGATCCGTCGGACGATAATTGCTACTAAAACTACTACTTGCTATCATATTAATGATAACACCAATTAATCTGATAAAAAAGGCCCTCTTCTGCCATATGTAACCACCTTGAGTCTTAATTATTCCAGGCAATGATCCAAACTTTTCTGCGTGCTTTAGAAATTGCAACGCACAAGCACAAACAAGACTTTTCCAATCCTCACATATGCTTCCTCCGTACACAAACAATCTGCCACCACGCACACAGAATCACCCCAACGTGACCTCCATGATGCTATTAACGCTGCTGGATGAGGGGCAGGCTGGCCCACTCCAACTAACGGCTGAACGGCAACAGGCAACTTCCATCTCTGACTCCTGACTCATCGCTGGGAGTCATATGACCCGCCGCAGCACGCCGGTCTCAGATACCGGTCTGAACGGATGACGAGCTGTCCTGACACCCACACACACACACACACACACACACAGAGATTACTGCGTGTCTCATTTTGGTTTTTGCCACGAGGGTAAGCTTCATCATGATGTCACAAGGATTTCATCACGTCCACGTTAAACTGCTTTTCCCCTCCACTATTCAAAATGCAAAGTGGAAATAGAAATGTATTATAACACAAGAATGTTCAAGGGTTTTTTCCATAATTGTTGGACCTCTCGCTCATGAGTAATGCATTGTGGGAAAATGTAATCACCCACAGTTGGTCTCGCTACTTAGCAGTAAAGTGGGAATATTTGCAGCATGATTCAAAGGAATAGTTAGTGATTTTGGGAAATGCACTTATTTGCTTTCCTGTGGAGAGTTAGATGAGAAGATCAACAGCGCTCTCATACCTGCATGTTAAATACGAAGCTACAGCCAGCAGCTGGTTCGTTTAGTCTAGCACAAAGACTGGAAACCGGATGATGAACCGGACCGGCTCTTTCCAATAATGGAAAAATCCACAGACATCTTAAATTCACGACCGGTAACTTTGATTTGACTGGAAACAAGAAATAGTACATGAGCCCCCATGTAAAATGGAAAATTCTATTGTTTTGCACTTTTGTATTTGTATGCATCAAACAACCAAATGTAAAGGTTTACGGTTCACGCAATTTAAAACTGAGATACTGGGACCAGGCAGAAGCAGAAAAATAATCTATATTCAAATATAGAAAACAGGCACTCTCCTGGACTGCATGTGTGGCCACTGAGGTCAAGAGGAGGAGGGGTCAGAGGTCAGCCTTCAGGGATAAGGTTATCCATTTCTGCGCTAACCCCACAGACAACCTGACCTATTTCTTTCCAATCCACCTCCTCTTCCTCAGCCCGTTACTTTGCTCCAGAAGAAGACAGTTTAAGAAGTCTGCATGTTTGGCACCCTGAGGCTCCACTTTGGATAGAAGATGTGAACTGCAAGGCTACTGTACTGGATTGCATTGCATTAAAGAGGCACTTCTGGTATTGTGTCTGTAAGCAGAGCTCTCCAACAAAAAAAAAGACCTGCATGATTATGAGGATGGAATAAGCTTATGTGTTTTGTTTAGAAGTGGGTGCCAAAGCTTTAGAGACCTCTATGGTGACCTTATCTGATCCAGAATAAGATCCCAGTCAAAACAAACGTCCGACGTGCAGCAGAGTTATGTTCCATGTGAATCTAAACTTTCTGCTACATTCATCATTTGTTTGCAAAGCTTGGGGGAAGAAGAAAAAAAGAGCATCTGAAGGGCACATATCAGGAATGCGATGTCTCAATCACACTGTTTACCTTCCTGACAGAAGCCGTGCTTGGCCCTAAATGACCTTTGACCAGTTGGCTTGTTCTGGGCTCAAGGCTTAGCCGGGCTGCGACGGGATAATAGCTGCTTCGCTGCCAGTGTCAAACGATCAGTCTCTCTCGGGGGTGACGGGCATCTCGGCGGATGCCTCAAGGACACAAACAGCTCAAGCGATGAGACCGGGCCTAACAAGCGTCTGACAGAAATGATAACGATTACCCCAGGAGAGGTTTGTTCTGTGTGGCCTCACATGTTCCCACAGGAAGCACGTTTGTAGCTGTAGTGGCAGTAATTTGAACCTCAGCAGAGGACACAGCCCATTTACTGCAATGAAACACCTCCAAATGAGAGTGAGAATGGGTTCACCCTCCATCCGGGAGGCTTGGCTCCCCACTCAAAGGCCATCGGAGTCAGCGGGAGGAGTTGCCGCCTCCCACATCAACCAACCATATATATAAAGCCATACGCTATATTTGTCAGTTTGTTCATGTTTGTGACTCGGGGATGCCAAATAACGATGGCGGACGGGTAATGTGTGTCAGCTGCAGCCACTAGTAATTGATGGACAACACTTCTGGGTTATTACAGACATATGGCCATTATAAAAAGATCGAGTACTTAATCTGCGAGACGTTCTTTCAGTGTTTGGATCCATCTTTTAGGCCGGCTTTACTCTGCTGACAAAGCTTTACGTCTGCCGGGTCCTTTGAAGACCACAAAGGCCGGACTAGACTACAGAGGATTTCCTGTTTGCATCGCCACACCCACCCTTTGCGGCGGCCGTAGCCTAGCAACCAGCTGCGTTCAGCACAGAAGAGGTCACGCTCTCATATTTTCTTCTTCTTATCGTGTGTATCACGGTGGAGGAAATGCATTCGCCACCATTGAGAAAGTGTATTCTGCCACATCCCCTGCTGCTGATCCTCGGTAGACGCCATGAAATCCAATCGTCACCGGCACGCAATGAATCTTGGGATAGATCTGGTGGACGAACACTTCTTCCATTGCAGTTGCAAAGAAGTGCTGACCAGTTGTGCACGGAGCATACAAATCAATTCATAATAAGCCTTTATCAGAACGAGCAGGCGGCGCGGGAATTATCCCAGCAGAGGATCACACCTTGGAAGTACAACAAAAGTAGGTCAAATCAAAGGCAAAAGTTTCAAGGGAATTGCATATCAATGCAAATATGCAAATCGACTTTCTTCCTAAGCAATTTAATATTAAATATTCACAAAGGAAAGAGATATATCCAAGCCATAAACCAAGAAAACCCTTGTCGGGGCCTTGTTCAATTATACAGAGTGGAGACTGCATCAAGGGTTAAAGTTCAAACATACGAACAGTGACCTGAATCAGCTGAACTGCATAACTGCTTTGTCAAGTGATGACATAAATTAGGTCTGGTAGATGATGTGCAATTAAGACCTGGATCACGCTTCCTTTCATTGAGCACGAGGACGTGAACGGACGATATAAATAAATAGAATAGGTGTCTCCGCAGGCGGGCTGCGTTAAATGGCTTGTTGACATTCACGCTCGGCTGCCCTTCGCTCCCGTTGTACACATTCAGCTTCACAAGAAGAAGAAGAAGCAGCTTTTAAAGAACAAGAGCCAAGTGAGTTGAAAGATAACTAACATATCAAGGTCTGGGTGTGCTTTCTCTCCGCTGAAAGGTTTTTATTTATTTATTTATTTATTCCAGCACATCTTGAGCCACCGCTTGAACCCACGGTCATCTTTTTGGTTATCTTTCTCTTTTTTGACAAGCACCATGCATCATCGCCCGAGGGGAAAGGGATGCAGGAAACCAGGAGGAAACAAAAAAAGCCCAGATGAGACACAAAACAAGAGAGTGACCTCAAGGAAATGAAATGACCAAACGGTATTCAGGCTGTACCGGGCACCTCTCTGGAGACCAGAGGTTTCAGATGAGTCTTCTCACATCATCCAACTCTCTAATCTCAAACCCATTTCTTTACGCGAGACCTTTCAGCCAAAGTCAAAGCCAAAACAAAAGCCGTGAGGGTTCAGGGGAGTAGAAGGCTTCCAGCTCAGCATTTGGCTGCAAAGTCTCCACCTACATCTGGGCCAAATTACGCAATGTGGGCCTGCCGACCACATCTGCCTGTATGACTAATCACTGTGACAGAGCAGGCCTCCAACCAACACAGTGCAATACCTTCCCTCACGTGGACATAAAAGGACACGTCGTCCTCCGATCAGCCTTGGACATTGCACAGCAAGCCATTACATGACAAAAACCACACTCTGAGTCATATGGACAGTTTTAAAGACAAACGGCTGATTCAGTGCTGTTTTATGATGTTGCAGACCATGCAGGGGATGATATGAACATTTCACGCCACGATTATCCTGATCAAAATAATTTGCGATTTGATCCCATTAATCATCAAAATATGCTTAGAACCCTTGAAAACGGCACCAAAACGCTCTGGAATATTGTTACCTGATGTTTTGTTAGGAAGCAAATATCTTTATTACATCACAGAGAGAACAAGTTATTTTGGTGAAAAATAGTAATAAAACAATGTTAAATGAGGTAGTCATAAATCGTAAGGTCCCCCTGCATAAATAAATGATAAAAACACATTTTTAAGTCAAGTTTACTTCCTGTATTTTTCAAATTGAGCAATAACTTTACTTCTCCACCATAATAAAACTCACGATATTCATGATTATCCAGATTCTGAAAAATCCACCATGATTAACTTATTGTTTATCACGATCTCGATCATCGTTTATCGTCCCGTCCCGACTGCTGACTTCTCTTTCCAGTGTAAAAAGACTCCAAATGGCATCATTATTCAGGTTCTTTTTGCTTGATCAAAAACAGATTCTAGGAGCGTTGATGTATTACTACAGAACGTTCATCATCATCCCCTCCATACAGACATCAGCCAAGCCTTTTCTTCCCGATTGATGTTTTCTTTCTGCCTTAATGATGCTGGGCTCCGTTCAACCAACTGAGGCCGCTCACAGAGACCTGTAAGGAGCACAGGGGACGAGCTAGCAGCTGGGAGCCAAGCAGAGAGCAGCCTCCTCAGCGGTGCTCTTATCTCACTCCAGCCCGGGGCGCGCCTTGGGACCGAGCTGCGAGGAGGCGGGGCTGTGAACCGGCGCCATCGACTGGAAAACGGCTTTCACTGCACAGTCCAGCTACTGTGAGACAACATTGATATAGTGCTACACAATATGAGTGTTTATTTGTGTATTCTTGAATGTGTGTGAGCAGACATTTGTGTTATATTTACTGTGAGGCTCCTGAACATCCACTAAAGAAGATGGATGGATGGATGGATGGATGGATGGATGGATGGATGGATGGATAGGAAAATAATGGAGCGTGCAGCATGACGGTTATCTGATCAGCTGACACGGTGATCACAGTCAGGTGATGAGGGCGGGGCCTCTCATATGTCATGCTCCATGTGGAGCTGATGGAGGCGTCTCAACACAATACCAATGAAGCTGCAGGTTAGTTGGGGTAATGGAGTGATAGGTTGGGTTGGGTTGGGGGGGGGCATGCTGGTAGGCGTGTGTGGTGGAAGTGAGTACGAGTCCTGGCCTGGACCAAGGACGTGCATTCACAGCTCCGGGAAATCATCCACAACATTTTTTTTAACCTTAAACTACCAGACATATTCCATATGTGTACTGTAGCACAGACAGTACACACACACACACACACACACACACACACACACACACACACAGTCAAACATAACATTCACTGCGTGTGTGGTGGGTACGAGTCCTGGCCTGGACCAAGGACGTGCATTCACAGCTCTGGGAAATCATCCACAACATTTTTTTTAACCTTAAACTACCAGACATATTCCATATGTGTACTGTAGCACAGACAGTACACACACACACACACACACACACACACACAAACACACACACACTCACTTGCACAGTCAAACATAACATTCACGCCTCTGGAGGACAACATCCACTTCTTAATTAGGGCTTCCACTTGAGGTGTACGAGACATGCCAGGAAAGCAAAAGGAGGCTGACTTACACAGATGGGGAACAGCAGTCAAACCAGAAAACATGAGCCGAGTGACCATGAAGCCGCGGGAAAATATCCTCTCCTCCAAAAGTGCATGTTTTTATTTGTTATTTTACAGAAGTGCGTCTCAATCCCGTCGTACACATCAGAGTGTGTTTCCAGCTCTGGAGGGAAGCGCTGCTGATGCGTGAGCCGCAGAACGCCGTTTGAGGCTCCAGAGGGAGCAGTGTGAAGTACGTTAGCAAACCTCTGAATCTCACTGCTCATCATCCCTGCTTGAGGCTAGCAGCTGCAGGCTAACACTGCAGCGGTCAGACCAAAATACCGGTAATCACGTTGCATTGTGGGTAATGAAGTCGGTAAGTTCAGGAGGGGAAGGGGCAATCATGGGAATATGTGCACAGATTTTATAAATGTTATGGGAGTGAAATCCTAAACTGCTTTAAATGAATGTATTAATACGTGAATGTTGTGGTAAATGGTAGTAGTACTGTCTTTTTACTTTCTGACAAAGGTTTGCATGCTTCACATATAACACATATAACACCGACACAGCGTGTTACTCGGTAGCACACGCTGAAATGTAGTTCAGTGAAAAGGAAGGCAGGAAGTCGACCCAGAGGTGTCACCGCGTGAATTAAACCGTCGCAATCAGCGAGAATAACACGGAACTTATCTGTGAAGATTCATATCCCTGAAGTTAAAAATCCTAATCATGATTTTAAAGCCCATAAATGAGTGTGTAATACTAAAAGTCTTGCGGTAAATTCATTGATCCAGCTGTCGTTGGCAGGAGCGTTCGCCTGCAGCCACTTCCACGGGAACGTTTATTTTCGTAGCACCTCTCAGCAACAAAGTGATGCAAAACGCTTCACATGAGACACAAAGGATTTAAGAACAGATTTAAAAGTAAGCACAAAGCAATTTAGAAATACACACATAAATGGGATTATAAAACGGAGCGAAATGAAATAAAAATGGGGATAAAGGAGTCTTAAATAGAATAAGACACATGAAACAGTGAATTCAAAAAGCAACAGTGCAGTGCAAGCTATGAATAAATAATAAATTAACCTGAAATGAAATGGCAGACGTATGAAGCCCTGGTTTGCATGTCTGGCCTGGTTCGGTCTGTGCATATTTATGGTAAAATATTCTGTTGTTTTCTGTAACCTGCAGCATTGGGATATATGTAGTTATTGAACGGAAGAGGCACGAGAACGCAGACTTGAGGAACTCTCCTGGATGTGTGATTACCAATTCTCCGTAAGTAATCCCTGAGAAAGAGGCGAGGAGATATTCATCTTGTGCTATAAGATTATTCAGGATGTTTTCCCCAGATTTTATGGTACAAAAGTGCATTCAACTTCTATTCCAAAAAAAAAAAAAAATCATTAACTGCATAGCAATATTTCTTCTCTTTCAAATGCATTTTTGCCCTGGCAGGGCAAATAACAACAGATGAAAGAACACAGTCATACATTCCATTCAGGGGAAGGAGAAGCATCCCGCATACAAGTGAGCTACAAGTAGAGCCGCAATCTGAAAAATATGCATTCTCTTTTTTTCTGCGTAGAATTTCAAGTGAATTTGGAGTCTCAACTTTTCCACATCAGCTCCAACACTTTTAACTCCCGGTGAATACTGATGCTGCAAAGTCTCATGTAAATCCATACCACACATCATATAGAGCCGTTTATACGAGACTAATGGATATAATTGCAGAGAAATCAGACAAATTAGGGGGGCTGGACTTACATATTTACTCTATATACTTAGCACTACTTCACAGAGACGCTGCTTTTATTGGTAGTTTATGTGTATGTGTTTTTATTTGGGTATAAAACTCATGACACAAAGGATTTTCCACACTATTATTGTAGTTTATGGCAATGGTACAAAGAGGAAGAGCCTGGACTAGAGCACCGAGGGGGAAAATAAACATGTCAGCTCTGGTCCGAGGATATAAAACAAACATCTAACTATTACTTTAAAAGTTTTATGAGCACCCCGCAAAGAAAGGAATTTAGCCTGAAGCTAAGATCTGAGAGGGAGTCTGGATCTTGTGGAGGCCAACTGCTGGTCTGGAATAAAAGCATTCTCTACACGAAGCCTATCAAAACAAGACATGCTCGGTTTTTCTTTGATTATCTGATTCAATAAAAGATGAAGAAGTAGTGCTTCTTGTGCACGTGCATCTCAACTCACATGTTATTTTAGAGCCAAATACTCTTTAACCAAAACCAATTGTACGATTACTTTAAAACCCTCAGACTGGATTCCGTTTGACCTTCGTTCCCGCCGCGGCGTAGGCGCGATACGTCAACTCGATCATGAAACTCGGAGCGGGGTCGACCGGGTAACTTTAAACACCGTCAATGATTCACAGGTAGCACCACGAGGCCACTCAACCTCAATCCCAGTGCTGTTATCAAGGCCACGAGAAAAGAAGGGAGTCAATTCCATCTATGGAGTGAGACAGTCACTCAGCTAAATGGCCTTCTCCGTGTCCACGGCAGGGAGCACAATCAGAGGTTAATGGAACCAAGGTGAGAGGACAGAAAAGCAGCAAAACACAATGTTGTTCTTAAAACTAAAAGAAAAGGGTGTCAGGGTCGACTGCCGGAGACGCCACACACCCACGCCTCCTTCCCCCGAGCAACAATACAGCCAGACTGACAGCGATGCAGGAGTGGAAAGCCTCAGGGAGACAACCCCATTCTACTGAGTGCTCTCCTTCATAATCCTGCCAAGAGCTGCCATCGCAAGTGTCCTTTGAATGAGTCGCCGTCTATTCCGGATTAGCCAAAGTCAGATGTGACTGGAGGCCACGAGGAGGGATGAGGCTTACAGCGGTCCTTTACAGCGCTGTGACCTGCGTGTCCATACATCTCTAAGGAGCGGGAAACAGTCAAAAAGGGTGTTCCCTACTCATAAGCTCAGGTTCAGTTCAATGGGGATGCAGAATTACAGTGAAAGGTTAGACTGGAGCTAGCAGCTACGACAGGTTAGGCTCACTTAAGGTGGGCTGGCCTTTAAGGTGGACCAGCTGTTGTCCTCTAAGTCATAAGGTGCTCCTCTGCTTTATTAATTAACATCATAATTTAACTGTTAAACTGATTTGAATTGTCGTTATTGCCTTCGTGCAAATCCTCAATTTTGCCTCAAAGTTGTGTACAAAACCACACCTTCTGTTATCCTGTCTAGTCTTTGACCGTCTGCACACAAACCTCAGCTTGTTAAAGTCAAAGCAACGCATGACGCTGAGCAGACTCACTCATAAAAACTGAATACGGACCTAAAACAACGCAGGGTTTGCAAATCCATCCGTCCAGGTAATGGATCTGTAATATTCCACATCTTGCTCTTTGTATAAATGTCTTTGAGACAAACCAGAGACAATTAAATGCTGGAATATAAACAGTATGGGTGCAGTATGGCAGAAAACACAAATTGTATGTGAGATGCATCACTTGATGTCATGCCAGCTGAACAGTTGAGCGTACAGTATGTGACAGCTTATGTGTGTTATCACTTTCTGCCACACCATCCTGTTTCCTGACTGGCTGCCATGCGATGCAGAGCGAAACCACAAAAGCAGCGAGCTAAACGGATGGGGGGGGGGCACAGAAAGCTGCTCTCTAGTAGTGGGCGGCGACGGGCTAATTGGTGCTCAGCGGGGGTTCGAAACAAAAGTGGCAGTGATGTCACTCCGGGGCCGTGGGGGAGACTCCCCCATTGGGCGATGCCTCCCCCAACCAGGCACCAGCTTGTCCTGGCCGCCCCCCTTCGCCAGCCCATTCACCACCAACAACTCCACCGCTGACACAATGTCGAGGAGGAATGTGTAAGACTTGGGCTTCCACAAAGACCGACACTGTTCCCCCATTCGAGAGGCTCCCTCACGCTCCCACAAGTCTCCCAGAATACCCCCGGTATAAAACACTGGATTGTCAGGCAGCCCACTAGGTGTCGGGGCCTGTGCAGAGGCCTCCCTGAGATCCTTGTTTGTGAGGTAAAGCCCCCCACCCACCCCCCCACTCAAAAAGCAGATGGTAAAACAATGGCAGCCTTGTTCCCACTTTCCACCAACGGGCGGTTGGGTGATTCTCTCTCAGTGTCGGGCACAAACAAGTGCAGCCTCTTCTCATTCCACGTCCGTGCCAGCGAGAGACGTCTTCAGTGGCACAAAGAAAGCAAGGCTGGCTTTTGTGAGTGAGAGAGACAGGCCGGGTATCACTGCCTGTCGCCCCCTCCTCTGACCGCTGAAGTCTCACGTTGACTCACAAATGTTGTTTCATCCCCTAAAGTCCCATTCATCACGGCATCACTCCATACTTGTCCATTTTATTCTTCTATTGCTCAGAGAGATGACTTCTAGTATTCTAACAATCTGTCACGTACGATACGTAGCAGCTGTCGGAGTCAGACACAAGGAACACGCAAACGTCAGTAGGAATTAAATCCCGTGCAGGTTCAAGAAGTCTGGAAATATAACAAAGTCGTTGCAACAACAAAAGAACAACGCTACAAAGCCCTGGAACTCCTTTTGCAAACATATGCAATTAAAGCCGGGTTATAAAAGTCTGGGAAAAAAACATACAATAAAGGGAGGCAGTCGGTATTATTAAAAATAATACATCAGCGTTCATCAGACATCCTGACTACTGTTGGAAATGTGGCGTGACTCTTGGTCTGCACGCTACGAGGGGAATATCACGCCAGCGTTGATGCTGCTGCTTTGAAGTTTAATAGTTGCTTATTTTGAATAACAAAGGAAATCATTTACTACGTTCTTTTATTGAACAAATGAGACGCTGAACTGAAAACAAAAGAATCGTAGCTACATTGTAAAGTTTTCTACCGATGCTCTCTTGCATACATTACTCATCGTGCTTTTTAGTGCCAAGATCTTAAATTAAAAATAACACGCTGATTCAGCAGTTGGTCTTGTATAAGCATTTTGAGTATAAAAACATAAGACGTATTTAACCCCGGTGCATTCATGCCTCCGTGAATTTACATCCTCACCATCTATCTCTCAGACTCGCAGCGATGGAGAGGTTGGCGATGCCAACTGGCAGAAACTGAGATTGACGGCATCTATTAGCGGATTCAACCGCGTGACACCAGATGGAGATTCTGCCTCCGTGCACACCGCTCCTTCCTCATCTCCCTCATCTTCCTCATCACCAGTCAGCCCGGCTAGCCGAGCGTGCCCTGTGCGCCTCGCCAAGCAAATAGGCCACTTCATCGGCACCGTGGCTGTAATTGGAAAGAAGATGGGCCTGCGCTCTGGAATATTCCACCTGGACTACGGCCGTCAAATCGGATTGGCTCAGAGGGATATCCAAGTGTGTTCTCTGCACGCCCCCTTTTAGTTTTCACACCTGGTGGCCTGGTGTTGCATAGCTAGATGGAAAGAAAGGTCTGGCTCCACACATCATCATTCTGGCACCTGACTTCTTCAGACCAATCACAGACCTCCTGGGCGGTGCTTAGCAGAAGATGAAGCTATTCCTTAAAATAGATAGAAGTGGAGGAGAATAGGTCGGAGAACAGTTTGCATCAGGATAAGTATGAAAATAAATACTGTAAAGCACTAGACATATTCAAAGATCATAAAGGATGGTCCAAATGCTTGAGTGGTCTACTTCCAGTCAAACACTTCCCTCTGTCGAGAACATTCGAGAAGCATAAACGATCACCAAGCTTCTCTTTCCTCTCATTGGGGGAAAAATGTCCACCGACACTGATGTTCGTTAGTCTGAGCAACTCTGCTTTTTCCCATTTCACCTTGAATACATCACGACTATCTGCAATGCAGCGTAAATCATATTTGGAGCCCAAGAGCATAAAAAAGGGAGACGTTAATGTGCCTCATTTGCATGATAGACCTATTTATGTAAATCCAGATCTTTATGTTTCACCACAGACCTCTATGTTAGAGGTAAACCTGCGATCTCACAGCTGTTAAGACTCAATGGATCCAATCATGGCTTCGTTAAATATGAGATCTGCATAAATCTCCTGAACTGGCATCTCCCTCTGGGATTTCTGTTATTCCACAGGCAACGCAGAGGGGGTGTTTGAGCAGCAACTCACAGCTACAGGTGCTCATTAGGACAATCTAAAAAAGACAGACCTGCAGGTCAGTGAGGTCACTCCTTCCCTCTAACCTTAGCCTGATCCTTAAGAGAAAACATCACACACAGGGATTTTCCCTTTCACAGTGTTTGTGTTGTCAAGATGCCCCCCCACCTCCACCAGCTGTCTCTCAGCGTTTTCCCCAATACGTTTCATGTGTCTGCTGTCTGTTCCTGACAGTCTCCGGTATTAGGAACCCGGAGAAATCCCTAAACGAATACAAACTGAAGCACGCCGGCGTTGTGGAGCCCAGGCTGTCAAAAAAAAGAGATCAACCAGTGAACAAACAAGCGGAAATCACAACGCAAAAGGCACAAATTGCTGCACGGAGGAAGCCGAAGAGCTTTAAAAATGCATTAACGTGGAGGCGACTGTGAAACTGCACAGTGAGGACACTATTAAGACTACGACTAATGACTGGAGCTGCAACATTAGTTAAATAATCCCTTATCTGATCGGCAGAAAATGAATCGGCAGCTCATTTAGATGATCTAGCAATCGTTAAGCAAACACGGCAAATACTCGTTGGTTCCAGCTTATACATGGGATGGTTTTCTTTTTGCCACCAGCTGATGAGCTGAATCTCTGTGAAGGCGTTACTAAAAGGTCTGTGGGAAATGAGAACTGACATTTACATTGATCCTGGAAACTATTGTTCATTACAGCCCTGCTAACCATCATCTTCATCATCATTTCAGCTGCAGATCGATTTCCCAGAAGCACAGTTTTCATGCACATCCTCCCCAGATATGGGATCAAGATATGTGATGAAAATGCAAAGACAGCCAACGTGGTGCGTTCAACATCCCTCCCATTAAGATACAGGTTAACATCTGGTGTTTTCCCCTCTCTGAGCTTTAAAAGAAAACGTTTTAAAGCCAGCAGGACAGCGTATACAGGACGCTGAGTGAAAAGCATGCTGGGAGAGGATCTCCTGATCATGACAAACAGCTTCTGCAATGTCCTCGAACAAAGTGTTCAGATAGAGATTAGGTGAGCCGAGCAATACGTCTCCCAACATACGCACTCTGCCCCCCCCTCAGTGTAAATAACCCGAGTGTCAGCCGCTGACCCGACAGAAAATTGCCTTATTGATCCCCACAGCGATTTTCCAATCGTGGTCTTGAAACCCACAGAGGCAGTTTTTTTATCAGAGGCACTGTAGGGGAACTCTTCTGGAATAAGCCTGTATTTGTGTTTGGGTTAAAAAAAAATCTTTATTGGAAGTTGGGAGATTAGATGGTCCTGCTGAGTCATTTTTTCCCCTCTGACTCTGGTGAGGCACGTGGGAAATGGCTTTCACACAGTCTCATGGTATGCATGGCTTAGTGGAAATACATTACCACACGGCACATCTGAACAGATAGAAAATAAAAACACACTGCCCTTTTCCCATTCTGTACACTTTACTGTAATCTAGAAGGAACCCCCAGTGGTGGGACTGTCTGAAGCCGTCAGCCCTCTCTTTGTGTATTCAGCCCGAGAGCCCTATTCAACACAGAGAACACACACACCAACACCAGGCTCAGATTTCTTTGCTTTTGCTCCCTCCCACAATGGAGATCCTCGATTGAAAACCCCCCCTTTCCATCTGGGCTGCTCTTGTTTATGAGCCGTGAGGTGAAAGGTGGTTTGGGGAGGCTCGGCTGCTACTCTCGTACCTGCCCCTGAAAACACACTCAGTCAAACCCACGGAACTCTTTCCTAACTCTAAGTGTTTGAAGAGAAGCTAGAGCTGTGTGCAATTTCATGCCTTTTTAATGCAGGTGTACTCAAGGCGGCGGTCGGCATGCCTGGGATAACAGAGCTAAGAGCGTTTGAGCTCGGCGGGAGAGAGGAGGCCTGTTTCAACAGGGGGAGAAAAACTAGAGTCTGAGTTCAGGTGAAGCTTGCAGCAATTCATATCTATTCCCCCGCCTGTGAAAGATATATGACTGAAGGTTTCCGCGCTATTCTACTTAACAAAATTAGCCCTTCTCATCAAATTTAAGGACCTGATATTACGTGACGTTACCCTTTCGACCTAGATTTCCAAAAGTATTGCAATTTATGATCCATTTCCAGAATAAGGCACAATGTGAGCTGCTTTGCTCGGCTTTCCTGACGCAGGCAACCGGAGCAAAACGCTTGCATCATTTATTTCTCCTTTCTCATTATGTCCACTTATGTCGCATTAAATCCAATTGCTACGTTTCATTTTCAATACCGTAATAATCCGAGCAAACATCTCTTTAACGAAACCGGGAAAGATTTCACACAATTACTGTGAGGATATGTTTCCTTGCCGTGTTAAATCAGTAACACAGTATATATCTGAATGAGGGTTTTAGATATGAAACAATGGTTTCATGCAGGTTTATGGGACGGGTAATCTTGGTAAATGTATGTGGGGTTTTTTACACACTAGAAGTAAATAAAACCAGAAGCCACATGACTCTAAAACGCCGACATAAAAGAGAAGAGGAGGCACACAAGGAGGTCAAAGGAAACAGCTGATTAGGAGGTAGGAGTGAATGATGGAGGGGGGGGGGGGCACACACAACCACATGAATCATAAATCTCAATTCTTTTCCTCATGTTGTCCAATAAAATAAAGCATATTCCTCGCAGGAGGGGCTACAGAGTGCTGAAAGAGCACTTTTCCTGGACCTTTGAAGTGTCCATAACAAGCTGCAGGAAACTCCAGGCCTGATTTTGTTTGCATGGATGAGTGCGAGGCGACCCCTGACCCCGATGTGTCTGAATGTGCTGAGGATGACAATGAGAAGTCCGACAGTCAGCCGGCTGACACTGATAATGTTGATCTCCGAGGGAAAAGGCCACTTCCTGTTTCCTGCTTCAGACCTGGGGAAGAAGAAACAAAACAAGCCTCCACCATTGTTTCCAGCCGCTCAGAGTGACAACTTTATCTGTCACTCGGGGCTCGTTGGAGGCCGCCGAGACTCTGACGCCTCTATAGCTCCGGGAGCTGAGTCACTCACACCTATTGAAAATAAAAGGATGAAATGAGATCCCAAATTAGACAGGGAGGGGGCGCGGGAGTTATCCACATATAGTCTGCATGGTAACATACAGGAAACAGAGGATATAGTGTACATTAATATAGGTCAGGAACAGGAGGAGGAGAGCATCCATCTCTGTGTTAGTGAGCGAGAGTGTTAATGAACTTCATCGGCCCGAGGACCAGCTCATTCAGTACGCATAGAAACCGGATCAAACCTGAGACTCATGAGGGATGAACACGAGGCTGTCCAGGGCGTGAAGAAGAGCATTTAGAGGACTGTTTATGCAAACGCATGTCAAGAGACTGCAGGGACCCCGAGGCGTTGGCATATCAACATCCATGTTCAGATGTTAAGCAGATGAGGAGAAAGAGTGATTCAGAGATACTGGAGGGGGAAGGCAAAACAAAAGACAAGAAAGGACAAGAAAGGAGAATTACAAGTGGAACTAATGATTATCATTTTACCAATATGAAACCACGATTTTCGTAAATTACAAAACTTCACTTCAACTTAATTTCAAGTATGTTGAAAGTATGTTTGTGTTCTTCCTCTGTTCAACCCTGAGTGCATCAGATGAATGTGGGTTAGCACACGGAGCTAACCGGCCCACCAGCCACCACTGTTCCATTTCCTACATTAACTCAGCCGTCTGCCCACCCAGTGGAAGCTCTCCTCTCCTCCATGTGTACCGTGTTGGGTTAGGAACGTCAGATTGCCGTGGTTGCCTTCGGGTTCCAGCATTTAGTCTGTTTCGACTGCCTGTTCCCATTTTAACGATCTGCCTGACTACAACTACTCCCGTCTTATTTAGCTGGCAGTCTGACTGCTTCCTGCCAACCACCAGCCCATCTTTTAGTCCATTTTTACACTCACTTCCCCTCCTGAGTCCAATTTCCACGCGGTCGGATCCGAAGTCAAGTGTTCATCTACCTTTATTAAATACAAACAAGATTCCAGGGGCTGCACCTTCGTGGATATGATTTATGCATTTTAAAAGGTTTGGGATTGTGTGTTTATGAACACGCCACGTAAACACTAGATGCACCAGGGTTTCATCAACTTGGTGGTGTGAATACTGCACTCCTTACAGCTCCTCCCTAGTTGAATTCAGACCCACACATCCTATTTAACTACATATTCAGAAAGCTATTTAGGGGTTTTCAACCTGGACCCAATCTCCTCATGATTTGTGTCTGACTCACTAATAGGGACGACAAGTTCTGTCGACAAGCTCTCTCGTTCAGTGAATCAATTTCAGAAATCGTTGTCTTGATTAGTCAGTTAGACACAAAATGAAAGTCGCCCTTCTGAATTAAGGCTTATTATTTTTGCACTCTCCCTGTTAAATGAACCAATAAATAAATAAATCTCTGACTTCAAGCATCTCTATACTCCTGAAGGATGTGGAACTGTAGCGGGCACACTCACCCTTGTACCGTCACTATATCACATGGGTGGGCATGTTAGATCAGTTTAAGACTGGGAAACCCCGACGAGAGTCTGGAAAGCAGGTCTAGCTTGTGATACCTCCTCAGGGTGAAAGTGTTCAGGATGCTAGATCAGATACGGCCGTTTAGATGAAGAAAATAAAGGATGTGTGTGAAGCCCATGGCAACCACTCATCAATGTAGGTCTTTATTTGGATTGGGTTTCATCCAGTGTGTGTGTGTGTGTGTGTGTGTGTGTGTTTTGGTGGTGTGGGAGTAGATGGGCTTATTAATCAGCAGCCTGCTTCCCTTTCCGAGTCAACGTGCAGCTTCCTACGCACTGGCATAGAGATGGAAGTTAAATTTATGATTCTGTGCTCACTTTGCTGCTGAAATGAGGCGACCACAGAGAAGGAATGAGAGGAGACGCTGACCCGTCGTACGACAAGTTCAAAGGAAATAGAGAGAGAGTGAGTTAGCCCGACAGCAGTGGCAACTGGACACAGAAAAATGACTCTGACCATCCCGCTGTGCCGAGGAACGGACATCCGCTCTGCTCTCATTCTACGGTGGCAACATGTTGCTAGGGGCAACGGGCTCAAACTAATGCAAAAATGTGTTCTTCATTTTATATGATATTACACGTGTACAGTTTATTCAAGTATTGTGTCTCATACGCTGAATTCTCCGATAGTTCAGCCTGAATATTTTCTACACTTCCATCCCAAAGAACAGTTTAGTTTGGCTGGTTTCTACTGGCGATCTTACCATCCAAAGTACAATATCAATAAAAGAAAACACTCGTACACACAGAATAAGGTGAACTTCAAACCCACGACAGCTGCTCCGATACATTATATCCCTCCTGACTGCAGGGCTGAGGACACACACACACACACACACACACACACACACACACACACACACACACACACACACACACACACACACACACACACACACACACACACACACACACACACACACACACAGACTGAAGGTCTAAAATGCCAAACTATCAAAACAATCAGTATCAACTGAATCAGTGACTGAAATCGCTGACAGCGTTTTGAACTTCCTCGTGTCTGAGCACGCTGCAACACACCACCGAGCAGCTCGCCTTCCACAGCGACGCCCCGATCAACCTACAGGTTCATACATCTCAAACCGATCGGCCTACAGGTTCATACATCTCAAACCGATCGGCCTACAGGTTCATACATCTCCAACAGATCGGCCTACAGGTTCATACATCTCCAACAGATCGGCCTACAGGTTCATACATCTCCAACAGATCGGCCTACAGGTTCATACATCTCAAACCGATCGGCCTACAGGTTCATACATCTCAAACCGATCGGCCTACAGGTTCATACATCTCCAACAGATCGGCCTACAGGTTCATACATCTCCAACAGATCAACCTACAGGTTCATACATCTCCAACAGATCGGCCTACAGGTTCATACATCTCCAACAGATCAACCTACAGGTTCATACATCTCCAACAGATCGGCCTACAGGTTCATACATCTCCAACAGATCGGCCTACAGGTTCATACATCTCCAACAGATCAACCTACAGGTTCATACATCTCCAACAGATCGGCCTACAGGTTCATACATCTCCAACAGATCGGCCTACAGGTTCATACATCTCCAACAGATCGGCCTACAGGTTCATACATCTCCAACAGATCGGCCTACAGGTTCATACATCTCCAACAGATCGGCCTACAGGTTCATACATCTCCAACAGATCTGCCTACAGGTTCATACATCTCCAACCGATCGGCCTACAGGTTCATACATCTCCAACAGATCGGCCTACAGGTTCAGCCCGCTGCGTTCATACTTCAACAGGCCGCTGTATCATCAGTCCGCGGCGCTGTCAACACTGGGAATTGAGCAGACAGACGATCACAATACAGCGAGCGATGATTACGGTCTGGATCGTAATGTAAGTGAGTGAATCACCACCGGCTTCAAGCCTGCGACGCAAACAGTGAATCCTAACAGTCGGCCATCTGTTTGACTGGGCAGGATGATGGGAGTCAGGGAGACGTGGAAGAACATCATCTCTCCCTCTCAAATACACTCAGAACAACAAGCGAGATGGGCGAAAAAACCAGAGCAATGGCGTGACATTGAAAAAGACAGACAGAGCGTGGGGAAAGTGGAAGAGATGTGATGTGAAATTCAGCTAAAGTAGGGAGCGAGGGTGGAAATCCACAGAAGTGGGGTAGAAGGTAGAAAACTGAAGATGAGCCTTAGAAACAGAAACGCTGAGATTCACCACAAATTATTAATGTCAGCACTGAACAAACGAGTTCATCGCCCAGCACCAGTCCCCCGAGATAACCTCCAAAATGGACGAGTCCCCGGGGACGGCGTGCATTAAACCGCCGTCGGTCATGGTTTGTCAAGATCAGCCGCTTCTTTGTTGGTGTGAAATGTAAACGTGTGAAAGTAGAGGATACAGTGTGGACTGTTAAATTACTGCAAGATCAGCAATGTTAATGGTTTAATGCATATTTATATGAAAAGCCGATACAATCCTCCACCAGATTAATTGATTCCTATTTACTTCAGTAGAAAATACATTAAAAACATATGACATTGATTGATTTATTGGGTTTTTCTTTTGGAATAATGCCACACCTTCCCTTTGTCCATCTTCTCAATTGGACATGCAGCTCGTTTCCTGTTTTATTGTTTTTAAATTGCACTTTTCTTTATTACATTTTAATGTCTTTGCTTTTAATGCACTTCTCTGCCGCTATAAAGCACTTTGAATTGCCTTTGTGTATGAATGGTGCTATACAAATAAACTCGCCTAGCCTTCTGTGAACAGCCATAAATTCAATTGTTTTGCTTTTGGACAACAACAACAACAGTCCAAATTCTGCTATTTTTCAGTATTTTCTGACGTTTTATTGCCCAAACGATCGATCAACGATGCGTCACATTAATGGATAATGAAAGGCATCATCAGGTACAGCTGTTATAGATGAACATTTACGGTCGTGTTCTTGTTCCACCTCACAGCACTTCAAGTCAAGTTCAAGGTGGATGGTATGCGACGCCACGGGGGGGCGAGCCGATGCTCCAAAACGTCGGAGGGAAGACGTTTGCATCAATATGAATGTCGCTTGTTGTCACGGCGCCAACGGCCGGCAGCCTGCGCCAAACAAGAGCCCTTTTGTTTGTTTGGATACGAGCCTTTCTGCTCTGTTAGCTCCTTTAGCTCTGTTAGCATTGTGAGTTCACTCATGTGTTGACTCCCCCCCCAGCCAACAGACCCCTGCGTGTAACAGCAACTGCTGTTGCAGGCATAGTTTCAGATCCAAGCAGAGTGAAAACACACGCACCCCAATCTTGGCCGGCTGCCTCCATGAATACAAAACTACAAAACACAGATGAGTCCGCTCGGCACAATGAAAGAGCTCCTCTGGTCGCATGTAAATTCACTGTGGCTCAGAAAACCCACTGATACTCACTAGGCAGCCCACTGAGAGTCCAAATGGACTATATTTGATATATATATATATATATTTGAATGTTGACGCTGATTAATTCTACTTCCTGCTTTAGAACGGTCACAATAAATAAAATAAAACATAAAAATACATCATGTAAATGGAATGTGACAAACAAACCCTCTGACCAGCCGGACTAGAAATCAAACTGATCTAATTAGTATCATTAGTTAGTTGCCTTCTCACTCGTTAAATGAACTGCTGCCAATCTGCATGCAGGTCATCCAAAGGTCGGCAGATGTGACATCACGTTCCAGGGCTCGATAAGATAGGGACGGCTTTAATTTACAGCAGTGATTAAACACTGGCATCAGATATGTCTGCTGGAGATTACAAAAGCTAGTTGGTCCGCTCCAGCATCTCTCTTTTTGATTATAATGCTACAGAAAAGGCATTCTTTTCTTCGTAGCACACACCTTTGAGCAATGCCTGAACACCCACTTGTAACCCTGATTCCGTTGTGACTCCTGTGACCTTTACTCCAACAGCCAAACATCCCTATCTGATTCAATTACAGCGAGATGGTCCGCCTGCGACAACCTGAGGGTCCAACAGGAAATCATCTGCAAAAATCACAGCTTATCGACTGTGAAGATCTTCATGCGTTACAATGATGTTCGGCTACAGGTATTGCATCGAAGAACGGGTGTTTCAGATGAGGAGCGCGTTATTAAAATAACACTTTTATGCTTTTGACAAGCAATACTGGCAAGGACGCAATCAGAACAGCTGCTTCAAGGTTTCCAAAGCAGGTTGCAGCTCGCAGAAAAATGTTGCACCACAATGAAGAGATAACAGCGGAGGAACGGCGTACACGTTTCCAGATATCCTCCTCCTCTGTTGGAGGGCAGCGATGCCAAATAATCAGGCTAAACAGGAGTCGAGTTCAGTTTTTGCATTTTATGCATTTGCATGTAAATAGTCTCGCTGGGAACATGCCCTCACAACATTCTGTATCTTCAAAGGTTGACAGCTCGACGCCTCTGCCTCCACAAAACAGCATTTCTGTGGCTCAAATGTCAACAAATAAAACCTCAAAAAGGTCGGTGTGTCTTTTAACAGGTAATAATACCACGAAAAGACACAAAGGATGGTGTTGGCTACATTAATAGGCAGAATGTGGGACATATGATGGATGGACGTGTCTGGTTTCCTCCTCTCGTCAGCATATAGTCGCCTCGCTGGGCCTCAAAAGGTCCACAAGCATACTGTGTTTAAAACATCACACACACACACACACACACACACCGGCGTGCACACAACCGCACACACCACACTGCTCTCATGCACTCCAGCATCCCGCTGCTCCATTCTCCTCAGCTAATGGTCAGTGCCGAATTAATAGCAACCATCCATCTCATTTTACTTGGAAAATACAACGGCAGCCCGACTTCTCCCGTCAACCCACAGCTTCCACACACACACACACACACACACACACACACACTGTTCTCTATACCCACAGACACGAGTCTGTTTTCACTTTACCTCCACTAAACCTTTCTCCATAAGACTTAAATCACCTTTTGAGAGCGGGATCGGCTGCGTTTGTGGAGGAAGAGTGTTCACGGATGCTTTAAATCTCTCCGAGCAGCATGCTGCATGAGTTTTTACTGCTGCGGAAAACTGTGGTTTCTTACAATAGGTTTTTTTTTTTGTAGCCCATCCATTGGTTCGAACATGTGTCAAAGCAGCTGAGATCTGGGAATTTGGCAACGTCACCAACGGAAACCAAAAGTCTGAATCTACTTTCCATATAAATAACTTTTCATTCAGCAAAACAAGGCTTAGCGCTGCTTTCAAACAAAGCCGAACACTTAAGGCTCAGAGAAATGGTTTATTTGGATGGATCTTTCTACGTCCAGCAGAGCGGCACCTTTACCAGCTGGTGCTTTGCTGGTTTTAAGGCTCTTCCAGTCTCACACTAATTAAATCCTTAATATGGTGTTTGTTACATTTGGCAGTGAACTAAGCTGAAGCTTTTCAGACTCACAAGTGACCAACTCAAAATAAACTCAACTGTTGCTCAGCTAAAAGTCGGTGTTTTGGCTTTAGATCTCCTGAGACTCTCGACTGATCAAACACACGTTTGACTGCGCCTTTAAAACTCTGCAGGAATTCTGGGCCGATTCACGTCACGTCGACGCAGGGCGTGATGTTTCTTAAACCTCACAGCTCAGATAAGACTGTGCTTTGTCGTAATTATTAACGCACGTATCTCAAATCTGTAATTATGATCGTTATTGTCGTTATCACACAAACCAACATTTTCCAATTTGCTTTTTTTTTAATTGGAGAAAATTTAAAGTGACATGATCTCAGTCCCCGACACAGTAATTGTTCTCCTTGCAGCTGGAAGCCACAATCTTTGGCCTGGGTCATCCAGGGATGTCATTATAACACACACACACACACACACACACACACACACACTGTCATTGTCATTGCTCTCATTGTCTCATTCCGGAGACCACGGCTGACATCATTATGAGAAAGCTGATGGCCAGGGTCACGTCTTCTTGCAGATGGATGGAGATTTCGGTACGTTTAGCACACACAAAGTCTAATTAGCTCATTTGCATGTTTCAGACGTGACGCTGACGGGTTGATTGATTTTAAGACTCGTCTGTAATGTGAAGACATGTGAACTGTCTGTTCCACTCAATATGAAGGCTGTGTACCAAGTCGATAACGAATTATGAGGAACAGAGCTGAAAGAATGACTCCCTCTCTTCCTCACAGGAACCACCAACCGTCGATGACGTGCCACCACAAACTGACACTGGTTAACTGAAACATGAACCACAAACACTTCTAATAATGTTCCTGCTGAAAACACTGAATCTCTATCCAGATGTCTCATATGATTCCTGAGAGAGAAAAACATCTCACCATTCAAATGGATTCTGACATGAAAGTAGACGACAGATTATGTAATTACTTTTTAAAAACACAAGGAATATGATTAAAGGTTAAACCAGATTAAATATTCTAAAACAAACCCCCCTTTCAAAAACTACAGGATGGAAATGACTCTGAGTCATGAGGGGTTTTTACTTTTTCTGCACATGGAACTAAACATCAATGGGAATTTAAAGCTCTTAACTTATGACAGTGGTTTCCCTGAATGAGGGGATGTTAGTGTGATTTCACAGAGGATGGACTCGTTCTCTCTAGTCTACAGAAATATAATCTCTTCTATAGCCGTCTCTGTCCAGTGTAATATTAGAGGTCCAGAAATACGCTCAAGAACCTGTCACCTGCACCAGCAAACACAGTCATGAGTAGACTATCAGATCAGTTTATCCACCAACTGTGGAGGGGTTGGAAATTACAATTATCTAGCCGGCCTATCATCAAACCTTGATGAAACCAAGAGAAATCTATATGGCTCCCTAATGAGCACTGAGCACCGTTGCTGCCATTTCATTAGGAACTTAATTGTGATAACAATGAATAAATACGCCCAGCTCTGGCTAAAATGGTCTTGTAAGCATTCGGCTAATTAATGGCTATTTGCCCACTGATGCTGATGAAGGAGAAAATCACTAGGGAGTCACTTCTCCACCCATGAAAGGCTAGACGGCACTGTGTTGATCAGGAGAACGGTCTGGTAAGCTTTCCAAACAAAGCTATTGTCCTCACGCTTGGGATGGGGAGGGGCGCTACAATAAAGATGGTGTTGTCTTCCAGGGGATCTGCCTAAATTCTAGGTCAGAAGCTTGAAAGTAGGCTGTAGCCATGTGACAACACGATAACAATGGCCCGGGCTGATCACCTGGGCGGATCACCCTGGCTCTCTGGTGATCCAGAGGAGGGGATAGTTGGCCCCGGGGCCCTCAATCGCCTTTTTAGAGAAGCAGGGAAGAAAGAGAGAAGACAAGTGGGACAGAAGAAGAAGCGTCACATAGTCTGTGACAGTTTAAAAATAAATCCCGACTGGAACAGAACAAGAGGAGCGAGGAGACGAGGAGGAAGAGGAGACGAGGAGGAAGAGGAGACAAGGAGGAAGAGAAGATGAGGAGGAGGACAAATGGGGACGAGCCTCCGGCCCATCATGTCTGGCCATTACCCTCTGAACACAGCCACGCAAGTTTTCTGACCAATTAGGCAGGGATAAAGGCAGGGGGCTGGAACTCAGCTGGGGGCTCGGGTAGTAGCTGGTCACATCTAGGCCACTCTCTCTCTCTCGCTCTCTCTCTCTCGCTCTCTCGCTCCACACTTCTTCCTGTTTGCCCGAGCGGCGAGGCCAAAGAGAGAAAAGTGGGACAATTTCATTCGGCACCTCGCCAAGGATGTCAAACAGGGCCTGAAGCAAACGAGGCCACTACTGGACCTTTCATCTACTCCGCTCTCTGTATCTGCAGCAAACACACGCAAACGCCCACACACACACACACACACACACACACACACACACACACACACACACACACACACACACACACACACACACACACACACACACGCACACTAAGTCATACATGGCCTGAAAGCATGTCAGGATGCTGGGAGTCCACACGTGTTCACAGAGACTCTAATGATGATCTGGGGGATCGACGAGGGTCACGTAGTCGATGCATCTGCTGTTGTCAAGGCGATATCTGGCTATTTTTGGATGTGTACAGCATATGTTTAAGATTATTAATATTAATTAGACATTAATAGGCTAAATATAATTAGCCCATCGTAGCAGCGAGCTAGAGAGCACTTTCAAGTCACTTTATTTCCCGATAATTAAAATTCACCACATTCAACTAATTGCCCCACCCAAGTCAGCTTCACTGGATTGGAAATATCATTTATTCATAACTTACAACAAGATTGCTTGTAATAGTCCACCTAATATTGCCCTCTCTCAAACACAAGCACAGCGGGCAAAGCAGCGCTCCATAAATCATCAAACTCCAAAAGTCAAAATAATTAAATGGCTGTAATCATTTCCAAAATTCACAACATGTTTTAATCTTAAAATATTCTGTTTTCATCCCGGTTTCATCACCATCACTGATGACACGCTCTGCCATGATATAGACTTAGTAATCCCATCTTTAGCAAGCACACACACACACACACACACACACACACACACACACATACACACACACACACATACACACACACACACACACACACACACACACACACACACACACACACACACACACACAACACAACACACACACACACACACACACACACACACACACACACACACACACACACACACACACACACACACACACACACACACACACACACACACACACACACACACACACACACACACACACACACACACACACGGGATTTGGGGAAAACTTTGGCTTCATCAAAAAGTCATTGGCCAGGAGGGGAAGACTGTGTAAGTTGGGAGCATCCAGTCGGGAGTGAATGTGGGTTTTCCCCCCAGTAATCACGGGCTGCAGAAGCCAGGACTAAGAGGTACAATGACCCCATTATGTCAGCAGGACGGTCAACTCAAGATAAATGTGCTTCCAAGGATCTTATTGCAACATCACAGCAGTGGAGGGGCGGACTGATGCTGCAAAAAGATTTGGGAGAGCCTGCCAACAGTGCTCTCGCTCACAGCTCTGTGTGCTCCTCTTTTCTGGAAGGTGTTTCAAAACGTGAACCACAACTGTGACGCAGCACCGCCGCTCTGGAGGGAACATACCGGGGGGGGCTCAGGGCACGGACCAGCACAGCAAACAAACCAGACGACGGGGTCAGAGTGATTTTTAAACTCTGTCAACATGGAACAACAAGGGGGAGGTTCAGGCAGAAGAAAGGATTCTTTTAGAGTGACGAGGGAAAACATCTGCAAACTGTTGACTCGGCCACGTCATCAGGAAGAGAAAAGATATACAAGGAACATCTCCAACGCTCACATCATGAGCCCCACACACACACACACACACACACCGTGTACATAAACCCCAGAGAGAGGGGCACTTAAGGCATTTTATTCATTCCAGATGTGATAAATCCTCCACTTCTGTCGGCGACCCACGCTATTAAACAAAAACACACCGACACACAACGGCCTATGTGCATCTGTTAACTGGGTCACATGTGCAAAGAGTTGCACCAGAGGCATCTGCACACACACACACACACACACACACACACACACACACACAACAGAAACACACACACCTCCTGAAAAGCATGCACCGACAGAGGATCTTGCCCTGAAGCTAGTGCCCTATCACAAAGGGAAGGCGGGGAGAGAAAACTGCGGTGAATGCAAAAAAGGATAATAACCAACATCTCGCCTTTTAACTCTCTCCCATCCTTTTTTACTCTCCTCATCTTACTTCCTTGAGTGATCGCCTGGGGGAGAAGACCTGGTATTGTGTGGCTTAATCAGCCTGTATCAGCCACTGGAAAATAAGCTTCTCTGCACGGCTCTCAGGGTTTTTACCTGACATTACTCTGTCCGATCGTTATTCTGTGAAACACAAGACCTCCTCTGACCTTTAGGGTCATCAGTCCTGCATTGCTTTTAATTGTTATGTAATGCCCTCAGGGGACAGAAAATGGGTGTTGACTATGACCGAACCAATCAATATTTTAGATTCCAGTAAGCCGGGTTTTCATTGGTCAACTCCAGGTCAGCGATCCTCAAACTGCTGCTTTACACAGGAAGCATCAAATTAAAGCCGGGCTCTGCAGAAACAATTCTGTTAAGATTTTTTTTGACAGCAATCGATAAATCAAATGCACAAAGTAAAAATAAGGCTGTAAATAAGGACTTCCTGTCTGTCTGTCTACTCTTTATTCCAAACCCCCCCAGTCCTGTGACAGCTGTGGTTTTGTTGTTTACGTTCGTTATGATGTTTATATTCATAATAATAATTAGCCTGGAGGGACGAGCTACATGTAGCGGCCTCTGGAGGTAGCGCTGATAGCTACTTTCACTGGAAAAGACTTGTCAACACTGCTGGGATTTCTGGTTTATCATACTCATACTTACATACTTATAGTAAGTATATTCCCTTTCTAAAGCAGGAACTGCATGCTCTCTTCTGCTAGCACAACGTGTGCTAATAGTCATCATCATGATGCTTATCTACCTACCCTGTGACATCAGATTAGAGCCATGTATGTTTATGTGGTACACTTTAAAGTGTAATTTATTCCGATTCACTGCAAAGAAAATAAGTTATTATGAATAAGTCACGAAGCTTTAAGTTTTAGGTGATTCTGCCCACTCCTCCGAGGAAAGTTGATCGTTCTTTTAAGGGTCATATGAGTAACTGTGAAACCAAGAAATGAAACTTATGGAGGATAAAGCGAGTGCTCTTACAGTAAATGTACCAGGTGGGAGACTTCCACACTGTTAGCACATAATAACTTAACTCCAAATGAAACAGCATGGGAAGTTAATGACTGTAAGCAGCTTTGTGTAAAACCCAGTGAAAGCCCACAATGTAAACGTGAAAAACTCCCTGAGAAACTCTCAGAAAACAGATAAAGAGTTGCTTCCTGTGTGGCACTAAAAGCCTGCATCAATGACAGCAGCATTCACCGATTGATGATATCTACCTCGGCCGCCATTAACTTGCACAACACATCAATAACTAGCGACAGCGGCCGACTCGCTCGCATAAACACACCAGAAGACAACGAACTTCCTGCAAACAGCGGTCGCTGACATTTGAATAGAAGAGGAAAAGCACAAATGTTCCCAGCTCTGTGGGAGCGCCAAGAGAGCGTGAGCCTTTTCTTAAGACTTTGTTCATCTTCCGTTGCTTTCTTCTCCGCTCAGCGGGCGGCCATTTTCCTGGCTCAGACTAAAGGTTGTTTGGCACACCTGGTTCGTGGCAGGAGACGGCGGGGGAATGGGGGGGGGGGGGGGGGGGGTCAGAGCCGGCCCAGGAGGCGCCCGGCTTAACGACAGCATTTTATTCAGACCGACACCGAGCTCGCCGGTCATTACCGCTGTAAGGGGATTTCAGGTCCAGGTAGGAGCTCATCCATTTCAGAGGCTCCATGCTAGGTTTGTGTGTCCCTGTGTGTGTGTGTCGGTGTGTGTGTGTGTGTGTGTGTGTAATGTGGTAGTTCAGTTGTTGCACTAGAACCAAATTATCTGATATTTTACACAGTTGGTGATACAAAAACACTTCCTTTACCCTTTAATAACGGCTGAAGAACAACAATAATTCACCCTCGGGGCAGACTAATCCAAAAATGGGTTTAATTGGGAGAGAGCAAATACACTTTACTGTATTTCTTTGTTTCCTGAATGTCCATTCAGTCGTTCACCTCGTAGGTGAGCAGATCATCAAACTGATCACCATGAAACCAAACGTTGTGGATTTGACTGTTTTTGTTCCTCTCAAGCCTCCGTATAGATTTCTTTCAAACAGCACAGGGGGTTTCCCTTTTCTTCAAATGACTAATTCATCTCACCATTAAATAAAAAAAACATTTGATTGTTGTTATCGTAAATATTGATGCAGGTGGGCTTCAGTCCTTGATGGATAAACACAGTGACAAGCCTTCCAACTGAAACAAACAAACTCCAAATTCATCCCCAAGCACCTGATCATCTCGATGAGGCAGTGAGACACACACACACACACACACACACACACACACACACACACACACACACACACACAGAATAAAGAAGCACTAAAGACTTTTATTGCTCCACTGGAGGAGGCTCTGCCACAAGAGGCTGCAGTGTGTCTGTCCTCTCACTGCAGTCCTCTTAGCTGTCAGCTTTATCTCCTGCCTGTTACAGATACCTTCTGCCCATGCAGGCCTGAGTATCATAAATAACAGAAAATAACACAGAACCAAGTAGCAGCAAAACTTGACCAGTCAAACAACAGCACCTGCTTTCCATCCCTTTTGCACTTGATAAAAATAAATGTGACTCCTGCTATCGTAACAATCCATCCGCATGTAAATGCATCGTATGTTGGAGGTCATATTATACAATTTATTCCAAAGGCAAAGCACCGGGACATATCTCTTTTAAAAACTCAGCATGCGTGGGAAAGAACACGTCTCCGGGTTTAAAGACACACTTCCCTGTCCATGTATGTGATGTTGCGGAGAGAAGACAGAGGAGAGCGATTCTCTTTATTATATCCTCTGTGCTCTGGGTTTTTTCTGCTCGTGTTTTATCACTCCAACTTCCAACCTCAGTCGACGTGAACAGGACGACGCCATCCAGCCTCCTCTGCTCGAGCCAATGAGGCAGCAACATGAACGGACGTGTGAGCTGTGACATCACAGATTCACAAACAGCAGGCCGTTGTGAAGGCGACTCTCATCTCCGTCCTGCTGAGGACTTCTGGAGGAGAACGAACGTTCGACTAGCGGGGAGGTAAACTTTGGCAGCGTTTGCTGGTATCCCGTGTGCACGCAGTGAGCGGTGGGCTGCCTTCAAATATTTGCCTTGTGTGATCAGGCTGCCATTGTCCCTGGTTTCACCCTCACTTGGCAGCGGGCGCACACACAAACACACAAACACACACACACACACACACACACAGGAAGAAGGTAGGGGACTTTGCTTTCTAGCGAGAGAAAAGCGATGCTCATTCACAGCAACGGGCATTGAGGCACTCAGTGGGCCGGACCAGATCCTTTCTGTTGGCTTTGGAAGGGGGATACCCTCTCACCGCGTTCCCTTACAGTGGGAAACAACTGCTGTCACAGAGCCGCTCTGTCGGCACACAACAAAACAAGCTGTGGAGTGACAGCTAGAAATTCAATTCTGGAGGATTTCTCAGAAATGTACATCAAGGCAGATAAAGAAACAACATGAAAACATGTTAGTTGTATTGTTGCAGTCCCTCCCTGGTTTTACATCTCTAAACCTGGACAAAGCACAGGCTCCCAGTGTGTCAGCATGAATGTGAGCCTCCAGGAAGGAGAGAAGCCGCCTGGAACGCTGCCAGCAGGCTGGAGACAGGGGGAACTGAAGCAACAACAATACCAACCACAGAAATGCAGGATAATCCGTGGACATGCATTGTAGGTGAAAAGGGGGCCTGTCTGCTCTTCAACACCTCAATAAAAAAGGTCTTCACTAAAGGAAACGCAATTACTAATTCTGCAACCGTAATGGAGGGGAGGGAGGGCGTGGCGGAACGACTGCGACCCCTCGGCGAGAACTTTGCCGAGCTCAGCTGAACGGACCTCGCCGACAAAGTCACATTGAGATTTGGTGGTAAAAAAAAAACCGGCATCAAAAGGAGAATGAGTCAGCGAGAGCTCCGTGGGCGAATCACTCTCTCGGTCCACATCACCTCTAGATACGAAAGGCATGTGAGCAGCGTGAGAGGGGTGACAGCAGGCTGGAAGTGAGAGTGACAACAGGGCCTATCCGTGTCACATGCCAAGGCTGAAACCCATCTGCACACCCAATGGCTTCCCTGCTGCCCCCCCCCCCCTTACAAGCCTCACTTCTTGCCTTGAGTGGGTACAGATGTGCGATCCACAGACGCTTTCACTCTGGAGCCCTCATTTGGACCCACAGGGCTCAACAAAGGCTGGCACACGGCTTGAATGGAGAGCTCCTGGCCAGAGTGTCACCACACAATGTCACATCATGTGCAGGGGGTTTGTGTGAGGGCTGATGGAGACATTTAAAACACAGAAAGACCTGAAGGAGCGAGATTAATAAAGCTCCACGACATAACAAATATCCAATCATTAATAAATCACATGCACAAAGCAATTCATCAGAGTTTTAATAAGATTATTCTGCTGAACGCAATGAAACATCGAGCATCTCAGACCGCCAAGTATCGTTTCTCCTGAACACACTTTTCTTCCAACGTCAGACAAACAGCAGAAACGGTATTCAACTCATCTTTAGTCCCGCTGCCACTCTACTCCGTCTTTGTCAACACAAAGTCAACAGAAACTCCTCTACCAAAAACAGGCAAAGACACTGGGTAAATGTGGACAGCCGATATGATTGAGGGGGGATTTCTTTGATCCGTCTGACAGGAGCTTGGCAAACAAGCCTCCCACCGCTCCGACACACACAGACCGTCTGTATTGTCAGGAAAATAACAGACAAATCAAACCAGACGACGGAAACATAATTAAGTCTTTCAACTGTGCGTGCCTATTTTGTTTTAATAAAGGCAGACGACCATGTATCTGTTTTGACAGCACCAACACGCTGCCATTCAGCTGAAACGTATTAGTCCAAGAAGCACAGAAATGTTTAAAAGCTGCCATGTGACTGGCTGGGATTATTTAAACACTGATGGATGAAGATATGATTCATATTGGCCTGGATTAACCTCCCAACATGCACTTCCTCTTTTTGTTTGATCTTGGACTTCAACTTCCTATAATATGAACAGATCTTTATGGTATTTCCACATAAGGCTGTGTGTGAAGTGTGCATGTTAAACTGCCATCATCCCCCCCCCACAGGTCGCTGTTACCCCCCTACCTCTTTGACTTTCTCCCGGCGCTCCTCGGTCTTGGGGTCCCCCGGTTTGCCGTTGTCCCTCCCCAGCGGGGGTTTGAGCAGACAGCCTCTGAACTTGTTGTAACTGAAAGTATCCGAGGTGGCCCGGCGGTCCGAGGAGGTCGCCCTGGCCGAGGCGGACTCCGGTTTGACCCGGGGCAGCGTGAAGTCCTCCTGCGCTTTCCCCCCGGCGAGCCGCTCCTCGGTCGCCTCCCGAGAGAGGGGCGTCTTGCGGCTCAGGCTCTTCAGCTTGGTGCTGGTCTCCCCTTTGACCGAGGTCATGACCCCCCGTGGGTGCTCCGGCTCCTGCTGCTGCTCCTTGGGTCTCTTCGAGTGCTCCCGGGCAACATCGTTCTCGGACCCGGAGCCGACGGTGACCGGCTGCGTCTCCGTCTTGGACAGGAAAATGCGTTTGAGGCGCACGGAGTCGGGCAGGAAGAAAAGGGCCCCGAAACACAGCGTTACCAAGCCGGAGAGGAAGAGGAGAAACACGAACTTCTGGGACAGGCGCAGACCCATGCCCGACGCCGACACACCGGGCAACTTTCGGAAAACCATTGAAACTTTAGTGGAGACGCTGCTGTGGTGTTCGTCTCCCAGCACGCACAGGGAGGAGGAGGAGGAGGAGGAGGAGGAGGTGACAGTGTTACTGCGCGGCTCCTCTGCTGCGTCGGGGCATGTGGAAAAGCGAGATATGCGTGATATTTTTAAAACACGTGACCGTCAGAGAAGCAGCTTCACCTCCTTATCGATTGTATCAATAAAGGGACGTCAGGGCCCACACCCACAGCGGACCAATCACATTCAAATGGAGTCTCGCCTACATAACGCAATCATCATCAGACTGCAGGGTTTTTTCTTTTTTGGAAAGCGTAAACAGCACAGTGCTTCGGGTGAAATGCACCGGAGCACTGAGCTATATCCAGGAGTACCAGAGCTCAGCCACCACAGGCCTTCTAACAGCACTAGGTGTGATTATAACATCTGCCGGCGTGTGTGAACAAAGTTGCGTCTCGGTGCATTATTCAGACCCGTCAATAACACGCTGCCCTCCGGTGCAAACAGCAGTAAGCGTGCAGCAGAGCATCCCTTCCTGCCTCCGTGTTAAACCGCGTAGCATCGCATTATAACACATCTTTTACAGAAACACCGTGTGCTATTTATCCCGTCCAGCTGGCGGAAGGAAACGCGTGTATATTCATGTCGCCCGATCTGTCATCCCCCCCGTTTTCCTCCTCCCTCCTCCCGCCTTCCTCCCCTCTCTTACTGGCGAAACAGATCGGTGGATGACATGAAATAAGGCGGGTTTTTTTATGTCCCACGCGAAGTTATCCTCTCCCCCTCCGATCCCAGAAAAATCCACAGGAGAAACAAATCCACCATCCGGTCCGTCGGGCTCCCCCAACCCCAAAATAAGGGCAGAAACGCCGCCGCGTCGTCGCTCCGGTACCCGCCGTCCGTCCGTCAGCCCGCCGCCGTGGTGCCGCTTCGCTTCCCAGCCGCTTCGTGCGCACCGTGTCGCCGTGCCGCGGACGTCCGCTGGCGGAAAGAAAGAAAGAGAAAACGATGAGGGCTGGAAATGTGAACGTATAGAGGAAGAGGAGGAGAAGCGGAACCGTCCTCTGCTGGTTTCTGTCTGAACGGCTCTGCGTTAGAAACTCTGCCTCCTCCCTCCCGGAGAAACGGGTCGTCTAATCCTGGAGAAGCTTTGGCGGATAGCTGTGATGTCTCCACAGTCCCAGGAATTAATTAAAATTAAAAATAAGGAATAAAATCAGCAACACAGTGAAATAAAAAAGAGATCACTTTCTAACAAAAACCTCTTCGTTTATCGTTTATTTTAAAGATCTCATTGATGAACTCGTTTGAGGGGAAAAGAAACAAAACATCCATATTTTTTATTAATTGTATTTTTGTTTTAAGTGTATTAAATTAGCTAGTTCCACTTTCATTAACCTATAAGCACCGGTTTGTGACGTCATCGTCCCTTTTTCGCTGGCGTTGACGTGACATTTAAGCTAGCTTTAAGTTAGCCGGTTAAGCTAGCAGTTACCGTAAAACGTAAACACGGTTTGACGACACTTACCCTCGTTTTGAAGACATTTCCGGTTCTGTAAAAAAAATACTCCTCCGTCAAACCGAAACAAAAATATCACCTCGAATGTATGTTAAAGAAGTTTTTTCTAATTATTCTTTTTACGTAGCGTCATCGCTTTGCGACTTTTGATTTGACAGGACTGTAATTCGGTAGCCGGAAGTGACGTACCTACCTCCTTGTCAACTTCCGGTTCGGAAAAGTGAAGCCAAAGCGGAAGTGTGTTGAACTTGTCTCTACTGGCCATCAGGTTGATGATAACTGATTTATTACCTCATTTAATAATGTAAATATTAGTTTATGGTCTCGCTAGGTTCAAGTCTTCTAAAATTCAGCATGACGTGCATTTAGACTCCAATAGAGCGTAAAGCAGGGAGTGATTTAGGGCGTGGCTACGTTGTGATTGACAGATCGCTACCAATGCAATTAGCTACTAAAGTTATTTCAACAATTAGCTGTAAAGTTGACCTTGAATTATGAAGCTAGCTTTGATAACAGCTTTGCACCAGAATCCAGATGGATCCAGATGCAGTAAAGTTGCCGAACTCGTCAGATCCACCCAAGTGTCATATTGTCATGTAAGTATATGAAGTAAAAATACTTTCTTACTGTAGTTAAGTAGACTTTTCAGGTATCTGTACTTAATTTGAGTACATTAACTTTTTTTTACTTTTATTCCCTCCATCAAATATCTGTATTTTCTAATCCTCACATTTTCAACAGGCTCATTATTTTAGTTTTAATGCATTTGAGGTGAATTATAGATTATTGTATTATTATTAATGTGATGCAAGATTCAGTTAGCCTTGAAAGAAAAACAGCCGATAGAAATGTCCTTCACGGGGATAGCATGTCTGTCCTTTGACACCTCTTCTAGATGCTTATGAAGAACCACAGAACCACATTAATGCTCCACCATAATGCTTCTGTCCGTGTTGTTCCTCCATATAAGGCTATATTCAGACGCATTAGGCCTCGGATTGGCTCCGAAAGGTCATCCTGGTGTACGAGCACAAATTATAATGACTAATGATGTCGAGCTTAACAAAGCATCTTATCTCAGGGTCTACTTACCCGCTTTTTTTTCTGGAGCTATTAGCCTTCATCAGAGGATGGATTTGGCTCAGTTGCCATGGAGACAAATCTGCTGACATGAAAGCTCGGTAGCTGTTATAGGCTTCATCTCTGTGTGACTGATCTATATGCTGATGAAGACCGTGTGATAAAAGATCTGGACGAAGCGTCGGAGCTGCCGTTGAACTGAAGGAAAGTTTGAATCCATCACACTGGATCACATTCACGTCGTTGTTTGAATTTATCGTCTATGCATCAGTGACGAGGTGTTTGCTGCACAGGAAGTTTAGAAAAAGCTCGTTTACATAGTGTTTGCATAAGCAGGATAGAAGCTAAAGTGTAGACACGGTGTTTTCTGGGTCTTAACTAAGACGGATGACCACCGAAGAGCCAGCGCAGCATTCCTCAACGGACTCACCTGAACGCTGGAATGAGAAAAATAACGGTCTGATTGGATTCAATATATTGATCACCCCACCCACAACCATCCTTACTGGTCCTTATTGTCACGCCGCGATAGCAAAAAGTTGCCCCAGGATACCCTTCCGATCAGTGTATTCAATGTAGACCATTACTGTCATCGACGTTCCTGACAATGTCGGTGACTCTAATGGACTCCGGATGAGACGGATCTTCCTCCGTCTCCGTCTCCGTCTCCGGATGATTCTTCAAACCAAAGTGGTGTTTTTTTCTCGTGGAGTTTGAAAGTGTACACTTGCTCTTATTAACACCAGACACCTGAAACTCCTCAGGGTTTTTTTATGTCAGGTTCATATGGTGAGATGAGCTAATTTTGAGGTAATTTGTACTGTGTTTGACCTCACATTTTCACCATTAAGCCCCTCAGCAGCCTTAATGGCGTCATCCTGTCTGTAAATTACAGAACACAGGGGGGAAGAAGAGCTTTTTTTTTATCTAAGAGCATTTCTCCTGAAAGCAGGTAAATCTGTGAAGCGCTTTGTGCACTTGATCACAGACAAAAGGGCAGTTTGTAATCAGAGAGACGGGCTTTGTGATGGAATGAGGATTCATTACTCTAGCATGTGCTACACATTACCCTCAAGGGGCCACTTCATTAGGGACGGCTGTACAATCTAATGCAACTCACCGCAACGTGTTATATGTGTTAGCATCGTGGTCATCGTAGTAATAATAATATAATGGACTATAATAAAAAGAGAGATGTTTCTAATGTTCTTCCTTCGTGCATGTAGAGAGGACAACATAAATTAATAAATTGACATAATGTCGGGCTCCACGGTGGTGTAGCACTGTCGTCTCACAGCAAGACGGACCCGGGTTCGATTCCCCGTTCTGGGATCAGCTCCAGCCCCCCCGCGACCCTGAAAACAGGATAAATGGTAGACGATGGATGGATGGACATAATGTAGTCCAATAATACATAAAACATAGAAAAGTTGAACAAAAGGTCAACAAAAACAGACCTCTGTGCAGAGCTGTCGGGTTGCATTAGGTGTTGCCTAATAAAGTGGCCATGAGTGTAAACGTGGTCCAGCTGAAACCAGACCATTAATGTAATCACGGAGGCATTTCAAACAATTCCACCTTATGGATTATTCATAGGTGTGTGCTGAGGTGCTCCATCCAACAACATATAACACCAAACTGCTGCCCTTTTCTTAAAAAAACAACTTAATAGACACGTCAAGTCGGTATTTTCTCAAAAGGGCCGAGTTACACATGAGTCCGGTCGCTGAGCTCACATGAAGCCTGTGCCGGTCGCTTGACAGCCGAGTTTATCACGAGGACGGATGAGCGAGGCCGCCGCCGCCACCGCCGCCTCACCGCTGCCTCACCGCCGCTTCACCGCCGCCTCACCGCCGCCTCACCGCCGCTTCACCGCCGCCTCACCGCCGCCTCACCGCCGCTTCACCGCCGCCTCACCGCCGCCTCACCGCCAACCGACTGAGAAAACAGCTGGTTTCTACATTTCCCAACAAAAAGGGAATTTCTCGTGTGCTTTGCTCACTCTCGTCCTCCTGAATCTAACTGCCATCGTCAAGGATTGCAAGGATGTGATTTCACAGCAGAAATGTCATTTGTGGCGCGTGTTGGCATTTCGTAATGCAGAACACACACACACACACACACACACACACACACACACACACACATCCTGAGCATCCTGAGCATCCTGATACAAACATCATTGGGAGAAGCAAACCTGCGTTTACCTCACAGAATACAGAGGCGATGGTTTTGTTCACCCCCTGTTTTCCGACTCTCGACTAGCACGTGATGATGATCAATGCAGTCAGAACAATTTGAAAATGGCCACCGGGCAGGAAGTGGCCTTAAACAGCTGACTGCCTTTGAAACATTGTTCTGCAGAGGCGGGTCACAGAATGTAATAAATCCCGTGATCCACAAACCGTCTCCGCTCCTGTATCGGAAAATTCAATTCTGTCGCAGCGACCGGCGCTGATGTTTTATTCATCCAACGAGGCGTCGCTGAGGAAGTCCATCGCTTGTCTTCGAGTCACTCCACTGCATCAAACGGCAGACGAGCCGGCCGTGTCAGGCTGTCCGGATTAATAATGTCACCGCCCGCCGTGTGTTTCTTTAAGCATTGTCTGACATTGGGACTCTTCATGTCGAGCGATAAATGTCAGGGATGGCGTTTTTTAGGGTGGGGGGCTCCTGGTGCATGATGGGAGAGATACCCGACACAGCATAGATGGAGGACTCGGGGTCCTGGTGTGTCTGATGTGGGACGGCCTCGTCGTATTCGTGGCTGGTTTGTTGAAGCTGTGAACTTCCTGCAGTGATGAAGAAGAACTCCTGGTTGTTTATATAAGTAATAAATATATACTGGGTCATGATGAACAAACATATTTTAAGAGAGACATCCATGTTGAGTGGGTTAAGGTCAAAAAATGTCATGAAAGAAAGTGAAACTCCATTAAAATTCCCTCAGTTAATGGATCACATTAAGACAGTTTGTATTAAGTTTTCTAAAAAAAAAGTATGTGGGGCTCAAAATTCTTCTTTCATCCATAAAAAATACTATATTTGCCATGTTTTTAAGACTAAAATGTTTAATTAATTACATTTAAAGATATTTATTGCAAAATGCCAGATATCTTGCATCTAGAACACTAGAAAAATGTCTCGTCTTAAGTAAAAGTATTAGCAGCAAAATGTACTTAAAGGTTCCCCGTCATGCAGAACGGGCCGTCGGAGAGTTTCATCTATAACATCCTCTTTTATGAGCTGAACGTGGACGGCAGCTGTCAGATAGATGGGGGGGGGGGGGGGAGTAGAAGTAGAAAGTAGCATAAAATGGAAATTAAAGTGACTTTCTGACTGACTGTGTGCATACTTCCTGTGAGAAGAGGCGGGTCTAAGGTGGCATACTTCCTCTCCTCGTCTCTCGCTCCCCTCAACATAAACACAACGCTGATGAGCCATCAGTGGAACAGTAAGCTCAGCGTTCCTTTTATAGACCAAACCAGAATGACCCGCCTCCATCGGCTTTGCCATCAAAACATTTCTTGCGAAAGCAAAATATTTTTCAAAGCGCGTTAGCCGCCGATGCAAATCGGGAAAACATTCCCTCGTGTGGAACATCGATGCAATGTTTTTTTATTTTTATTTTTATTGCCCAAACACAACAATTAGCGTTACATTAGAAGGGGTATATGGGCCATGTAAATGGGAGTGGATGCAATAGCAAACACACCATTAAGCTGATGGAATGGGGCCACAGAAAACCGACTCCCTCCACACACAGCCATTAAACATGCCAGTATGCTTTTAGTGCAATAAACATCCCTCAAAAACAGAGCAAAAGGCAGGAGCAGCATGTTCAGGAGCTGGTGATGTTTATGGCTACACAGTGCCACCCGCTGGTGTTTACGTGTATTGCAAGCAGAGCCCTTAGAGGTCATCGAGGCCAGATTTCAGTTGGTTTAAAATCCCCTTTAAGTCATTTGCGCCAACATAAACACTTGTGTTGTGTTTTAGACCGACTGCAAGCATTAAAGCACTAGTAGTTGATCCATTTGTTTAAAGGTGACCGCGGGTCAGACTGCTCCAGCATGCCAAACAGACAGCACCATTATACTGTATGTGAAGGGGAACACTCTAAACAAGAACGAGCAATCAGGAGTGAATAAACAGGGGCGCCGTCACGCAAACAAGAGCGATTTCCTCGGCTCCGTCGTGGTGAGACAAATGAGGCCCGGTGATTTAACGACAGCAAAAGTGAAGTAAATAAACACTTGGACCAATCCATTAAGAAAGCTTTCAGGCTCGGTTCACACTGGGGGAAAGCTATTAAATATCTGGCATCAGTTTATTGCCTATTTATTCTTCTGTTTAAAAAAAAGGACCAGTGAAGTCAGAGTCAGTTAATTAAATTTGGTTTGCAGTTTCAGAAGAGTATATACAGATACGTTGCCATATTTCTTACCGCAGAGCTCCAGCTAGGAGGGATCAGACAGAAATGACAGCATGAGGTAGAAATAATTCATCCCAAAGGAAAGTTCTGTCAAAGATGCTCAATAAACACAGTTAAAAGGAAAGCAAGACCTCTATGATGTACCGCAATCCAATTTAAAACCCTCACTCCATCTTTACCGCCGAGACCAATCAGGGCCCCAAGAAAACAGGAAAACCAACTGTTACGGCCCCAAGAAAACAGGAAACCCAACTGTTACGGCCCCCAGGAAAACAGAAAACCAACTGTTACAGCCCCCAGGAAAACCAACTGTTACGGCCCCCAAGAAAACAGGAAAACCAACTGTTACGGCCCCCAGGAAAACAGAAAACCAACTGTTACAGCCCCCAGGAAAACCAACTGTTACGGCCCCCAAGAAAACAGGAAAACCAACTGTTACGGCCCCCAGGAAAACAGAAAACCAACTGTTACGGCCCCCAAGAAAACAGAAAACCAACTCTTACCGCCCCCAGAAAAACCAACTGTTACCGCCCCCAGGAAAACCGAAAACCAACTGTTACCGCCCCCAGGAAAACAGAAAACCAACTGTTTCCGCCCCAAAGAAAACAGGAAAACCAACTGTAACCGCCTCCAGGAAAACCAACTGTTACGGCCCCCAGGAAAACAAACTGTTACGGCCCCCAAGAAAACAGAAAACCAACTGTTACCGCCCCCAGAAAAACCAACTGTTACGGCCCCAAAGAAAACAGAAAACCCACTGTTACGGCCCCCAAGAAAACAGGAAAACCAACTGTTACGGCTCCCAGGAAAACCAACTGTTACAGCCCCCAAGAAAACAGGAAAACCAACTGTTACGGCCCCCAAGAAAACAGAAAACCAACTGTTACAGCCCCCAAGAAAACAGGAAAACCAACTGTTACGGCCCCCAGGAAAACAAACTGTTACGGCCCCCAGGAAAACAGAAAACCAACTGTAACCGCCCCCAGGAAAACCAACTGTTACAGCCCCCAAGAAAACAGAAAACCAACTGTTACCGCCCCCAGGAAAACAGAAAACCAACTGTTACAGCCCCCAAGAAAACAGGAAAACCAACTGTTACGGCCCCCAGGAAAACAAACTGTTACGGCCCCCAGGAAAACAGAAAACGAACTGTAACCGCCCCCAGGAAAACCAACTGTTACTGCCCCAAAGAAAACAGAAAACCAACTGTAACCGCCCCCAGGAAAACCAACTGTTACTGCCCCCAAGAAAACAGAAAACCAACTGTTACGGCCCCCAGGAAAACAGAAAACGAACTGTAACCGCCCCCAGGAAAACCAACTGTTACAGCCTCCAAGAAAACAGAAAACCAACTGTTACCGCCCCCAGGAAAACAGAAAACCAACTGTTACGGCCCCCAGGAAAACAGAAAACGAACTGTAACCGCCCCCAGGAAAACCAACTGTTACAGCCTCCAAGAAAACAGAAAACCAACTGTTACCGCCCCCAGGAAAACAGAAAACCAACTGTAACCGCCCCCAGGAAAACAGAAAACCAACTGTTACCGCCCCCAGGAAAACAGAAAACCAACTGTTACCGCCCCCAGGAAAACAGAAAACCAACTGTTACTGCCCCCAAGAAAACAGAAAAACAACTGTAACCGCCCCCAGGAAAAACAACTGTTACCGCCCCCAGGAAAACAGAAAAACAACTGTTACCGCCCCCAGGAAAACAGAAAACCAACTGTAACCGCCCCCAGGAAACCCAACTGTTACGGCCCCCAGGAAAACAGAAAACCAACTGTTACAGCCCCCAGGAAAACCAACTGTTACGGCCCCCAAGAAAACAGGAAAACCAACTGTTACGGCCCCCAGGAAAACAGAAAACCAACTGTTACAGCCCCCAGGAAAACCAACTGTTACGGCCCCAAGAAAACAGGAAAACCAACTGTTACGGCCCCCAGGAAAACAGAAAACCAACTGTTACGGCCCCCAAGAAAACAGAAAACCAACTCTTACCGCCCCCAGAAAAACCAACTGTTACCGCCCCCAGGAAAACCGAAAACCAACTGTTACCGCCCCCAGGAAAACAGAAAACCAACTGTTTCCGCCCCAAAGAAAACAGGAAAACCAACTGTAACCGCCTCCAGGAAAACCAACTGTTACGGCCCCCAGGAAAACAAACTGTTACGGCCCCCAAGAAAACAGAAAACCAACTGTTACCGCCCCCAGAAAAACCAACTGTTACGGCCCCAAAGAAAACAGAAAACCACTGTTACGGCCCCCAAGAAAACAGGAAAACCAACTGTTACGGCTCCCAGGAAAACCAACTGTTACAGCCCCCAAGAAAACAGGAAAACCAACTGTTACGGCCCCCAAGAAAACAGAAAACCAACTGTTACAGCCCCCAAGAAAACAGGAAAACCAACTGTTACGGCCCCAGGAAAACAAACTGTTACGGCCCCCAGGAAAACAGAAAACCAACTGTAACCGCCCCCAGGAAAACCAACTGTTACAGCCCCCAAGAAAACAGAAAACCAACTGTTACCGCCCCCAGGAAAACAGAAAACCAACTGTTACAGCCCCCAAGAAAACAGGAAAACCAACTGTTACGGCCCCCAGGAAAACAAACTGTTACGGCCCCCAGGAAAACAGAAAACGAACTGTAACCGCCCCCAGGAAAACCAACTGTTACTGCCCCAAAGAAAACAGAAAACCAACTGTAACCGCCCCCAGGAAAACCAACTGTTACTGCCCCCAAGAAAACAGAAAACCAACTGTTACGGCCCCCAGGAAAACAGAAAACGAACTGTAACCGCCCCCAGGAAAACCAACTGTTACAGCCTCCAAGAAAACAGAAAACCAACTGTTACCGCCCCCAGGAAAACAGAAAACCAACTGTTACGGCCCCCAGGAAAACAGAAAACGAACTGTAACCGCCCCCAGGAAAACCAACTGTTACAGCCTCCAAGAAAACAGAAAACCAACTGTTACCGCCCCCAGGAAAACAGAAAACCAACTGTAACCGCCCCCAGGAAAACAGAAAACCAACTGTTACCGCCCCCAGGAAAACAGAAAACCAACTGTTACCGCCCCAGGAAAACAGAAAACCAACTGTTACTGCCCCCAGAAAACAGAAAAACAACTGTAACCGCCCCCAGGAAAAACAACTGTTACCGCCCCCAGGAAAACAGAAAAACAACTGTTACCGCCCCCAGGAAAACAGAAAACCAACTGTAACCGCCCCCAGGAAAAAACAACTGTTACCGCCCCCAGGAAAACAGAAAACCAACTGTTACCGCCCCCAGGAAAACAGAAAACCAACTGTTACTGCCCCCAAGAAAACAGAAAACCAACTGTTACCGCCCCCAGGAAAACAGAAAACCAACTGTAACCGCCCCCAGGAAAAACAACTGTTACCGCCCCCAGGAAAACAGAAAACCAACTGTTACCGCCCCCAGGAAAACAGAAAACCAACTGTTACTGCCCCCAAGAAAACAGAAAACCAACTGTAACCGCCCCCAGGAAAAACAACTGTTACCGCCCCCAGGAAAACAGAAAAACAACTGTTACCGCCCCCAGGAAAACAGAAAACCAACTGTTACCGCCCCCAGGAAAACAGAAAACCAACTGTTACCGCCCCCAGGAAAACAGAAAACCAACTGTAACCGCCCCCAGGAAAACAGAAAAACAACTGTTACCGCCCCCAGGAAAACAGAAAACCAACTGTTACCGCCCCCAGGAAAACAGAAAACCAACTGTTACAGCCCCCAAGAAAAAAGGAAAACCAACTGTTACGGCCCCCAGGAAAACAAACTGTTACGGCCCCCAGGAAAACAGAAAACGAACTGTAACCGCCCCCAGGAAAACCAACTGTTACTGCCCCCAAGAAAACAGAAAACCAACTGTTACGGCCCCCAAGGAAAACAGAAAACGAACTGTAACCGCCCCCAGGAAAACCAACTGTTACAGCCTCCAAGAAAACAGAAAACCAACTGTTACAGCCCCCAGGAAAACAGAAAACCAACTGTAACCGCCCCCAGGAAAAACAACTGTTACCGCCCCCAGGAAAACAGAAAACCAACTGTTACCGCCCCCAGGAAAACAGAAAACCAACTGTTACTGCCCCCAAGAAAACAGAAAACCAACTGTAACCGCCCCCAGGAAAAACAACTGTTACCGCCCCCAGGAAAACAGAAAAACAACTGTTACCGCCCCCAGGAAAACAGAAAACCAACTGTTACCGCCCCCAGGAAAACAGAAAACCAACTGTAACCGCCCCCCAGGAAAACCAACTGTTACAGCCCCCAAGAAAACAGAAAACCAACTGTTACCGCCCCCAGGAAAACAGAAAACCAACTGTTACAGCCCCCAAGAAAACAGAAAACCAACTGTTATGGCCCCCAAGAAACCAGATTATAGCTTGGAGTTAATTCCTGATCTCATCTTAACTGTTGACAGGAAAGCGAATAAGAATTTCTCAACAGGACAAACTGCTTCTTTAATTTGGACATCAGTTTAGAAACACAGTAGCTATAAATCAAAGTGATGATATCTGAGGACTTACATTTCAAACAATAAGGACGGAACAAACTCTGAACTTGGCTACTGTTTGCCGGCGCTGCTGATCCGGGATCATCTTATTCGACTTCCTGTTAATTCCCCTGGATGAGTATCGGCTAAAAAAATGCAAATATGTAAAGAGGATTTTCTGCCAACAACAATGCTCCGTAATTAGAGCCTCAAATTAAACTCTTCAGATGTAAAATTAACTCGGCCACCCGGAGGCTCTGCAGGAAAAATGATAGAATGCAACAACTGCCAACAATTAAGAAGAGCGATTATTATAAATGGGGCATATCCATTCCAGACACATTACAGAGGAAATGTTGGGCCAAGCTGGTGAAGGAGCACATGAGTCATTGTGTGTCGAACAGAAGCGAATAAAAAAAACGGCTCCAGCTTGCTGGATCTCTCCTTCTTACGCCAAGCCGAGTAATGGATTACACTTCAACATTTATAACTTTATTTCACTCCACGATTATAAAAATGTCCTCCAACTCGTCCCCATGTGCCTAAAAGTAAGGTATATGAAATATAATGCATATTTAATAAGTTAAGCTTGGCACATGAAGGCTATACAACATTACATATGTTAAATAGCTGGAAGTTTCACATATTTAATACAAAGATTATAATCCCATAACAATAACATAATAACATATGAGAGCCACATTATGAATATATTTGCTTTAACTATATTTAACTCCTATACTTCAGCAGTTTTAATCTGAAATGCAGTTTCTTCACTTAAATAGAAGGGTCTGAATTATTTTTCCAACATTACCGACGTTTCAACTGAAATCATGAGACGGACACAGCGTTGCTATAAAGTAAAACTTTAATTTGGTATATAGTTTCTGACGTAGTTTCATTTCTGACGGTCGGTTAAACTGTCATTACAGGAATGGAATGCTGAAAGCTAAAGATTCATGAACAAGAAAGTGCACAGTTGTCATCTTTCTGATTTTTACATCATTATATTAAATCTCTAATACATATTTTTCCTTTATTTGTATATATATATATTTATTTATTCCCATTTACGCGTATACAAAATAAAAAAAAACCCTCTTGATTATTGCAAAACTTTAAATTTGCAAACTACAACTAATTGGCCGACACATAAATCCAAACACATGAAGAAAATAAAGAATGAATAAAAATGGAAATGTAGTCCAAAGTTCATCACGTCTTCAGCATTCAGGAGGATTTAAAAGGCCGGCGTCTCCGCTTCAGGACTCCAAACTCAAACACATCATGACCATGAGAAACATGCGTGTCACCTGATCAGCATGCGACGCCTACACTAATGAAAGCCTCTTATTGCTCTCTTTAACATCACGCTGAAGTGCAGCTTCGTTAAAGTGCTTGTGTGGTGGAAGATGGCGGGGGGAGAGTTGGGAGGCGGAGTGATGACACCGCAGGATCATTATGGTGAACACGTGTGTGTGTGAGAGTGTGTGTGTGTGAGAGTGTGTGTGTGTGTGTGTGGTACTGCCACTGCTGTAATCGACGAGTGAAACCAGCAGCTCGGCTTGGCCAATCAGATCTTACAGTACTAACAAGGAACATATCCTTTGTTGTTGTTGCATATTAACAGGTATTGTTTATCATTTTGTATTTCCTTCTTTTCTGGAAACCATTCATTTGATTGTTTCTTCCAAAAGGATAGGTTTGTGTTTTTTCCTCTCCTTACATTATCGATGTACATGTATGAACATGCATCCAAACATTTTGTTTCTCCTGCTCATGCTGGACCTTTAGAGATCCCTCCTAAAAACCACAAAGCAAAATCTTGTTTCATCCAAATAAAAAGTTAAACAGTGAAACTTAATCTTTAGTACACGATTCCCTTTTTCTGTTTCACCGAGCCGAGCTACGATGGAGGGATACGAACACGAACGGGACAGTTCTTGTTCGTAACTTTGGAAGGTGCATGGTTGGTTTGTCAAACGCTGAGGGCTACAGCTTCATATTATCTGCTGTTGTACACAAAGAGGATCTCTTCACGGCCAGCAGGGGCAGGAGAATCAAATACAGCAACAAAAACTGTTCAACGTACATACGAGCACGTCCATCCTGATTTAACAGAAGCAGAACAGCTTGAATGCATCCTTCAAGTCCTGACGTGGATTCCTTATGCTCTGGTGAATGAATGGAAGCTAATGGCTGCCTGGAGACGGGAAAACAACACAAACAACAATCTAAAACTTGCAAAATCGCCAGTTTGGCTTTAAGGTAAAGAGTCTTGTCTGATTGTAATTGATGCCTTCGCCTCACTTTTCCCCGCTGGAACAATCAACACTCCACAGACGAGACGACAATCTGAGCTTTAAGCTTAGAAGTCGTGTTGATTAGAGTTTATAGTGTGACATTCAGCCTGAAGTTTGCCTCTGGAGTGCAGGTAACAAGGTAAACATGAGATGGAAAGAGTGAAGCTTAGAAACGTCCGTAAAGCACATGAAGTGATGTAAAGCACATGAATCCAGATAAAGCACAAAAAAGGACATTGACGTCCCCGTTAAGCCCCGAAACGTAATTGTACAATAAAACAGCATGTAATAAAGCATGTAATAAAGCATGTAAAGAAACCAAGATGCTGGTGAGGCAACAGTGTAGTTCATTCCAACACATTCAAGAAAACACCCGGCGTGACTTAAAAGCATTCAGTGCTGCAGAAACACATCCGGTGGGGAAATTAAGTTCAGCCAGCGTTGATTAGAAGACACGGGCGATTTCAATGAGGAAAGGTTTTCATTCGTTTTGTGCGTGGAGCGAGACAAAGGCGGCATTATAACATACGAACACAATGAAATAGGTTCTTCTGTCGGCTGTATGGCTTCAGGTTAACGTTTCCTGCTCCAAACATTCTCCTCCAGAAGAGAATGTTTGCCCAAAAATACACATTTGGTTTGAAAAAGGAAAACAAGTATGAAAATAGTGCTTTTCTTTCTGAGAGGAAAAGTCTTTGGGTTAATGTGAAGCAATCAGGGGTTTAATTTAAGTTTGTGTTCATCACGTTGTGTCTGTTTTGATATGGTGATCATATCCTCCAGAGATGCTCGGCTTTGCATTCACACAGCTTCATGTATGGATGAAGTGGGAGGGAGCGTGTTGAGAAATGAAACCCACTCATCGGTCTCTGCAGAGCGTTACGGGTTAAGTAGAGCAACAAACCACCGTTAAATGGAAGCCAAATCAAAGAGCATCTGGGAAGATGATGAAGGAATATTCCCAACAGCAACGGATTAATCAACCAGAAGGAGAACAGGGGAAAGAGAGGATACATAAATGCATGAATTCAACACTGCGTGTAAATATCACTGTCCTTTCAGCGGCAATAAAAAGGACTAGAAGACGGGGGAAATTCATTCTGGGATTTAAAAACATAAATGTCATCTCTTGAACCATGTCCTTGCTGACATCTTTTAGCTCAGTTCGTCTCAGATAGTAATTTAATTTGGTCTGAACAGGCAAACGAGACGCTTCAAGGTCCGACCTCGCCTCCCTCGTCAAGATCATCCTTTAGAAATGGGGAACAAGTGTAACGGGGCAAAGGAAAGGACCGAGTAGCTCAACAACAGTGCAACTACGCTCATATTTGCACATTTATACACCCGGATTTGCATGTGTGCGTTTGTGCAGACAAAATATGGAGTCTTCTGCTGTAATGTGAGCCGTCGGCATGCAAGAGGATCAGGAAGGATTCAGTGGAAACCAACAGTTTCAACGCTTCGCAGAGTGACCTGACCTTTGGATGGCCTTTATGAAAGAAACTACACTCTTCCTGCAGTAAACCAAAAGAATACTTGTGAGTTTAGGATCACAAGATGTCTATGAATCAGCAAATCATCACATCAACAGCTGAACGGAGTCTTGTATTTTACACGCTGTCCAACCGTGTGCTGGACACAGAGGAGGACTGGGTTTTTAACGGCTTCCTTTAATGCCCGTGTTGGAGTTCAGCTTCGACTCTCGCAGCGTTTTGCCTCGATGGGTTGCATGTTTGCAAGACAACATGACTTAGTGTTAAAGGGTCTTCATAAATATAGGATATTACATTTCATTTATATATTTTACACATCTGTACTGCATAGAATTACTTTTTTTGTTGCCATGAGATGCTGACAGTCTTATGCCGTCGTCTTTTCAATAAGGAAAGGTATTTTCATCAGCAGTGGTTAGTAATCAGCAGGTCTCTGACTGAACAGCCGAGTGCAACCACGGCCTTCGGTTTCAGGAGGATGGATGCACCTCGGCGTGGAGGAAGCTGAACACTGACGTGGAGCACAAATGCTTGTCGTAAAGATCAGAGACAAACGTGAAGAATGGCGATGAAGGACAGTGTGCGTCGGTTACTTTGTTCTGATTACGATCAGCTCTAAAAGCGTTAAATATGGTGTGAAGGTGGCGGTTAGACGGGCACTTATTCATTACATCAACACGGAGTGAGACATCTGCTACTAACAGCTCCACTCCTACTCGAGTGAGGTTTAAAGGGAGTTCTAAAATTGAGGTAAAACATAAAACATCTACATGGAAACGTGACCAGAGAGCTCGGACGGGGACTCGGAGAGGATCGCCGACATCAAACATCTGTGCTACGTCACTGCTCCTCTCACGAGCCGCCCAAACGCTCGGCTGTACTCCACGTTTGGAGGTCCAGGCTCCTCGATGCAACAGTCTACGTCAGTCCCTCCACGGCCGTGGGACGCGACCACACGACTACAAACACTAGAGCAGACTGCAAACAGATCTGAGTACCCCTGAAATTAAACGTACAACAAAAAAGACGGAGATAAAAATGCACCAAGTGAAAAGGTTTGACATAAAATGAGGCCAAATATTTAAATAGTAAATATTTGAATATCCAGCGATTTCAAGTGACGGGAGGAAAGTAGGTTTTGGATTGAAAGGAGCGCCGTGAACTCCAGTGCTGTTTGAAGAAGGAAAGTAGATTGAAGCAGTTTGCTTTGTGGCCCCGCATGAAGGAAGGAAGCTTTAACGAGAGAAAACATGGAAAATCATGAAGCAACAACAGTCGAACATTAAAGTAAAAAACGACATTGTCTGACACTAAAACAGTCAAAGCTTTGGTAATGCATAGTTCTTTCCTGAATGTCTCAGACTATCAGCCATAAAATCCACCATCCCTCAGATAGCAGCTGTTCCGAGCCGTCTCAAAGAAATAAAGAGCAATGACAATAACAAACTAGTGGCTCTTTTTTTTCTCAGATAATCTTCTTTTGCCTTTTGTTTATTTTCAGTGACAGCAGTTTTGGCTGGTTTGGTTTCTGAACCAAAGAAGATTATTCAGAGCAGCGAAGCGCCCCTCCGTCCTCTGGCCAGTAGAGGGGGCATGCAGCCGGACGCCTCTCATCCGCTCTGCCGTGTCAAGGCAGGAAGGGTTCGTCCTCGTCCTCGTCAGCGCTGGGCCCGGGGTCGCTCAGGCACCTCGTCAGCTTCTGTTCCCTGCCTCCGTCCGCCTCGCCGGCCTTGTTGGCTCCCCGCGGCCCCGCTGGAGGCTTCATGGTCAGGCCCTGGTCGTCCTCCTCCTGGTGGGGCTTCTTCTGGCCGGCCCGCTGGAGCTCGTCCATCAGGTTGACGGAGTCTGGGGACTGAGGAGAGGCCAGGTCCACCTGGATGGTCGGCACGGTGTCTGATGAAGACAACTTCATGTAGGCTTGTGGGTCTGCAATATCAGGGAGTCAGCTTTACAAAGGCCTTAAACGGGACTGAACACAGTCATTCCAAACGTGCATGAACGTAGATGTACAAGGGGAGGAGAATGAAGGTCAACAAAGCTACCGATGTAAAAACACGCCACGAACTCGAGGCTTTCCAAATATTTACAACCAAAGTAATGCACAAGGATCTATAATGCAAGGCATGCGGGGAGGGTTCCACTTGGTTTAAACTGGTTATGAAAAACACATATTCGGACATACATTCATGCATGACTGATGTGTGATCAGCAGGGGCGTCGGTTCTGTAATCAACCAGAGTAGGGCCTCATCGATCGTGTCATGAGCTCCCCTCGTTAGTGATGAATAATCAATGTTAACATGCATCATAAGTGACACATGCATGTTAGGATCGCCGCCGAGTTATCACAACTCAAGTCTCCTCTACGCTGGCTACATACCTGGGCAGACTTTGCTCCCTTTCTGCTGCTGAGCAGGTTTGAAATCAGTATCTCTGCCTAAAATGAAACCACACACTGGTTTACATGCCGGCTGCCTCATGCAAACATATTTCCATCAGCGGGGAAATATCTGTTGCTGCAGGTGCGAGAAGAGCTTTCAACTGTGTTTATTGTTCTGTGGGAGCTGCCTTAAAAATCTACTGTCTCCCCCCGTGGGTCCCATCAGTGGCACGGTTTCACATGGTGGCTCTCAGTGTGACGGGGGCGCTACCGAGTGTTTGAGGCTGAGATAGATGTGTTTACCTGAGGCCAGCCTGGCTCTGCACATGGTCGGGGAGTCGGGGGGGGCGGCCGGCACCGTCAGGTAGTTATTCATGTCTTGTATCTGAGAAAACACAGGGATGTTTGTTTACTGCAGGTTATTAAAATACATCCGTCGTATGATGATAACTGCCAGCGTGGTTACTGTATAGGAGAAACACACACTAGGCTTCATTTCACTGTTTGTAGTACAGCAGCCAAACTAAAGCAGCTCAGTCACTCACTATCGATCGCTAAGCTTAGAGAAACTCCATTTAACTGACGGGTTGCTACGGCAGTCTCTGCAGAAATGGCTTCCAGCCCACGGTAGCCCATTCAATTCACCCAAAACAAGAGTCTGTTGGCTTCATGTAATTACTCGCTGATGAAACGGAAGTTAGCGGTCGGGCCACTCATCCTGAGAGGGAAAATTAATTTAGGAGACTGAAGGTGGACTCTAATTAGAACACAAATCTGAATTTCTGAATCATTTAACTGCTAACGACCCGGTAGGAAACCAGTCGCTCTTCATCGGTTGCTCTTTTGGAGTCGACTGTGTTTCTGCTGGTTTTCAGCCTCCTGTAATATAAACTCTGATTTAACAGCAGACTGCAGACCAGGCACGCTGCGACGCCATCACACGACATCTTCTCTAGCGTCGACTCGGCAACAGAACGGGTTTGTTCAAACGTGTCGATGACATTCGGCAGATCGGACAGCCGGCTCGGGTTGCCGTGATCGTACCGTCTTCTCCAGCTCGATGATCTTCTGCTTCTTGATAAGGAATTCTCCCAAGCCATCCTCGAACGGATCAACCAGAGTGTGTCTGTTGTAGGAGCGCAGCTGAGAGAGAGGAGGCAAAAACAATCAACAAGGAAGTAATGATGAAAAATCATGTGTTATATTCAAAGCATTATGACCACAAGGCAAAAATCAATGAGAAGTGCCTTTCAGTGTCCCTGAAACTCAAAGTCAGGATTAGTCAATGTATGAGAAGAGCCGCTGATTTAATTCCAGCTCTGCAACGATCAATACACAGCAGTATTACACCACTTTGTTTATCAATATTAATAGTGATATTCTCTGAACTCCCGGTAATACGAGACTATCCATCTTTAGGTGGTTGGAGGGGATAATCTAACGGTGTTACCCTCAGTCGCGTCCTCTGAAGGTTACTCCTCAGGATCTTCCTGATCTCCTCCTCGCGGCCTTTAGGCAGCTGGGGCAGAGCTCGCTCCACCGCTTTGGCAGCAGGAGGCTTCTTGGGCTGGATGTTCCTGAGGATTACGCAGGGAAACGGGAGATAAATGGAGCGTGCGTGATATCGACACGTGTACACATAGAGGCCGTCATGCGAGATCATTTATTCCCTCCTCGTACGAAGAGCAAGTTTCTCACAGGAACTCTTTCTGTAAGGAGATCAACAAAGTCAGCGGCGTGTTAACTCTGTTGAGTGACGTCATGACTGAATCCATTCAGCCGACAGGTCTGACCTCGTCTGACCTCGTTTTTCCCTCGTTTGAGAGGGAAAAAAGGAAAATATCATCTCCACGTGATTAAACTGATTCTGAACATGAACCGTCTCCAGCTTTGACTTACATTTAGAAAAGACTTACACTCACACTGGGCTTTAATACTGACCGACGCTGAATTAAGTATTTCATCAGAGCCCTTGGTACACATAAAAAGAGATATTCGGTCTACTGAAGTATAAAAACATGTTTCTAATTAAACTCATGAAGTCAGTGAAGCCATCCCCTTATTTCACAGGAGGTTATGTTAAATAAAGGCATTCACGAGGGTTGTTTTATCATGTTGGCCCGAATATTACAACAAGCAAATGCTAACTCAAATAAATGAGCATTGCATGGAGATATAGTTTATCTCATCAGTAGATTCAATATATTTCTTTTATATAGAACAACTGAAAACTGGAAATATAGACCAGCAGATGCACAAAGAACATAATTGTGACCACATAATTACAATAGATCAAATAATGATGTGAAAGTGGTGAATTATGGAGAATTACCACACTAATCTGCAGCTCCCGACCAGTTAATGGAGGAGTGGGATGTTTCAGGTCATTGTTAAGCTCTCATCCCTTCGGTTACTCCAAAAAAAGCTTTAAATACTTACTGTGCACTACCTGCTCAGCAGCATCAGCAGGCAGACACAGTAAGAGACTAGCTGGCGATCACTGCTATCGTTACGCAGGTTCAGACCCAGATATTTACCTGACGACATGGTGGAGACCAAAACCAGAGGTAAAAACAGGGTGATTTTTTTATTTCTATTTTAAATTTTAAAATGTATTCTATTATTGGCTTGTTGTAATGTTTTTTTTTCTCCAATGCTCTTAATGTTTTATGTAAAGCACTTTGAATTGCCCGTTGTTGAAACTGCTATACAAATAAAATGGCCTTGCCTTAAATTCACCAGGTGGACTCAAACATGACTTCTGCTCTGTTACTGCTGCATGTGTGAATAACAAGTATATTCCTAAAATGTTGCCATATCGACTGAAAAGTTGATGCTGTTGTTGTGTGTGCTGCCCCCAAGTGGCCCGAACAAGCAGGTATTGCAGGTTGGACTTCCATGTGGGGCAGCGCGGTGTTCTGCCTCTGCTCTGAGTGCATATTGTTCCTACTTACTGCATGGAGACTGTGGAAGGCATAGCTGCTGGCAGCTTGACTCCCCCTCCGCTCTCCACCAGCTCGATGGCATGTTTCATCTCCATCTTGTGGTAGAAGGCGATGAGCTGTGGCTCCTTGGAGCGTTCGCCTGCGATCAGGCACTTCTTCACATACTTCTTGTTGAAGCGGTTCAGTCTGGCAGGAAGAGATGAGTTACAGAGACAGCAGTGGGGGTGAGAACAGGATGGAGATGTGAGAGGTTTGACACACTTTCATGCTTACAATGTGTGTCTAATAGAAACTAATGGATGGGTGGATAATGACTTTATTAAGGACACAAACCATGCTACGTTTTAAAATGACTCTCTGATGATGTTTAATGTCAGATAACTATGAAGTCCATACTTGTCCTTCCAGTGGTGGTGTCCATAGTGTCCACAGATGTCCTCAATGCCAGTCAGTAGGTGGTCGAGGAACTGGGGACAAAAAGAGACAAAGAACTTAACAAAAAGACAAACCAAGGTCTCAATGAGGCTTTCCATGTGACTGCTAACCTAATCTCATTAACATGACCTTCTAGGGGCTATTAAATGTCTGTATGCACCTCTTGGAGGAAAAGCCTGGTTTTGTTTTGGTGTAGAAACTCTAATTGATGATCAATGTTATTAACTGTAATTACAGGAACACCCCACCACAGATGTTCCACAGCTGCATCGTGTGCCTTGTGCTTCACCAGAGAAAACATTCCTCACAGTCAGAACCACCACACACCTTCCCATCATAATCAGCAGCAGCAGCAGCAGCAGCAGCAGGCGAGTGTGAGCTTTAGAAACGAAGCCGTGGAGACGACGGCAGCAGACTGGTGACCGGTCGGACCGTATCTGTTAACAATGGCGGCTCAGAAAAGCAGAGAAATGGACCGTTGCACTGGCTTGTTCAGACTGCTGCTGGCCGCAGGTTGCCCTGGTGCTCTGACTCACTCTGCAGATGACAGTCTGACAGGCAGCCGTTGCCATGGGAACAGGTCATTAAGCAGAGCCACAGAATTTACTTCTGCTTTGTCAGTAGAGGCTGATTTACGTAAAGACTGCCCGGCAGGGGCGGGGGTGGAAAGTCGTTTTAAAAAGTGGCCACGGGAAAATACAAAAACTCAATTGTGTTTTATCATGTGTTTATTTGTGTGTGTGTGTGTGTGTGTGTGTGTGTGTGAGAGAGAGAGAGACAGACAGTGAAAGTTCAATTCACTGTAAATTGTAATGAAATGGGGAAATAAAACTGTCGGTCATTTTCTAATCTTATGACATTCACTGCGTTGCACCAGTACAACATGTGATGCAGTACCACCACACAGCCAGTAGGTGGAAGCAGCGATCAACATTCGATGACCTGAATGGCCTCAGAGGCTTGTTGCTGGAAAGGATGTATGATAGTATCCCATTAGTGTCTATTGGTTTGAAACCAGTATAACACTGAGGTCATCACTGCAGAGCAACAGGCTCTGGAAAGTTATGAACCATCAGGAAGTCCCCAGCTTCTGATCATGAAGGCTGAGGCTGGCTGTCGGGGGAAAGGTCTTACCTGGGTGTGGATTTCCTCATTGATCGACCGCTTGGCCTCTTGTTTCTTCTTCACTGCCAGCAGCTCCACCAGGGGCTTGATGGTCATGCCCTGCGGGAGGGATGAGGAACAGAACTTTAGTCATTACTCACCTCCTGACCTTCATCAAAGTTCAAACAGGTTCTTATCATCAACTCTGCGGTATGTCTTATAACTGGTATCCGTGAGGTTTTATAATCACATCAACCTCCACGACATCCGTCACCTGCTCTGGTTTACCATTAAAGATAACATCAAACACAGTTTTCATTCATTGAAGTCAAACATGGGCCTTCGTAGTATCAGACTTCACTAGCTGGCACTTTCCTCAAACACAGCAGGTCTTCACACGACTTCTCAACAGTAAATCTCCACATGTGGAGAGTTGAATCCAAATCTTTAACCATACTGTAAATCCATGTAATAGTAAGATAAACACAGTCAACAACACAAAATAAATCATCCTGTGCTTCCATCATTCCCTGGTAAGACATCCTTCGATGTATACGACTGGTTTCTTCAAATTCAGCTTAAGAGCCATTCTGAACTAAACTAAACTGACAGGAAGTGGTGAACATTTACAGTAACACAAGGTGTTTCACACCAGGAAGCTGCTCGTCACTACGCTTACATGTTCGGCACAAATCAAAGACTGCAGTGGCGTGACGTCACCCATAGGTTTCTGAAGAGCTCAAAATGGGTCATGGGCAGTTTCTCTAAGCTAACACGTTCTGAGGAATGACCTAGCTGGTCAAACATGGGCCCCGCAGCCTCGAACAAGGGTCGCCGTCTACGCAAACAACATGCGTGACTACAGACCACCGGCCGACCAATGAAAGGATCGACTTTAAAGAATGGTCAGACTGTCCAGCTGGATAGTTGGTCCGTCTGTCTGTTAGCCGTTTGATTGTTAGCCTGTTTCATTCTTTTTGGACTTCTTCCATAATAAACAACTTAAACCTCAGTAACTCAAACTCAACTGATAAGTGTTTACATATAAAAAACTACTTTCATTTAATGCACGTGTTATGTTTGCTGCTGTACGTGGTTTTAAAGCAGCAACTGGGGTTGTTCCAAACATTCATCCCACGTTGAAAAGCAAACAACTCGGATAATAAGAGAAATATAAAACGTTCTGTTTATTACCTTGATTTTGAATAGCTGGACACGTGTCTCACAGCTAACAGTAGTTTTACTAGCATGGATCTGTCTGGTCAGTCGCCAACAGGATGAAGTAAAACACAACCCAGTTACTCTAAGAATGTAAAATCAGCAACCAGTCTGCTGTTTGGCTACGGTTGCATTATGAACCAGTCTGTGTGTGTGTGTGTGTGTGTGTGTCTGTCTGTCTGCACCTCAACGCTCAAGCATATCATTCTGCTGCTTAAAGAGATTCAGTTGGCCATCTGGTTACCTGGAATAAAGGGGATGACGATGCTCTTTAATAATGGCCAGTCCAAAGGAACCTGCACTTTTACCACCAGGTGCTTATTTCACTTCAACCGCCAAACAAAACATGTGTTTCTCTGCTTGTGAGGATTGTTTGGTCCTCATAAAGACAGACCGATACAACAACAATTAAATTACATCATAAACCTCTTTACAACCAAGCAGACAATTCAACTAGGAATCCAGAATCTTAACTGGTCGTATTATAAAATCATATTCAGAACGAAGCCAACACAAGAGAACAGTTATTCCTACATTGAATTGTCATCTACATAACAGTTATCACCATAAAGATCTTAACTTCTTACTTCTTAGATCTTAAAACACAGATTCGACACCACTCTCGCTCAGAGTCATACTTTTAAATAACTCCACAGTGCAGGTGAAAGGGGCTCCCCAACCCATCGACCCAGCAACAGAGCGCTGAATCCAGCAGCATCAATAAAAGATGTCTCTGATCTCTCCTTCGAGGAGACACGTCGTGTCTTCAGGGTTTTATTTTAGCTGCTTCCATTCTGTTCCTGCAGTCTCAGCAGCAGGAGGCTGGTTTATCTGACATGACGGGCCGATCAGGTTTATGGACAGCAACAACATCACATGCTGGAATCACAGGCTTCTGGAAGTTAAGTAGATGTTCACTCTGTGGGAACATTCCGTCTCTACAACAAACTGATTGTGTATTCTTCCTGCATGTTTTACATTTGATGCATGAATTAGCAAACCTGCCTTCCGGTGGACTACAAAGTAGACGCTGTAATTACATTTTCCCAAACCGGCTGGAGATGTTTACTCCAGCCAGAAAAAACCATGGCCACTTGGTGCGACATCAAACGAAAGCTTTTTCTAGTGAGAGCCTCAAACTTACCTCCTGCAAATACGTGAGTGTTTCTTTGATGTTCAAAGCTCCACATGACCAGTACGATTAGAAGGATTATATGAGGACTGAGAATGTTTCACCGACTGGTGGCAAATAAAACGGTTTGGTTGGAGTGTGAATTCACACAGTGATGGAAGTCAAATTCAAACGAGGCTTGGACTAAATTCTACACCAAAAAGAAGCCGTTGAAGTGAGGAAATGTGTGAATAAAATCCTGTGTCTTACTCGGAATAGTGCACCAGAGGGCCAACAGCACGGTAATGTTTCCACTGTACATTTAGAGTCAAAAACGCAGGATAACATCCCATAATAAGGCCAAGACGTGGTGTAGGCCAGGGCTGTTGAGCTCCACATTTTCAGAAAGCTAAGGGACCTTTCTGGTGTCATGAATAACATTTTGTCTTCTTGCTATTTGTGTGTTTATTGGGTGCAACTTCTAACGTACAATATGTTTTAAAAAGTGGAACCAAACATGACAAAATATTGAAATTTAAACAAATTGTCCTGCAATCCTACACCACCCAAATGTTTGGATTAACAGCCACCTGCAGTCTGGATTAGATTGGCGGTGCTATGCATCTAGAGTGGTATATTGGTGGAAAGTCCCTGACAGAGAGACAGAGCGTGCAACTATAGCAATGTACTCTTGCATGCATGTGCACGGTGTGGTGTAAGAGGGTAGAGACGCTGACTGAGACTACTCTCATCGGGACTCTGATGGTCTAAATAACTGTCATACTGTTCTCTATCTATGATCCACGCGGATATACAACAGCCTGTTTTCACCCCGCAACATTATCAGTTATGCATGTTTGCCAGAAAATGAAAGGTTCAATGTGGCAAAATGTCCAATATTGTCCATAGGCCTAATGTATGACACAAAACAATACTAATACACATTCTCTCCTTCTAAAGTCCATTTAGTCCAAAAGTCAACAACCTGAACTGGGTCCTCGTACCTGAACAAACACAGTGAAGAAGATAACGGTGATGATGGCAGTGAGGAACATCTCTCTCATGGCAAAGTGCTCATTTTTCAGCAGGAAGCCCAGGGAGAAGGCGATGGCCCCTCGCAGGCCACCGTAGGCCACGATGAACTGGTCCTTGGTGGTCAGCTTGACGATGCGGAACTTGTTGATCACGAAGGTCAGACCAACCACACCTGGGGGTCACAGTAATGAGACTGTGTGTTAATGTTACAGATCAGAGGCAGTAATGCACAACGACACCTCATCATTCTCTCACTTCCAGTCTCTCTCCAACACTAATAACAGTATGACCAATCATAAGCAGAAGGTCTTGATGGCCTAAAGTCAAACGGAAATCCCTGGCGGCGCTTCCTCTCACACCGCCGTCAGTTGTGTGATGAAACACGATGGCGACATTTCCTCCTCACAGTGTTTCCCAGTTCTCTTTTTAAGAAATAGGTATTTTTTCACACACCTAGACATCCTTTTGTTGCAAATTAAAACCGACTAAAAAGTGTGCAATAATACATTTATCTTCTTTGAAAATAAATACAATGTAACTAATAAAGCTTTGATGAGATCTCATGAATTAACCCCAAAAATAGACACTATAAGAAACTAACAACACTTGCTCTGTTGCAGCTTAAGCGTAGTGAGAATCATTGCGGCAGCGCTGACCTATGACCCGTGCCACCAGACACAGAATGACGGTGACGGTGACGAAGGTCCAGTTCCAGGAGTGAGGTCCGTCCACCGTGGCCACGCCCAGGAAGATGAAGATCAGGGTCTCGCTGACGCTGCTCCACATCTTCAGGAAGTACTTGATGGTGGTGTGGGACTTGTGGGATATGTTGGCCTCCACATAGGGTCGCATCACCGCTCCACATGATATTAACCTGGAGGGAGAGGAGGCAAACCGTTTCTCACATGTCTAAATGTGTTGTAAATGCTCAGTAGAATCAGTTTCCCACTAAAGGAGGTCTGTAGACACTCAGCTTGAGTCTGGAACCATGTGACCCCACCAGGGATGTCCTCCTCCCTGTCTGGTGACCACTTCTCTATTCCATTCTCATGCAATATTTCTACCTCAAAAATGTGGAGGCCAGAAATGAAAACCGTTCCATGTCCTATAAGATGCAGCAGCTGCTCAACATTCAGCCCCCCCCAGTTCCTCCTCCATGTCAATATTGGTTTGGTTTTAAGGCTTTAGGGAAACGATGAAAGGAATCCAGTAAGGCGTTTCACTTCTTCTCTAGAAACCTCGACTAATCACGTTTTTGAGGAAAGCTGCAAGAAGGCAGCCACAGGCGTTGGAAGAGATTGGCCCAGATTCTGAGGGGAGTTCATCATCACCTCCTGTCTGCAACATCAATAACTACCAGCACCTTAAACAGAAAATGGATTGAGACTCGCAGGAGGAGCTGATGACAAACGAGACCGTTGGGATGTGGATAAATCCAGGCCTGGTTTAGGTGACGTGGGATCCCATTTATTCACCATACCACTGGTCATACAGAGTGCAATCTGCCAAGATGTACAGTTGAGTTACTGTCATAGTGCAATGACTGAAATAGATTTTCCCTGCAGCGGGGCGGCTCTATATGACATATCTACACCGAGGGAAGATCCACATCCTGAAAACGTCTGATGCACGAGGGACGTCTCTGAAACAGCTGGAGTTTCACAGATACCAGACACGACACACCAGTCACTCAATTAGTAAATGTGGAGCCTGTATGAAGCAGAGGTCGCGTTAGCAGAATATTTTCCAACATTGACTGAATCTTTAACGCTGTAGTGCTAAATCTGAAGGTTGGATGTGTATAGAATGACAGACTCCACCTTTAAATACTCCTTTGTCTTATTATAACAAGTATTCAAATAACCGGGAATAATTGATATTTTTTTACAACCTTGTCCCTGAAAATGACAATACACTGTTCTAATAGGGTTAAAGACTCCACTGAATGCATACAAAGAAAAAACCGATGCATGACGTTCTCAACCTCATAAAAAAACAAACTTATGCATTAAGAAAATGCTTAACCTTACTTCTCATCTCATGGAAAGTATTAGCATGGAAAATAAACAGTCAAGTGGTGGTAAAGTGAAAGTTGGGCTGTACAGAAATAAAACCTTTAATATAAATATAGTACATTACTGAAATGTGTAATCCTCTCTATCCGTGTAACCGCCCACCCCAGAACTTACGCCATGATGCCTGAGAGGTGGAACATCTCAGCTGACAGGTAGGCCATGTAGCTGTACACGAAGACGAAAAGAGGCTCTATGACACGCGTGTGGGAGGTGAAGCGTGATGTGAAGGCGGCCAGGATCCCGTAGATGGCTCCCACGAGGACGCCGCCCAGCGCCACCACCAGGAAGGAGATGACTCCGAGCACACAGTCCAACACAGTCACTGAGCCAGCACCTGAAAACTCCTCAAACAGGTGGTACAACACCTAGGAGAAGAGGAGCACCAAGAGATCATATGAGCAACATTTATAAACAGTAGCTGAATGTGAGAGCAGAGCACATATTTCTAAAACTCAGCTTATATATAGACATGCAAAAAAGCACTGTTGTGGTATCAGCATCTTCCAGTTAGCCAGCCAAGAGCCAAAAGGATCAAAACGATGCGTTGTTCTTTACCAAGCACTTCTTTTCCTCCCTATGGGGATATACAGACTCCTCTAATGCCAGACCAGATAATCATACAGATCAAAAGCTCCAAGGTGAAGGAGCTCCGGCTCTCCCCAGTGCCTATACGCATCGACATAATGTCCACTTGCTTGTTTAACTGTGTGTTGAAGCCAAGCTCAACATATGACCTGGAGGCCATGCCCTCGGTCAATGAGCATACTCGGAACGATTAATGGAAAAATTTAACACAGCATTCACTCATGCAAGTGTTGTGATAGCTGATGTCAAAAACATGGTGGTGGAAACTAAAGCCTGGGATAGCTATGATGCTAAAGTAACTGTAGATGGTGCAGTTTGTGAACGGCTAACAGCTGGTGTGCTGTGAGCTCGGGATTGTTGTGTCACCGGATCTCTCGCTGTGTGTTGACAGGTTAAGTCTATCTATACGGTCATAAGAATTATTTAATATCTCGTGATTAGTGTAGTGAGCTGTAAGCTGCTTCCCAACACTAAAGTTTTAATTTGCGTCAACCAGAATCCTTCTGGAGAAAAGGTTTACAAATGAATGGATGCTTCTCATCAGAGTTATTACTGCCACCCAGTTATGGCTGTGATGGTATACGAGATAATAATAAACACAAGCAATATTTTTGATAGCAGGTGATGTGATATATTCTCTGATATTGTTTGATTTGTGATTATGAATAAGTCATGTTTCATTTTTGGAAGTATGGTATGTGTATTGCTGTTCTTTACTTGTTCTATGTACTTTATTTAAGTGTTGACGGTTTGTAGACGTTTTATCTCGCTGGTGTCTTGATGATGAACCACGCCTGTCATGGAGCTTGTGCATTATGTTTCAATAAAGGTTTGTATTCCTTTTTATAAAAACATTTTGAGATCCGAGCAGGATAGCCTAGCACCTTTGTGATGCGTGTATAATTTAACAAAACAAAAAATATATCCTATGTACAGAAAGGCATCTAATAGACCACTCTTTTGGAGAAAACAGCCAATTTCCTGTCTGGGTCACTCACCACAGTGACAGCATCGTTGAGCAGAGATTCTCCAAACACCAGGATGTGCAGCAGCTCATTGATGTGGATCTCCTCAAACACAGCCAGCACGGCAACAGGATCCACGGCCGAGATGATGGCGCCGAACAGCAGGCAGGGTAGGAGCTCCAGCGTGTGGAGGTTGGACGGATTGGCTGGCTGGATCTGGCACACGGCGTACAGCAGACCTCCGATGAAGAAGGTATTCCACAAGGTCCCCACCACGGCAAACACCAGGATCGTGCCCAGGTTCTCCATGAAGGGACGGATGGGCAGGAAGTAGCCGGCATCCAGGATGATGGGCGGCAGCAGGCAGAGGAAGAACAAATTGGAGTCCAGCACTGGGGGGAGCTTTTCTCCGGCCAGTTTGATGAGCCCCCCCACCAGCAGACCCACCGTAATCAACAGGCAGCTCTCCGGCACGATACTGGACAGACGGGGAATCAGGTGGAACCCTGGAGAAATAGAAGAAAGCATAAGAAACATGGCGTGGAGGAAGAATGAGGGGGAGCTTTGCTAGGATTCTATTACCAGACTCATTGTTTTAGGCCGAACCGGATTTGTGTGTGTGTGTGTGTGTGTGTGTGTGTGTGTGTCCACTTGATTGAGGGTAAATTAACTGGAATTGTTCCCATCGTTCTTTCTGACTTTATTAAAAGGGAACACTGCAAATGTAAACTGAATTCTTGCCAACAACACAAAGCAACCAGGTGTGACATACCACACTCCAGTGAGTACTAGCACCGCCGCGGTAAGAAAAGGTAGGTAAGAAAAAGCTACGTACAGTTTGTACACATCGGTGACAAAACTTGTCTGCACTCAACTGAGTATTTTGACTCCTATCTGACTGTAGCAGACCACCTTTAAAGAACTGGTAGTGTCAGAATGTGTATAATGTTATAATGAAGTGGAATCTCCGGTCTTGAAGCTGTGTAGTTCGGTGAAAGGACACGAGAAGCATACTTTCTGCTAGTTACTGGTGTGAAACACAGCGAACGCAATGGCCTTGGGAATTCTTGAAGTAAAAAATAGAAATGATATGCAAAACATTTATTTTGGACAGATCTCACATGACTATAAACATATACAAATAGTTGCCAGTGAATGAAAAAGAGAATCTTTCAACTTCTCTTTGCCTTCTCGTTTACATACTAATCCAATTTTGGATAAGTTCCACATAATTGAAATAACCTTTACCATTATCTCTTCCCTGAGGCTGCGTGGCTCACATGTCACAACACAAGCAGCTCTGCAGTGATTCCCGAGAGCTTGTTAATGCCTTTACAAGCAATAAGACTTGCTGCCTGACATGACAAAATCTTTCTGTCTTTAAAAGGCTGGGAGCACAAATACCATCACTCCTGAGCTGCTATGTTTCATATAAACACACAGAAGGCCACATACATACACAGTGAGGTGATCAGACAACTGCAACCTGTGCATTAATCAGGAAAAAAAGGGGCTGCAGCGTGCATCTCATAGTGAGAAATCTTTCCCCGGCTATATTTACTGTACACTACAGCAGCACACGGACATGTCATTTCCCAGCTGGCACTGTACCAGATGATGACACACTACATTAACACATACACACAAACACACGCACGGAAATATAAACCGAATAAGGCTACATGCTCACATGCAGGCTCAACAATCTGATAGGGGCAGAGAATGACTGTTAATGCATTGCAATACATGAAATAGATGTGCAACGTATGACAGGAGGAGCTCATGTGAGAAATGACACCTGCTTTGCATTGCATGCTCCAGAAGGGTTCAATGCCCTTGTGAGTGACGCAGGAAGATCTGGATTTGCAGAGTGTTTCTGTGTGCTAGAGACAGGAACAGAGGCTTTGACATGCTAATAGAGCCATGTCAATGCCTCTGTTCAAGTTCTTCAAATCTGCCCTAAGCTACAGCTACGAGACGGAAATATGTACCTTAGAATTTAAGATTCAAATGCATGAACACAATTTTAATGGTTTTGGTACCAGCTGGGATCAAAAGGACTCATGACTGCACACTTTAAACTATTCAATAAGCACCACGCCTACCAATGTGAACCTGTTCAGGACCAAAGTGGACTATGCATCAGCGCAGTAGCCACGGGGTGCATTCCCTATCGAGCCGAGGCGGGGCATGCAGGTGAACAGTTTTGCTTAAATATGCACAATGAGGATGGTGGAGCAGCTTACTCACTAACTAACACATTGTTATGTAATGGGCCTTCCACCATGGTATATGTTGCAGGGCTTTGTATTTATAATATGTGAGAGTTGAGCATCAGAAAGATAGAAGACATCTGACGTTTGGGGAGGGGCGTTCGTACTCTGGCAGCTTGAAGACAACGCTATTGCTGTTTCAATACACAAACTCAACAAGTGTATGTCTGTGTGGATTGTGCAGCTGCAGCTGTAACTCTGGATCTTTGAGGGAATAGTGAGAGAGTCTGTCTTAAATGATCTAAGGAGAGCTAATTTCCCCGCCGAGAGCTGAGTGTTCCCTTCACTTTATTAGAAAAACAGGATCCACCCACAACTCTGGAGGAGTAGCAGCCAGGTGGGTGGACAAAGATATTCTGTGATAACTGCTGGAAACACAGTAAGCTGAAGTCTTATGTGACCCCCCCCCGGAGGCTTTTGCAGGATGTTAATTCCACAGCTAGTTATTTGACTATGCAAAGCACAACGTCTCTTCATCTATCAAGAAAGCATCAATCTGCTTACCAGAAGCTTCATAATAAAAGCTAAATTATGATCATGAGTTAGCACATTAATGGTCAAGAAGCCGTGTCTATATCAAGAAGTGTTTGAGACTTCAACACTGCAGAGATCTCTGTTCAGTCCCCTCTTTAACAATTTGAATTCAGGCAATGTACATGATGTGTGCATTGTCTCTAATGGAGGACGAGCACGTTCAACCTGTTGCAAGCAGAGCAGCAGACGCAAACGCATACAGCAAGGCATTATGGGAACCAAGGAAACACGATCCGCAAACAGAGCATTTGCAAGTCAGACCTTAGGGCAGCCTCGTACCCTACATCTCTGAGCAAACATATTGCATATCCGTTTGCGTCTAGTTCTACCGTTACAAAATAAACATCACTCATAAACAGCGGACTGAAGGCAAGGGTCCTGTCCAAGAAGACATTTACAGCATTATCTAAGCACAGATGTATTTAATCCTCATAATTGATCAGCTAACAGCATGTGAATGAAAAATTAACAATGTATAAAATGTGACTTCTTCGGGTGGTAGAAGGGGTTTTCCCTCCATGCAGCCAATCTTACACCTGGGAGTGGTTTAGTTGTACAAGCTTGTGTTCGCTACTGAGCAGCCGGAGGAAAAAGGCTTTTTAATACTCATGATAGAACTACACATGCTTCAAAGCTCTTCTGGAAAGAAACAGTTCAAACAAACAGAGTGTCATTGGAAACCAAGTGTGATTATTATTAGAGGACAAGGAATCCCATGATTCCTTGAGTGACCTTAAGTAATGAAGCTGAGCCAGGATACTTTTAGTTCCCAGCTTTCAATAACTGAATCATGATCCATAAATAGACCCAAACAAACAGGAATAAAGTTGAATCCGGCAAATAAAATCAGTAGGCATGAAGACTGCAGGCTTGTTCAGACTATCAACACCCCTGCTGAAGTTCTGTTGTGGTGTTCCTGTCAAGAGTTTCATGGCAAATTCATAATGCATCACCCTCAATATCATAGCAGTGCCACAACATTTCCATATTCCAATATAAGATGAATCTAAATCTGTCGCAGCATGAGATCTTACATTCTTGAGAGTCTGTACATTTTGCAAAAATGTGGTATTCCAGCAGCAGTAGCTGTGGACTCGCCAGCTCACAGGAATGTCTTTTGAATTCTCAAGCATAGAAGATAAGTTAATGTTTCGAATGACCGAGCTCTGCAAAGAAATCCATTTACAGCAAACCTTCAATAAAAGATGGGCAGTGTAGAAAAGAGCTAACGGGCCACGACTGGATGGACGGAAACCTATTAGTGCTGGTGTCTCGAGCAGTTAGCACACTCAACGCTGGATCCAAGAATAACACCCTAAATCACCCATTATCATTCATGGGTGACAAGTGAAGATGGTGTATGCTTGACAACCTGAAAGAGAAGGAGACAAAAAAGCCATCGTGGCACTGACCCTTATAAAAACCCTCAACACATCCAGGACAAAAGGCTCAGTGAAGGAAGCCAGACATGTCCAACTCAGGCTAAGTGGTGACAGTTCACACGTTCTTAAATCTCTCCAGCGTGACTCCAATTATGGCCTTCGGCGCTCATCAAGTGAAGAGCCTTACCACAGGAGATAAGATGAATGAAAAAGAGGGCAGTGAACCTCAGTGAACACGACTGTGGTGCCTTTCAAGACATATGTAAGAAGGAGATAGGTGGTGAGTGTTCACAATGTGTCCTTGTCAATAAAGGCAGGTGGCGTGTCCTTGTCCCATTCCCTCCTGAGTGCCTCTACGCAGTAGGGTCTTTGAAACCCAGCAAAGGGTAACAGGCTTTGCACAACTGCATGTGTACCCAGTGTCAGCACTGCCTGCTACTTGGTAATTTCCAAAAGCCAGGTACTGTGTCCTGTTGCCAAGTGACTAATTGTTCACTGCTGGCAACCAAATCTGCCGGGCCGAGCAAGCACAAAGGAGAGAAAACATTTAAACAGTTGCTTTGTTGAAGAAGGAGATCGATGATACGTTCGCTTGATTCTTCCCTGAAGAAATAGAGACGTTAAACCGGGTGGCCAGCATTCCAGCAACATAACATATGGACTGCAGGAAAGGTCAAGAAACACATTTACATGAGAGTGAAGCAGGCCTTGTTCCTGACAACAGTGCTGTGTAGAAATGACCTGTTTGTGAGTCATCAGATCACGGTGCTCCTCAAGTTGCTTGAGCAAGACCAGTGTTGGTTTAAATTAATAATGGCCTGCTGTTGCTGCTATATTTATTTCAGTATGATCCTGATGCCATAACAAAACAATTACCAGTACATTTTTATGGTTGTCTTGAGACTGACAAGAAATAGCTGTGTTCCATTTCCTTTGATGGTAAAGAGACCAAGCCAGTGATCTACCAATGAAACAGAGAACAGCCTCAACTGCAACCGCCAATTGCTATAACGTCCTTCATAACGACACCTAAAATGATGATTAATACTTGCAACCCTGTGACGTGTGCAGAGAGCGGAGAACCATCAACCCAATCAATATTCAACATTGCTTTAAAAGCTTAAAAGTCTTCAGTTGATTATATATGGATTTTTTTTAACGAGACATCTATTTCTAAAGGACATGTACTTTTTTTGCCTTTAAGAAAATCTCTGCTAGAGATAACCTAAATAACACATTGAAGATAAGATATGTACAGCTTGTGACGCATTTACTCAAGCTTTGCCAAGGGTGTGGTTTCCCACGCAGGCTTTACGCGATAAGGACAATATTATGGCCCATATCTCTCAAAAAGTTTATCAAATCCTGTTAAGTAGGACTCCACAGATAATGCATGAATTTAACTTAAAGTTGTATGCTTTGTCAAAGTGCAAATTCATAATACGTTTGTTGGTTGATGCTTCAAGCTTCAAAATGATATTACATTTTAAATATATATACAGTTAATGTAGCAGGAGGTACTACTAGCGGCACATCACGTCCATGAATGATTACGCAGGTGGTTTCTGGGTCAACCAAGGGATACTGATAATGTCTCCCACCTAAGTTATCATCTACTGTTAACTGGAGATAAAGCAATCCTTTAAGGAATGGGCAGGTCTCTGGGTGAACCATTAACTTGACAAACACACAAGCAAAAACAATCGCAGCCTTTGTGAAACAGCGTTAATCAAGAGATAATCGGGTCTTCAAAAATGAACCCCTGTGCAGTTTACATCTTTAACAACACGCTGTGAAACTAAATTTGAGATCACAGAGTGATGTCTGGTCATTAGAAAGACATAAACAACCTACAGGAATGGGCAGATTATCTCTCCTTATGTCACTTTCTGATTTCTAAATACAACAATTAACAAATAACCTGACTGTTAGGACTGTTAAATATCTATATTTCCACTTGCGGACTTCTACTTGAATAGCTTTCAACTTAAGACAAATGAAATGAGTAGAACATACGCAATAACTGTCATTTTGTGCTTCACCTGTAATTATAAATACAAGCTCCTACAAGCAACTAAGTGTGTATTGATGAGAACCAGTTCAATTCTTTATTTGCACTGCCAAAACATTCTCGACAAGTGTGGAAGTAAAACTGCAGCACTGCGGAGAACATGGTCATGTGGTGACTATTAAATCACTCAAGGCCTGCATGGTCTTTGTCTACCATTAACTGATTCAACAGTCTCCACAAAGTTACAAGCAACGAGAAATGTTTTTCCATTCTTGTTGAAGAGATCCACAGTGTCACAAATTAGCTAAATAATACTTCTTTATTTCACTTTGAGTCCAACATTCACATTGTCTTCATTCCTACTCAGAGGAATCAAGGTTCAGGGTGCAGTCCAGCTAGCAGGAACAACAGAAAACGATATATACACTCAACAGAAACTCTCTTTGCCATGCCGCTTGGCTTTCATGGAGAGTCACATTTAAATAAGACACACCCTCTCTTCAAATTGTTTGACCAGTTTGGAATTATAAACGGAAGGTGAGCCTAACAAGACTTGTAAGACGTGTTATACAGAGGTTCGTTGGAAGTAGGGGGAGAACGCTGGAAACAAGCGGCTTCACAGGTAATAACCAAAAGGTGTGTCACGCCGCCCAGTCCTGTAGTATTAATGTTATCAGATGTGACCTAACAGAGAGGTCAATACGAAAGCCGGAGCCTGGTGGATGTTAGATGAGGCCATAAACTATTATTAGTGTGACAACCCTACTACAGCGCACTAAGTCTTGTTTATGAGTTTCTTGTTACATATTACATTCATAAAAATAAACTGGAACAAGGTCATTCAGATGATAGCTTGGCTTGTTAGCATGATTTCTTCCTGATTGTAACCGGTTCATACACACCTTCTTCTTAACACAATGGATCACTTTATGGGGACAATATAGTAGATATTCTATTATTCTATGCTAGTGCCGATTATAACTTTTAAATCATGGCTTGATAAAGACGTATTATTCATGTGTGATACTGGTAGCCTCATACAGAAACCAAAGTAGAGGGTGTCTCATGAATATAAAGGCCTTGACACTTACTTTTAACACTCTTAGGGCATATTATGAGTGAGATTACATCCCCCGAGTTTTGATTTATTACACTGGGTATAATCAATTCAGGACAGAACGGGGTGGCTTATGAGATAAATGGACTGTGTGGATTTGGTTTTAGGCTTGTCAGGTACGAGGGCCATGAACATGAACCAGACGTTGTGTCGGTAGGTAGAGAAGTGTAGCAGCCACACTGATTTACCCAGACCCCTTTTCAGGCATTCTGGGGTAGTCAGAGGCCTAAGCTCACTGCTGCCAGTGCATACACCCCCCACCCCCTTATTTACAGTACCTCCATCAATGCAAGAGGTGATATGAACATTTCACATTGCGGGAATCCTGGCAAAAATAATAACTATTCAAAGTATTCCCCCAACAATCATCCGAATATGCTTTAAACTCCCTTAAAGAAGGTCTCCCTGTATTAAATGTTTCTTTTTATCCTGCATTTCTCAGATGAGGCTCTATTTAACATGTCTAGACTTCTATCCCAATAATGGAAATTCATGTATGTTAAATCCTACATCCTCTCCCGCCTCATCCCCATCTCTCACTTTGACTTCATGCCCTTGAGCTGAGCCACCCGAGCCAGGTGGTCCCGCTCTGCCGTCCCTCTCCCCAGAGACACCGGGTTTCTCACCCAGACAGCGAGGCAGTATCCTCCCCTGGCTACAGGCCGGTGCTCAGTCAGGCCCCCTGATGTCACGGGCAACTGACATGCTGCTGGCTCGCAGCAAATAAAGATAGGAGACAATGCGGTGTTTTGTGTAAAGCACAATGCGAGGAGACATTGATGAAACAGGGCAGTATATATGGAAAGAAAGAGGAAACAAATGAGGGAAGGAAAGGAGGGAGAGGGGGACAAAGAGGAAAGTGAAGAGCTGGACAGGCGTCTTTCTGTGTGCATCACAGTTGTGACTCAAATTTCACTTTTGACATCCTTTGTGAGAACGCCTGAAGGCTTGGTCAAGGCAGGAGGTCCCCCCCTGTTGAAAACTTGCCAAACAGTTGCCGTCCAACACGGAGACTGCTGCACCGAGCTGCTTAGTCACCACCGCATCGAGGAGTTCACGGGCAGCATCAGAAGACCTGATGAGTAATCTGCATGAACGGCAATATAACCGAGCTCACGCTGGTTAACCGGCCATGTCAAGCATCTTTAATTGGTATGCAGGAGAGGAGGCAGCGTGGCTGGTGGTCCAGAGGTGACGTGATAAATGTCAGTGATGGAAAGGCCATCAAAAAACCTATAGGTTGTCACATGGATTGTGAATGAAGACTTGCACAACATGCTGGAGTTATGTTGTCTTCAACGTCCACATGATGCAACCAGCAGACTTTGACATGGGGTCAGCTGTACATCTGAACAACTGCCTGTCTCTGTGCTAACTTACCTGCAATGACTACCTGTCCTCATAACGTTAATATAGCTAGCAATTCCCTGAAAGAGGCTATACACACACACACACACACACACACACACACACTCACCCAATTTCATGAAGGAGGCCAGCAGCACCCATAGCGAGATCTCGAAGGGGGTATGCAGGCGCTGGTAGTCTAGGCTGAGCACCGGGAACGCCTTTTTGGTGTAGTTATGCTTTACGTGAGCCACTTCGTTGTCGTTCAGATGTTCCTGGTGACCCACATCCGGAGAGCTGGCGGCTCCGAGAGGAAGCACGGAGCCCTCCAGCAGAACCAGGACCGTCAGCAGGAGCAGCCCCCGCTCCGGGAGAGTCCTCCCGAGGCTGGCCGTCCTCGGAGGCATGTCGGCGAACACGAAAAATTAAAAATGTGAATCAAAAATGGGAGTTGGTCCACGAGGAAGTTGGAGGAAGTTGAATATACAACTTCGTGACGTCACTGGAGTTAGTTCAGCAGCTCTTCAATCGTCGAACATCTTCCGCGAGGACACCCACCGTGCGCGAGGACACCCACCGTCAGTTGGGCTAGCTTAAACCGAACCGAACGTCCATTGTGTCTGTTAACTTTAGCTAGCTCGACCTGCCGGTAGACAAGTAAAAAGAACCCGGTCCCGCCGACACCGGCCGCGGGAAGAAACAGGAAGCGGCCGAGATGCTGGAGAGAGTTTCCTTTAAACACAAGAATGTGTCGTTGTTTTTCTCACCGCGGTGTTTCACAAGTTATTATGAGCGTCCTCCGCGTTGAAAGACGTCGTTGTCGATGCTCCAGGCGCACCGCGGCGTCGCCCTCCGCGCCGCTCCTTCTTCCCTCCGGCTGCCCGAGGTGAAACGCGTCGGTGAGGCGGCGGCGGGGCTCAGACGCTGACCTTGAAGAAGAGAAGCCCGACTGATGCCACATCGCATTCTGCCGCGCGCCTTGTTGTAGTTCAACTTTCTCTTTCACGTATGAATGACCCGAGTATGCGACAAAACCTCCCGCGTCCCCCTGGATGACAAGACCTTGGTCGGGGGCTGGGAGGTGGGGGCTCAGCCCGGAGGGTAGGAGGGGCTGTGGGTGTGTAGTTGAGTGCTGCTCCGCCCCGGCTTCCGACGCTTGGTCCCGGGGTGGCGGCTGCTCTTCTCTGCGGTGTTAAGCTCCGTACAACCTTCAAAACGCACCCCCCTTTCGCGGAGGTTTTGGTGGATGGGAGGGAGGAGGAGGAGGTGGAGGAGGAGTGGAAGGGGAGGGGGGGGTGACTATAGTGACACCTATAGGAATGGAGGCTTTAAGGTGTCTCACGGTTAAGAAAAAATAATGTCCTCTCCATAACGGCTGAAACAAACCCATCAGCTACACATTGATGATGGCAGTAAAACGATGCTGCTTTAATCTTAAAGGAATGCTGCATTCTAGCTCTCACAGGGAGGTCAAAGGTCAGGGTCAATCACAGTCCCCAGAGTTTATAGTACTTTTTGTTTTTACACTGGGACACTAATTAGCTGAATGCGCCAGCATCGCTATGTTGGTTAAATGTAGGCTGCATGAGTGCCACTATATGGATTATTATGACGTGGACATCTCGTCTTAATCTCTAATGATAGACGTGATGCCCGAGGACACCAAATGGCTGCATGATATGAATACTCATTCTGCATTCTGTGCATTTTGAGCAGTGATTTTCACAATGGCTCGTCGAGGAGTGGGGGTGCATACATTTGCAGAAATTGTACTTTAGCTGGAATATTGGAAAATTGGCTTTTAATGTGCTTTAAAGTCTAAATTATTATTATTTTTTATATCAAAATCCAATCATGTTTTATTCCTGGAAAGCAAAATATGACACATGCTTACATCAGCTTTAGTAGCAACCGATTTCAGCCAATTATATCATGACATCCATCCATCCATTTAGCTGCAAGTTGGGCTCTGCACAGAGCTGTAGACGCTGGTGAGCTCAACTTTTAAACGATCAAATCAAATTCCTACCTGCCTATCCTGTTTTACTTGGAAATACGTCACCATACAAGATAGATTCTCTTGAAATGCCTGGTGTGTGGCTGCCGCAAACGGATTTCCAAGCACACATTCCACATTTCATGACATATAACTTGTATAAAGTAAGGCTGTAATTACTCCATTTAGATATTTGATGTTTTAAAGAAAATTAACCCAGTAAGTCATCTTTGGAGCAAAAATTTGCACACATTTGTGCTATGATAGTCATTGCAAAGCATAACTCTTGGTTTGATCATATTGATCATGTTTGTTCTGAGGCATAATTGCTAAATAAATAAGGATTTGAGCATGTCTTGTCCCTGAGAATGATCTTTAATAAGGTATGGTCAGGTGACAAACTGTCTACCCCATCATTTTTATCTCTGTCTATGTCTTTATCACCTTTTATGACAGTAATATGTTTTATGTTTTACAGCCTCAGATTGCAGTTTAGATGAAAAGTTACCGCCATACTAAGAAAATAGACAATAGACCTGATCTGTGGTGACTGTTGAACTGTGAACTCATCAGCAACCTCCAGTTCTGAAAAGTGAAGCCAATGAAGGCTGAAGTACCTTAAACATGCATTCTGTCTTCTAGCCATCAGGGGGCGACTCCTTTGGTTGCAAAAAGGAGTCTGACAGCATGGAAGTCTATGAGAAAATGACTTCTCTCTTGATGTTTTATCACAGTCAAATAGACCATAATGCGGGGGATGCTTTAGGGCGGGGCTACATTGTGATTGACAGGTCATTACCACGCTACCAATGCTGTTTTTGCAGTGTTCATCAGATCCACCCGTTGCTCCTCCACAGTCCAAATATGGTCACTTCCATTCACTGGCTGCAAATATTCCAAGAATAGTCAAATAATAGGGAAAGCACATGTAAGTAATAAAATAGGTGGTGGCTGAGTTTAATTTAGCCTCCTCAGTATCCGGGTCCTGTGCACGTCGGTCATAGCTTACTGGAAAATAGAACAGAACCATTGTTAATGTAATGCTAATGTAATCTAGTGCTTTTCCTGTGATGCAAAGTCAAATTGTTCCCTATTATTCAGCTGTGAAGTATTACATCCATTTCCTTAGTTCACACAGGTTCAAGGGTTTTTATTCTGACTGTTTCGATTTGAGTAATAAAGGCACACACTGAAAACTCAGCTTAGAACTTGTCTGTATTTCACCTTTTAACTGGCCAGTGTGTCAAAGTCGGTCAGTTAAACTGTATTTTTTCTGTGAACTCAGCTAATAAAAAGTGAATAGACACTTTCTGTTAAGGCAGGCTTGGTTAGCCATTCTGCTGACCGACAGTTATAAGGCAAGGATAGCTGAGCCGACTGACCTGGCGGCCATAGTCATGATGCAGCATGTCTCCGGGTTCACTACAGCTTAGAATTATCATGAATACCTTTATATCTGCAGGACCAGCAGCACTTTTGTCAGATTTGTCATTTTTATCTGTTATTCTGATGCCGCTATCGATAACACCACTATTATCTCACCTCGTTATTCCGCTATTGTGTGTTTTAGCATGTCCGTTTCATTGTGCTTGCGTTTCTTACTCCTTTCGAGATAATAGCCTCTTCCTTTTTCTCGCACGGGGGTGCAGAACAACCAATCCTGCTTCCTCTTTAATTCCAGTCTATTTATAAGCAAGGTTACTGCTATACTTATCGCTATCACACAGTAACTCTCCAACAGAACATGCACACCATGCCGAGCATGACTTGACAAACAGGTGGTAACCCCAGTTAAGTCCACATTGGAACACACACATGCATAACCAACGTGTTTCTTGGTGAGATTGTGATGAGCTTCTCTCGGAGAACTCGGAAATCTACGATATGACTACAGACATCATCACAAATAGGAGGCACGGTCGGCGGATGTGATGGAAATCAGTCAGGAGGACTAGCTAGACACATGCCTGTGCTGATTATAAACATGCTGAGCTACTTATAGCACAACGAGCTTCAGGGCCACATGAACCAGAAGCCCCGTGGGTCCAATGATGGAGTCAAGGCCACTTCACATTTTCAGATTTGATCAAAGATTGATTGTACTTTTCTGAAATGAATCAAGAAAAAGCATGCAGTCCAACACTCATTTGCTTTTGGGAGCCTTTCTTTCTGATTTCCGAAGCTGAAGAAAGTCTCAGCAGTAGAAGAATGAACTGTGCACAGTTTCAGATCATAAAACTCCAGCAGCCACCCTGACCCCAGACCGGGGTTATGAGTTTGCTTTGAAGGTTCCTTTTTTCTGCCTTTATCTGCATGGAGTTAGTCACCGTTTTCTCCCACAAACCACATACTGTGGAACAAAACAAGCCAATAATTGCAAAGCAGCACAGAGAAGCAAAAAATCATGAAAAATATATATATATTTCCACTGGATTTAATTTTCTTGGTTTGTCTTTATGATTGTTTCATTTGGAGAATATTTAAACCCTGTAGAGTGAACAGAATCACACAATGGAAACGGGTAACAGCACACTAAATGGGACCTTATGTTATTACCCTCGCATGCTGTTTACCAAGGGTCAGATTAAATCATTATTATTATATCAAGTTTACAGTTACACTTTATGTTTTTCCAGTCCCCTGCTCAGAATGTTGGTTCATGCTCCTGGCTGTAGATCGGAGGCCTCCAGTATCCAGTCTGTCACCTCCTGGCTGATGCTGAGTCAGCAGGAACCCCGGGATGTGACTTGTAATAAGGACTCAGAGTTACATGATGCCAGCCGGTATAAGCTCTGTAAACGATGACAGGCTCTGACAGCACGTCTGCCGGCGGCCACGGCTGACAAATATTTTGACGGGTTTTAAACTCACGCTGAGCATCCTGCGGTCCGGTGGTTGTTTGAGGATTCGCCTCAGTCGCTTCTCACAGGGAGTCTGAATAATGACCACTCTTAGAAGGAAGGGTTCCTGGGGGCGTGTTGTAGTCTCAATGTTTACTGAGATGTTTTATAGCCTGTAGAGTGGACTGAAATCACCCCACAACTCATCAAAGTCCTTTACATAGTCCTCTTCATAGTCCTCTATATAGTCCTAGATATAGTCCTCTATATAGTCCTATACATAGTCCTCTTCATGGTCCTCTATATAGTCCTAGATAAAGTCCTCTATGTAGTCCTATACATAGTCCTCTTCATAGTCCTCTATATAGTCCTAGATATAGTCCTCTATATAGTCCTATACATAGTCCTCTATATAGTCCTAGATATAGTCCTCTATATAGTCCTATACATAGTCCTCTTCATGGTCCTCTATATAGTCCTAGATAAAGTCCTCTATGTAGTCCTATACATAGTCCTCTTCATAGTCCTCTATATAGTCCTAGATATAGTCCTCTATATAGTCCTATACATAGTCCTCTTCATGGTCCTCTATATAGTCCTAGATAAAGTCCTCTATGTAGTCCTATACATAGTCCTCTTCATAGTCCTCTATATAGTCCTATACATAGTCCTCTTCATAGTCCTCTATATAGTCCTAGATATAGTCCTCTATATAGTCCTATACATAGTCCTCTTCATAGTCCTCTATATAGTCCTAGATAAAGTCCTCTATATAGTCCTATACATAGTCCTCTTCATAGTCCTCTATATAGTCCTATACATAGTCCTCTTCATAGTCCTCCATATAGTCCTAGATATAATCCTCTAGTCCTTAGTCCTCTTCATAGTCCTCTATATAGTCCTAGATATAATCCTCTAGTCCTTAGTCCTCTTTATAGTCCTCTATATAGTCCTATACATAGTCCTCTTCATAGTCCTCTATATAGTCCTAGATATAGTCCTCTATATAGTCCTATACATAATCCTCTTCATAGTCCTCTATATAGTCCTAGATATAGTCCTCTATATAGTCCTATACATAGTCCTCTTCATAGTCCTCTATATAGTCCTAGATATAGTCCTCTATATAGTCCTATACATAGTCCTCTTCATAGTCCTCTATATAGTCCTATACATAGTCCTCTTCATAGTCCTCTATATAGTCCTATACATAGTCCTCTTCAAAGTCCTCTATATAGTCCTATACATAGTCCTCTTCATAGTCCTCCATATAGTCCTAGATATAATCCTCTAGTCCTTAGTCCTCTTCATAGTCCTCCATATAGTCCTAGATATAATCCTCTAGTCCTTAGTCCTCTTCATAGTCCTCTATATAGTCCTAGATATAATCCTCTAGTCCTTAGTCCTCTTCATAGTCCTCTATATAGTCCTAGATATAGTCCTCTATATAGTCCTATACATAGTCCTCTTCATAGTCCTCTATATAGTCCTAGATAAAGTCCTCTATATAGTCCTATACATAGTCCTCTTCATAGTCCTCTATATAGTCCTATACATAGTCCTCTTCATAGTCCTCCATATAGTCCTAGATATAATCCTCTAGTCCTTAGTCCTCTTCATAGTCCTCTATATAGTCCTAGATATAATCCTCTAGTCCTTAGTCCTCTTTATAGTCCTCTATATAGTCCTATACATAGTCCTCTTCATAGTCCTCTATATAGTCCTAGATATAGTCCTCTATATAGTCCTATACATAATCCTCTTCATAGTCCTCTATATAGTCCTAGATATAGTCCTCTATATAGTCCTATACATAGTCCTCTTCATAGTCCTCTATATAGTCCTAGATATAGTCCTCTATATAGTCCTATACATAGTCCTCTTCATAGTCCTCTATATAGTCCTATACATAGTCCTCTTCATAGTCCTCTATATAGTCCTATACATAGTCCTCTTCAAAGTCCTCTATATAGTCCTATACATAGTCCTCTTCATAGTCCTCCATATAGTCCTAGATATAATCCTCTAGTCCTTAGTCCTCTTCATAGTCCTCCATATAGTCCTAGATATAATCCTCTAGTCCTTAGTCCTCTTCATAGTCCTCTATATAGTCCTAGATATAATCCTCTAGTCCTTAGTCCTCTTCATAGTCCTCTATATAGTCCTAGATATAGTCCTCTATATAGTCCTATACATAGTCCTCTTCATAGTCCTCTATATAGTCCTAGATAAAGTCCTCTATGTAGTCCTATACATAGTCCTCTTCATAGTCCTCTATATAGTCCTAGATAAAGTCCTCTATGTAGTCCTATACATAGTCCTCTTCATAGTCCTCTATATAGTCCTATACATAGTCCTCTTCATAGTCCTCTATATAGTCCTAGATAAAGTCCCCTTCATAGTCCTCCATATAGTCCTCTAGTCCTTCACATAGTCCTCTTCATAGTCCTCTTCATAGTCCTCCATATAGTCCTCTGCATAGTCCACTAATCCTTTACATAGTCTGCTTCGTAGTCCTCTATATAGTCCTCTTCATAGTCCTCTTCATAGTCCTCTATATAGTCCTATACATAGTCCTCTTCATAGTCCTCTATATAGTCCTAGATAAAGTCCTCTATGTAGTCCTATACATAGTCCTCTTCATAGTCCTCTATATAGTCCTATACATAGTCCTCTTCATAGTCCTCTATATAGTCCTAGATAAAGTCCCCTTCATAGTCCTCCATATAGTCCTCTAGTCCTTCACATAGTCCTCTTCATAGTCCTCTTCATAGTCCTTCATATAGTCCTCTGCATAGTCCACTAATCCTTTACATAGTCCGCTTCGTAGTCCTCTATATAGTCCTATATATAGTCCTCTTCATAGTCCTCTATATAGTCCTATAGTCCTCTTCAAAGTCCTATATAGTCCATATAGTCCTCTACCTAGTCCCCCCCTCTCCCTCTCTCTCTGTCTCTCTCTGTCTCTCTCTCTGTCTCTCTCTCATATTACTGCAAACCTCTTCACCCCTAATGTCCTCTCATCCAAACGTCAGCGCTCTAATAGCAGACCTCATCATGCTTACCACCACCATGTCCGTAGGGTATCATTTCCATCTTAGACAAAGGGATGTTTTCATAATGACGGCCATGTGGACCATGAGGGTCAGACGTGATCCACGTCTCTGGACTAATCTGGAGGCTCAGAATCTACAGTGAAACCTAAATGTCTTCAGCAGCTTAGCGTCACTGACAGCATGCTGTAGGCTATCATTATGAAATGACCAAGACGTGTCATGAATACAAACACGAAGACAAGCCAAATACATGCGTAGACTAGGGCAGTCCTATCTCTAGACAGCATGGAATTACTTCAAGAACAGTTTTTGTAAAGTAGAAAGAAGTGTGTGTGTAATCTGTAACATACACTTGTTGGGGCGTCTCTGATTGGACAGTAGATCTGGGAGGGGTCCGGGCAGACTTTGTTTTATATTAACGTATTATTCTAATTAGTTTGCTCGTTCTAGTCCCCGTCTTTCCCCTCATCTTTGAATCTTTAGCTCCTCCCCCTCCTCTTGTTCCCTTTGCTCTCAGCCAGGAGGTGGCTGACCTGTTGACCTCGACCTGAACAGGATGAGCCTGTTCAGCTGGGTTTGAAGACCAAAACCCCCTTTCTTCTCTTGAACAGAGTCCATGTTTCCGTCTGTTCTCGGCCCAAACTGTGAGTCGGAGGAGATGAAGACACGAGTGGGGACATTTGTCTGATTAGGAAAGCGATTGATGAGAAATGAGGACATTCAGTGAACACATGAGGAAGTTACAAAAGCGACCGAATGACTGATGTCATATCGTGATGTTTGATGGGTGAACAGCCGCCGCCTCTGCACTGCAGCATGAGATCCACTAATTAGAAAGAAAGCTTCCTCCCCCCTCTCCCCCGTCTCCATCCTCCCCTCCCCCGTCTCCATCCTCCCCCTTCCTCTCGTCTACCTGAATGCAGAAGACTTTTCCCTTAAAAAAACAAACACAACCGCTGATTCACTCAAACTGTCTTACAAATGATGCAGCACCACCTCCCAAAGCCAACCGGATGTCACTGCTGGCGATTGTGAAAATGTGCACGTACGTCTCTCTGCCTGAAGGGGGAGCCATCAGTCTGGAAATGACATGCAGGTCAACCTCCGTTCTCATACTCACAAGGAAACATAACAGGTAGAGCAAATAGTTTAAATAAGGCAAAAAAAAACTGTTCACATCCATTTCTCGATCTTTTCTTGTTTTTTTTTTGTTATTTTTCCATATGTGTCATCCTTTTCATTCACCATGATGTGTAGTTTTGAAACTTTATCTTTGCTCTTTGAATTTGTTTTCACTTTATTCCCAGTCTCTGTGTTGTGTATTATATTAAATCCATTTGGAATTATATAGGGTTATAGTAAGGTAAACTTGGGGGAACTTTCATTATGCTCTGAATTAGATGTATTATGATGCAACGGGCCTGTCAGCAGGTCCAGAGCCGGTCTGCAACCAGAAGCAAAGCACTGCATGTGAGACTTCAACTCAGTGAGTGAGGACAGGCTGAGCAAAAGATGTGCAGAATATCTGAGCGCTGTAAATCAAGCTCAGATGGGAGCCATGTGGCCTGACCCAAAAAATATGAAGCATCACATTGTTGTTTTCCTCACACGCTGTTTTAATAAAAGTCTTGCTTGGAGCACCAGAGTCGGCCTTCGGCTCGCCGCCGTCAGGTCGAGGTCGCCGAGGTGTTCTCCTTCTTCTCTTTGTTAAAGGTAGACCTTTTGGCTCCGGAGACGCCGTAACTCTTACCTCATTACCATGAAAGGTGTGCTCGCTCTGCGGTTCTGCCCAGGTCACATCTGGCACCACCCAGAAATGAACTTCAAAGCAGGCGTTAGGGTTTGCTTGGAGGTATTCCACTGTATGCACACATGACGTTGTACTCAGCATAGATTGAGCTGTCGTGAGGTATCGAGTGGAGAACAGAACAACTTAGTGGACATGGATTATTTGAGTCAATTTCACTGAACCTGTCCAGGTTCAAAGCAACGTTTTCCCCTCGAACATCTGCTAGAGTTCTGACCTCGAGGCCGAGGATGAGAGGGAGGCAGCGGATGGCTTCCCTCAGGCTGCACCAGCCAAGGTCATGTGATACAACCGCATGTCAGGCTGAGAAATATTAACATTCAAAGACCATTCGAAACCTCCAAATACATGTTTGGGCGTTACCTGCCTCGCTGTCGTCCAGACTCCGCCCACCAACACACTCTTACGCCACTCAAAGAGTCAGCGGCGCTCTGACTCAACCCTCACCATGTTCAAACACACATCGTCCTCCCAGCTGAGGCGGGAGGAGATGTCCCAGCATGCACCTTGAAATGGCCGCTCTCTCTGTATACTTCACCGCCACTGTTTTCATGTATAATTTAAAGAAATGCCTCTTTCATGTATTATTAAAGTGGAAATAAGCCGTCATTTGCACTCGGCACTGTTTCCATAGGGCGGCGGCGACTGTTTGCCAGCAGTGAAACCTGAACGAGTCAGGTGTTTAATGAGGGACGTCTCAATTAGAGTGAACTTAGCTCATAGAGGCATAAAACTGTGTATTCCATTTGGTCATATATATTTTTTATTTGATCTAATTAGTTTGTTTGTTTATTTATGCAGCTATAATTGGACATTTTATGCACTAAGAAACTTTGTCAGGCTGTTAAACCATAAATCTGCATTCATAGACATGTTTTACACTTTTAATACAATAAATAAATGTATTAAGAGCACAGGATTCTGCTGAGAAAGTGAATTTCCCCCTTTATTAAATGTACTAATACAAGTGAGGCTTAAGTGCTCAGACAAAGAGCGACATCAGCATTTATTTGTGTTTCCTTCTGACTGACGCTCCTTGCAGCTCTGTTTTGGTCTCCACCTCCTCCCGAGGGAAATGGCAGGCTCTTTACTCGTTAAATGCTACAGGAAACAGACAAAAACACACAAAACCAGGCTACTCGTCTGGTCAAGTCCGGAAGCTTTAGACTGTTGCGTGTAAAATTATATAGATGGGATGGTTTGATATAGTTTTGCCATTGTTAAATTTGACTCCAAACCCAGCGGTATTTTTGTTTTTGTCCTAGAATTTTGTTTCCCATTTTGGGATTGTTGGTTCACTGTGGAGTCATGAACACGGGTTGAGGAAATGATGTCCATTTTGGGGGCGAAGCCTTCCTTTTAATCGGCAGCGTTATGCTTTTGGCTTCCGTCCGTCCCCAGTGGTATCTCGTTTTCTGGCCCTTCCGATGCTCTCTGATTGGGCGGGGACGCTGAAATTCCGATGGCGATGAGAATTCTTCCCGACTGAACGTGACACCAACCGTCCTCGGGTCACATGGTCGCGATGCTCTTTCCAAACGCCGCTGTACGCTTAAGTAAACTGTCATTTGCTGTGCTAAATATGTCACCACGCTCCGTCGGCCTCTCTAATCAGCCCGGCACTTCTCCGTCTCAGTGGCGTAAACCGCTGCCACTGTGTCAGCTCGGGGTGACGAGTCAATTCCAGAGTTCACTGCCAGCGAGGCCTCGTAGTGAAACCACATCAGACACGACGCGGTGACCGCCGGGTCTATAAAGGGAGAGAGAACCACAGAACTCAGACTTCTCCCCGTTTTCAGCTTCGGCAACGGCAGAAATAAAAGCCCTCATAAAATATGCAGTGTGCTATTTTTGGGAGGCAGCACGGTCATGCTAAAGGGAGCTATGGGAGCTATTGGGGAAATTGTTTATAGACTCACTGTTACAGTGGCTGGTTTTATGGGTGGGAGAATGTGAAGTGTGACCTTGCCAGTGAAACTACAGTACAGGGTAGACGGACAGAGGCAGGAAGAGCGAGCCGGGCAGCTACAGGAGAGGCCACATCCTTCCTGGCCCTCGCTGGTTTCTGCCCACCGTACTGTACGTCTGAATGATGCATTCATGCATATGTTCATTTTCAGGGTGACACGGCTGCAAGGAGGAGGGCTCTGAGAAGTATACGGCTAACTCAATTAGCAGCATTGCTAATTCAAATGCAGTCAAGGTGATTTCTCTGCACAAAAGCAGACACTCTGCGGATCGTCCTCCAAGATATTCAGCTCGTCCTCCTGAAACACCGACAATCCAATCATACCGAGCCGGAAGGTCAAAACTGTATTTAAGTTAAAGGGCAGAATATATAAGTACTAGTATATATATAAAAGTACTAGTATATAAGTACCCAAATATAAAAGTACTCATTTTGCAGATTGGCCCTTTTATGAGCGTTATATTGTGATTAATATGTAAGAATTTATTGGAGTTTAGTTTAAAAGTCCCATAACCATATAAGGGCAGATAGCACGTAAAGGCATAACGTCACACCAATAAATCTTCACCTCCAGTACTCTGTAATGGACAAACTTTGTTTATATATATTTATATATAAAGACATATATGGCTCTAACGTTAACGCTGTACCGTCGTGGTGGAGATGTTCAAACTACTTTTATACCTCTTGATTTCATATGTTTGTGTGTAAAATCTCAACAAGCAAGAGGCGGTCAGATAGGAGTGCAAAAAGGACAATAATGGAAGTAAAATAAACTGCAATTAAAGCACATAGAGAATCTCAAAACTGTGCTGCAGTACAGTCTTCATGTGGGAATTACTTTATGATCATGAAAAACCATGCTTTTCCTGGAAGAAGGATCATATAGAATGTATATTAAACCAATGAAAGAGGGTCTAACAGGATATGTGTGTTCATGCGTGTTTTAGTGGTTAAAATTAAAGTATTCAGGTTACAGTGTTCATGTAGGTGGACAGAGTGTGTTCTTGCTTTCTAATGTCTTACAGCACATGCGTGCATGCATGCATGTTAGTCCATGTTCCTGCATGCGTGTTCGGCCCTCCAGCGCTACACTGAATATCAAGCGTGACTCAGCGTGGACGGTGATGAGATAGGACAGCTTTACAGCATCAGGCTGGATGTGAATATTGCATTAGAGCACTGGAGCTGTCCCCTCGTACCCCCCTCCCCCCAGCTGTGAAGCCTCATTCTGGGGAGAAGGCACAACAAAGAGCCTCGGTTGAGCTGGTTGGACTCTGGATCAGACTCTCCGTCGGTGTGTTTCACAAAGTGCTTCCCCAGGTTGGAGTGTGAGCCAGTGTGCTGACTCGTGTCTGTCTGTGTGACGGCATGTTGTGGAGGTGCTACCGTGAGGAAAGCTCCCGTTTTCATTCCGGCCTTGTTTAAGTGGCGGCTGACCGCAAAGTGGCGTCCTGGACCCAAACCTAAAAACCCACAAAGCCCAGTGTGTATAGAGGGAGGAGGGAGGGCAGGATGTCGTCATCGGGCCGGGCTGAACTCTGCAGAGGAGGGGTAAGGATCTGCATATGAAGACTAATATCTGAATATGAAGACAGGATATTCACACCCAGACACAACTTAATGTGGACAGAATAAAAGCTTTAAAGTTCCATTCTCTGAATGGAAAATGTCAACGTTTTATACTTATATAATATGTGCAGGAAAATAGAGTTTGCACCTCTGAAATGGTAAAAAGAGAGAGAAGGCGTGTCTGGCAGCTCGGCTCAACGTGATCCAACTAAACAAAAACACGGGTTCAAAGCGCGAACGCCCAGCAGATTTAACCATTAACCACAACAGGCGTCGTAAAGTGCCACACTCACATACGGTAATGCTTTTTTAAAACAACACTGTGTGTGTTGAGTGTTCATTGGAGTTACAGCCTCTAACAATGCTCCGCTGGAAAGCCAGACACGTTGGCAACCGGGGGGGGGGGGGTTTGGGGGGGAATACAATAGACAAACAGCCTCTGTAATCAGCCCGGCCCACTGATGGATTCCAAATGAAGATGTCATCCAGTGCACGAGTCTGCGTGGACCACAACAGTGTGCAAAAAAATAGAGAAAATGTTAAAAGGATCTCAACCTCAACCTAGAGAGTAGATGATTAACACTCTGTTACCTCAACGGCAGCAGCGAGGTGATATATTTAATCTCCTGTGTGGAAAGCAAAGTCCTCTGAAATGATTCACTTAAAAAACAGCTAGCTGGAAAGAGAAGGGACTCAAAAAAAGGGGTTTAAAGTCACACAGATGTGTTCAATCTGGGCTGCAGGAACACAGGAACCCGTCTTTTGTCTCGACCGCATCGTCTCGGCTCAACGAGCCATTGTCTGGAGTCTTTGGTCCACAGCCACAACAACAAGAAGAACAACAGCAAAGCCAAGACGGACACACACAGATGGACGATTGTACTGTTTTTGGAAGAGGAGAGAACAAAAAGTGAGCGATTGTTGAGTTTGTCCACGTCAGTGATCACGAGCGGGATGAAGCCAGCCTTGGTGTTGGTTTGGTAGAGATGAACCACAGTGCCTAATACTGCCGTGTGATGTGGTGGCTGCATGTGTGTGTTCCTCCTGGGCGATAACTTTACACTACATGTAATCCAAGTTATTACATTTTAACAGTTACAGTAAAAGATGTGTGTCCCGACGAGGCTCAGCTCGGAGTATAAGTGCACACCGAGTAGAGCACACGTTGTGCTCTGGCTTAGATTGAAGCTGTCTATCCTATTATTATTATTATTATGTTTTTATTGGGACTAATTTAAGGGTCCGGCCCTTCAATAAACCTGTTCTAGCTCCAGGCAAGTTCCTCACATTTTGTTTTACATCGTGCCCTCAGGAGTTTATTCAAGGACACTTGTTTGTTTTTGGGTCATCACTCATGTAATTCATGTTTAATAAGATCCTTCACAGCCTCCATCAGAACCACAATTATCGATGAGTCACATCTCAGTAAAAACAGGGGAGTGAACGGAGGAGCGGCTCTCAGTTTCATCCTGTGATATAAGTCGAAAGTGCACTTTGTGTTTACATTTTGTAATTAAATACGTGGTTATTTTGGTTGTTAGTTTAGTTTAGTAGTTATTTTCATAAGCAAAACAAATGTCCTGCTATCACGGGGGCAACAAGGTTCCTCCGCAGTCCAAACATGGTCTCTTCCATTCACTTGTTGAATTCAAACCGGAGGTTTGAAAACCGTAGTCCACAAACCAGAGGGTGGCGTCACCATGACTACGCCCCCTTCTCATATACGGCCTATGGGATTCCATCTAAACTACAGTGTACCATGTCATTTTCTTTGTCTCCATAACAACGTAGAAGAGAGTGACAGAAAGAACAAAAACAGTCGTTTTCAGGGTTATGAGTCATCATCACAGTTTACTGATGCCTGAGTCCCGCTCACATCAGCCCACAGCGGCGAGAAGCACTTCATCATTCGCACTATCAGGCCCATTAGTGCTGCTGAGCTGAAAACGCTGAGTCACTCTGGCAAAAACACGGAGCAGGTACACAGACGGCGACACACAAACCCACATTTGTCCACAGACTGAAAGAAGGCGGGCCAACGTAAACACTTGCATTTCCTTTCCACGCCTCCTCTTATCTCCTTTCAGCCCTCTCCTCTCTTTTTTAGTGTGTTTTTTTTCCTCCTTCCTGGATGTTTCCAACGGCTGCTGACACAGCTGCGAGTCCATCAGGTCGGACTCTAGATCTCATCTGTACGTGGGTGTGTTTGTCCAAGTGATAGAAGCCGAAGCACGAGAGAAACACATTCCTCACTATCATTTAATGGAAAGTTAACTCTCCAAAGTAAATCATTCTTGTGAAGCGTGTTATCGGGGACAGAATTTCCAATGTGGTTTCCCAACATCACCGACTTATAATAACTTAGATCTTCCCATCAAGAGAACGTTTTCCTGCTGGTTCACAGCTATTGTCTATTGTCCTTCCACATCCAGAGAATCTAAAGAAAACACCACTCCGACAGCCTCAAGTGAACAAGGAAGTGGACTAATAACAGAACTGCATCATTTTCCTAATTCGTGAATCATCGACATAAGTCCCGTCCAAAGTCTGCTCAGACAGCGTGTCTCACATCCACGTCCGTCTCCGTCAAATAACATTACGAATTCTTGGACTCTTCCAGGCAGGATCAATGTTCTCGGGGCTTAGTCGCCGTAAAACCCCGCTGTAACTTTCCACTCACGGCGTCGACGAGTGGAGGATTAAGGTGTCAAGTAGGTAAATAAAGCCCGACGCTTGATGGATGCCGAGGACTTTGTGTGTCTGTCTGTGAGTTCTGGTTTTTGTCACTGAAACGAGGGCTGTCTCTCTCCCAGAGACCACGAAACCAGAGAGGGCCTCTGCTTCCTGTTTATAGCATCTTCCCTGTTAATGCCTTGGTCCCTGGAGACAACACAGAAACCTCCAGCTGATAGGAGGGAGCACAAGAAGGGTTAAGAATAACACGAGGATGACCACATTTAACTCGCTTTTTACCAAAGCTAATCTCTTATTAGCGATATCAGCGCTAATCTCGTAGCGCCGTCTGTAAACGCCTACCAGAAACCTGCTACAGTCTCGTCTGTTTTGAAGAGTGGAGTTGATTGTCTTTCTGATGGGATGAGGTGCAACACAAAACCGATGTAATACCACGCCGTCGAGCAAAACTTGTGCAAGAAAAAGGTGATCCTCTGACTGAAATAGGGCAACGCTCCGGTACAAACCTGACAGAAGATAGCAGACTTGTGACCTCTGGTCTCAGGGAAAAGAAGGACAATGAGGTCAAGCTCCATTTGACATTTTATTTGAGAACATAAAGGTCTCAGGTCTCCAACCAAGGCCTTACCGAACCATGAGAACCCCTAAAGGACCCCTAAAGGACTAACCTTCCATCTGACATCACAATGTTGTTGAATAATGACACTAAAAGCACTTTAGACTTTATAGATGAGCAGTACAAGTTGCTGGTTATCGGCAAAAATGCATCAGCAATTATATAAATGCATGAATTTAAGTGCACAACACCGGGTGGGAATCAAACGCTTCCTGTCCCAGAATCAACGACCAGGATGTTCCCGACCCCTGGTTCCCATCTGACCCGGGTAGTCGCTACAATTAAACGGCTGGTCCAGCTGAGTGTTTTTACCGCCGCCCTCCAGCATTGTCCAACCTCCCCTTTACGTCAACAACTGCACCGGGGCAGCGATCCCTGTAATGGTCACATAAAGGGTGTCGGTGTGTCAGACACCGACGTCGTGTCCAGTTTAATGGAGGCTCCTTGATTTAATGAGCGTGTGACATTAGGCATGGGAGCGCCCCGGGGTTATCCACGGCTGGAGCCAGACTGCACGTCTGCCAATCTGGACCTGCTTTCTTTCTCTGGCTCTGTCTCACCCCTTACTCTGTGGGTCAGTCTTCTGTGCACCCCTCGGGGAAAGCTTGGACTGGTCCACGCTCGGCTGATTAGGGGGGTACTTAAGCTTCCTGCAGATCAAAAAGCAGAGCTGGCGACTCAATCCCAGAACGCAGGCTAATCAAAGTTAAATTCTGGATAAGCCTTCCTACTTTCACCGTGGGCCAATCGCTGTAGACAATGTGATTTTGATTAAGGCTGATGGCACCCCCCCCTCCCCCCCGGCTCTCTTTGAACCTCCAGGGTTAAAAAGCTAGGACCACCTCTGTGAATGACAGCCATGAAATATGGGGAGCGTACAAACTGCCAGCGACATTTGCCAAACAGAAGAATCAAAGATCGGCGAGCTCTTGCAAGTTTGACTGACAGACGTCCCCCTGGGACACATTATGGAAAGGACCCATACGGTTTGAGCCACAGACTCATCTGAGACATTCTCCCAGGAGATATATCAGATGGTGAGTTTGATAAATGGCTAAATGGAGAGTACGGAGCTTCATGTCCCCCTGATTGACTTTGGTGGTCATTTGGATGCTGGTAGAACTGCATCTTGGCACCGCTCGCTTCGTCAGCGTCCTCGTCAAAAACAAGGAAGGCAACAAAGACTTTGGCACCTCGGTGTGAAGCCTTTGGCCCGGCAGCAAGCTGCTCCGCTCCAACCCTCGTTAACCCACGGCACCGCTTGGTGAACACGTGGCCCATCCAAACTTTCACAACCGCCCCGTAAATTAAAACTTTAAACAGATTGTATCATAATGCTAGCTTGCTTTTTTGAAAACAAAAACATTTGACTTTGCAGTTCTGCTCCAAACGATCTGCTAAAGATTAAATCGACTTCATGAAAGACGAACTCGTGTGAGTCTAATCGGGGACAAAAGAAGACGCCTCGCACCCCAGAACAAGACACGTCCACTTCAGTCCCATGTTTTGGGACAACACAAGCATCGACAAGCATCACTAGACCACCCCGCTGTTCAAAACGCCGAGCCGCTTCAGTGAGGTAAATGTGAACCCATGCGTGTCCCAGCAGGCCGGGACCCCCTTCGCCGTCTCCTGTTGAGGGACGAGCACAAAGAAAGGCCGGACTTCCATCCCTGAGGGGACAATAAGGCCTGTCACGGGGACACTTAGCCCGCTCAACACCTCCTGCCACGGGACAAGGTGATGAGACTTTGGTCTCTCCTGCAGGGCACCATGATTAATCACAGAGGACTACGGACTACATCCTCTCTCAGGCGACTTGGTCCGAGGCTGAATTACAACAGGAAGAGCTGTTGGAGCATGAACTCTCCGTAGACGAGGCTTTGTTCGGCCTGTTAGCTCCCAATCTGCTAACCATCTCTCTCCTGATGGTCGTGTAGCTCATTAGCCGGCGTACAGGAGCCATATATCAGCGGGCCATGTGGAAACCATTCTGATGTTTCACCTGGTCCCTCTGCTGTAGGGTACAGTCGGAGCGGACGTGGCCTGATACTAATGGGTGGCGTGGATGTAAAACAGGCCCTGGTTTACAGGTTTGAGCTGCTGCGTCTTCATAGGGAAGTACTGAGGCCATTAGTCCGGATCGAGATCCATATGGTTCTGGGCCAGCTTGATTCTTTTGGAGTTCGTGTGCAGATTCATCCTCCGTTACGGGTCATTACAGTATAAGTGTTAAAAAACAAAACACACCCTCACAAGACTATCTGAATAGTTCCATGGTGACGCTCTATAATGGAAAAGAATACTGCATGATAATAATTTAGATGCATTTAGAAGCCAAAACCCAAATCATTTGAGCTGCGTATGAAAGAGGTTGTACTTTTTACTGTTGCAGACATTAAATTCAATAAATGACACAGAATTAAACATACAATCTCTCTCTATATACAGTACATATACAGCTAAATGTACTGCTTCTAAGTGACACTATCATCACAGAGTGCAGGCACAATATTTCAGGATATGGGGTGTTATAGAGTGATATTTATATATGGTGAATAGGGTGTGAGAATAAATCTCACTTGACCAGAATTAAGTCTGTCATTATATGTTAAATGTTCTAATTATGTGTTCTACCCATCGACTGTATAATGGACGTAGTCATGGTGACGTAACCATTAGTAAATGGACCATAATGTACTAAATGAACATCATGCTGTATGAAAGAGGACTTGAAACTAGAGATTGAGACCATAAACTCATGTTTACAGTGTTGACTCAGGTAATAAATCAAGTGAGCAGTCGGGTCATTTTCTCATAGACTTCCATGTAATCAGACGTCTTTCTGGACCCAGAGGCGTCGCCACGGTTACCGACTAAGCTGACCACAGCTGCTGTTTGACGAGAAACTAACTTTCAGAGCCACTTCTCAAACCTCTATGCAGTGAGTATATGATTTTTGGGTGGAGGATCACTTTAATATCTTTAATATGAGCTCTCTTGTCCTCATTTCCGTCTTGTTCAACAAACTGTTGAATATTATTGCAGGTGGCAGCGCTGCCATCTAGACATGACAAGCTCTCCACTCATCCAGCTGACAGACACACAAACTAATCCCCCTACTTTCCAGTGTTTGTTTTCACAGAAAGCCCTGAATGTGTTGGTCGGGGGTGTTTATGTGGAGACGGTCCATTGGCTCACTGAGCTCTCGGTCCGGACTGCAGAGTGCTTTTCATGATGCCAGCTCCGTCTCAGGCGAGGCCACGTCTGGCATTGTTTCACCACAGGAAAGATGTTCTGCCAAAGGCTAGGAGCTCCTGAGCCAAGTGGAAATACCCAGAGAATGTCTGCCCATGTGACGAGGAGGTAGCCGCTACTCTCTGTACTTACACAAATATTGATCTTTAATATGAGGAAATATTGCAAACCGCATTCCTGCCATTCTCACTGTACACTACCGTAGCGAACACGACGAGACGATGTCGGGTTTGACTTCTCTGTGACATTCAGACTTTGTTCTTCTCTGGAAAGATGTGAGCACTAAAACAAAAAGCATGCAGGGGGGCATGCTGTCCTCCACCAGATGTAAACTCCAAACAAAAGGAGGCGTCGTAAGTGACAGGAGAGGAGGGGGGAGAGGTCAGCAGGGGGGGCAAGATAAACAGGGGAGGTCACACCGGTGTGAGCATGTTTAGGTCAACCACCGGTCTGGGCCTTTGGTCACTACGCTGGAGACGAGAGGAGGAGGAGGAGGGGAGAAAACGGTCACTGTGTGACATCAGTTCTTAAAACACACTTTTATAGACTGGCTTTTATGTGATGTCGCCTTTTTTTACTTTTTAATTTCTAACTTTAATCTAATTTGTATTCATTAATTCTTATTTCATTATCTTTCTGCTGTCTTTTATCTTATCTTCTCAACTCTACCCATCGTTTCTCCTGCTCTGTCGATGTGTATACATGTGTATGGATCCGTATGGATCCGTATGGATCCGTTTGTGCCTTGTTTTGCTGTCAAAAGCACTTTGTAAACTGCTGTTTTTAAAAGGTGCTCTATAAATAAAGTTATGATTATTATTATTGTTTTAGTGGATAAAAGCAGCACTGAAGATGAAATGAACGTTGTCTCCGAGAACTTCTTCACATTCTTCCGTACACAAGCGAATGCATGGAAGCTTAATGCAGCTGAAAGTTCTTGATTAAGATGAGAGAAAGCTCAGGAAACGTCTGGGTTCATCTATGAATAAAGAAACCATCTTCTCCCCTCTCAGCTCTGTGTCTGGTCTTGAGGGGAATATCTGGCTGTTTAGCTGCTAACTGCTGCTGACCGTGTCTTCCTGCCATTTGGGGCTGGGAATGTGGCGTACGGAGGTTTTATAGTTGTTTTCCTGTTGGCTGTAAAACCAAAAGGATCAGCTGAAAGATGTTGAAACACTCCAAAGAGCGAGTGACAAGATCCATTGTTAATACCCAAATATTGATTGGTGTGTCTTTAAGAGTCCAAATATCCACCTATCGTCCTCCTCCTAATGACATCACAACTGGATCACAAAAGTAATCTATTTCAGGGAACAGCTGGTGACAGAGTGAGGAAGAAGAACCAGAGGAAGATCACCAGGAAATCTCCAGACTCAGTTTCCTTATGAGGGGAATCTGAGCCGGGGAACACGATGAAGCACAAACAGGAAAAAACAACGGAAATAATCACTGCACACACAATCACACCCAACAAATGGGCTGCCCTTCGAGTTTTGAACTTCACCCGTAGTTACAGTCGATCACCTCCGTGGCGGCAAACAGCCACCACATGGCTCACAAGGCCCAGGCAGAGACCAGCAAATGGTCCAAGATGGGCAGGAAGCCTTCCTCCCTTTGAAGCGTCCTTGATCCAGGCTTGTGTGTGTAGGTGTGTGTGTGTGTAGGTGTGTGTAGGTGTGTGTGTAGGTGTGTGTGTGTGTGTGTGTGTGTGTGTGTGTGTGTGTGTGTAGGTGTGTGTGTGTGTGTGTGCTCTTGTATTTCCATTTTTTGTGAGTTAGGGCAAGGATGTAATCTTATAAAAAAAAACACCAAAAGCAAACAGCTCATTAGTTTTTCATTCAATACTTTCCCCCCCAAGCTCATTATTTGTATTTTTCATTTTTTAAAGGCTCAGTTATCCCTTAAAACCGCTGGGACAGTTTTTTTTTAGAACAATGACTCAAACAGGAGTAAATAGTGACTTTGTTGGAGACTATTTTCTCCTCGGACAAAGAAATTCTTAGTCAACTAACACTCATATAATTATGATTTAATCAACAGCTCTGTAAAACTGGGTTCCTCCACAAAGAATCACACAAAAGCACTTTAAATCTTGTGTTCACACGTTTCTAAGTCGGTCAGCAGGACAAAAGCATGAAGAACGTCTCATCGACTCAATCTTAGTAGACTAAAACCATAACGTCTGCTTAGTCAAGAGGAGCAGCCGTTATATTCCCAGCTGTGGATCAATACACATTAGTATTTACAGCAGCATCATAGCATCTAAATAAAGTGCCTCCATGTTCATGTTTCTGGAGGGAGATGTTCAGTTCAGGGGTCTCGTGGGATTTGTTTACGGTGTTCTTCAAAGGGTCAACATTTAGAGCCTGACCTGATGATTTTTCCAGAAACGGTGTCCTGATGCTCCTGCAGACCTCGCTGTGAACGGATTTTACTCAAACTATTTTCTACTGATACAAAGATGTTAGAGGAGCGCTCCCACGTATCCACGAGGGTCCATACTAATGTACGAGGGCTAATGTGTACGTTTGAAGCCCCTAAACGTGACTATCAATATTACCTCTCACATAAGGGATTATTTATAGGATGTATAGAGATTAAAGCCTTTATCTGCTGTGGCCGAGTACGTGTCCATTTTTCTTCTTCCTTTTTCGAGACGACCTCACTCCAATACTGCCATGACTTTGACTGGATGCTATTCTTGTCATTAAACATCAGAATGTTATTCATTTTAATTTGAAATCGTTTGTTTCTGAGAAAAACAGACGCTCAGCGCTCAGATGATCAGATGATGAAATGCAGAATATTTGGTGGTTATTTTAACGGTTACAGATCCTGCTGGACCCCGGCCGTCTCCGTCACCCTCTCACTCCGTGATCTTTCACAGCTTCTGCAGGATTATCGCCCCGAGCTAACAGGCTCTTAAACAGCTGACTGGCACCAGGAACCGTGCTAGGAATTAGCCACCTGCTACACGCTAACTCGACGCAGGAAGTTCCCTCCTGGGGGGGGCGAAGAAGATGGCGTCAAACGAGGCTGAGGTCGCTCGCCACCTCGCACACAGCGCTCAGCAGGAAGTGTGGCTTCCTTGAGCCGTGGCTGCGAGGGCAGGAGGTCAGGGAGCGGAGGGGGGGTCAGCGGTTCACGTTACCGGGGGGGCCAGATGTGGCTCCAGTCTGGAGCTGGCCCCCCAAACACGACTGCGGAAACAGGGACTTCTATTTTGAGAGATGCCATTCCTCTAATAACACAGCAGCGTATTGATCTTCTCTAAAACCTGAGTTCTCTGAAGCCTTAGGCTCGCTATTTTTAAACTTAACATTCAGACGCTTTCATTTCTTGAAACAGTAGTTTTTCCAGCGAGGTACGGATGGATCCGCCTCACTGGAGCAGCTTCGGCCCGTTGAGTGTGAAATGTTCTGAATAAGGAAAGCAGCGTGCACGTGATGCATGTGCATGTGTATGGGAGTCATGTGAGCGTCAGTATGGCTCTGTTTGGGAGCGTGTTTATGCTCTCTTTAAAATATTTCCAGTGGATCTGCGTGCGCTGTGCTTCCTCACTCGCCTGTCTGTTGAGAGTGATGAGCTGGAGAATGAGAAACAGGTGTGTGTGAAATGCACGGATCACTCCTTTATCTCCCCCACTCTCCCTCCCGACCTCTCCCAGCATTCATGACGAAGAGGGAGGAGGACGAGCAACAGAGCTGCAAAGTCAGATTGAGTTTTTATTTGGGTAAACGACGTGCTGCTCCTTAATCAATAAATGCTAACAGCTAATCAACCAATCAGCTTCACTCAGACAGGCAGCACGCTGCAGAGCATTCAAAAAGAAGCCATTCAAATAAGTCACATGCCACTGGATGAAAGGAGATACATGTTTGTGACCATAGCCTAGCTTTATGTATTTATTTGTATTATTATTATTATTATTACTTACTTACTTATTTTAAATTCCTTTTTATTATTTTATTATGATGTTTTACTCAATAATAATAATTATTATTATTTAGTTTAAATGTTGTTGTTATTTGTTAAATGTGAAAAATAATGAAGAAATAATCAAAAAGAATACAAGTCATGTGATTCTCCCCGGATCACGCGTAAGGAACATGTTCTGGTGTTATTTTCATCTAACGGCTAACGACATGAACGGGGGATTAAAGCGGCTCGCGTCATGTGACACGTGATAAATGTAAAGCTGCTGAGATAACGTGTGAAGTGACTGTGAAGATGCATTAATAAACAACAGGAGAACAATGCTGATTAATGGCCGTCAATGAGTCAAACAAACGCTCGATTAGCTAGGCTCGTTGTCAGGTGGTACATCCACCAATCAGCACGAACCCACTACTCAGTACGAAACTTACTGATTGAAAAAAATATTTTTTATCTTTATGTCTCTGTCATACTTTGGTTTTATAAGCAAACACGTGTAAAAGCTGCCCGCGGTTTGGTGCCGATTAGCAATCATGCTAACATGCTAACACAATACAGAGTGAACATGGTGTTAGCATGTTAGCATGTTAGCGTTGTCATAACTTTACAAGCTGATATTAGAGATTAGAGCCTCACAAAGACACGTTTTCAGTGCTAGTACTTCTTTTTTTACAATTCCTTCCATGCATACTTTATAAAATACTTCTTATATACGGTCTATGAGCTGTACATGAACGAACCACAAGGGTACAAGAAGAGAACCAAGTTTTCAAACAAAAGTAGAGCTAATAGCATGAAAGTAAAAAAAACTAGACCTGATAATTAAATTAATCTGTTCTTCCTGCCGATATGATCTACAACACGATTAATAACTAATAACTAGCTCTATTAGAAACTACTGCAGCGTTTTCCACATTTTATGGGGACCAACTTTAAAAAAAACACTTCATAAAAGGCTTAATCTATAAATCGTGAGACTTTGTACAAAATGTGAGCATAAATCAACATTCCTGACTATTTCTGCATCACCTTATAGTTTATAATCAGGAACAGTAAACCAGCTTCAGGAGAACTCCTCCTCTGCTGCCTCAGACATATAATATAGAATATAATAGTATTAATATGACTGTCATTTAAACAGTCTGTGAGGCAGGTTTCACAAAGACAGAATACATGATTATCTGATATTAAATCACTGCTGTAGATGAGCGATGAATGGCTGTTATATTTGACAGCCCTCCCCCCTCCCCTCCACTCAGCTGCACGGGAGTCAGTTTACAGGCTCGTACCTGCCCCCAGCCCCCCTCCTCCCCCCGCTGGAGGGACTCCCTCCCCGGCGTGCAGCGCTCCGTCAGTGTGCCCGCCGTCCCCGCAGCGCGCAGCTCCGCGCACAAGCACAGTTCCGTCCCGGAGAGCGAGCCGGATCTCCGCACCTTTACCCGGGGAGCAGAGGACCACGGAGAGCTTAGAAGAGCGGATACATGCGGGGTGATTTCGGGGTAAGTTCTCCGTGGATTCGGGGAGGATTGTGGGATTATTTTGGACGTTTTCGCAGCTTTTTACGCGGATCGATTACGCTCACGTGCATAAATGACAAATACGCAATAACCTGGCAGCTAAGTTAGACTGGAGTGTGTGTGTGTGTGTGTGTGTGGGAGACTCCACAGCAGGTGACGTGGTACACAACCCTCCATAGTGCTGTTATTAAATACAACTAAATTGGACGTTTTTATGATGGTGCGTTCAAGGCCGACGTGTCCGTGTCTGTGTTGTTCTGTAGAATCAGAGTGTGTTAGTGGAGATAATCCATCACCAACACAGCATGCTGGATTTGATCTGAAACTTTCCTTTTTGTTGTTGAGGGTCCTGATTGGCTGGTTCTGTTCAGCGTTGAAGTTCAGTAATAGGTGGTCGGTGTGATGAAAGCAGCAGATACCCTGGGGCAGCAGGTTTATCCCATCTAACTACACTAAATATTTACATCTGGATGGAATCAGGAGGGGGGGTGGTGGGTGGGAGGGGGAGGGGGGGGGCACAAATGAGGCTCTGGCTTCCAGACGTCTAATCAGGGAAGAAAAGTTCTGTGATGTTGAATTAAACGAAGCGTTTTCCGACCAATCAGCTCATTTATGACGAGGTCACGGATACCAACGTCACCTGAGAACCTACAACAGAACAAAAACAGCAAGGTGGGGGTCCGGAGGGGTCCTTACTGCTAAGATAGACCGGCTCTGCTCCCGAGGAGACAATCACATGCCCTCGGGGTCAACTCCACCTTGACCCCCCCGACTCTCTGCTGGTGTGTTTCATGCGTCCCGAGTTGGTTTGATCGGTGTGAGCTCAGGAGCATAAACAACCTGGAGGCAGACTAAACAGACCACACATGTCCCGTAAACACCCCCCCCCCAGACGCGTTGGTTCGGCCCGGTGCAGCGAGGTTTAACTCCAGCTTTCTGATCCAGATCCAACGTGATCGAAGAAGCTTTGACTCTTTCTCATTCGCTGGAAAAATGTCTCAACTTTCCATTTTGTTTGAGCACGTTGGATGAAAAGATAAACTTCTATAGGATGTCCTCATGGTTGTGGGTGTGCTTCGTTATGCGTGACGTATAATGGATTACCAGGAGGTGGATTCAGGCTCGTTGACTCCTACGACATGATTCATGAAAAGTTTGAAAACCTGCAAATGTGAGCCGGCTTGTAATCCCAGCCTGAAAGCTGCGGTGACTCAGGCTTCACAAACACCTCCAGCCTTCACGTCGGGTGTTTAAATGCAGGATTCACGTGTGTGCTCCGTGCTCATCTTCCAGCTGTAATTCGGCTGCATCTGTGTGTTTGATGCTGATCCCAGCGCAGCAGACAATGCTTCCTCCCGTTACAGACCGGGGGGGGGTCTCCATCTGGGGTGTTGACAGGAGCCTGACATCATTAACATGACTCAATCAAACGCAGTTTATGCAGCCGTGATGAGGAGGATGAAGCAACGCGAGTATCTCGTTGACTTTGAGACACTAAACTCGAAAAACAGAAGCTGCAAAGGTCAAAAACTGGAATATCATACAGGATAAAATCATCTTTTATTTACCATCTTCCCTCAAAACAAACTGTCTTCACGTGTATAATCAGTGATGAGTTTGAGCCACATGAGTTCTGACACAAAGGATGATATTTCATGTTTTATTTTAGTTCACAATGGGCCACTCATGTGTTTCTTATCACTTAAATATCAGCGGCACCGCATTCAAGGCACCGTTTCTCTTTTCCCTGCAGGGCGCAGTCTTGAAAGCGACGCATTTTTATGTCGAACATTTGTTCCGTTTCATCCCCATTACGCGTAAAGATCCCCGAGTTATGGCGGGAAGCTCGAGTTTCTAATTAGAGAAGAAGAGGGGGGAAAAAACGCACCCTGCTAATGACATCATCTCCCCCCGGCAGAGTGTGTGTGTGTGTGTGTGTGTGTGTGTGTTGCCGAACGGCAGCTGGTTTTAGACATTTGAGGCTCACAGTGTGAGTGTGAGACTTCAAACACCGTCAGGCTTATAATTTAGCTTTATTGCCTCTTGTCGCCTTGTTTCGGGCCTTTGTGGAGCTTTGTCTCCGGGAACTTCCTCCAGGAAGAAAAAGTCACAGTTCTCAGATTCGTCCAGCAGAAAAACAACATATTCAGGCCGGCAGCCGATGATGAAGTGATAACACTCGCCATCCAACCTGCCATCTACTGGAAGCTGGTGTTTGTTCATGGATCCTTTCATGAGCGTATTTTTAAAACGTGGATGTTTGTTTGGCATGAAAAGTTCACTTGTTGGCTGATCTCCTGAAAGATTTACGTCTTTGAATGCGTTTCTGCAGAAATCAAAATCTGCATGTTTGCGTCCAACGTTGAAATGATTTGATCATGATCATAATCCGTCCTGTCATCCTCTGAAGTCCTACATCACTCGAACTCAATCCATAATTCACCGTGACCAACGAAGTCACACAACGTGATCTGACAGATCTCCATCTCCTGGCGGTTCCCCCCCATGTGTGTGTGTGTGTGTGTGTGTGACAGCTGTGAGAGCGGAGGCCCTCCTCTCCGTAATTGTTCACAGTCGGCCCGGGCGCCGCTGTAGCTCTGCCACATCCCATCACGCTCATCGGGCTGCGCTCCCTCAACCGTGAGGAAGATGACACAGGCCGTGGACGCTCCCTCACACACAGGAGGGGGGAGGGGGAGCTACGAAACCTCTCCCGGCTCCTCCAGATGTTTTGTGATTCTGACAGGAGAGGGGCGAGCGGCGGGGTCTCTCTTTCCGTGGGACTCGGGGGCTGCAGGTCGCTGGGTGGGTAACGAGACAGGACAGCCGGCAGGTTCAGGGGAGGTTAACGGCTGGAAACAGGAAGAGGAAGGCTCTCTGAATTATTTTCTTCTGGATGTTTTTTGGGGATAAATTGGGCTCGTTTGAGGTTTTGGAAATCTACTTTCTGGTGCGACGGGGCCTCAAAAAACAGGATGTGATGGAGCATCCTGCCTCCGATACGCAGCATCAATACAAAGTGTACTAGATGAACCTGATCAAACAGTGTTCAGCTGTGCAGACAGCAAATCAATACTGGGACCTTTTTAAGTGGAGGAGGGTGTGTTACTACACAGCAGGGGGGGGGGTATTTGGGGACACAGCACAGCTGGAGCAGCTTTAACCCCCCCGACCCCAAACAAGGCGCCGCTAACCGTTTACCGCTCGCATCGGCAACACGTTGATGATGTGTCCGGTGAAAAGAGGGACGTTTGTTTAGCCCCTCCTCCTCACACTTTCAGGAGGTTTCACTCAAACGCAGGTTCAGGTGTATTATTCAAACCTAATGGTGTTTCGACGTCCTGGTCCGCGAGTCGAACAGCTTCCATCCGCCAACGCGTCTTTCATCCCTCCGTCCAAGCAGGCATATGCCTGGCAGAGTGAAAAAATGTGCCGACTTGGTGGAAATCAAACATCTGGCGGGCGGCCAGACAGCGCTGTCTTTCAGAGCGTTCTCACCAGCTGAGAGCTTAATGAGGGAGCCCAGTGTGGGAGCCGGCCTTCATCATTTAAGACCGGGAGATGGAGGGACACGCCCACATTTCTGCTGTATGAACAGGACAGGCTCTCTCTTTTTTTCTTTTTTATGGGAGAGCTGTGTTGCCCAGAGTTGCACACACACACCCACACACACACACACACACACACACACACACCCACACACACACACACACTGTGGTGGTTTGTGCTGCACACACACATAAGCTCGGCAGGCATGTGGAGGTAGCGGCAGCGGCAGAAATAATTTATAGAACAATGCTATCCAGAGCCGGGACGTCTACTCGGTGCAGTCTACATGCTGGGTACAAACTCAACCCTCAATGTCTTCCCCCACACACACACATCCATACGACACACTGCACACACACACATCCACACGACACACTGCACACACACACATCCACACGACACACTGCACACACACACATCCATACGACACACTGCACACACACACATCCATACGACACACTGCACACACACACATCCACACGACACACTGCACACACACACATCCATACGACACACTGCACACACACACATCCATACGACACACTGCACACACACACATCCACACGACACACTGCACACACACACATCCACACGACACACTGCACACACACACATCCACACGACACACTGCACACACACACATCCATACGACACACTGCACACACACACATCCACACGACACACTGCACACACACACATCCATACGACACACTGCACACACACACATCCATACGACACACTGCACACACACACATCCATACGACACACTGCACACACACACATCCACACGACACACTGCACACACACACATCCATACGACACACTGCACACACACACATCCATACGACACACACACACACACACACACCCTCAACCAAAGAGTCAGCTCATAGGTGGAACTGAAACCCTCTAATCGATGAACTAGCATTGTCTTCTCTTGTCTTTGGCCTAGTGGAAACAGTCGGAACTGCAAGTCATGTGACATAAAAAGTTTTGACGTCGACATCGAATTCAAAAGAATCGAAACTCGTGTTCAAAAGACATTTTTTAATTGTTTTGGATGTGAACCATCAGGTCTAACATCTGTCTTGGCTTTATAATAATAATAATAATAATAATAATAATAATAATAATAATACATTTCTACAGGGATCCAGGTATACGTCATCTCCTTGTGAGTCCACCAGGTGAACAGGAAGGTAGATCAGCTGAGCTCAGCAGTCCTGGACCGGGAGGAGGGTTCAGGTGTCTCTGGTGTCACAGTGTGGATCGTTAGGTTTCCTGGTTCCCAGCATGCACCTGGCGTCTCACGACACCCGAAGCTGAGCTGAAATTCTCATTTCACTCATCCTCTAAAATCTAAAATCTAAAGATCCGTTTTCAAGTCAAAGGTCATTGTTGCTTGTGTCCAGTTATTTGTTTTTACGGAGCTGAAGAAAGTGAACATTAAGTGACTCATAAAACTTTACGGGTCAGAGCGGTTTAATGATCGACAGCAGCAGCTCTTAGTTGAGGAGAAACGGAACGAATGCGTTATCTTTGTTAGCACTGGCTGGGTGTTTCAGCGCCGATAAAAGCCTGACTTACAGTATAATGGCTGTTATAGGTTGACTGTGTCACATGTTCTAGCGGCCACTGATAGCTCCTATTTTAATTATTACCTCTGATTAGTGGAATATATATAGATAATAATAATCTAGATAAAACAGCCAGCTAACAAATCAAGCTGCTGAGTTTTGGTGTATAATGTAGTCTTAAATAATAATATGTAAAACAACAACTAAAGTGAAAAAATAAATTAAAAAGGGTTGAGTATTAGTTTTCAAAAGTGTAAACTTCTGTTTGAAAACTGCAAAATGGTCATTTCTTTAAAAACCGGCTAATAAGCGTATTAGCTGAGGATTCTCCAGTTTGGCCACCTGACTGTAGAACGTTCTCACTTCCTTTCTGACACGTGACCGGTATCTCTGACTCACACTGACATGTACGCCTCCTATCTTATCACTGCCACCTTAAAGCCATCCACCATGCCACCTTAAAGCCATCCAGCCTCCTTGGTTCGGGGCTCCCGTGCTCAGCTGTCTCTGCGACGGTTTGCTTTGAATGACAAAAGAGCTGCAGCAGTGAGTTAAGAGCCCATCTTGTCCATTTTACAGTCTGGGAGGAGACGTATTCAGGCCGGGGGTCCCTCAGCTCGTCCCAGGTGGTCTACCGGGCGTGAATGTGGAGCCCCGAGGCGCCTCCAGCCGTAGATCAAGCCGCTAACGGGCTCAAAGCCTCACAATGGTGATGGGGTTTACAACTTAGTCTTTCAGGGGACAGAACACTCTAAAAAAAGTATTTTTTTTAATACTCATGAATTTAAATGTCTCATCTAGAATAACATGAACAATTCATAACTGTGAATAAACATTTCCATTTTCTTAAAGAAAATATGAATGTTTTATGGGTGGTATATAATATTATTACAGAAAAAAAAAGATTAAATATACAAGATTTTAATTATAGGTAATTTTACTGTTTTAAGGTGGAAATATCTTTTATGAAACACTGAAGGAACCCAAATAACAAGATATCATGTGAAATCAAAGCTACAAACTGTATTTTAACTGTGGAACATTTTATGGCTGAAATGGTTATTTTTTACAGTGTATCCTACACGTCGCTCCATGTCTTGTGTTTTACTGTCACCATGTCGTTATTTGTCCTTTCCCCTCCCCGACTAATGAGGCAGACGACCAGGTTCGGGCCTGTCCGCGGGCCTGGAGGAGGCCTTTGTTGTGGTCCATTAATAATGCAAAGAAAGGTCGGCGTGATAATAGAAGAAGACACCTCCTTCCCTTTGTCCTTCCACCAAACAGACTTCTTTGGCTGTCGTGTTGGTTAATGACCGAGCCGGACAAAAGTCATGAATCGTGCCTCATTAGCCGCCACGCGGGCGCCCCGTCCTCACACTGTGGAGAATCGATGAGCACAGATGCTTCGTCGTGACATAAAGAGCTTTGGTTAATGTTTGGACGTTCGTTAGTCTGTGTCGTCCTTAAAAGTGGTTCCAGATGTTAGTGGTGAAGAAAGAGAGGGAGGATGGTGTCTCTCATGTGCCCAGATGAATGTGACAGGTGAATTCATTCCCGAGAGCTTCAAAGGTGGTCCTCGTGAGTCTATAAACCTCTTATCGTCCTGTTTACCTCGCTGAAAACATAATTCACGCCAAAACTTCCTTTCACCTTGTGATCCGAGGCCAGCTGGCTTCTCTTTGGCTCCAGATGAAGCGATCCTTCTGCCGGCTCTCTGGAAACAAACAAACACTTCCTGGCTTTTGCATTTTCTTTCTCAGCTACTTTCTGGGGGTTTCACATCAGGAAAATAATCGATACGAAAACGCCAACGTTGACCCGCGATCTGTTCTCAAGGGATGGAGTGTAAGTCGGCCAAACAAAGCCGTCGATTAAAAGGAAAATTGACATGACGGGGCTCTTGTCGGGGTCCCAGCATCGAAATGTAGCATGACACGAAACATCTGGTTCCTCTTTAGCTGCATGGGGGCGCCTGGATAAGCCTCCCCTGCAGGTCGGGGAGGGAGGACACGGGGGAGGGAGGACACAGGGGAGGCAGGAGGGGAGGACAGAGGCCAGACAGGCAGACGGAGAGGAGGTTTTATTAAAGAACGGAGAGTCGGGAAGGTGCACTGGATCATGTTTGGACTCTTATCTTGTTCCACAGATCACAGATTCACTTGTTTCTGTTCGTTCCCTCATGTTTTATGTATCATGAAGCCCGAGATGGACCTTGAGCTACCTGTAATATTCAGCTGTAAACGGAGTGCCTGTTGAATTTGTGATTTCTGTAACCTCCTGAGCTTTGGACGTCGACATGTTGTGTCTTTTCTCGCTGCTGCAGTGAAGTTAATTCACAGTTACACCAAACTGTGAGTTTCCCTTCTAAGATTGCTTCATTCAAACAGTTTTAAAGTCCAGAGGAAACAAAGCCCTCAAGAAATAAGCAAAGACTTCTTTATTTCTTCTTTATTAATCCTATCGTGACCCTTCAGATTCATCGTTCTGTTCAGTTTGAAAATGATAGAGAGGCACACAAACACAGGAAGAGACAGGAAGGAGGTGATGGATGAGGGAGGACAATGGTGGAGGCTCTGTGGTGTATGGAGGAGACGGAGGGCAGGAGAGTGTATGAAGGTGGAGGTGGGGTTGTTCACTATAGAGATTAGACAGAAGGGAAGGGGTCAGAGGTTAATGATGACCTACAGTGAGTAGAAGAAGGAGCCAACTCACGCTTTTTCACAAACCCTGAGATCACAGGAGAAGAGGCTCATTACGGTCAAAGGAGCTAATGGTGGCCATTGTTCAGGAGCAGATCCCCGCTGAGTCACTGGTTCACTCCCTCTGTGTGCGTTGTTAACGTAACGAATCATCAGGCTCAGCTCGCTCTCAGTGACGTTCCAGCTTTCTCAGTTTGAATTCACGTTTAGGAGAGTTCTTACTCGACTTTTCCGGGTAAGACGTCGAGTCCCAAAAGTCCTGTGACTCAGCCTTGGAGACCGAGATAACACCTGGAGCAAGAGATGACCTCTGAGGGAGGCTGGTTTCCTTCAAGCTGCTGATGTCAGATCCAATGAGCGCACGCCGCCGTGAAGAGCACGAGGGCTAACATGAGGGCCCGAAATCACCCACTGCTCTCCATGTAGTCCACCATGTAGTCTACTATGTAGTCCACCATGTAGTCCACCATGTAGTCTACTATGTAGTCCACTATGTAGTCCACTATGTAGTCTACTATGTAGTCTACTATGTAGTCCACCATGTAGTCCACCATGTAGTCCACTATGTAGTCTACTATGTAGTCCACTATGTAGTCTACTATGTAGTCCACTATGTAACTTTTGAAACTGGGTTCTTTCTAATATTTTCTATTATTGACGATGACTCCTTTCCTTCTTACCTTTCACAATAAAAGCCCAGGTTTAATGACAACCACTGCATGTATTACCAAAATAAACCATGTTGGTATTTATGATGAAATTCTGCAGCCAGCGTTGATTTAACACTGAAAAGTAGCACAAATATTGTTTATTGTTGTGGATTGTTGGCTCAGTGGCTGTATTCATATCATGTTGCATACCCCCCCCCCCCCCCCCCTCCATCAGGTTTAATGCCTGTTTAGGTTCCCATGGCGATAATCCCTCTTTAAAGCTGTGATAGCATCCTCATCCATTATGAACGCATATGGGGAACAGATTGTTCTGGAAGAACGGTGTCTAATAAAGAAACGCAGTCACACGCCCTAAACTTCCTCCTCCTTTCAGGCCCTTCTTTTCCTTCCACACCTGTTGAGACAGTTTTTCTACTGAAACAATGGTCTGACATCTGGGAATGAAACAGCTAGTTGGCTCCGCCCCCTCCTCTGTGTGAGCAGATCGGAGAGTAGAGTTACGTGAACGTAACACCTTCTAATGTGTCGGTAGTAGTTTAGTCTTTAGTACAAATACTGTGGAATCATTTAGGAGCATTTAAATGGGATGGAATCGAATAAAGGCTCCGCTAAAGAAACATTTAACTCTTTTAATGTGAGATATTATTATTTATAATAAATATAATGCATACATGAATGTCTAGTGGCACACAGCGCTAGTTTTAAGAAAAAGAGGTGTAAGTGTGACTAAACTTTTTTGCTGACAGAGTTCTGATTAGATTTGAGCGTCAGCGGCTCTTTTTGTTATCTCACAGATCAGAAACGCTTCATAAATGTGAGACGGAAAAAGCTTGCCTCAAGTGTTTGCTTGTGTTCGGCCACTATCAGTGGGGTCGTGTGGTTCGTCCTTAACGATGAGACATGGATCCGTTTTCCTGCCGGGGAGGTCGTGCATTGTTTTACCTCATGTGAAGGAAAAGTTAAAATAGCATTCGATAACACTGGAGCAGACCTGAGGGGGAACCAAACACCCCACAACACCCGAGTTCAGCATGCGGGTCATTAATCTGCCCAGACGGGCTCTTAATGCAGTTTGAAGGGAAGTGAATGAAAAACAGGCTCCTCTTTTGCCTCCGGGTATTTATATACAGCATATCCAGCTTCATATATTGTCTTTGCAGCTTTTATTTCATTTCCAGGGAAGCCTCTGGAAGACTGTGTGTGTGTGTGTGTGTGTGCTGACACACACACACACACACACACACACACTGCTTCTAAGCTCAGGTGCAAAACTGGAGCAGATACACAAATATACCATGACATGCACATACATGCACAAATGCATGGACACATGATAGCTGGGTTGTTTTCATGCTATAAATACTCGGCGGGTAGAGCCCATAATAGAGGCCTGCAGCCTCCGCCCCCGCTCCCAAATATTCATGTCAATTCAGAGAACGAGCTGTTTAACCGTGACGATGAACAAGTTATTACTTTAGGAGCATATCGGTTTAATGGAGCAGAACTTCAAGTCGGTCTCGTTTTCAGAGACTCACGAAGCTGTCAGTTACACAACGCAGATCAATGCAATGCAAACAGCAGAGTGCCGACATTCAAAGACAAACAGACATTTAATACACAACATCGATTTTGGAAAAGCCGTCATTTTGAAAAGGCAAAATAATCATCCAGACTGACTCCACTGCCAGGTTTTCTCCCGTGTTTTAATTGAATATTAGCTTTGTATACACACATGTACAGGACGTTCCTCTGATCGTCAGGTGTTTCTCTGTACGTATACATACATAATGGTTGGTAAGACAGGATGTCGTATTTGCTGAGCTGAATAATAATTCCGTTCTTCCTGTGCAGAAAACACGTTGATCAGCATCTGGACAACAGACATTCATCTTGCATTTAACACTTACAGGAAGTTACAACTGTCTGGACAACAGACATCCGTCACTTTAAAAATAAAAAGAACACAGCTGACCGCAGGTGGGCGGACACAAATCAGACGAAAGATGAAGAAAAATGCAAGCATTGGAAATATTACCAACATGTGCCCTTTAATTAAATTTATGAAGTTGCTTATATCATGTTCAGCGAGAAAGGAAAACACATTTTCTCTCGCTTTTAAAGTGTTACTGGTTCAACATGCTAACAGCCTGTAGTCGACCCGCACTCTCATTGACAAAGTCGTATGCTTATTGTATTAAATATGTATGGTAGAAGGTCAGCGAATGCTTATACGTGTCAGCTCTGCATTGTAACTCCCTCCTGCTTTAAATAAGCCTTCGTCCTTCCTGCCATCTGGTTTCTGTGGCTTTGCCCTGAATTACACTTCCAACTAAAACCCACTCTTTCTCTCTGTCTGTCTCCCAGGAGTCCAGGCAGGTGAGGTGAGGACAAGGACGAGATCTGCATCCGCCCCCCCCCCCCCACATCTGTCCATCAACGTAACCAAGTGCCTCGGTGCCGGCCACCCCTCAGGTCACCTCAACCACGACGGGCGCCAAGCAATCAAAGTCTTGACCCGGCGTCTCTCCGACGGCCCGCACAAAGCAAATATTTGAGGCCATTATATGTTATATCTCCAGGCAGCCGCCGCTGAAAGGATCAACAGCGAAGGGTGTTGTTGGGAAACAGAAAGGGAGAAGAAGAAAACGTGGGGGAGTGCACCCTGCCTGCTATTTCTGCTGCGGTGTGGCCACGGAGCGTCTCATTTGGGAGTGCTCTTTGGCTGACAAAAAAGGACTTCCCTGTGCCCTGCCTGCCCATCCAAATGCCTGTGTAAATACTGGATAGAGATATCAATTTGTCTGGGCTCTAACGTTGCCCAACAAAGAGACTCTAAGCTATCTATAGAAAACGTTACAACAAACTTGGACTCTGTGGTCTTCTGAATTGCTACCTATCTATTACCCCTCAAGGAAGACTCCAGAGCTGCGAGAACAGGAATGAGAGCTGTTTTCTATTCTTAGAAACTTTTGCAAACTCACTAAGTTTGAAAGGGCCAACAACTGCTTTTCTGGGGGACACCCAGAAGCTGATTGAGGGGCTGCGGTTTTGATGCCAGCTCAGTAAATCAACATGAAGCCCCTAACGCCAGCTGGATCCCCGTCTCCTCTGAGGCTCCTCAACAAGGGTCCGGACTACCTGCGCCGCCAGATAGACGGTAGAGGCTACGGCCGCTCAATCAGCGCCGTGGAGAGGCTTGAGGCGGACAAAGCTAAATATGTTAAGAGCCAGCAGGTGATCAACACCAAACAGGAGCCTGTGCTGGTGCCCTGTTGTACGCCACCGCCACAGCCCCGGCGAGCTATATCCGTCCCTGGTACCACGACGCCTCTGCTTCCCCCACGCCGATCATCCAACACCCCCTTCTCTACACTCTCGGGCTCGTTCACCTCCAGGGATGACAATGAAAACGACGACTCCAGGAAGGAGAACAGACGGACTTCTGTCGACGTCGAGGCGCATAACAGGAGCAATGTGAAGAATCTACTGCCTCCCAGCCCCAGAACTCCTGGCATTAACATCTTGGTGGCGCCACACAGTGCCCCCGTACTCAGACGAAGCACAGGCAAACGCATGCTGAGGCCCGACTCCCTCGTCATCTACAGACAGAAGAAAGAGTGCAAGAGTCCGAGCGGCGCAGCGGTCGGAGAGAACACGGAAGTGAAGAGCTACAGTTTTGTCCGCCGCCTCTTCCAGGGCTCCATGAGGGAGAAGAGTGGCGAAGGCAGAATCCAGAAGATGGTGATTGGCGAGGAGAAAGCACCATCACGGGATGGAGACTCCCGCATGTCTTGGACCAATGACAAAGAGACTACGGATGGGGGACCAGGGAGCAGGAGGTCAAGTAAAACTGACCCAGAACGCAGCCCGGGGTCTTTGCCCAGCCCCGGGTTTAGCTGTATTCTTGAACAGACTAAGAATGGATTTACAAACAGTACCGGCGATGGTATCCCCAATGGCAACCACTCAAGTCACCACGATGATGACGAGAACGACCCATGGAAGCGGGCGTCGCCCCCGCCGGCACCCAGAAGGCAGTTTGGGGAGCTGCGGCGCTCCCAGTCGGACCTGCATCTTCGCTGCTCGGTGGCGTTGTCAGAGCAGGAGCATTTCTTTGACTTCTGCGGTCTGGACTTGGACATGATCGAACGCCTGGGCCGAGCGAACTTCCTCTACGGCGCCAGCTCCATAGACACCCTCTCGTTGGCCCTCCGCAGCGTCGGCGGGGACGGCTGCACGGAGCCCAGCGAGTTCTCCCAGCACTCGGGAGACGGGCTGTTCCAGGAGGAGCTGGCCGAGCAGCTTCCCACCGGTGTGTCCATCATTGAGAGGAACGCTCGTGTCATCAAGTGGCTTTACGGGTGTAAGAACGCCGCTCGAGAAGGACCCAAAGAGTCTACTGTTTAATACAGGGGACCAGGAACCAGGTGCCGTGGAGTGCTGAGAGTCTGAAGGTCTTCTCTAGAACCAAACAAGAGTTTATCTTTGGATACAAAAGTAAAAGGGAAGGAATTGATTGCAGACCTTTTACGATTTTGTGCAAAAACGTGTTGCTATGAACCAAAAGTCAGCGCGTGAAATCACTGAGTTCCACTTGAATTTCAATATAGCATCGGCTGCCTTTTAGCTAGCGACATCCACGAAAATGCACTGTAGAAGGAAAAAGTAGCTACTTTTGAGCCGTAAGCAGCAATGCAAGTCACAGCAACTAGCGAGATGTGATTTTTTTTTAAATTTCTACTGCCAATATCACTGAGGGTCAACTAAAGGTTTGTTTCAGCCGCCAATGTGTTTCTGCACATAGAGTTAGCGCTCCATGGCACACGGTTTACCTTTAGTCCCTCGTCCTCCTGAACGCCAAAGAGACTGTTTCTTCGAATGAGAGGACAAAAACTAGCGACTAGTTATCTCCGGTCAGATTTTTATTGTATTTATAGATCCTGTGGACGTGTTGTTTGGGTACAGACGGACCTTACTGATGAATGCAACCATTTATCCTAGAAGAAATATTTTGGTATCTGTGTGTGTGTGTGTGTGTGTGTGTGTGTGTGTGTGTGTGTGTGTGTGTGGAGTAGGCCGTTGCTGTCCTGTTCATTAGTAGGCTCACAAGGCACATAAGTGTATTTTTGTCACGGTTTAGCGTCCTCGACACCAACACTCCCTCAATGACTAAATTAAAATGGAAAACCACTAAGCTATGTTTTTTTTTTTCTAAACTGGAAAACCGTTGTGTGATTGTGAAGTGAACCATGAGTACCTCATTCGGATCTGTCCCAGTTTAGTTTGTGTATTGCTTTTTCTTTTTTTTACGACTAAAACGCAGGCGTTGGAACAAACATGCGAGGCGCCCCTGTGGGGTTGTTAATGCACTGAACTGGACAGAGAGGGAGGAAATGACACAGACAGAGATAGAGCTTGGACTCTTTGCAGATTCATCTCGTATTAACGTTAAAACACTGAGCTGGATTCAAGGGAGCATCTGCATCGTGGAAGACGGGGAGACACGCCTGGCCAGTCATTTCCATCATTTTCATCTCATTCTCTAAACCCCAAAAAGAGGGTCGACTCTCACATAAAATAAACACTGTCCAATATTAACGTGTGACACAGTCATCGATTACCACGGCTAATGATTCATGTGTGTTCATAGTTTAGAGCTGTGTGAGCTGTATGGTTGCAAGATGGGAGCAAATACAAGCACAATTAAATCACAAAAATGTCATGAAATAAGAGACACACCTCCAAAAAGCAAACCCAGTGCTCAAACCCACTTTTTTTTAACCATCTGGCAGTTTATAGATGTTTAACCTTCAGCTGGCTCAGAACGAGCAGGGGAGGCTGAGAGCCGCCATCTTTTCCCTCTGATAACCACAGATCCTTCCTCACTTCATCCATCCTTCACTGATTCTCACTCTATCTCCAGGAAAGCATGCCACTGAAATATGAAGTGGGGTCCGCCGAGGTATGTGGGAGGTTAGACTGGCATTCTGGGAGTGACTGAACCAAATGATATACAAGTGATAAATCAGCACAATTACAGAACTTGCAGCTTTGATAAGAATTATTTGCTGTATTCATCATCGGCGTGGTTGACTTCTGAAATCCCCTTCAAGTTGGACTTATTTTGAGTTTGATATCTCCCTGTTAAAAAAACATTTGCATGTTTACAAAGTGTCTCCATGAAATACTGAATCTCTTTTGAACTTATATGTATACACATATATATGAGAGGTTTAGTTTTTATTCCAAAGAGGATTGTGTATGATCTACACAGCAAATAAACACAAAAATCAAATACAGTATTTGTGTATGGTGATTTCTTTGTGGTTCCTGTTTGATGTGTTTTAGGGTGATTTTGCATTTCCTTTTAATTTACAAAATGATGATAACATTCATTGTTTGATAAAAATGTGGTAAATATTGAAGAAATATTACATTGGATTAAATGGCAGCAGTCAATAAGAAAGCACAAAGGAAAACCTGCGAGCGTGCTGCTCTTTAATCTTCTTCGCGGTTTGATGGTCGACTGAATCAGTGTTGTGACGCCGGCTCGGCCTTGACTCTTCCTCCCTCCGTCACGTCACGTATCATTTTTCACATTATCTCAAGTGGCTACGCGCTAATCCTTTTAGCATTCCCTGCATGCTACGCTCTTGAGTGAGTTGCGACAGGTTGTGCTTATAGACAAGGAGGCCTCTGTGTGGTCTGATGCTTTGTCTACGCCGTCCGACAGCCAGACTCTTCCTCACACGCTTTGTGTCTCCTCTGCTTCTCCGACCTGACTCAGCATTTTTGTATTTTAATCTCAAGGGGAAAGAAATCCCCCAGTCTCGGAGCTTTAATCTTGTGTAAGTCAAAATATGACTTTATGAGTTGGTCCATCAATTGTCAGTAAATCTGAATGACATTGAATTTTTGTTTGTTTTAAATGAAACTTCTGGCTTTCTTGCTGAAAGTTAAATCAGAAGGTCGAAACCACTCACACCCATCAAGTATGGAGCTAGAGGGCGTAGGCAATACACTTAGCTTAGCATTAAGCCTGGAAACAGAACAGTTAGCTTACAAGCCCGGCCACGGTTCATCGAGAAAAAGTAACATGTAAAAGCACACAACTTGTTCTATTACGATTTCTGTTACATACAAATACAACAAACGTGCTATATGGTGTTACTTTGTGAGTTTAGAAGTGTTGAACGACAGCCTGTGTGGTAAATATGTAGCTACAGCAGGCAGCCGGTTAGCTTAGCTTAGCACAAAGACCAGAAAAGTGGGAACTAGCTTGGTTCTGTCCGGAGGTACCTACCATGCTGCTTACCTGTTACCCTCCGTCCATCTTTAAGCTAAAGCTAACTGCTAACTTGGCTCCAGCTAAATATATGAGACGTAAAGACAAGAAAGAAAGCAAATAAAACAGTTCATCCTCAACATGTCAATGCTATTCCTTGATGGTATCATAATACGCCTAATTTATTCATTACAGATGCAAATTACAAAACGTCACAAGCCAGTAAAACCATCTGGTCCGTCCGGCTATGAGTCGGTCCCATTATTCACCGTCCACGGAGCAGATCCAGGGTTGGTCTGAAGATGACTTCACCAGCTGTTCAGCCTTGAAGACTGTTTTAAATTCACAAAAGATTTCTATTTTAAGCAGCACTTTTAAAGAAGCCCGACGTGGTTGAAGGACATTTATGGATGTGATGGTCCGTTTTTGCAGAGATTCAAATTTTTGCAAGCTGGTTTGTTTCTTCAGATGAATCTAAAAGGCTCTAACAGCAACACTTCAGTGTAACCACACACTCACACACACACACACTCACACACACACACACAGAAATATGCAGCAATTGAATTTCTCCATCCCGTATCCAGACTTCCCTTCTTTCTGTCTCTCCACAAAGCAGAAGAAAACAATGGCCCTCCTGTGTGTGAGTCGTTGTCAGTTAGTCTGACTGGAGGGCCCGCTGTGACATCCTGTTTTGGGTTCATAGGACAAGGTTTAAACATATGGTCATGTTTTGGGTTTGGCCTTTCTTCCTCAGTGTGCCTGGAAATAAACAGACAATAGCTGGTACAGTAGAGAACAATGTATTATTACAGGGTTGGGCGACGTCGAGCTGGCGTATACCTGTTTTTAAGAAATGTTGGCGTGCTTGCAGAAAAAATGCCTGGCTTGAAAAGTGGATGGTTTGAACTGGCAGGGATCCACTGCAGGCTTTGATGCTGCTGATGTGGTTTTCTGCTCACATAAAAAAAAAAAAAACCCACGGGGGTCCACAGACCTCCTGTTTTTACACTTTTCTGCCCCACCGGTAAATCCAGTCCAGCAGTTCTGACCCAATTATAACTTCAGACACTGCTTTGCAGGTTTTACCTTAAATAAGTAAAAGTTTTCTGATCATTAAATTCAGCAGAAATGTGCGTTTTGTTTCCTAACAGGATTTCTTTTTCTAGGGCAACAAATGAAAATGGGATTCCCGTATTGCCGGGCGTTTTAAACTCATTGTGGTCTTTAAACACTTCAGGCAACTGTCACGAGACATTTTCAGTGTCGCGTCGCAGAGGAAGCAGAACCAGAGCTTCTTTTGGGCTCAAACTCCTCCAGTCCAGCTGTTTCAACAACAAACTGTGTCTCAAACTGTGATGCATTCGTAGCAGGGATTTCTATCCCCCCTCTCCGTGCTCTGAGATGCAATAATGTGTGTCAGGGTTAGCATTGGGTTGTGAAGTGTGTCAAATCTGGCCTAGTTCTTCTGCGCCAGCAGCTTCGGCAGACTGTGGACGTCTATGCTTGAGAGAAGCTGGGTTCATGACTCAGCGAGAGAGAGAGAGGCTGAGCACACAGAACTAGCACAAGGATCTGTAGGATATGTCGGTACAAGAATAAAACATGATATGCCAATTAGCAGCTGTTACTGAGGCACAGTTTCATCCGGGAAGCGCTGGATGCATCAAAAAGGCTGTGCTGGGGGTCTTTGTAGGAGTGGTGGTGGTCTGCAAGTTACTGGTGAGGACTCTGTCCCCGTGCTATTCTGATTCTGATTTTTTTGGCATGTAGTCCCTAAACACTGGAACATCAGCAAAGTGGGGCATACTCAAAGATGTCAGTATGTCTGATTTCTGAGTGTGCTTTTGATGGGGCACTATCCAAAAAAAGTAACGTGAGCCACTCCCAGCTGCATGAATACAAAATGAAGTCATCACTCTCAGACGTTTCTGGGCCTCAGCCTTTGAGCACTGGATGCGGAGCCTCAAGCACGGCGTCGAAAACAATCACGTATGACAGGGCGATACTGCATAATGGGTACGCTTCATTCAAAAGTCAAGTTTTTGAATCATATCTGTCGGCACAAAAATGGACACAACTAGCAAATCATAACCAAACCGCGTGAGAGATAATTTGTCGCTTTTGAAATCCACACAATCAGATGAAGGCAAGGCTGTTGATTTGGTTAAACTCCAACTGTCTTACAGTCGTGCTTGTTTGGATCAATACTGCATTGTGTTTAAAGGTATCCGAACAAATCATGCAGCGATTGTACTTTGTTTGAATGTTGGTAATGTACACAGTCTAAAGTGCCCCCCCCCCGGGATTTGGTACAGTCGCAGACTCACGACCGGGAGACTGAAATTAATTCCTCATAACCAAAGAATGACTGGAATGATCCAAAACAGCGGCGGTCGAATGTATGTTATGTAACGGCATTCCCAAAAAGCCCAGCAGCTGGCTTACATCTGGCAACCAACCAGGGAAATGAGTGAAAAACACAAGGTTAACTGTGTTGTACCTGCTTATTGTCCTGACACACCACAAAAATCCATTTTTCAGCTACTGCCCCCTTTGAATGCCAAACTTCTCCCCTAAATGGTGGAAATCTTAAACCAACGTTGGCAGGAGGATGCTTTGGACCCCCCCACCTCCGTAACAAACACCAGCCCTGAGCTGGAGGTATCCTATGGCTGCGTCGGGTCATAAATCAGAGGAGTGGCCCTTTTCATTCCCCTTCTCTCATGCGTGACCTCGGCTTCCCGGGGGGTCAGGGAGATGGGCTGAACCTCGGGGCCTCTGTGGGAAACCTGACCGGGACCCACGGACACTGTCTTCAAATAACCATCTGACGTCAGGAGAGAGAGAGGACAACGGCAGCACCGCCGGAGGGGTCAGAACAGAAACCTCCAGAAAGAGGAGCCGGGAGGTTTTATGTGGTTTTTCTTCTCGGCTGAGGTCAGTCGACCCTCGTTGTAGAGCGAGGGCAAGGATCGACCGAAACTGAGTACTGAGGCTTCCATTCAGGTGTTAAGAGGTTAAATAACCGCTGCTGCCTTGCACAAGAGTCCCTGCTGGTGCTCCGGTAGTTTTCCACACAGGTAATCACAAGGCAAAGCTGCCCCGATGATCTCTGATAAATCAATAACATATCTTTCTGGAAGTTTTCCCCCCCAGAAAATGGTCTACTTGTCTTCAGGTGGTGGCGTCCCTAAGCTGCCATTTAGATTTATAATGTATTTCCTGTTTGCTCATATACCATTGATTTTGATAATCAGACTATCAGACATCGGATATCGGTTCGATACTGACTCACATAGCTGGATCGGCCATCGGAAACCATTGTTTTAATGGTTATTTTAATTTAAAGAATGTTGATTCCTGTCAAAGAATAACATTGAAATAGGTTTAAAATCAACTCCATCCCTGGTCTGTAACAGTCAGTCCCTGTGAAGCCTCGGAGGCCGCCGAGGAGCCAGAAAGCAGCCTAATCACAAAGTCTGATCTATTCCCAGTCGTGTGGGAACAAGAAAACATCAGGTCGACAGCTGGCTCGCTCTCCGTCTGTATCCATGAAAACATTCATGTTCACTTCGCCCGGCTCGGAAACTCGACTCCCACGAGAGCGCAGAGTTCATAACGCTCTTTATTGGTCACTTCATTGAACCCCTATGGTTTTTCATTTACTCTCTTTCACTTTCACGTCTTGCTTTTTTCATTAAACGGTAAAAAGCGTCTCCTGGAACCACGTGTTCACATTATGGGATTCAACCAATGATGGGCCCTTTTCCTTTTTTAGATGGTGGCTTTGAAGTGTTCCAGCCAATGTTTGGGAATATGTTGGTTTAAAGACACAAATCATTCACAGTCTTAAACAGTCTTCCTCAGCTCCTCCTCCTGGATAAATCTTAAATAGACTTTAAGATGTACAATCAATGCTATTATCAACTATATGTTATGCTGGACATATTTTATGTAGTAAATATGTCAATGGTTATACTTCACTATATAATAATTAGATGGAGAAAGTGTGGCCTGCTCATTTTTACGGCAACAACAACATCTGTAAGACGAGGAGGTCAAAGTGGGAATATTTGTTCCAGTGGACCTAATCGTTAAACACATTAATTTCCTTTTTGCGGTTTATTTGTTTTAGACTCAAGCATCTTGTGCTGGAACGTAAAGGTGCAGCGTAAACAGACTGAGTCCAGGCTTAGTCTGGACCTCCAGGCGGGATCTGTGGAGCCTCAGTTCGACTCTCAGAGAGCAAATCACCCTCCTCGTCTCTCCAGACGAACGCTAAACCACATCGACCCTTTATGAACAGAGTCACGCCAAACCAGCAGCATCGCTGAAGAAGGCAAATTCACCAAAGTTATTAGTCATTCTTTAGACGGAAAACAAAAGACTTATCATTTCCTCGTTTCATTTAGCAGATTTATCGTCTGCAGCTAGCTCGCTAGCTAATGCTAACTGCAGATTGGCCATAAAAAAAAACCCCAGCTGACTTTTTAAATGTTTTTAGCTCAGAACGAGAACATGTGCAAGTTCATAAGCATGCACTTGGTGGCTACATGTAGGCCCAACACTCGATCCGTCCTCTCCAGGGTCTATCAGGCTCCGGGAGGAGGAGCGTCGGTCTGCTGCTGCCTCCAACCTCCAACCTCCAACCTCCGCCTTCATCAAAGCAGAGCGCTTGACCTCGCCCTCGTCTCCACCACACTTGGGGTTTCCTAATTTAACCCCAGTCTGGTTGCCGGGGCGAGGGAAGGCCCATCACCACGGCGCCACGCTGGGCAGGAACCTTCCCCCGGGGATTTGGCCAATGACAGCCCTCCAAAACCCACAGCGGATCCCCACCTGACATGTAATCCTCCTCTAATACAGGAGTGTTGAAGTAGTTTGTAGTGATTCCTGCTGGTTTTTCAATCCTTCTTTTTGCAGAAATTGTTTAATTTAATCTATTTGGCAACCACAACTATTAATTATTTACATTTACACATATTTTCTCTGCTATCACAAAATACTGGAGCAAAGATGGTTATAGATAATATTGTCTTGTTTAGAAGCAATGCAATAGATTGGTATTACAATTGATAAAAATCTATTTTCAGCGGGAAATAAGTAGTCAGCTACTCAACTCCTAGTCTCATACGAGTACGATTTCTTAATGAATTCCTTATTTTCAAGAAATAGATGAACAGGAGGTTTAAAGAACGGTGTGTGTGTGATTCTTTAGGGAGAAACATGTTAATTAAATTGTCAACTTAGAGTTTTAAAAGCAAGAATAAACTGATAATAATTATTTCCGAGGGTTAAGTGTCCACAGTGCTGATCACAGCCGGCAGACGAGAAACAAACGATGTCAGTGAATTACTCGTGAACTCCCCGTTGACCCGGCGGGGGTCTAATGTGGTCTAATACAGTCTGCTTCCTCTAATTATTCTTCAGTCCGTCAGCGTGATTCCCGGATGACTGCGAGGAATGCAGCTCCGTGACGTAACGTGCTCCCGCTGAGCGTTGGAGTTACGTAAAGACGAGTGTTTTTCTGTCTGGGCCGAGCTTCAAACTGCATCAGGCTGCGTCTCAGCAGAAAGACGACCCGAGTCGACCCCCGTGACAGCGTCTCCTCCAGGGCGTCTAATTGGCCAATTACGTGCCTTTTCATGGCGGCCATTTTTACATGACAATGCTGGGTAAAGATTAATTAATAATGTTAATTATGGCCCCGTTCCATTTAGGTGGAGTGGTATTATGCATGCTGGCCTAATGGGATGTCTGTGGCACTAAATAGAGCATGATTCATTTTGATCAATTAGTCCTGTGTTTAACCTGCGATTACATCGAGTCTCTCAGAGTCTCCAAAAGGAAGGTTGAAGCTGGAAATACAAGTTACAACAGAATACAAGTATATATCTGTGTTTGGAAGTATAAACTGTATGTAAATATAGTTGGGTTTATTGTTTCTTTCTTTATATACTCTGTTCTATTGTCTATGTAACTGTGTGTGTTCTATTGAAGATGAAAGTGTACGTTTCAGTGTGTATGATCTTCAACCGTATAATCAAGAAACTTATTGTTGCACTTGAGTGGTTGTTTGATTGAATTATGAGTTAACCCTAATGAGGTTTGAGAATAAACGTTTACTTGCTTTTATTTCTTTCTTGCTTATCCATTCAGTATTTCCACTTCCTTTCCCTCCTCTGCTCCACGTTAACAATAATAAATTAACATAGATAAGTGTATGGATGCCCCATCCAACGTTGTTTTAGATCTTCTAATGTGAGCTAATGTCAGACAACCGTCTGAACATCCTTTTTTAACCACATACTTCATTTAGTTGTCCTCATAAATACCGACTCCCCACAATAGCCGCGTCCCACAATAGCCCCGACAGCCTGCATCAACTCCACATGTCCTCACCCCCAGCACCTCTCCAGCCGGCCGCCTCGCCCCCGAGTCCCACGTAATAGAGATAGAGATGGACAGAAGGACGGGACTCCACAGAGAAGCAGCATGCGAAGGAATAGAGGAATGTGTGTTGGGAGGAGGGGCAAACAAAGCATAAGAATGACCAGCCGAGGGGGAGACGGAGGGGCTTTTAATGACATCTTGATGACAGGCTGGATGGGGGGGGCATGGTGGGGGCTCCTGCAGAGGAAGAGGACAGTGTGTAAGACGAGCTGGGAATAGATGGGCGCTCCGTTACGCTGCTAACCTGCACTGATCATACATTCATATACATGACAGAGACTCGGACACTGAAGTCTCCAGCTGTGCATCGAGGTGTCGTTTCCACTTGGCTTGTTACGTTACGCTGGTTCTCCATCAGCTTTATGCATGATGGTGACAGAAAAGTGACAGAAGTCATGTGATGAATGAAAGAAGTGTCGGAGAGAGCAAAGTTCCTTCAATCATTAGTTCGTCCAGGAGTTACATGAGAAGATCAATATATGAGAGTCTTATCAATCTGAACATTTTCAGCAACAACAAAAACTAATGTCCCTAAATGTCACACAACAATCACTGCTTCATTATGGAACCACCGTTATAAACCATCACTTCATCATTCCATCCTATTAGTGCGGAATTAGCATAATTAGCATATGAACTTTTGAGTTATGGACAAACATGTATTTTGTGAGCCAGGCCGATGTAATGAATTATTCATAATTATTCAAATGTGCTTAAAACTCTTAAAACTCCCAATCAAACATGCCGGAGACACTTTACATTAAAAATATTTATATTCCATCACTTCTCTGCTATTGTCCCATCGCTATTGTGAGGTCACAGCGACCTTGACCTTTGGCTAAATCTAAGTAGTTTGGTCTAATTGGACATTTGTGCAAAGAAATACATCATTTATGTTTTACCGACACGTAAAACGTGACGCGTCCAGCCTCATCGTTAGTCAGTCAGGTATCTCTTCATGTACTTTTTTACAGAGATTTTGAAACTTGTTATCCTCGAAAATGTAGTTTTTTTCATATAGATTTTCTTCTCCGTGCTCAGTTCTCACGGTGAGCTGTGTGTGTGTGTGTGTGTGTGTGTGTGTGTGTGTTTAGGCTTAGAGGTTGGAGCTGCAGGTCGGCAGCAAAAGCAAAGAACAACGACCCCAAACAGCTGAAGCAACAGTAACGTGAGCCTGACGGAGACACCGTGCTAAAGAATCGATTAGCATTCCAGCAAACACCACCGATGTACGACGGAAAGACATCGCACAAACACGCACGCACAAACACACACGCACATCGTCCCGTCAGCCTGAGAAAAAGCAGCATGATTGATGAAGGGACTGCAACCTTCTGGCAGATCGTTGCCTTAAAAATAACTCTGCAAACTATAATTTCAGAGTCAGAAACATCTCAGCTGCTCGGTTCTCTAAATGTCATGTGGGGGGGGGGGGTCGTGTTCTCCGGCCAACATTATGCTACGACATTACCCGAGAAACACCCCAACACAGAAGCACGCATCGACTGGTGGTCACGGGACAATCCGTTCATCCCCCGGCTCTTGTTAGAGAGTCAATAGCTGTCGAATAATCAATGTATTTACAGCCGACAGACCTACATTTAGAGATGTGATCCGGTTTCAGCAGGGGTGTGTGTGTGTGTGTGGGTGTGTGTGTGTGTGTGTGCTGGGTTGCAGTGTGGCCGGAGGGGGGTGGCTTAGCGGAGAGATTACCCCTCTGCTGGGAAACAAGAGGGGGGGGGGGGGGGGTATAGGAGGCAGGTTTGCTTTTCAAAGGGGGGTCCCAAATCCGTTCCTAAAGAGCCCCGAGATTACAGAACTGAGATTGAGCCCGAGATTAGAGGGATGAACCTCCTCCATGCGAGGTGAGGAGGTGAGGAGCTGAGGATTGTGGGTCTTTTGAATAATTCACCTCCCTTTCCTCTTTTCCTCTAAAAACTCTGTAAAAACCTTTCAGAGAGGCACTCGGAGTTTATTCAAAATCTGTGGTGAGTCTGATGATGTTTCTCTCTAAATGAGACGAGCCGTCATATGAGGAACACTTTTCACACTTCCAGGATGAATCACCCCGTTACTGAGGATTAAGTGACTTCCATCAAACCACACTTTCACACGCTGAGGATTAACGAGGCCAGCAGGTTGCAAGACGGAGGTCACAACGACCGGAGAGTCGGCCGACTTCAATAAAGTTTGCTTTTTTATCTCCGCAGACGTACTGACTACGTACTCGCTCAGATTAACACGACGAGCGCTTTGGCTACACGTTTAGTTTGTGTGTGTGTGTGTGTGTGTGTGTGTGTGTGTGTGTGGGGGGGGGGTCTCCTGCTTTTAGCTGATAAAACTATCAGAGTGTCGTCTGGGCCAAAGTTACAGCTAATCTCTCTCTGAAAACATGACCTCTGCTTTCTGAGACGTCCACTCAGTTAAATGAGACCGCATTACTTTTGGGACGTTAGGTTTAATGACCGTGAACAAGAAGAACCAGTAGGAGAAGAGATTAGCAGCCTCCAGAGATATGTTTCCATCGTGTGTGTATCCAGTTTCACATTTAATCTACTGGAAATAATGGGTTAACAGCGCAAATGGGTGTCGCTTTAAACCGCTGCATGTGGCGTCGGCGCTGATGTCGAGCTCAATCCTTCAGTGGAATCAAAGAAGAGATAAGACGCATTTCTGTCTGCATCAAACGTTTCCTTTGGTTTTTCTAACAATCTGAAGTCTGTGTATTTCCATCCATGTTTGCTGTTTGACCTCGAGCTGCCAGGAACTATTTTATTTTAGGAATCACAACTTCCAGGTCTGTCACATGACCAAAAAAGTGTTTCCCATCGACATCGAGAAAGAGTTAGGGAAACCAACTTCCCATGAGCACTTCCACAGCCATCATTAATCACAGTATTTAGAGCTACCACATGTAGCCACTAGAGGTGCTAGTGGACCGGCAGATTTGTATTTGCTTCTTTTTGGAGATTTTGTGTCACATGATCTCAGACTTGTGTCTGCTGCCACAAGTACAATATTCCTGTCTCGATGAGTCAGCAAGGATCAGGACAGCGACATATATATTTGTTTGTGTTGGAAATACACTTTAAACCTGGACTCTGCAGGTATCCCTCAAGAGTTTAAATTCCATGTTTACATGAAAGATACAGTCTGGGATAATTACATGCAAACTTAGTTTTAAGGTTTCTTTGTACAATAAAAGTACTTGGTTGTTTACGATCACGTTTACGTGATCTGTTTTCATACGGGACACACACACAGAGATCTCCTGGGTGAAAGTCCTGTGTTTGTCCCATCCACTCTCTATTCAGCTGCTGTACTGTCTTATAATGCCTCCTTCCTGCTTGTGTTGAGGAACCTTTTGTTCAGCAGTTTGTTGAAATACTGAGGTCGGACTGAGGTCGGCTCAAAAAAAGCTCTCTGGTTGATTTGTTAGTGTTTCTAGAGTCAGGTCGACTCTTTCCAAATGAAATGCTCAGCAGGGCAGACCAAACAATGACAGAGTGTGTCTTTCACCAGTACTTCTGTACGACTGTACACGTTTGTGTATAAACGCAGTCCACAGACCAGTTCTCGTTCCTGCCTCATGCAGGTGTGGCGGTTGGAGGCTAGCATCTGAAAAAACCCTCCGACGGTGTGTTTTTGTGTTCTTCTTCACACCCGCAGGTCGGTTTCCAGATGGGACGACCGCCGAAAGTGTGTGAGTCACCGTGTCTGCAGCGAGGCAGCCGTCATACCTGAGTGCTGCCAGACACGTCTGTCTACGGGGGCGTTTATGATGGGAGTGTGTGTGTGTGTGTGTGTGTGTGTGTGTGTGATCCTTTCTGATCTCAGATTTTTACAAAAACAGACGACACCTCAGGGCCAAATCCTTCTCCCCTCCCTGACGGATGCGTTTTCACAAACCAACTCGGAGACCTTGAGCTGTAATCTGGAGGAAAACTCAGAACCGACTCGGTCCGGTTGTAATTTCTGAGTGGAGTTATCTGAGCGGAGTCACAGAGGGACAGACGCTGGAAATACAACTTCATCCTACAACATAATCACACGGTAGTTTGACCCCAGTTCACCGTTCCTGCACTACGTCTCTAAAACGGTCCCGCTGACCTCATTTTTTGTGGAAAACCAAATTTCCCTCCAGTGTCTATGTATATAATACAAATCTAATTTAAATGTTCTTGCATATTCATCTCGTTTAAACTTTAAAACGTGATGTTAAAGCTCAACTCAGAGCCGCTACGTCAGTGGCGTTGACCTGTTGCCACGGTTACCGTATTACGATAAATCATCATAATTACAAAAGGTGATCGCACCACAAAAGACAATTAGGGATACAAACAAATCCAACCTGTTATCTTCTCCAACCAAACTCCAGATGTGCCAGCGGAGAGAAAGAAAAGCATTGTGGGCTTTGTGCAACAATTAATCACAGGCTTGTTTGAGGTAATTACAGAGTGAGGGGGCGGAGCCTGGGGCAAGGTGCGACGCCGTGAAGTCATCGGCAAAAATATAAAAAATACAAGGGAAGAAAGAAAGTACGTGTTTGAATGTTTCCCCTGTAGGAGGGGGGTTTGTGTAAGGAGACACGGCGACGCACACACCTGTTTCAGTCTGTCATTACATGCAGCTGATCGCTGCTGCTGCTAGCCTGCTAGCCTGCTAGCCATGCTAGCTCCTGCTGTTACGTTCATGTCTCTGATGCCTCTGGCCACATGTCTTTACATCGTACTATAATATCTAATAATATTAACATTTGGCATCACTTCTACATAGTGTCTTTTCAAAAGTAACTCCCTGTCCTCACAGGAAGCTACGTTTAGGCAAAAACACTTAAGTTTAGTAAAAACTCCTGGTCAACGTTACTTTGACTGACTAAAGAGTCATGTGACTATAGAAAGGTTAAGTCACTGGGCTAATTTAGTTAAATCATACTTCTTTTTAACTATACAGATTTTACAGATCATTTAAAATGTCAAGAAAGCAGCATTTTTGGTTTCCACCATAATTAGATGCTGATCAAGCACAGCTTCCCACGGTGCTGAGCTGAGGACCAATCAGGCAGGTGAAGTGAAAACACCTGTGTGGAGCGGCACACCTTTAATGAGTTCTCGTCCACCACAAAGTGTTCAGTTTCCGGAGCTTCGTTGCCACCGAGCGTTGCGTCTCATTAAAATCCAACATGGACCCTCTCATGATGAACAGTAACTTTTGTGGGAAACGTGGAAACGTGAGACAGTGAAGACAGGAAACGGGTGATTAGAGTAACAATACAGGAATAAAGGAGAAGGACACAGAGATTGCTGATGGTGGATATGATTGGTTGTGCTGTTATGAGGGGATGACTTGATAGACACAGAAAATAGGTGTTTGCATTCAGAAGGTAAAGAGAGCCCCCTGCTGGTCAGAGGCGTGCACATTCAAGTCTGGCGTTTCTGTTGTTTTGCACATTTAAAAGCAAGAAAAAAACCATGAATCTCAAATAAAACCAGAACATAAAGAAATGAGGCTTCCACCACTCTAACTAACCCCAAGCAGCCTGACCGGACCAACAGAGGGACTCGTGTGTGCAGGAGTGGTTTCACTCCTTCAGCCGTCCTCTTTTATAGCCGGAGAGTCAATCAGCACAGCTGAACCTGATCCATACATCAGAGGCTCTGGAGTTAGACCTGACTAAAAATAAACATGTCTCTGTGTGTTCTTCTAAAGTTATTCATTTAAAGGTGCTTTATTTAAAATAAAATAAAAAATCCAAACAAGCTTTTTGTGGCTCGTGAATTTAAAGACCTTTTGAAAACAAACAGCTGAACATCATTAGTCTGTCTCACATTAAGGACGTTCATTCAACCGATCATTTCATTTCCTATCTTTGCTTTTTAATAAAATAATGAATGACAGAGTAAAGGGATTCCCTGTCTTTCTGTATTTATCTTCTCTTAATACTGTGACATGTGTAGATACCACAAACTGTCTTTTAATAATAAATAATAAAAGCATTTCATTTAAATTACGTTTGATTTCCATCCTGTTTGGCAGAAGAAAGGAACTCACGTTTGCTTGTTGGTGCTTTGTCAGTATTTTTATTATAGCATAACCAGAAAAAATAAAACAAGACGACAGAATAAAACAAGACAAAAAAACGTAAAATATGAGATAAAATATTATTTAAAGCCTCGTTTCTTTCATGTCACAAATTTAGGAATGTTACAAACTCACACTTTGCACTGCTTCAGTCACAATGAGAGAATAGAAGTCAGTTAAATCGTGATGTCAGTGGACTGGACACACACACACACACACACACACACATTCATATTTCACACGTTTCATATTATTACTCAGCAGATTTCCCTCTTCCTGATGTCCGAGGAGAGGAAAAAAGTGGTTTGTGAATGCTCATATTATGTGAAATCCCTCTGCTCAGGTTAAGTGAGATAATCCTCCTCTAATCCCGTTATCCCTGCCTTTAATCTCTTAATCCTGTTTTTGCTAAACTCCAGATTAGATGGAGTTTGCTGACAGGTATGTCGGCCCTCTTTGTGGTTTGAAAGCAGATATCACCATCCTCCAAAAAGCCAGCTGTGTTGAGCAGGTTCAACCCTGGAGGAAGTTGGATTTACCTGCTCAGCTGCTCTGATCCTCCAGCCGCCTCGCGTTGAAGCAATAATTAATACATTTTAGAAGTTCCCTTTGTGAAGCAACTTTATTCTTAAAGAAAAAGCATATTCCAGAGAGAATCGGACATGAAGTACTTTAATCTCTCCTTGCTCTTATAATTGTTATATATTTAGAGTATGTGGACCTAACAAACGTTAAATAAAAGGATTAAATCTGATCTATTGTAACTTTATGTCATGTTGTAAAAGAACATTTATGGGGGCATAAGTTCAATAGTTCAGATAAGAAGGGACTTCTAGAATAGCTGCACAGTTTACAGGACATCCTGTGTAAAATATAGCCTCCTCCTGCTCCTCCTGCTCCTCCTCCTGCTCCTCCTCCTCCTCCTGCATCTAAACCCTTCATCACATTGTTTATATTCTCGGTTGTCTTCACCGCGAGCAGCTAGTTGCTCTTCGTCTTCAGCTCTGCCAGCTTGCTGGTGACAAAGTTCCACTTGAAGGACGCCTCCTCGCTCCCTCCGCCCAGCGAGACGTATTTGGAGAAGCTGTTCCGTCCTCCTCCTCCTCCTCCTCCTCCTCCACTCTCCTCCACCTGAGGGATCTGCCCATCCCGGCTCTCCCCCCTCTCCTCCCCTCCAGCCTCCGTCACCCCCTCCTCACCCTGAGCTGCCGCCGCCTCCTCCTCGGCAGCAGCCGCGGCCTCCGCCTGCTTCTTGGCAGCCCAGTTGGTGGCGAAGCTATCCCAGAATGCCAAGCGCTTGGTGGGTCGAGGAGGCTCCTCCGGCTTTACTGCAAGTGGACTGAGGAATGATGATGAGTTAGTGGGGTTTCTTTTAGGTGACGGTTCGATTTGATTCCCTTAATTATAATAATCAAACCTTCCTTAAAGGCTCTTCTGCAGACAGACAACAAACTACATGAAAACACTCATTTCTGTGAGTTGGAAGAAAAAAATTATTTCCTTTCTTTCTTTTATCATTTTGCCTATTCCAATCTTTGTACAGATAAACAGACGAGCTACATTGTGTTATTCCTAAACTCAGATTTCCACTCACTGGTCGGCGACCGGCGGGCTCTCCGTCTCCTCCAGAAGCTGGTGTTCATCGTCTTTGTTGAAGAGAGTCGATAGCCTGTTCCAGCTTTTAGTCCCGGCCCCCTGCATCTGGACACACACACGGGGTCAAAGGTCAAAGTAGGTCCACATTGAGATCCTTCCAGAGGATCAGTTGGATGATGTTCTTCCTAATAGTCTGCTACCTTCTTGGCCAGCTGGCTGACAGCGTTGGGTCCCTCATCCTCCTGCACAGGACTCATATCAGTCTCCACCTCCGGGACCTGCAACAGCAGCACAACAAAGACACAGCTGTGTCACATGTAGTCGCCATCTAGTGCAGCATGTGGGTACTACAGCCCTGTTGGGAATGCAGAAACACTGTCTCAAATTTCCCCAGTGAGCACGAAGCAGCGCTGACTCCTCAAATAGCAGCTCAGAGCATCCCGAATGGAAACTGTCTTTCCACAGAAGCTACGCCCCCCCATCCATCACCCCCACCATGTCAGCCAGGTGGAATGCCACCTCATCCGTTTGTTCAGGATCCAGTTTCTGAGTCCTCCAGAGATCTGGGTCAACACCAAAACCACAATGAGACCGCGAACACAGTGTTAGTAGGAGAAGTGTAGTAGTCTGGAGGAAAAGTACAAGTACATCACTGAAAAGTACTTAATTACAAGAAAATACACAACCAAATTTGTATTAATTTATTGGATATTTCTCTTTTTTTTTTTTTTTTGTGAAAATATTGCAAACTTTAACCTTACAAGGTTACAAAATGTTGAACTGAAATCTAACTATAATGAACAATAAGAAGTACAATATTTCACTCTGAATGGTGTCATAAGAAGTAATAATACCACCTCCAAATTGTACTTTAGTATAAAAGAAATGTGATCCTGGTTACGTTCCAGCATCACCTTTAATGTTTCCTTGTACTTCATTACTTACATCGTCATAAAACTGGATTTCATCTGCATTTAGATTCAAAAACAACATCGGGGTTCTTCGGCTGATCAGTGTACAATATATAAGTACAACAAGTCTGATAAGTGTGGAAAAAGAGAAAATAATGAATATTAAATACTAAGGTTTGGGGGGAAGAAGATATTGCAGAAGATGAGTGGATATTACATGTGGATAAATATGAAAATTGCACATTAAAGTAAAAAGAGGAAGTCTCCTGCAGGCCCAACGTCTGCCTTCAGGTTCCTCTGCTACAGAAAACAAAGACAAGCTCAGCTGTGATGAATAAAGCATGCTCAGCAAATAAACCCTGCTGACTTTCTGACCTCCATGTGGCTCTAAGGTGTGAGTGTGAATGTGAGAGGGTACCTCTTCGGGGGTCTCCTCCTCGTACTCCGGGTTGAGAGTCTTCAGCACTTTGCTCTTGTACACTTTCCACACTGGATTCATGCTTGCACCAGCAGACACCTGCGAAGACCTGTTGATGCCTCTGTGGTCCAGCCTCCGCCGAGTCTCCACTTCCTGCTTCAGCTGGTCTCGGTCGGGGCCGACGTGGACCTGTTCCCCAAAGGGGTCCGGTTCAGCACCGAGGCCCGCGCTGGTTCATGGCCTTCCTTCCTGCTCGGATTCGGTCTCGTCGGGCCAACGGGCTGCTTTCGTCTCCACAAAGTGTCAAGCTGGGAAGATGTGCTGTTCATGTACAAACACACACACACACACACACACACACACACACACACACACACACACACACTAGATTCAAGCGTCACGGTTCAGAATCCCTGCCTTGGTTACCTGGAAACAGGTGTGGATTTCCTCATGCATATTTCAGAGGGTCTCGTTCCCAGAGCCTGAGGTCCATTGTCAGCCAGTGTTGGTAGACTGGCTCCAGTAACAATGATGGACACACACACACACACACACAACACACACACACACACACACACACGGATGGGGATGTATTCTCATACCTGCAGATAAAACTCCTCCTTACAAATTAAAGCTGAGTCTGAATTCTTCTAACAGCAGACAGAAGATAATAAAAATAGATGATGTCATTATCGTCCGACCTGTAATTCTGCTGTGAATGAACACATCGGGGTCACCATATAAACCCCCACAGTCACTTCTTCCTGACCAGTCCTCGTCCTCCGCCCTCATTGGTCGCCGTCGCATACCAATCGAACACCAATCAGTTTCAGGTTAGTGTTGTATTGTTGTGGTTGCTTGGCAACCCGAGAGGGTCGTGTAGATAAAGAGAGATGTATAAAGTTTTGATGACTGATTGGGTTTCACCAGCCACCTGCAACAGCACGGCCCAGAACACAAACACACTGCTGACTGGCTTTAATTAACATGAAAAGAACAATCCACTCAACACGTCTCGTCCTTCATGTTCTTCAGGTTGGATCTAACTCGTCCTCCTGCTGGTTCTGATCCCCACACAGTCACCAAGCTATAAGGCGGGGCAGATCCATACCATGAAGATGAATTATGAATGCAGACGCACACAGACTGATGGATGTCCTCTGAAGAGCAGCTCGTGTTTCAGAGTGGAAAGAACGAGTTAACGTTAATGTAGATGTGGAGGCTTCGTTAGTGCCGACACGCAAACAAAGGTCTTCATCACAAAGATAACAGTCACTCTGTGTTCAAACAGCATAATATCACCTCACCTTCACTGGAGGTCACTATGTGCTTACATTGTAAGCCTCTTTTTCAAATGCATGCCTATTGCCTTGCCTGTTAAATCAGAATAATGAGTATTATTATTACTATATTAAATATGACTGACTGTATTAAGTAAAAGTAGTGGACTTTTTGTTGAACATCAGTCCTTTAATGAATGCTTTCATTGCTACCAAGTACATGACGATCAATATCTTAAATCTATGTGATCAGAAAAATGTTTCTGTTGTGCTATAATAACAGAACCGCTGTTACATAAACTTAGAAGTTACACCGTAGTTTTGAACTTCTACATTGGGGCAAATATTCTGTTTAAATATACTTCATACACATGAATTAATGTGCTCATTTGAATGAAGAATGAAAACGCTATTAACTCTCTGCTAATAGTCCCTGATAGAATCCGGATGTGCTCAGAAAAAAGGAAATAAAACACACCTTATACACTGTTATACAGGTCATAGCATCCGATGACCACAGGGGGGCTCAAGAGTCTTTCTAATGTCGAACATCTGGTTATGGATGTTGTGAGGAAGCAGTTAAACATCACTTTATTATCACGTGATAATTAAAAAACAATGAATCTCATAAAACAATATCAAGATGAGAAGAAGGCAGCGGAATCATTTCATGGCAGTTTGAAACTTCATTTGTAAACGCTGAAGTGTTTTCTTGGTTTCTCTTCTCATCCAGTAAAAATGAAAAAGTGAAATAAAAGTCATGATTTTTATATTTTCCAGTCCAAACTATTTATATTTAAATCAACTTGGCTCTCCATAAGAGGTGAGGAATGATGGTTTGGGATGCATTTGAATTGAAAATGAATCATGAATATGAACTCCATCAGTCGATGCCCTATATGTCCATACATGCATCCATTGTGATACATCCTCCTGTGGTGTTAACAGCCCTGCCTCCTTTCTTCGACCACTAGGGGGCGCCAGTGAAACAATCCGGAGCCTGCTGAGGGAACAGAATGTACAGAACACAGTGTGCTCGATGCTGTTTATGGTGTCTATATGGAAGCATGTTCACCTGGACAGCTGGTGAACCTCCTCCTCCCAGGATCTCTCAGCGACCTTTGGGAGGTCAGACTGTTCATGTGAAAGCACATGAGCTCTGTGTGTGTTCCCATCGCGTTCCTGTGATCGGGATGATATCAGCAGGTTTTATCCACATGAAATGTTGAATCAGACTCAGAAACTTTGCTGTAAAGTTAATTCTCAAAGTTGTATTTTAGAACCTTTGAAAAAGCAGCAAAAATACAGTAAAAACATTGCTTTCATAATTACTGTTCACGTACAGTGAAAGCAGCATTTCAATGCAGTTGGTTGAGGAAGAGCTACCTTCTTTAAATTGTCTTCGGGTATATTTAATCTATAATTATGAACCTTTATTATCTCATCGTTGCTTTTAAATATTATTCTCCAGAGAAACCAATAACTGGATGTCAGATACATGAAGAGGAGTACAAAAAGTACAATATTTGCCTTAGAAATGTAGTGAATTACAGTAATACATATACAGTGGAGTTCAAAGTCGTCCATAAATGTACTTGTACATGCACCCGTGGGTCAGGGGAGGCCATCCGACCCCAGAACACGTCACGCTCATCCCTAATTTAGACCCGAGGACCTCCTCACATCTGTGCTCGTCCTTCTTCCACTCTGGTTTGCAGAATCTCGTCCCCCCGTCTCCCCGCTCACGTTTCCACCTATAGTGTGTGTGAGCCTTCATGAGGCGGATGCATGGGTATAAGCTCCGCCCAGATTAGACCTGAATGTAAAAGACACCATTCGAGCTGCGTGTAAACGGGCTGCTGAACTCTATTTATTCAGCTGAGCGTTCAGGAGTGAAATATTACAGCATCACTCAAAGTTGAAATCATCTGAGATCCACTTTCACCTATAAGTGGCTCGGGTTGAGGGTCAGAGGTCAGAGGGTCACGTTGGAGGACAGCTGATTGGCTTACTGTCCATGGACGACTTTGGATTCTCTAGTCTCAAGGTCAACAGGTCTTTTAGATATTTTAGTTAGACGCCTCGAATCGAGTCTGAGGTTCGGAGATTTGAGGGTTTTGTTAAATATATAATTAAAATATGAAAACATGTTGCTAACAAGTGGCTAAATGAGCGTATTAAACGTCATCGTGCTGACTAGTCCACTGTTACGTCTCGTGGTGAATTCATTCAGAACCTCATCTTTCTCCTTCTGGCAACCTCAAGCTTCAAAAATCATCAAATGTTCCTGTCCAGTTGTACAGGAACGCTGCAATGACCCTCTGCTGTCTCGGTTTGGCCCGAGCAGGCGTTGTTGTTGTTGTTGTTGTTGTTGTTGTTGTTGTGGTTGTTGTACACAGTAGTTTACGGTCCGTTTTGCACGACGTGATTGGTTGCCTTTATTCGCGTGCAAACGCACAGAAAAACAGTGCAGAAGCTCAGAAAAGTCAATATTGCTTTTTCACTGTATAATATTTGCCTTCTGTACTCGTGACAAAAACAAATATTTAAAAAAAATATGTTGAAATTCAAAACAATTCCACGAAACAAACAAACAAAACAAAGGTCTGAGAGGTCATCAAAGTCTAAGAAAGTCTAAGAATTTGAGAAGTTAATCAATGACTGTTGGACCGAGCAAGGCTAGCTGCTTCCACCTGTTTCCAGTCTTTATGCTAAGCTACGCTAACTGGCTCATATCTAATGGACAGACGTCAGAGTTCCTGTTTACAGTTTATCTATGAGCTCTTCAATCACAAATTAACTGTTCTGAAGACGTAAAACTGGAATATTTCAGGAGAAATATGAAACAAAAATTGCCAAAATTCAGATAAAATAATACAATTTATGTATCAGAGCAATAATCTTCTTCTTTTGTGTTCTATTAACTGTGTTTTGATGTCTCAGGAATGATTACTTTCAGTCTTAATCAAGCATTTATCTGACAATATTCACAAATAAGTGGAATATTGGAGCAATGCTGCAGATAAATATTTCCCTCCATCTTTATTTCCCCATCAACTACTTGTGATGGAAGAAACATCTAAATTAAAGATAAATATTGCACACGTGACTTTTGAACACGTCCGTGTTCACACATATGTTTGCAAACACTCGTCCACGTGACTGCGTGTTTATTTATGTCGACACCAAATGCATGTTTGGGACATGCGAGAGCACGTTGCATTAAAACCCAGCAGGCCGTCTATGTGCTCCTCATGTTTTATGACGCCCTGCAGTAAAAACAGGAGCCTCTGGTCTTCTTACACAAGAACCCTCAGTTATCAGTCACACCTTTCCTCTCCCACAGCCGGAGGCCCGACTACAAATACAGTCCTTTTATTTCAGCTGTTTCTTACTTAAGCGTGGACAAGCAAGGATATTAATATTAATATCATTTATAATACAGCAGCAACTAACCCCACAATAAAAAGTTAATTTAAAACAAAATACATGATAATTAAATAAGTAAGTAAATAAGTAAATAAAACAAACAACGAAGTATAAATACTAGAAATAAAAACATTCAATTAAAGGGGGTCAGGAAAGGGGGCAGGGGAGGGGGAGGGGCGGGGCAGGGGGAGGGGCGGAGGGGGTATGAAGGCTTTATTTCAGTCAGACGGGCTCAGGGCTGTTTGTTCAGTCCAGGAAAGGCTGCCAGGAGCTTCAGTTACAGAGAACATCTCATATGAATGTTCATCCAGGATGCCTGTTAGTGGACATAAGCAGCCCAGTAATGATGAAGGACGTTTGCTAATGTCTTAATCTTTTCTACGGTGACGAAGCCACGGCACTTTTTTGTCCCAAATGAATGTTGAAATCTGTTTTTCCTACTTCTTTAACAACAGATTTGGGGAGAGAAACAGGAATTGACTGAAAGTAGTATAACATTGCCAGTAAAATTGGAATGCTTGAGGTCATGTTGCATGTATTCACGGTCCGGTTATAAATTATTTTCAAGCAGATCTTTAAATAGCTGTGTCAAAAGGACGTGATCATATTAAAGGCAGCTGGAACCGATTCAAAGGGTTCTGCACACAGTTAGAGGTCGTCTGCATACAGTTAGAGGTCGTCTGCACACAGTTAGAGGTCGTCTGCACACAGTTAGAGGTCGTCTGCACACAGTTAGAGGTCGTCTGCATACAGTTAGAGGTCGTCTGCATACAGTTAGAGGTCGTCTGCACACAGTTAGAGGTCGTCTGCACACAGTTAGAGGTCGTCTGCATACAGTTAGAGGTCGTCTGCACACAGTTAGAGGTCGTCTGCACACAGTTAGAGGTCGTCTGCATACAGTTAGAGGTCGTCTGCACACAGTTAGAGGTCGTCTGCACACAGTTAGAGGTCGTCTGCACACAGTTAGAGGTCGTCTGCATACAGGGACTCTTTCTGTGGAAGGCCTTGGTACATGATTGAACCCAGCTGTCCTTTCACCTGCACACGTTGCCATGGTTACTTTGAAGCATGAGTCCAACTCGTCTTTGTTATGTCCACAGAGTCAAAGTCAAGACCTCTGTGTTGACTTCAGAGACACACAAACAGAACCCTCAAGCCAATGTTCGAGTCAAACCAGCTAATTGAGTGTGCTTCTATGTGCACTCGTTTCTATCACACACCGTATATTGAGATTATAAACTCATGTTTACAACAAGTCCATTCAGAACCGGAGTGCTGCCTGGTTTGTACAGACTCGTGCCCTGAGGACCCTTCAAATTCCTGTTCAGAACCGAGACGCAGAAGCAGACAAAGACACAAGGTTTAATAAGAAGTAGAAGGGCAGAGCAGCAGGAGGGAGGGTGGGGGCTTGGAGAAAAGTCCTTCAGCACTGAAGTCTCCAACCTGAGGGCGGGTGGTGATGAGCCCTGATTTATAGCCTGGCTGATGAGGCTGATAGAAGGCAGGTGTGCTGGCTGATGAACAGGATCCCAACCCTCTTCTGTCATGTGTGTGCCGTTGTGTGCTGCTCAGCATCCTGGACCCCGTTGTGGCGTGGTCACAAGCATGTCTTTGGCCGGAGGCAGCAAACACACAGTGACTAAAGTAATTAAAACGTTTACACACGGCTCCATGAACACATAATATTACCCACGCTAATAATTATCACTGATCGACTGAAAAATGAAATAATGAACATGAGGCTTCAACGCTGTAATCCACAAACTCTCTAAATGAATCTAAATGAAACAAAACATTTTGGTTGTTCCATAAAGATTGATATGAAAGTCATTAGAAGTCAACAGGTAGAAGAGAACGTGCCTATAAGCGCTGTGTCGGGTCACAACTCATATAAGAGCCTGTTTACAGCTGGAAAGTAGGTCACATGGGCTGAAGGTAGACCCTTGCAGTGATAGAAGGCAGTATAGCCGGGAAAGGTGAACTATTGGCCACGAGGCACTCCTGCACTCAGCGTGACATTTAGGTCAAAAGTCTGTTCAACTGATATGGAAAGAGACGAGAGACAAAAGTGAGCAGACATTTAAAAAAAGAGCTTTGAAGAGTGACAACATGAAAACATTACAAACATCTGAAGCTCTCCATCTGTGGAACACCTCGCATGCAGCTGGTTTCTGAACGCTCCACGGCTCTGCCCGGACTCGATCAGTCCCAAACCACCGTCTATTCTGGGCTCTGGCTCCACAGCTGCTGGTATTCTTACCAACATTCCCCACCAGTATAGACAGGAAATCAGCAGCTCACTGTCTCATGCAGCAGCTCAGCAGAAAGTAACAACATTCTCAGGCTTTCAAACTATTTAAAAAGGGATGTATGACTGCTGAAAACACTGAGCCACGTTTAATCAAATATGGTGGCTGCGTTCTTCCACCACTGCATTGCTTGTTGCATAACTATTTTATTAATTTATTATTGGAAATCTTCAGCGATGATAGCAACAAAAGCTATTTGACTCTAAATGGACATCATTTACTAAATCAAATGAGAAGTAATTCCCTCATAGACTTCTATTTTTTGGACTTTCCCAATCCAGACGTGTCGCCCCCTGATGGCCAGCAGAGAGAATACAAATTTGAGGCACTTCAGGCTTGGCTGATATATATATATATCTTACGTTGTTGCATCACATTTCTTTCCGTGTCACTGCAGGCACGAACTTGCATGAGTTGTAGTCACGACTTCCTCCAGTGTTTCAAGTAAGTCTGGCAATGTGGCAACGCAATGTGGCAACGCAATGTGGCAACGCTAGTTATTTCCTCCATGTGTTTCCTGGTGGCGTGATGAAAGATGGATCAGAATCACAATCAATATCACACGACTTTATTAATCCCTCAGGAAATTGGAAAGAAAAAGAAAGAAACATACGAAGAAGACAATAAGTGACTCTAAATTGTTCTCACATTAAACAGTTACGATGTTTAGTATTCAGGCACGTAAAGTACTTGTTAACGAATAATTGGATGGTTTTGTCTGATACTGCTGCACATTTTCATGTTTGTTTGCTCTGAATGGACAAATGACCACAAACACAGTGAGGAAAAACCCATTTGAGGCCATAAAGAGGAACAAATATCCCTCAGAGACCAGAGATAAGCCGCTTTCCTGTAAATCCTAATGAAAAGGGAGAAAAAAAGAGTGAGATTAGGAGACAGAACATGGCGTCCTACATCACTGACCGGCAGTCTGAAGGGCTGGGATACAGAGGCACTAACGTTACCAGGGTAACGTACGTTATATAAAGTAGCACGCTGCATCTTCCTTCTTTGTTTCAAACACAAATCTAAAATATCACTGAAAAACTGATTTTTATGAAAAGTCAGGTTGGAGCATGTGAGGCGGCAGCAGATAGAAGCAGATGCTGTTGATGGTGTCTGTGATGTCACTGTGTTTTCTGCACTCGGCACGTTGGACGCCAGTCACAACAGCAGCCCCAGCAGACTCCGCCCCTGAGCAGACTCCACCCACACCGCCGACCTCCAGCCAGACACGTGCACCGGCCGTCTCCTCAGACAAGCATCCTGAAACGTGACTTTTCTCTTTTTACACCTATTTCTTTTGTCTTGTGACCACCAGCGTAAGTTCATGAATACCACCAGGAGAGGCGACCTGAAAATGAGCAGTTATCCCCATAAATAAGTATCTTTAAACCTCCCTTACATGCTCCCTTAGTCCTGTGAGAAACTCTTACACTTCTGTTTTGAAGACATTTAACAAAAAGGGCCACAAGACTTCTTAACCTGATTTTATATATTTATATGTCAAGACAATAGCTCATAAAAAACACAGAGCAAATATGATTTTTAACATATTTATTTAACAAAAAGCAGCATCAACAAACGTTTCATCCCCAAATGAAAGGGGGGAAACATAAAGAACTGTTTGACAGCTATTTATGCTTCTAATGGAGTTTACAATATTCCAATATAATTATAAGAACAAGTCATATTAAAGCCCAGACAAACACAAGCAACACTCATTATTTGTCATGATTGCTCATGCGGGTGAAAATCAAAGGTGATGTCTGATAACGAGCCTCTTGTTCACACCTGCAGCCCCAAACATTCCTCCATAATGGTTTGGTTTTCACAATAAAGGCGTTCAGAAGCGTCCCAGCTACAGAACCTAACTGGAGTTTTCCTCGAGGCCAACTCTCTCTGCGTTTGTGAACATTGGTTGGATTTGAAAACTAAATTAAACAAAGAGGGGAATCCATCCCAAACACTGCTCCTCCTCGGCCACATTCCCCACCAATGACCGGATCCCCCATCCCTTTGTCTCTGCGCTCAGAACCAGGCCATGTTGGTGACGCGTCACCGGCCAGCCAATGGGCGCCCTTCGTTAAGGGTCGTGTCCCGAGCCTCGCATCACCGAGACGGCAAAGTGAGATTTTTGCCCAGTGATGTGCAATGGGGGAGGGGCGGGGCTTGTGGGGTGGGCAGAGGGGGCACGTGGCGCCCAACGAGGTCTCAGCTGTCACACGGCATCACATCAGACCGCGAGCAGGCATGCGCACGGTCTAACGTCCACGCCCTGCCAGAGGAAGGCAGGAACCCATCTGCCTCTGCAGGGCAACGTGGGAATCAGGTGATTTACTTTCTGAGGAAATATGAGTCATGAAGAATCAGCTCTTATCGTGGAGGGACCAACGGCACCAGGATGCTTAAAGGTCTAGTATGTGGAGAGTTTTTAACACACCTTCCATCTGAAATAGTTCAAAATTCACTGAAATTCAAAGTCTAAAGGAACTGAAAGCCCTGAGGAACACCTTCTCATTCCTTACATGCTTTATTGCACCGACTTCCTTACGCAGCCACGATTTTTGCAAATTCACTATAAATCTGGGCTTGCACTGGCAGGCAGTCACACTAAGAGCCGCCGTGTGCAGCAGGCCGACCACTTCCTGCTTCGTGCATGACGACAGAGTCCGATACAGGAAACGCCGTCGCTCTGCAGACGCCGAGGAGCAGGGTTTTATTTTTGTTTTTTAAATATTTCACTAAAATACTTGCTGTAGATCCGATTCAAAATGTTCACAGCTTTATTAAATCATTACAAAATAAAGTATTACATTCATCCGTGAATAAAAACAAGACAGACTCATCAGTTTTCTTCAGTAAAAGTCTGCACACCCATGCAAGGTTCAGGGAAGTTTGCATTAACATGTTGAGATACTGCAGGAAGGGTTGTTAACCGGGTGCTTATTGAAGGTCGTCACACATCTTATTAAACGGGACTTCATCGAGTTATGCTAAAACAGTGAAATCACAGAAAAAGTCTGTCCCTTCGTAGAGTTAATATAGCATTTTAAAACTAGCTTCTGCACTGAATTTCTGACACCTGACAGATACATTTCACAAGTTATACATCGACAGCTTGTGATCCGTTCACGAGGCTCTGCAAGGTTCTCGTGAAGGAAAAACAGAAGACTACCTGGGCTAATGTTTCCCGTTCATCCCGTTCTGGGCCGACCATCACTTCGTTACAAAGTACATCTCAAATACAATCAGCGTTTCCCTCAACAAGACGTTACCGTTCCATTATTTAACCCCGTTTGGACGAGCTTCGAGCAGAATTCACAGTTATGTAAAGAGTTCCCCCTTTTGTAGCTCACAGCAGCATTGAGAGCGTCTTGCAAGCATGTACCTTTGTAACGACTAATGGTCAGACCCAGCTGGTTCCGATCACCCAAACCAGTCCCTAAAACCAGTCCACGACCCCGAGTGAGCTGCCCCCCCACAAACCCGGGAAACTGAAAGCACAGAAAACACGCGGCAGCAGCGTCCGAGTGTCTGCCGTGGTGAGTGAAGGATCCCAGAAATTCAGTACGACTGTGAGGTCAGGAAAGTTCGTCCATAATGACACTGCTGTGTCTCTGCGTCTGCCCCTCCCCCACCCCGCCCTCGCCTCCTTCTCATTGGCTCATCTCCACGGTCCCCGCGGTCCGTCTTCAGGGCGCGGGCCTCTGGGCCTGGACCTTGTCCGTCATCTGTTTGGCGCTGTAGTAGGACAGACTCAGGCCCATGATGGCCAGCATCATGGCGATCTGGTTCACGGTGCGGTCCTGTGGCTGCGTCTGCACCTCGCCGGCGACCTGCCTCTGCACACAAAACAAACAAAAAGGTCAGAGGTCAGCCAACACTGGAAACAATGTCAACAAAAGGTGCTGAAGCCTTATTGGCCAAACCTGTAGAAAAGCAAACAGTCACTAAATAGGTTGTCCTCTTAAAAACTAAACATCTGCAGCGCCACATGACCGACCCGTTGGCAAGAAGAGATATTAAACATTCAGGAGGAGGCGGAGCCACTCCAGCCAAAAGAACAGGGAACACAATGTTCTGCACACAAAATAGAGTATAAGGACCAAAAACCTTGCAAAACCAGCTCCTTCTGGCTCCTGTTGCTGAGCAGTGAAGATAGCAATGTCAGCATTTTAAAAGCTCACAGACAACCGTCCCCTCAGGAAACCCCTCCCCCATTTAAAGAAAGTATACATGCACATACCAACCCTCCCTTCAGGCTCATGGCAGCTTTCAAAGTGTACTCTTATTTATATCTCGTCTTTCTACCGTCTTTTAAGCTCATCTTACCAACTCCACCATCGTTTCTCCTGCTCTCTATACATCTATACTGTATATGTATATACAGTATAGATGTATGTATACATGTATGGACCTGTATGTGCCTTGTTTTGCTGTCAAAAACACTTTGTAAACTGTCGTTTTTTTAAAAAGGTGCTCTATAAATAAAGTTATTATTATAATACTTTGTCCATAACAACTTGTTCAGGAGAGACAAACGATAACACATGGGTACTGGATGTTGAACTGTCGGCCCAATAGTTACCTTCCCTTTTATACCAAATTATAAAACCAACCTTAAACGTGTGCGTTAACGTAAAGTACGACTTTAGAAACAGTCATTTGTAGTAGAATCCCCACAACAGCTCGTCGGCGCGAACAAAAGAAAAACGTACCGCCAGTTCTTATATAAGAGCCACTCGCTTCTGTCCGGTCTGTTGAGCTTCTGAGTCGATGTAAAACCGGTCTTTGTCTCCACATTAGTGTAAATAAGCGAACAAAGACTTCACACAGTGGTCGAGACATATGAAGGGTCAGCGGCGATGATTGGATTACAGTGACAGCCAGAGGTACAAACAGGAACTTAAGAGGAAATGATATCACGATGATTAGTGTCACCCCTAATTATATCATTATAATGGCGATTAAAAGGGGATTGTGGGTCGCAGAGCAGCGGTGGGCCCTCGCCTGATCAGGGTTCAGATTAGAGCCATTGTTAATGCCTGTATATACCGACTGTGATTGGAAATAATGTGCCAGAATTAAGTTCCTCATCAAGAAACAGTTGAGTGAATGAATGAAGCAGCACATACCTGGAGGAGGCGGAAGTATCCGGGGGTCAGCCTGCCCAGTCTGATGATCATGATGTAGTGTGAGGTGGACTCAAAACGGAGGGAAGAGCTGGGCGGGGGGGGCTCTCAAGACCTGCAGAAAGAAGAAAATGGCGAACTCGCTTAGTAACTACGCAGCAACGGGACAGAAAACACCAAGCAAGGATGAAATCCACCAAGAAGAGACTTCCAGCTGAGTCAAACACATGAAAATTATAAAAGTAAATCTAGCACTCCAGGAGTTGAAGACGAAATCTAATTTCCTCTGAACTTTTAGAGTTCAGCTGCCAAAAGAGGAAGTGAACAAATAAAACCCTCTGATCCGAGCGTGAGGGAGGAACATCTCCGCCTGCAGCCATGGCACGAAGCCTCCATGTGCAGATCCGATATACGGACGCACAAATAAAACGATGTCCGACATGACCGCTCCGACAGGACTCCCTCCATCATCAAGTCTGCACCATTAACCAGACAGTTTCATTCATTCTGGGGACAGTCCCACGTGTGAATGATGAAGAAAGTTTTAAATAATTGGACATCATGTCACATGGAGGGGGGGGGGGGTGTCCAACAGGGAAACGCCGAGACTTTTAGCATTTTGAAAAACTGTACAAACTAGATGTTCTCTGCTGATCCAAGGCCGGGGAAGGGTCGTCTCGCTTTGCATCCCATAAAGACACGATGCAGCGGAGACAAACACCAACCCCTCGGTGTTGGCTTCATAAACACAGCTGGGATTGATAACTGCATTGTGATCAGTGCTGTAGAGAAGGTGAGGAGGAGGAGGATCAGGTAAAAACTGATGTGAAGCAATTATTCGCCCACCTGGTTTGGGGTTACACTCCTAACGACAAACGGATGGGAATCCAAAAAATCCTTGTGTGACGAGTCCGACTCATGAAAACCAGACCGGTTGGGGACTCCTCACCTTCCAGAGGCCGCTATGACGGCAGGAAACGAGGAAGAGGGGAAAAAGAGCTCGAGCAGACCTTCTACTTCCTGACCACGCTGAAAATCCCTAACATGCCAACACAGACTGACGAACTTTAACTACTGAGAGAGCTTCTGTGCCGGTCTCCACCTTTTATACACACAGCGGCGCTCTCACCCAACCAGATCTGCAGGAATCGCCCTCAGCACACGCCCACTTTCCAAAACGCATTGTCTGTCGAAACACATTACTCTCGGTGGGTTGTTCCCCCAAACACGCCCCTCTTCTCCCCCTCCTTCCAAAACGAGGAAAAACACTTGAAGTGTCAGATATGATTTGACTTGATAAATAACTGAAAACAATACAGCGTTGAGAGCGCCGCCTTAATAAAAAACCATGCGTGTGGAAGTTACATAAGCAGCCTGATGAGTTGGATCTAAACTGGAGCAGAAATGTAAAGTGTCACAGACCTCAGGAACTCGATAAAAGATCCAGATATCTACCCTAAACTGGGTCCTTTCTAAACAGTCGTGTATTTTAGCTGCGTGTTCTTATTGCTCCAATGAATGCATGTGTTATATAATCCGTTTCCACATCACTGAACTCTCCATTACATCTTTGAATGACTGAGACAGTGTTTACGATCACGATCACCACTTCTGGTGTCGCCGCCAAACGAGAACCAAATCAGTCACTTTGACAACGAGGCTATTGGAAGTCTCTTAAGAGGTTTAGTCACAACTTTGTCTTCTACAATATGATGCAAGTAGATTTCAGGTGTCAAGGATTTAACCTTTACATCTGCATTTGACATGTTTGAATGCTCCGGTCCTGCATAAACACGGCCTGTGAGATCAGGTCAGAACACTCTGCTTTCTGGTCTGGTGGACTCTAAATGAACCATAATGTACTAAATGAACATCATGCTGGACTAAAGAAGACTTGAAACTAGAGATTGAGACCAGAAACTCATGTTTACAATGTTTACTGAGATAATACATCAAGAGAGAAGTAGGACCATTTTCTCATAGACTTCTATACAACCAGAGGAGTCGCCCCCTGATGGCCAGCAGAGAGAATGCAAGTTTAAGGCACTTTAGAATTGGCTTCACTTTTCAGAACTGCAGGTTGCCGCCTCAAAAGAAGTAGGCATGATGGTGTAATAGAAGATGCTACTGTGGTGCATTATGGGAGTTGTAGGAAAAATATTCAGAAAAACATTTCTGAATCTGAAGTGTATTAATTTCTCCAAACGCAAATTATCACTTCTTTCAGATTTTTATGGAAATATTGGGAATTTTTTATCATCGTAATTTTAGATTTCAGGACTTAAAGGGAGCTCGTCACGTTGAGAATCTGCATCATCATTCCACCAGCATCGTCGGTCATGCAGGAAATCCTCACCGACGGCTGAATGATTAGCTGCGTCGGTGTTGAGGAGTGACTCACTAAATTCTTCAGAAGGAGTCCGTGTGAACCGTCGGGTTTACCTGAGGCCCAAAAATACAAGCAGGAGGGCGTTTCCCCCACATGTGTCATATCTAAGCACAGATCACAACACCAGCTGCTGACAGACTGACAGGGGAACAATGGCAGATTTAGGACTCGCATGCTTTTCATCTCAAATGAAAAGGCTTCGTTTCAGCAGTCTGAAGGGAAACCAAACCAGAACGGCAGAAACAAGTCTTTCCTTCAGGAGAGGCTGTGAAAACACAAAGAGCTTAAATTCAATCTGCTTCATGACTCCCACTGAGAAAATCAACAACCTGGAGGGCTGCAACCAGCCTGCACCGGACCAACATTTATTAGTACACTGTGTACTTAACTCCAAGCGACCAATGAAATATCAGCGCCCTCCCTTGGCCCCGCCTTCCCATGTTTCTTATTAAAGGCCCTGCTGTCCATCCGCCTGCAGGAGGGGAATCTTCCTGTGAGTGAATGTGGACGCTAGCTGCTGCAGCACAACGATCCACAACAACCTGCTGCCGGGCGACCGCAGCTGAGGATTACATCATCATCATCATCATCAGCTGTCTAGTCCAACAAATCGCTCCCATCTGGGCAGCCGTCACCTTCATGACTATGGCATGTACACCGGTTACCGGGGTTTCTCTGCACACACACGCTGTGGCAGCTACCGAGGGAAGTCTCTTCCTGCCTGCGAGGCTTTCAAAGCTAAATCAGTGACCGTGTCATCGTGTTGCTAAAAGAGGAGAGTAACGGGAGTCAGAAGACACGGTTTTAAGCCGGTGTGAGAGTCACGGTTCCATAGTTCAACAGCAAAGACAGTAAAACGTATGCATTAGATTCTGAACAGCTAGCTGTGCAAGTGTCATGGTAGCATTTAGCCCACCTTCTAAAGAGAGGGGGGGGGGGGGGTGTTAGAATAGAATAACTTTATGAACCCCAGACTGGGAAGTTATTTTGACACAGCAGCAGCGTATCAACAAACACTATAATATAAAAACAAGATAAATACAGTGTATAAATACAGTGTATAAATACAGTGTCATGTAAATACCAACTCCTTTCGCTTCTTTTAATCTTGTTCTATTAAAGGCTGCAGGAAATCTACTTGCTGAGCAAACTTCAACACGCTGCTAACAGCTGGAAGTTTGCACCGCGTCCATCGAGATCATGAAGACCGCAAAACAATCCGTTTCATTCAATCTGTAATATTTCTAGACATTTATCATCTAGTCTATAAAAATGTCAGCAAAGAAGGTCGTAGAGGTCCCAGAGGTTAGTGTGGAGTCTCACGGGCTGCATTTTTCAGCTTGAAAAAAGGTAACAAACTGCAAATAAAGGGAAGGTTGGATCACATTTCCTCCCTGTCGGGGCCCCATGTACTCCAGGTGGACGTGACCATGTGACTTAAGACGCGACCTTCAGTTGGGGCCCCTCCACTGAGCAGGAGCAAACATGGCTGACAAAGAAAGTTTGTCAGAGCACCAGATTGCAGAATGAATCTCTGCAAGTTAGAAAGGAGTCAGATCTTCAGCCTGTGAATTAGCATTAAGCCCAACTTGTTTGCCCCCCCCCCCCCACACTGTTAAAAGCCACCCAATATGCCGACACCCGGGTGTAAATCTGAACCAAGGAAGGTGCAGACGTGTGAAATGTAACAGCTGACCAATCAGCAGTGCATAAAGGAAAAGGGACCATTAAATAAAAGAAAGCAAATGTAAAACATCTTCATCTTTGCCATTTAAGCATAAAAAACCTCCATTTCAACGATACGTCTTCACTCCAAACTCAAACCGTCTGCTCCCCAGAGCTGCCAGGGTACAAAATGTACAGAAGCCAGCTCACAGGGACATCAGCTGACCACAGATACACATTCATCACATTTAGCAGGTTTTAATATGTGCAAGATTACTTTGGATGCATTAAAAAAATATGGTTTCTAGACATTTAGCTGACACTAGCAAATCTCCCATTAAAAATCTTCATTACACAAGAAATGCTACATAAATGGGACATTTTAAACCACAGTGATTACTAAATTAAATTTAAATATAAGAAAGCAATGCATTTACCATCAGCTGCATAAAACGTCCCACCAATATATTCTTTACTATTAAAAAAAGTAAATTCAGTTTATCACTTTAGCCTTTTAGACGCTTCACTTTAGGTGTGTTTGCCCTTTAAATCCTGGAGTTTATTCTGAACCTCGATGCAGGTTTTTATTAAAAACAGTTTTAAAGAGACCCTGAAGCCCCCAAACACACACACATGAACGAGCAGCGGCCACACGGAGACAAAAGGACACTTTTTCTTTTTTTAAACCGAAAAAAGCAGCTGCGGACGCCGGTTTGTCGCCGGTTGCTTCCCGTCGTGCAGATGAAATAAAGGTGTGATTAATCCTTACCTGCCGGGGCAGCGGGGCTTCTGGACGGTTCCGTGGAGGTTCAGCCTGCGTCGGGATGGAAAGTACAACATGTACCGCCGACGTACAGGCTTTATAGGAGGCATGTTCTATACGGACGAGGGGGGTGGGGCACTCACAGACCAGCACACACAATGCATGCTTCATGGGAAACACATGGACCCCCACGCCTGTGGAGAAATGGGCTCGTCCACGTTTTTCTCACGTTTGGTACGTGTAGTCTCTGTGGTTGGTTCCACTGTACACGTCATGTGCAAAGTAATAAAATGACATTATAATTCCAGATATACAGTGTTTACTGAATATATTAATATCACTTTCCAGAGTCACAATATATCATATGTTATTTGCCTCAGTTGAGATTAAAAAAACGCATTAGTTGACTCAACTTAAAACCAGATCTGTGACGTAGCTTTCCCATCAATCTGAGCAGGTTCATGTTTTATTCACACTGTGCTGAAGAGGAGAAGAAGTCCTCAAAGGTAGACGGCCTTGTGGCCTACCTGGCTCACCTGTAGTCCACTTTGCTCACCTGTAGCCTGCCTTGCTCACCTGTAGTCCACTTTGCTCACCTGTAGCCTGCCTTGCTCACCTGTAGTCCACTTTGCTCACCTGTAGTCCACTTTGCTCACCTGTAGTCCACTTTGCTCACCTGTAGCCTGCCTTGCTCACCTGTAGTCCACTTTGCTCACCTGTAGCCTGCCTTGCTCACCTGTAGTCCACTTGGCTCACCTGTAGCCCACTTCCTTATCTCAGTGTGCAGCTGTAAAACAGCAGCAGCAGGTTTCAAAACAAAACGCGTCATATTTGACCGACTTTCATTGGCTGGGAAAAAAGTTAAAGGAGAGAGACACCAGCTGGAGGAAAGTTTCTCATCATCAGTGTGCAGTGATCAGACACTGCCCTCTACTGGTGATACGGAGAACGTTATTTTATCTCTAATACTGATTATTTTATTTGCACATTTTAAATTTGTTTCACATTGAAGTTCAGGACTCGTCATGGTTTAACCAGAGATTAACCACCCAACAGCACCTACAAAACTGATGCAACAATAAAATAGAAAAATAATAGAAAAGATTGCTGCCTAATCCCCCATAAATGTAGTCTCAACAAAGATTCTTCAAATGCTTCAGGAGTTTTTGTCGTTTTGCTTTTATTCTCTTAAATATTTCATATCATATCCAAGAAAATCTGGACTTTTCACACTAAAGACAAAGTATATTGTCTAAATATATCAACAAATCTGCAGGTTGAAAATAAATACTTAACCATTATCCTGAAGATAAAGACACCTAGACAAGATTAATGAGCCTAAAATAATAACATAACATAACATAATGCACATTCCTGGAGGGACACCTGGACGGTTTTCATCAACGACGTTCACACGTCACAAAAGAAAGGCCAAGAGGACATTTTGACAATTTTTATTCAAGAACATTTAGATCAACCATTTAAGTCAGAAAAGCTTCAGTCAGGAGATAACTTAAAGAGACTCATCAGACGACCAGGTTCACATCATACATGTGGTTTTTTGGGGGTGTATCAATCTTTTTGAACTAATAGCAGGATTCTTCTCTGGTATTTTCACTGACTTGAACTCACATTGACGTACAGTGTTTCAAAACATTTGGTAAGCAATTTATTAGTTTAACATTAAAATACAAGAATATAAAAGGCTAAATTCTTACTCACCCTCAAATTTTTAACAATGTGCTTTAGCTGCCTTATGTTTATAATTAGATCCAAATTCCAACTTGTTGGAAAAATATCTATTACTCAGCAGTTTAAAAATACAAAATAAAAAAAAACAAAACAAAAAGCCAGGATTCGACAAACAAAAAAAAAATGTTACGTCTACAAAGATATGGACGGCCATTATTTTAATATGGATATAAAATGGATACGAGTGTGACCACAAACTTTTGTTACATCAAGTGAAAGCCCAAAACAAACATATAAATGACATTTGTAATATAAAACTTGGTAAAAAATACTAATTTAAAACTGTACAATCACCAAGTACACAGAGTGAGCACATTGACTGTTATTCATTTGGCTTCAGTGGCTTCGGCCTTGGGCTCCTGCAGACAGAACACAAAAAAGCATTGGTATACACTCCAACTTTTTATTATTATTATTATTATTATTATTATAGGTTCTGCTCACAATCTCGTCCATGCATTCATCTACACCTCTTAGGGAAATAAGTGTAAAATCCCCCAGATTAGTACTTCACAAGCTTGAATAAGTCATTTGCGTTCTCAAATTAAAATGAAATAAGAAAATGAGTTGAAGTTGCATGTTTCGTGGTAGAAGAAACTAATAGGAGACATTTGTTCTTGGACAATCTTGGAATAGGTTGACATACTTTTGATAAAAATCATGTTGTCTCTCCCTCATACATAGATTACAAACAGTGTGTTCTGTTAATTTGCTCACCTTAATTAGTATAATTATTATTAGTTAACTCACAATATTAATCTAAATTATATTATTATATTTTAATAATAAAAAAAATAAAAAAAGATGTGAAAGGTCTTTATTATATGAACAAACCAACCTCAGCCTTGGGGTTCCCATTTTCAGCTAGTTTGGTCTTCTTCGCTTTGAGTGCCTTCTGCAAACGACAAGACGATTGATGAGTGAACAGATTAGAGCTCTCCGGCTATCACATGTTTCCGATCAAAGAAGGAAAAAAAAAACAAGCGTTTCAAACAAGAAATCTAAATGATGCCCCCCCCACACTTCATTTCTCTTGGAGGAAGCGGAGGCTGTGAATCAGTTTCACATGCGACACACAGACACGTTCTTGTGAGATGGTTTTATCGGTTTCATACTTTTGTAGCCGGCTTCTTCTTCGCCTCCACTGCAGCTCGAGGAGGGTTCTGCAACGCAAGAAGACATTTCAAATTGTATGCAACAGTAGATCAAGCAGAAGTGAAACTCAGCATGTTATCATTTCAAATCCATCCCTCGGTTTAGTATTGTAATTATAAAAAGGACCACAGAAGAAGAAATTATATTTTGAGAAATATATTAAGCGTGGCATGTTTGGGGTTGAGGGTTTATTGCTCGTTTAAATGTCAAGTTTAAGGACTGCTGTTAGGTGTAACCCAACTTCTGGATGAGGGAAAAAATAATCACAAAAAAATAGGAGTCTGTTATTTTTTTTTATGATTTATTGACTTTCTGAGCAACTTACCAAAGCAGCAAGCCGCTTGGAGAATCTCTTTTCCTGTTGAAAGAAAATATAGTTGTTACACAACAAATCTTCATAATCAATCCACTAAAACCTTGCGCAATACTCTTACAATAATGTATAAAATATAAACAAACAAGTAGTTATACAAACCGTAGAGCTGGCAACTATCTGAAAGACAAAGATAGAAAAATACAATATTAAAATGTTTGAATACCACATATCCATGACAACGCATAGCAACAGCGTCGTCTTGAAATCACCAAGTATCAAACAAAAACAACAACAAAAACAAAAAAACATTTCGGACGCGACAAAAGGACTTCCCGCGCATATTTGAATTCAAAATTGAGCTGTCCGTCACCATGACAACGCCTTGGCGCCCTGACAGCTTCCTTTGTTTTGTGTCAATGCGCGCCGACACACAGCTGTTTGGGGGGAAACAGATAAGTACTACTTTAATAATCCGCGGGACGAACGCCTGCAGAGATTACCAACACATCCAACAATTATCCTTTATTTAAAACGATTCTTTATTATTATTATGCGCAAAATTAACAAAATCGAGCGGGAGAGGGGGAAAAAAATCACATATGTATTTTGTTTATTTACTGATATTTTACTCGTGTGATGTTATAGTTATGCAGGCCGACCTTTATACATTAAAATATGTCGATCATATTCAAAGGAAAAAAGGTAAAACACGAGCCAAGGCTCGACTTTTCCTTCTGCAGTGTAAAAATAAATAAATAAATAAACGCCCCCTCCCCAAAACTCCTTGCTCGGATGTGCGAGTTGTGCTTGAACTTATGTGAAGGCTAAATAACGGCTCACATTCGTTATGTTTTAAAAGATCACGGGTTCGCGTCCCGCTGAGCTGACAGCTCTCCCTCCGCCTGTAACGCTGTTAGCCCGTGGAGCTGCGCCCCTCCCCCACAACCCGCCGCCGAACAGCGCAATGACAGATAGCGCAACGTCCACGGCCGCACTCGAACACGCAGAAGGGAAACGACATCGCCGTGTACGTTCACGGTCGTGTTCCGCCGATTAGCGTACATTCTTTTACGTCGCTAGCTTCCGTCCAAACTTTCCGTTCCTCGGCGAGCGGGAGGATGCCGCCCCGCTCTCTCCTCCTGACGGTCCGCCATGTCTGCGCCGTTCGGTGGGGATGATGACGTGCTTCTGATGCGGATAACGTTATATAAAAACGCAAGCCCGACCACTAACTTTCACGTTAACGCGAACCGTGTGCACCGAGTTAAATAAAAAATAAAAATAAAATCAGCTTACCTTCCGTTTGCCCATGTTGATCGGAAGTGAACTTAAAAAGCAGAAACGTTTTTTTTCCTCTCTCGGAGATTTAACACACAACAACTGACCAGTCGCTGTGTAAAATGGCGAATGTATAACGCAAACGAATGTTTTTGTAGTTTATATGCTGAAATATAAGAACGAGACCGGTTGGAACCAGTTTTTTGTTTCGATGTCTGTCATTGGACGGTGATGGGTCATGTGCTTCCAGGCGCCACCCCTTTGTTAAAGAGGCAGGAGGCAGCCAAGAAAATACCGATTAGTGCCGCGGGGGGCGCTGTGACGAACGTTTCTGATTAGATATGATGACGTCAAAAGTAGACGTCTACTACTTTTGTCTGCTACTACACTCCAGTAGAAGTACAGATACTTGTACTGATTCAACTTCTTGACTCAAGTAAAAGTGAAAAAGTATCTCAAAGTATAACATAAAAAGTACATTACTGTGAAAGACATTTAAACAGGCTGTTTTTTAAAGGCATAACAAATAAGACAATTCCTCTAAATGCATTAAACTAAAGTTACACGTGTGATTTTAAAATGTAAGGAGTAGCAAGTACAGATATTTGTTTTAAAATTAGTAAAACATTAAAAAAGTTGTCAGCAAAATGAATACTCAAGTAAAGTACGGATACCTGAGAATTCTACTACAGTGATGAAGTATTTCCCACCTCTGTTTCACAGCATGTGCTTCAGTGGTGGCAGAAGTTCTTTTACTTAAGTCACAATGCCACAATGTACAAATACTCCCACTTATCACAATATATACTAGTTAGCTTTCAAATCACATTTTTCATGTAAAACAGGTGAACAGTAAATATATGTTAATGCATGATTAATATTCCAATCAATATATATGATTAATTAAATCTCATTTCCCCCCTGACTTGTCGTACAAGTACATTTTGCTGCTATACTTTTGTTTGTCTTTTACTTGCAACGTAGTATTCCTATACTGTGGTATTGCTACTTTTGCTTAAGTAAACTCTCAAAACATCTTCCCTCGTCGTATAAAAGTGATATACTCTGAAAAGATAAAGGACTTTTGATAATATTAATATTCCTTATACGGTGATATATTTAGACAAACAAACCAACTAACAGAGGTAGGAGGTAAAATTGAAAAAGTCATAGTTTCCCCATCTTTATACGTACTTCATTACAACTACGAGCTGAATATTTGCTTTGAACAAAATAACAACCATATACAATCATATCGATTTAATATGCAATGCATTTCTAAATGTAAACTGTATATACACACCATGTTAATGAGTGGAGAGATCCAGTACTCATCCAACACTGGTAAAATTAACTTGTACTTCATGTAATCACGTCTGACATACAGTAATCTCTTTATTGTGTTAGAAAGCTGGTCAGAATCTAGTTATGTCATCAACAACAAGACGTTCATGAGGCCACAACAAAAAAGCAAAACTGTACCGACTCATAATCATCTGTACGGCTTCTTTGGGAACCAAAACACAGGCTTCACTCATAATCTGACCGTCCAATCAATGGCATGCATCTGACAGACAATTCACACAACTACATCTTGACCAGACATTTCCACATTTAGACTTATTTAATTTTTTTAATCTTCAATCGTATATATCAATTATTTTACAGCCCCATAGGGGTAAAATTACCCTCTCGTTTTGTACAAATCAGTAACAGTTATTGTTCACTCTTTTCCTGCAGAAGCCCTTTTTGGGAAGAGGAATCATCCTCCCTTCAACATGCGGCGTGCTCCTCGGATCCGTCCTAGGCCGGGACGGCGTCGCCCCATAAGTCCTGAATGAAAGAGTCTCTCTTGTGCTTCAGTGCATGGAGGAAGTCCTGGATCCGTTCTTCCCTGCAGGTGGTGTAGTGCTGGACGGCCTCCTGCCTCCTCTGGGCGTCGGCGGGCTTCCCGTTCCCATGACGCTGCAGATGCTCTGCCACGCAGGCGCGATCCGCCTCGAGCTGCTGTAAGGCCTGGTGGTCTCGATGGAGGTCTCTGGCTTTCTGAACACAAACACACAGCCCTGTTCGTTTTGGCCACAACAATGTAGTTGAAATCGCAATACGGCAAACACTACACGTTCTGTGACAGATGGCAGGCAACGCAAATCCTTTTACTAACTCATTCTCACTAAAGATTATTACCTCGTCTATAAAACATTTATTTTTTTATTTTAAATCACATTTTGCCAGAATAACTGACAGATTGACATTCTGTGGTGTAATATCTCACAATACAATAAATGTGCTGTAAATCTGGCGATGTTTTGCATTCGTTGAGACTGATGAGTCATAACTTATACTTGGATCTCGCAAATATCCATTGAATTTATTTCAATAATATAAATTAATTAGTTCATTATTCTCCATTGTGTTTCTCATGATAAACCAAGCAGCCACACAGATTTATGTGCTATCATTGTAATAATGACCAGTAGGTTAAATACCAATCAGGAGTATGGTTGAGGTTTTAAGAGCGAGCTGATGGAAAAGAAAATAAAGTGCTGTGTTTATATGTTGGCATACGGCAAAGACAGGAGAGCTGCTTGGGGAAGTCACTCACAGATTCTCACCTACGTGGATTAAAAAGAATCTATCAGGATATTTGTGTGACCTTCTCCAAAGCTAGATTCTCTGCCAGGCCGTCGTATTATGAGACCTTCTTATAACCTCCCAGTACTCCCTCTCTCCAGTGCCGATCCCATATCAGTGACGGTAAACAAACCCAGGAAGGCCGTACCTGAATGGACTTGTGATTTAATTGATATTGGAGGATGGCTTCACACAGGTTCCAGAACGAGTACTCCGGCCACAGAACCGACTGAAACACGAGACAGGAGTGGGAAGTCTGCAGAGGGGAAGACACCAGAAAATCACTGTATAATCAATCAATATAAGTCTCAGTGGAGAAGCTGTGAACTAGTTGACTATGACATTAAATCATTTAACCTGTCTGTCATAGATTGATACTAATTTGGTGGATAATATAGATGATGATGTATATGAATTTTACAAAACCGTAAAAAGGTTTACATGAAAATAAATGATGCAAACGTGGTACGGTTGGTATCAAAGAGAAATGCAAATCATTTCCTGTATTTGGTTATAGTCTTAATGGGATAAGGCAAATGAGTCTCCCACAGCTGGCCTGGATACGACGTTCAAACCACCGGGACTTATAGAGTAACACTTTATTAAAAGTCTACTTATTATTTGTAAGATCCGACTCTCATATTTGATGGCCGCCACAAAGAATGCTGCAGAAATGAGTCCTAAAACCTGGAGATGAGTTCACATCTTAGCACTTCTGGTTTGTCTCGAAGTCTTTTGAATGGGCTTTCAGGTCAGATGCCTGAAATAGTTCTGCAGTCAACACAAATACCATGGAAATGCCATTGGCTTCTTGTTGAGGAAACCAGTGCGATGCCAACATCCACGGTTACAGATGAAGGCGATGACAGACAGCATGTGACTACCCAACATCTCTAATGCTGAACATCCCCACAAAGTCTGCATGGATGTAACATCATGTCTGCTTTGATGAAAAGGCTGATATTTCAGCTCTTTCAGATATGTTTTGCACTAAACTCAAAGCCCTCTTTACAGTAATGGCTGAAGGTTAAACCTGAAATACAAGTCGAACCAGGGTCGAAGCTGCTACGTCTGATTAAAGTGCAATGATTACCAACACTCAACCAAAAGTGGATATTTCTCTAATATCTCCAACGGTACTTGAGTGTGTTTTAAGGTTAATAACGACAACAACCATCAGCCAGTCTCATCCTCACCTGCCAAAGAAGGAAGTCACTGAGTCGCACCTCTCCAGATGTGCGGATGAGCAGATCAGGATTGGGAGAATTATTGCTGTACAAACACTTACTTAGCAACGGCTCTGAAACATCACTGAACACAGACAAAGCTTGTTAGAACTCGCCAGCTTCTGATCTTTTCATCTTCTGTGTCACATTGTGGATGTTGGCAGGAAATCAACATGATCAACCTTTCCACCGTTACCTTGCTTTGATCAAGCCCTGCTCCACCCCCCAAGCCATCTCTCTGACTGCGTTGGTGATTTCATATCTCGAAGTGTAGGCGAAGCACACATTCAGGAAACATCTGCAAAACCAGCATGTCTATGGTCATTTATAATACGCTGTATACAATCTGTTCATGCCATATGTGTGGTGAGTCACTATAACGATCAGGGTCGTAGAAGCAGAGCTACAAATCAACAAAACATACTTATTGTGCTCCTTGGTTGTGACCACAGCTTTGGCAATGAGCTTCTGTAGGTCGAGTGGCAGCATGTTCAAGTCGCCCAGCACCCGGATACACACACCATGCTTCTCCAGATTGTCCCTGCAGAAGGAGAGAGACAAGGGAGGTGTGTGAGGGAGAAGAACAAAATGAATCCAGAAACGCATGAAGATGAACAGGAAGAACAAGCAGATCAGTCCATGTTGACGAGGCTACCGAAACTTCCCAACCAGAGACACACAACATGCCTACACGTAGGACCTCAAGGGAGTCTTCCATGAGTGCCCTTGAAGCGGGCGATTCTCCTGTGTGAAGCGTGTTTGCACAAACCGCCACCCACCAAACGACATCGGGGGGGCAGCAGCATGGTAGTGATGAACCAAGGTTGCAAGACAACTTGATACACTGATTGAAAATGTGGAAGAGTTGAATAATCAAGATGAAAACCAATGTGTCACAACTAGGGTTGCAAAATTCCGGGAATTTTCAAAGTTGGAAACTTTCCATGGGAATTAACGGGAATATATGGGAATTAACGGGAATAAATAAGAAATTTACAGTATTGAAGGTTGGCCCTTAACAGGGAACTTAAATATAGTTGGGGGAAATATATTGTAGCATAGTCTTGGCTAAAACAACCAGATTTAATGCAAGTACACTCCTCAATCACATGCACACAGCACACTGCTTACTGCAGGGCTATTGAGGCCACGCCCCCTACAGGCACTGTGCATTCCTCCATCACATGCACAGGTGATTTCTTGAAGCCTGGAGGCCACACATTTGACTATTGAAGCCACACATTTGAGCCCACAGACTATATAAAGTCAAGTAAGTTTTGATAATATTATGGGGTAAATATATTTGATCTATAATGGTATTAATGTTTAACTTGCAAATATTAAATAAAAATGTATTAATACAGTAGCTAGCTAGCTGGTAAGTTAGGTGCTAAATGAAAGCTATTTTTCATTTCATTGACTATTTAAGAGGCTAGCTTATTATGGTGGTAGCTACCTCAAATTTGATGCTGTTTTTTCTGACTCCAGCAAGACGGTTTTCTGTAACCATACAAGAATTTATACATCAATTGTCAAATATTTTGAAGACCATTCCAGTTGTTAATTCCCATAAATTCCCAATAATTCCCATAATTCCCATGGAAAGTTTCCAATTTGGAATATTTCCAAAATTCCCCAGCTTAACTTCCCATGGAAAGTTTCCGGAAATTTACCGGAAATTTTCCACCCCTTTGCAACCCTAGTCACAACTATATGTTATGTTGCAGCGTCACTGCTCTGGGAATAATGTCATTTAGAGGTGAGGAGGGCGAACAAGTGGCAACCACCAAGGCAGTGTGACAGGTTACTCCTGGTATTCAATTTATTTATTATTATGCTTCAAAAAAATAGCAAAAAAACCCCAAACTAAATAGCATTTCCAACATTGAGACAAACATTCTGATATCACAATGACTTTTGGAAAGCATTTGCAGATTCCATGTTGCAGAAAAACATCCAAGATGAGATTTGATCCAAGACCAGGTTTTTCTTGGGCCAACATCTAAGGGTCATCAGTGGAAGTGAGGATTAACGCACCTAAACTTTCATCGTGGCAGTGATTGATTGGTTTAGAAGAGGAATATGGTTGCATTTAGGAATATGGTTACGGTATAATTAGAGGCTAAATCGGCAGGTGCAAACCAGATCTCTGGTGTATTGCAGGGAATAATTCATTAATAAGTCAGCCTCTTGGCCATCAGACTCTGGAGCCGATCCCAGCTGAGCTAAAGGCAGAGTGCACCAACAACAACATAAAATAATCTAATATTTCCTCAGTGCGGGATTTTAAATGCAACAGTGAATGTCTTGTTATGACACCTAAATTACTTAAACTACAGAGCAGTCAGAGCATTCAGTTCCTCTCGGCTTTCCTTTAAGGAAACGGTGAATCATATGCTGCATGAACTGTGACTCGTCCCACAAGCCACAGCAAAGCTATCTTGAATCCCCAACTTGAAACTCACCGTTCCTCCAACAGCTTTTCAAACTTCTGCCGGGCCAGCTCCATCAGCCCATCCACCTCGTTCTTAGCGCGCTTGAAGTTCTCGATACTGAAGGCGTACACCGTGACCTCTTGGATGTTCAGATGCTTACACCAACGTAACGTCTGCCGTGGAAGGAACAACCGGGTTACACACACAAACGAGCAACCTACTTCAGGCCGAGGTGACGTGTGTGTGTGAGGAGACTTCACCTCTGCCAACTTGTTGAAGCCCTGCATATGCCCCTCCTGGCGCTCCATGTGTTTCTTACGTGCAAAGCGGCGGTTCCCATCCATAATGAAGGCCACGTGTTTGGGCATGGGTCCAGCCTGGAGACACGATGCAGAGTTAGGGGAGCACAGCTGTATGAAATGATCAAACATGGCAAATACATTCGCTGGTTCCAGCTTCATAAATGTGTCTTTAAGTTCCATTCATGACCTGGGAATTAGTTAAACAAACAAATCAATCTTAAATCAAGGACAACTTGCAGGCTTTTTTCACTGCTTTCAACTGCATTTCATGGTCTTCACCAGCAACTGATGTAGGAGCGGCCCCTATTGGCTAATGAAGAGTGTGAGACGCAGTTAAAAGCAACAAAAAAAGCAATTTAAAGATGACAACGCTCTGAGCATTTTGCAATATTTTCTGGCATATTATGGACCAAATTATTAACTGATTAGTTGAGAATCTGATCAGCAGATTAACAGATGTTGGAAATAATACTTGCAGCTTTCAAGTGGAGCCAAGTATTATAACTCATGTATTACCATCACATTCAAGTCACAGAGAGCTGAGCATCAATATTACCTCAACAACTATATAACTGAGGATCTTTAAAACACAACCTAAGACTTTAGTTTTAATGCAAAACAAGAATTAATATCAGAAAGCAAACAGCAGAACGCAACATTAATAAAGAAAAGCTGCACAGACTGAGAAAACAGTGAAATTGAGACATTAGTTAAGCATCTTGTTTTCTCCTCCCTCTGCTCTGCAGTGAATCGGTTGTTTGTTAGAAGAGTCTTCTCTGGTTCTGCGGTTCATGTTGTTGAATGGGCCTCTGTATTTAAACGTGTATTCATCGTTTATATAGAGAGTTACATGAGAATATCCACATGTGGGCTTACCTTCAAGATATTGGCCGAAATCTTTTCGAGCAGGTTTAATTCCCCTTCCCTTATCCAAGACATGTTCGGGTCTAACGGGTCCGGAACAGGTGATGAGAGGGTTCAGGACGGAGCGGCCTCCTTATAGCTGAGGGCAGGTAACCGTTTATATTATCTGGACGCCTCGTTAACGTTTCATTCAAGGAAACACCTTGTAAATGAGTTATCCGTTAACAGCCAGGCTCGCCGCTGTGAAAAAGCACAAACCGCGTCACGTGACGTCCAGTAAACAACACGATACGACCGGAAACAGCTTCATTCATTCAAACTCTTCAACCGCGCGGTGTTCTGCTCACAAAATCACTACATATGTATTATTTGATCACATCTCAGCGAGCTTCCAACTCACAGCTTTTACGATGACGACTTCTTCCGCATTGGGGTGAAGTGACGTGGCGACGCGGTGACGACTTCCTGTCAGACGTTCGTAGATTTTCAAAATATGTGGATGAATTTAAGCTCCATAAAGTATTTGTCTATACATTAGAAGTTAACTTAAAGTATTTATACATCTTATTTAACTTAAAGTACAAACGTAATATCAGCAAAATAAATAAATAAATAAATAAATCACAATGCATACGAGCTGGTCCTGTGAGTATTATGGGTAATAAATGATGTATTATATTATTATCAGTAACATTGAAGTCATTTTTCAAGTAATAATACAAGTTTCCCAGTTTCAGCTCCGCAGATGATAGTAAAATCAATAATATTTGTGTTTTGGATCGTGAGAAAAATCAAACAATTTGAAGTTATAATCTTCAGCTTTAGGGAAATTGTGATGGACAGATTCCTCCTTTTTCAGAAAATCGATTACTCAAGCAAAACAATCAGCTGATTACATTTGAATTAATTTTAATTTGAATAAATTCTATCTAATTCTACGGACAATATCAGAGTTTATGTCTATGGTATTTCTAGCGACTGTTTCATCTAAGTATTATCTTTTTGAGATTATTACATATAGGGGAATAATAAGCATGTCCATGTCATTAGCAGAACAAAAAAATGTTTTCTTTATAACATGTTAAAGACGCTGTGATCAATGAACCGTACACAACTGGCCATATGCATATCTGCAGTGTAGTTCCGCCTTCGGCCACTGGGGTGTGACAGCAAGTTCATCAACAGTTCCTTTGCACTTTCCAGTGGCAAAGAAGAAGTTTCAGATTTTTGGGGGGTGAGGGGCTGGCCCTCTTTTTGTGTGTGTGTGTTCCGCTGGAGAATCCTGCTTGAACGGTGGAGCAGGAGCACAACACGCAAGACAAGACATCGCGACGCCGCGAACAATCGGGCCGAACCGCGGCGCAGCGAAGGAGCCACACCGGCCGGTCAGATCTCCGGACGTGGACGGTGTAGCCCTCCGGCTCTCCCGTCACTACCTCCGCAGGGTCAACGGACACACAAGGCAGCTACCCGCCGTTAGCCTCCACTCCTCTGCGGGGTCTGGGGTGTTCTGGTGGTAGGGGCCGTGGGGTGGGGGGGCACACCGAGAAAGTAAGGAGCCTACACGCCGAGAGGAGGGGGCTGGAAGTCTGCGACGCGTCCAGCCTGAAGGGGCCGGCGCTTTGGCCACAGCACCCCGGACAAGCTAGCTTGTACCCGCGCAGCTAAGTGAATGGGATGGAGCCGGGACCGTCTGGCGCTGGTAGGATCATTTACTTTGTTTTTATCGCTGTTATCAGTTCGGATAGCCGAGTTATGGCCTCAGCGAAGGGGGTGTAAGAAGGAGGCTTAGTGTGAACCCGTCAACGTTTATCACAGGAGTGGGAGATGGAGGGGGTCTCCTGCTAGTATCTCCAGATTTATAGCTATGGACGAGCCCCTGGTAGTATCCTCCTCCATGCGGGGGGCATGGAGGTCGTGGGAATCTGGGTGAGGAGGTGAGGTGAAGCCCGCCTTCAAGCAGCAGCAGCATCTGGCTGCACCGACACCCCCCACCCCCCCTGACAGGGTCTGGTTGCCCACACCGTCCAGGGGTGTCCAAGGATGTGTTTAACACCCTTCTACACATTACACACTCAGGGACTCACATCTGCACGACACAGATGGATCACTCATTTACGTTGAACCAAAAATGAATCCTGGATGGTGAGATCTGGGCTGGTTTTAGTGAACTGAACCCGAGTCTAGACTTGGAGGCGTGTGTAGTGAGGGATGCAGCTGTGTGAGGGATTCTTCACTTGCTTATCAGTGGCGGTGATCATCTGTATTTAGTACCTCGGATGGCTGGAGGCAGCCTATTAAAGCACAAACTAGGTAGTGTTTGTGTTAATGCCAAGGTCTGAAGTCCACGTATTGTGGAAAATCCCGAACCCTGGCATCTATAATCCAGCCTTGACTCTGTCTGGTACTTTCAGAAGGCATGGTTTAAACACTGAATGCTGTCTCTTTTATTTAAGGAGATGGTGTTGATCCTGTTAACTATTTCTGAACCGTCTTTAGGATTCTTTATTTGGGAAAAGTAGCCCAGGGATTGAGATTACGTTGTCCATCCGGACGCTGAACCCGCAAATTCAGTTGAATAGGCTTGTTTTTATTTTTTTCGGATGGGTGGGGGGGAAGGGTCCCCGGGGAGTCTGCTATTGTGTTTGAAGGGTGATTATTCAATGTGCTGTTTTCCAAGATTGAGCTGATTGCCATGTTTAGCTTGTGGTCATCAGCCAATTATTCAGAGAGCCAAATTCTTTGGCCAAAACAATTGATGCATAATTGCCCCCCCCCCCGATGAGAGAAAGGGGGTCTCCTTGTAAAAAAATCCAAATGCTGCTCCCAATTTATACATTTTTAAAGGCTCATTTAGTTTATGATGGATTTTTTCGATTCTGTTTATTGACAAACTCATTGAATGATCTAAAAGCTACGTACTGAACTCAGAATGTAAAAAAGAAAAGTAATCTAACATGCTCGGAAGACTTGCCTAAAAAATGACTCCAAAGGATGCAAACCTGCCAATTAGCAATCTATCAACCAAAATAAAGTGCTCAAAACATGTACACATTGCCCTAGATATGACTTTAAAGTCGTCGTTTCCCCCGAGACGTGGGCTTATTGCGTGTTGCGTCATGGCAGACGGTAAGTTGAGAGCGTCTTGGTGTTGTGATGCAGCACCAAAAGCCCCGCCGCCCGGGAAAGGCTGCTATTGTCTTGGGATATGTGAAAGCGCCGGCTTCGCTTCTCACCATCTGCCTTCACTGGCACGAAGGGGGCGAAGTGCGTGTCATTGTGTGAGCGCGCAAACCATCACAACTCACCCCAGACACACACACACACACACACACACACACACACAGGAGTGTGCACGGCCAACACATGTCTGGTGTCTGTTGCTGTTTGTCAGATGTGTTTTAGTGAAGTGGATTCCAGACGTGGAGCATCCTTCTGTCTTTTATGGCTAATGTTGGGCTTGCTGTCAGTGTGTCATGTTCCTGAAGGCTCACTGTGAATATGATTGAGAGGTTCCACCAGAGGATTTCCAGGGGAGCTATTTAAAGACAGGCTTTTCTAGTTTTGGGATACACATGCAGCACAGTGCAGGACCAAAAAGGCCACGGTCTCTTCAGCATGACCACGGCAACACCCTGCCTCCTCCCATCGCCTCCGACACACACACCACACACACACACACACACACACACACACACACACACGGGGCCCCCTCTACATTCCCAGCCTCACCATGGAGACACCACGGCAACACAGCATTGTCATGGATATCAGGGGACGTGTGTGTGTGTGTGTGTGTGTGTGTGTGTGTGTGTGTGTGTGTGTGTGTGTGTGTGTGTGTGTGTGTGTGTGTGTGTGTGTGTGTGTGTGTGTGTGTGTGTGTGTGTGTGTGTGTGTGTGTGTGTGTGTGTGGGGCAGCTGGGGTCTTTGTTGTGGTGGAGGAAGGCTGTTCTCTGGGGACCCAGAGGTTAAAGCACTGGGGCCCTCTCAGGCAGGAGTCACAGCTAGCCCCGCATCCAGCACCCCGTACAGAACCCCTCCCCTCGGTTTGAGACCTCCTGACTGGCTCAGACTTGTTTTTGAGATGTGATGCTGAGACTGATGGTCACCAATCAGTACCTGTTACTTGTTCTACCAGTGAAATGCTATGCTTATCACCATTGTTGTAAGGGTGTAACAAGTGCATGTTATAATCATCAAAAATCTAATTGCTACCTAAATAATAATGTATTCCTTTTCTTTCCCGCCATCATCTTTCTATCATCCCTTTCCCTCCCTTGTCCAACCTCATTTGACCTACTCTGGTTGTTCCTCCTCCTTATTCCATGTAAAACATCCTCCTCCACCACCCTTCATTTGACCACTTATGTAACATACCTTTATCCCTTTCCTTGGCTCCAAATCCACATTTTACTGCTTAACTGTTCCACTCTCATTGTTTCCCTCTTCCCCCTCGGTCTTCCTGCCACCCTGACGCCCACCGATCGTGTCCTCTTGGCCCCTGCCTACGCTTCCTTCCCGACCGATGCCACACTTCCCCCCCATCCTTTGCCACCTTCATCATTCTTTATCTTGGCTTGTTCTTGTTCCGTTGGTGCCGTTGCTCTGCGCACTTCCACTTTCCTCATTCCTCCCCTTTCCTCCCCCCTCCCCACCTGTCCTCGTGGGTTGGCTCATCCCTCCCCCGTCTCCCAGTGCCCATGGGGGCCTTTCCCCCACCCCTGCAGCAGGTGTTCCATGCCCCCCGCCGGCCAGGCATGGGTACCGTGGGCAAGCCCATCAAGCTGCTGGCCAACTACTTCGAGGTGGAGATCCCAAAGATGGACGTCTACCACTATGAGGTGGACATTAAGCCCGACAAGTGCCCGCGGAGAGTCAACAGGTAAAACGAACGTGGCCACGCCTCCAATCTGATCAGTCTTTTCTGTCAATTCTACGTCTTGTTTGGGATGTCCCACATTAAACTGGAAGACCCACACGTATAAGCAGTTATTTCTTACCTTGTGGCAGCATGGCTGGCAGTTTGCGAAGTCGACAAGCAGCCGAAACGTCTGCATGTTGGAACAGTTTGAAAATTGGATAACGAAAGCCCAGCGGTCCATTTTATTGACTGTGTTGCCAGTCTTTCACAGGCAGCATCAACAGCTACTTTCAACTTGAACAATGCAACTGGGAGTGAAATGTCAGTATTTGTGATTCAATCATGTTTACAGGTTGAGTGCCATGTTTCTGTCTGGGGAAATAAAAAGAGAAGTAAACCTGTTGCAGCTTAAATGGAGCTTTTACACTCTCAAATGAGCCTTTTATCTGGGGAGGCCAAACTGCTGAACAAGCGCCTGTTTTAGGATGGCCCGTCTTTGAAAAATAAACTACAACTTCAAATTAAGTTAAACTGTATGTCCACTTCACATCATAGTTTAAACACCAGATGTCGATGTCTTGACCTCTTGACCTCTTGGCACAGAAACCGACATTTTACCATTTTTGCCCGATCATAATATTAGACTTATAAATTTACATCTAACAGTTAAACATTCATTTTTATTTGCACTGTAATCTTAAGTGGGCCATTTATATTTCACTTTACTGTTTTACATATAACATCTGATTTTAACTGGGTACTTATACATAGAAATACTTGCTAATTTGTGGACACACCAGTAAACAAATGTCAAATGGTAAAGTTGTACTGGAATGTAGTTATTTTTGGATAGGAAACATTTAGTCAATGCCCATTGGGGTTTTTTTCTCTAGAAACACTGATTTCCTGGCAGTGTAACTGGTTAAAAATCATGCATTTACTATCGTTTGGCCCGTGAATGTATATTTTACTGTAAAGGGTTGGCGACCCCTGCCTGACATCCAAGCTTCAATGAGCATTATGTTTGCACCATGCAGCTCTGTTATGCAGGAAAACAAAAATGTTTTGGCCTAAGTGGATATTTAGTCATAAATGATTCATTGGAGGCCAAAAACCTGAACCTAGGTACCTGCTTTTTATATTTCCAGACATATTTTGGAAACATCAGATTACATTATAGTCGCTTATAAAATGCTAAATAGTGTGACTCCTCATCACCTTGAAGAGCAAAGCGTGGCAGGAGATGCAGGTCCATATGTCCATGCATCTGTGCAGCGTCAGGAAATCATTAATGCATGCATGGCTCTCAGTATGCATGGCTGTAGCATCATGTAGGAAGCCGTCTCCTCCTGCAGTAGCTGTGTCCGAGCCACTGGACCGGGCAGATGGTGGAGTGAGGAGTGTCTAACTTCACTGAACCTTTCACCTTGGGTGGTGTTTAAGCTGCAGGCATCCCATCGTTTGCTGTCAGGTGCAGGTTAAATCAAAATGTGTCAAAATCTAGATGAAGTCACCGATATGTGACAGGCTCCAAATATTTTATCAGCTAGAATAAACATTCTGTTAGAGGCTTTACAATCAACTGTATGATTAGATAAAGGAGCACAATAGGCATCTTACAGTTAACATGACGTTAGAATGGATTATTACAACAAACGCATCAATTCAAATATATCACCTTTATGGTGAAGAGACAGCCTTCTCAGGACAGCACAGATTGCTGTGTTACTTGCTACATGGTCGCGTGGTCATCGTTTGTCACATTTATGACTTTAATCCAAGCAACAAACAGAACATGAATATAAAAGACACAATTCAGAGGGGAATGTGCTGGATGATGTTTGTCATGGCTCTTCAGAGAGGGAAAAAGAGAGGCTTGTCTGCCTTTGAGGGGGAATGGCATCACGCCACACAATACATATGTTTCATCATCATAGCTCCGTTAGATCCAAAGAATTTACCCCTCTGTGAAGTCACAAATGCCATTTCCCCTCCGACTCACAGACTAGCATCGCAGTGTCACACTGTGAGGTAGCTGTCAACGGATCTGATTGGCTGTCATGTTCCAGAGTTAGAGTCGGGTATCGGGGACAGGCTAGGCTAGCTTTCTTGGCACTCGTCCAGTCCTTAAGCTCTCAGGTTTACTGGCCCGGTGTGGCTGACTGATGGCCGTGGTCCTTTGGAGGAATCATCAGTGGTCATTTCAAGAGATGGGCTGTGAAATGGAGATCTAAGGAAACCTTGATAGAAGGTTTTTTTGGTATTTGAAGCAAGAAGTTATTATTCAAATGTGGGGTAGCTGTTATTTTGACAACTTGAATAATAACTACGAATTTGCATATTTCCCTCAAGGTCAATTCATTATTTTCCTTCCAACTTGAAAAAAAAAGAACTTGACCTCATTTGTTTTTCTCTATTAAAACAGCCCTGTTTTACCACTAGCAGCCTCATATAGGAGCACGGTTTGTTAAAATCCTCAGCAGAAAGGTGAGAGCACTTTAGAGGAGTCCACAAGCTTTGTTGGCATCAGTGATGTGAACAGAAACAAACATATCAGATCAATAACTTTGTAATTGAGCAATTGTTTGCTGAGAAACTCGGATATTCTAAAGAAGAATCCCTCAAAAGAGTTGCTTCTCCAACTTCCAGAGAGTCTCTTTTAGTTTCACAGTTTCGGGACAAAGGTTCTCAGAAGGCATGCAAAGGTCAAGCCCTTTGACCTTCCTTCTTTTCAGAGCTGCTCCTCATCCCCCACACTTGTATGAAGGCCAAGGCACCGTGCATTGAAAGGTGGCCCCCGTCCACTCCCTCACTCTTTTTGTCCTCGCCTCTCCCCCTGTGACCATGAGATATTGCGGCCCAACAGCTGCATCCTGCTTGATCAATATTCTATCATCTTGAAAGGTGCCCCTCCCCCGCCGATCACCATAGAGCATCCTGATCAGGCTGCTTAGATTGGCGGAGCAGGTTCTCTTTCTTGTTGCTGGTGTGTTAATCCCACACTGTGTTTGTGTCCTGCAGGGAGGTGGTGGAATACATGGTGCAACACTTCAAGCCCCAGCTCTTTGGCGACAGGAAGCCGGTGTACGACGGCAAGAAGAACATCTACACGGTGCTAGCGCTTCCTATTGGGAGTGAGAAGGTAGATGTTTGCAGTGGCTTTGCTTTTGCTGTTACCCAATGCTATTATCGCTGACTAATTTCTCCTCGGGATCAACAAAGTCCATCTGAAGGCCTGCTTTGAACAGATTTCTCCAGGGGCCCAAGGGTTATGTAAAATCACTGTTTTCTGTCCACCCCAGTGTTCATAACGATAACCAGAGTTACTATCTGGTTGTAGGTTCCTAGTTTGAATGCGAACGTGAGGACATCGTGTGCTGCTAAGAAGATCGATACCATTCTGGCATGTCTGGTGAATATAAGCCCACAGCCCGTTAGTGTAGCTCAGCAGAAATACTGGAAACGGGGAAATAGCAAGTCTCCACTGGTTGCCTGGCAACGTCACAGTGATGCCAAGTCTGTGGGAAATCACTGCTCCTGCCCAAGAAATAGTCCATCAGCACACAACCCCTTCTACAACCACCAAGAAGACTGTGACTTAGAGCCCGGCTAGCTGTTTCCCCCAGCTCCCAGTCTTTATGCTAAGCTAACAGGCTGTAGCTTAATATTTACACACAAAGAGCTGTATTGATTTTCTCATCCAACTCCTGGCAAGAAAGCAAATAAATGTGATTTTCTTTCGTGATTCAGACTTTTATGATGACATGAAAACTTCATGTCACGTTGATCCTGGCCAAAATAACTGAGATTCACGATATTATCCCCATAATCATCAAAATATGCTTTAAGTGGTCTTTATATTTACCTCATATTTATTTCACATAGAACACGCATCTTTTTTTCATGTGAGCACCTTTTTATTGGAAAACAAATAATCAAACAATCTTTAATAAGGTCATTATGAATCTTAAGGTCAGGATAAATAAACAATAAATACATTTAAAAAAAAAGTTTTTTATTACATGATCCTACCTGTATTTTTTAAACTGGACTCTATTTTTTACTGCTGTACCGTAACGGCAAGCTAGACAGCTCTTTAAATCACCCATGATGATATTTACGATTATCCCGATAATTAAAATACACCTTGATTTACTTATTATGAGTGTTTTTTTTCAAATCCAGATCTGCAATAAACCCTTTCATCGTCCCGTCCTGAACTATGACATACAGCTGTGTCATAGAGGCAAGTCATTAGGAACGGAAACAAAAACAGGCTGTAAACTGGCTTCTAGTAAGCAAAGTGTTTTTGAACCACCGTCTGTATCGTCTACGTCCTGGTCATTTCTTGCTAATAGCCTGTTTTCATGTTTGACCTCTGCTCTCTCCATCCTCTATTTCTCCAGGTGGATTTTGAGGTTACCATCCCAGGTGAGGGCAAAGACCGAATCTTCAAGGTGTCCATCCGTTGGCTGGCCAAAGTGTCATGGCGCCTGCTGCAGGAGACTCTGGTCAGCGGTCGGCTGCAGGTCCCCCTGGACTCGGTCCAAGCTCTGGATGTGGCCATGCGCCACCTGGCCTCTATGAGGTATACAGCTGGAGCCCTTTCTCTGCTAGTTCCACCCAGACAGGGGAAATTATTATTATATTTGCATGCACCTCTTAAAAGTTGAGACGTTTTGCCAAGTTGACAGAATTACTGTTCAGCCAAGCAAGAAGAAGTGGGTTGTTGTTCCCATCATAGCTGCAGGGGTCAGAGTCACTAAACAAAGGCTGTTAGCTGAGACCTGTGTGAATGTGTCCACTGAACAATGCAGGGAATAACAATCACCAAATCTTCAAGTCACAGTTTGAGAAAGAGCTGTCGGTTCAGTGATAATGTTTCACCATGTTTCTTCGTCCGTTTCAGATGAATACACTTTTCCTTGTAGCTGCAATTTTGGTGTTTTTACTTTGCAGATTTCTTGTTATTTTTTAATGGTTCCACAAGTTCTCCAACCTCCTACATGAGACAACAGTTTTACTGCATATGGAGTCTTGCCGAGGTCATGCTTTGCCTCTTTCCCCCCTCCACTTAGGTACACGCCAGTTGGCCGTTCATTTTTCTCCCCACCTGAAGGATACTACCACCCACTGGGCGGGGGGAGGGAAGTCTGGTTTGGCTTCCACCAGTCTGTGCGCCCCGCCATGTGGAAGATGATGCTGAACATCGATGGTGAGTCACTGATGTGACTGAGTGTGTCCAGTCAGTCGGTGAACTCATAGTTTTTACTGACATTGCATGACATGACATGCAGAAACAGTGTGTCATAAATTATGAAAAGTAAAATGTACTCTGAGAGCAGAGTGAATTTGCACTACCAGTCGTTAATCGATCTCTATGATATCATAAATAAAGGTTTCTATTGGCTGCTTGAACATTAATGCTGCTCTGATATATGTTTTAAATGGTGACGTAAAGGCTCATAAAGTTACGGGCATCCATGCACCTTTTGTAAAGTTCCTCTTCTCTGACCTGCATGGCTTTTTGCTGCTCTCTATCTCCCTCTAGTGTCCGCCACGGCCTTCTACAAAGCCCAGCCTGTAATCGAGTTCATGTGTGAAGTTTTGGACATCCGCAATATCGACGAGCAGCCGAAGACGCTCACCGACTCCCAAAGGGTCCGCTTCACCAAGGAGATTAAAGGTGGGTTACAAGGTAGTACCACCCAAACTCACCCTGAACCTTTCATGTCTCTCTGGACATTCCTTTTAATAGTTCACTTTGAATTGTCATGCCTGTCCTTCACACCACGTTATTGTTCACCTGCCCAGGCCTGAAGGTGGAGGTGACTCACTGTGGCCAAATGAAGAGGAAGTATCGCGTATGCAACGTCACCCGACGACCTGCCAGCCACCAAACGTGAGTACGCATCACCAAAACCTCCCGCTGCTCATCCCAACACACACGCATACCAGCACTTTATTTCCCACCAAATGGTGACATTTTCTAAGGAACACATCTCAGGAACTATAAATTCCCCGTCACACATTCCTGTTTGTTTACTTGTGAGGAACCATGAACATAAGGCAAAGTAGGGCAGCAGATGATGAGAAGGTTTGAAATGCATTTTTAACACATGTAGAAACAACAACACAAAGGCTTCCTGGTGTTGACTGTTGCATGATTCTGATGGTCGTAACGAATGAATGAACGGAGACGAATAAAGAGTGTTTTGTGGTTAAAATGGTGGATCTTTTTGCTCATGTGGTGTCTTTTTTACCCTTTGTCATTCCCTGGCCCTCTGTCTCTCTTTGTCTGACTCAGTTTTTGGCACATTCTTTGCATCTGGAACTCTCTTAGAGGAACTATATTTATCTTGAGTCCCTGTCCCAACAGTCTGATTTCCTCAGAAGGTTCCTGACCCCCCTGGGATGTTTCTTCATTGGAAACCCCTCGCTATATAGCAGCAAACGTGCCTCTTTATAAACAAGTGTGTTGAAATCATATTCGGTAAAGTGGAACGGAAACATTTTAAGGCTGTTGATCAAAATGAACAACTTTAATATGTCCCTTTGGAGTTCCATAAGATGTGATTGTTATTATGAGTCAGCCAATCAGCAGCTGGCCAGTGAAGCGTTACGATGACGGTGACATTCGTCACCGATGAGCCGCACTTAGTTGTGAACACTCATTACAAGCAAAGGCAACTTCTTCATCTGTTGAACCGGCTCATACAGCACTTCATGTTTCTTGTCTTCATCAGTTTCCCCCTCCAGCTCGAAAGTGGGCAGACAGTAGAATGTACAGTGGCCCAGTACTTCAAGCAGAAGTACAACCTGCAGCTAAAATACCCCCACCTACCCTGTCTACAGGTGGGGCAGGAGCAGAAGCACACCTACCTGCCTCTGGAGGTGAGGAAGTGTGACACTGAGTTTATTGGCTCAACCTTTGAAATGATAAAGAGTTTTCATATGTAGCAACACTGACTTAAAAACTAAAAATAAGTGGATGTGAGTAACCAATATTTCCACTCTGGTTCCACTCCTTCCAGGTGTGTAACATTGTAGCCGGTCAACGATGCATCAAGAAGCTGACCGATAATCAGACCTCCACTATGATCAAAGCCACCGCTCGCTCTGCCCCGGACAGGCAGGAGGAGATCAGCAGGCTGGTGAGTTGTAGACACATCTGGTGGGTGGAGGCCACAAAGAAAACACGGTTTATGTGAATGTATGACTCTGATTTATAACGCAGCAGACTGAGACATAAGATGGATGTGCTTTTACTCTCCACAGATGAAGAATGCTAACTTCAACCTGGACCCGTACATCCAGGAGTTTGGGATCAAGGTGAAGGATGACATGGCCGAGGTGACGGGCAGGGTGCTTCCAGCTCCTATCCTGCAGTACGGAGGACGGGTAACGCATGGTTCATCTATCTGAAATACGTGATGATGAGAGAGGCTGGAAGTCAGAGGCACAGCTTCACATAATCATGCAGTAGGTCTGACCTGATTTGGTGTAAACGTTTTCCTCCTCGGGTCGTCTGCAGAACCGTGCCATAGCAACCCCCAACCAGGGAGTGTGGGACATGAGGGGGAAGCAGTTTTATAACGGCATCGAGATCAAAGTGTGGGCGATCGCCTGCTTCGCCCCCCAGAAACAGTGCAGAGAAGAGGTGCTCAAGTAAGTGAACAGTGGAAACACATTCTGTTTTACATTTAATAGTGGTACGTCTTCTATTTCCCCTGTGTGATGTCTCAAACAGTCATTTATTCCTTTATGGCATATAATCAATACAGTACGACGCAAACAGTAAAGCATGAAAAACCTTGCTGAACTTTGTCTCAATCGCTCTGGTTTCCTTTCAGGAACTTCACCGACCAGCTGCGTAAGATCTCCAAGGATGCTGGGATGCCCATCCAGGGTCAGCCATGTTTCTGTAAATACGCCCAGGGAGCGGACAGCGTGGAGCCCATGTTCAGACACCTGAAGAACACCTACTCCGGACTGCAGCTCATCATCGTCATCCTGCCGGGAAAGACTCCCGTCTACGGTAGGCTGTGTGGAAGCACAATCTGTTGCGACGGAAGAAAAGCTGTTACCTCCGTCCGTTAGCATCACCGTGTTCTTCTTGTCCCGTTTATAAAAACCCTTTCAGCCGAGGTAAAGCGCGTGGGCGACACCCTCTTGGGCATGGCCACGCAGTGCGTCCAGGTGAAGAACGTGGTGAAGACGTCGCCTCAGACCCTCTCCAACCTCTGCCTCAAGATCAACGTGAAGCTGGGAGGCATCAACAACATCCTGGTTCCTCACCAACGGTGAGCTTCTGTGAGGGCTGCTTTTCAATTAGCTGTAGGAGGACAAGAGGACTGTCTTCTGTAACTTAAATACAGGTGTTTGACCCTTGTGTAGACCATTCATACCAGACTTTTGCCACCAGATCCATACAAGACCCAGGACTGTAATATTTCCATAGATAAATTAGTATTAAACCATAGGAAAACCTAACCCTCCTGCGATATTCACACCTACATGTTTTGTACTGTTATTTGGTCTCCTCTATCAACAATTTAGAGGTTATGATTTAAGTATTAAGCTGGTGTAATTTGCATGTCCTCCTCCGTTTGCACTCGCAGGTCAGCGGTGTTTCAGCAGCCGGTTATCTTCCTGGGAGCAGACGTGACGCACCCCCCTGCTGGAGATGGCAAGAAGCCCTCCATTACTGCTGTAAGTCTCAGATGGAACGCCTCCATTCAACCACACTCATGACCTCGAACACAATCTCAGGAAAAGGGAAGGGAATGAGCGGCTGCAGGTCACGCAAAGGCAGGCCGCTCATGTGGGGGCGGACCGGTTGTGCTTTCGGCTCTGATGACTTCTGATGAGCATGTCTTCATTACGACATGTTATTCAGAAACGTAATGGTTACTTGATTAATCAACACAAAACATGCATACTTCTGGTTCTGTTTGAATACAACCCTAAAGATGCCACAAAGAAAGAGAAAAGGCCTTTAGATCCTGATTTCTTGTTGGAGAAACATCTCGACTTTCTAGTTTAAGAGAAGCTTCTAGAGATTTCTCTAACTTCAACACAGTCACGGGTTGTTGTAAGTAGAATAGTGGCCATTATAAGAGAAAATGGCAGCTCCAGGCACTTGGCTGCTACTGGTTATAGATTCCAATGAGTCAAAGTAATTTATGTCTACATTTCACAGAACGGATATGCATGAATGTCTGGCAGGCTCTGTCCGCCGCTGCTGTTGTGCTCAGATCGGACATAAGGAACTATATCTGGTGTAGTAAATAGTATTTAAGCACAAAGGATGGTTGCCAACAATTTTTAAATCCTTTTCAATGCAGACAAGCTTTTTTGGTATCTATTTATAAGCTATATAAAGTGAAATAATCTTAATAATTGCCACAGTTTAGTGGTCTTCTGACGGCGAAGTTGGCAGGGACCTTTTTATAGGCAAATATAAAAAATAACAAGTTTATGTAAATAATGCAAATGACCTCAAGATGTCATAGAAAACAAACGCACACGGTCGTTGGTTGCTAGGTGACAGCGGCACCGGGTGACCCTGGTGCACGGCGATGCTGGTAGAAGAGGGATCCCACATAAACGGTTTATTTGAAGCACCTTTTTAATCGTTGACACAGACAAACGGCCAATCACACTTTACATCCAGCTCATATTGGGATTGAGTTACTATACATTTGACTGGGGGAGTTACATAAATGCACAGTAGAAATGGCCAAATGCTTTTATGTTTTGTTTGAGTGTTGGATAGGTGGATGAAGTCATCACCTTTAGCTCTGGTCACTTGGGATGGGGATTTGTCATTCATTTGGGGATTTTCATTAACATGTCATTAGTTACAGCTCTAATTTACAGCTTTAATGAGCATCGTGCACTCTCAGGCAGTTCATTACAATTAACCAGCGATTTAGCCCGAAGAACTGTCTCAGTGCTTTGTTTTTGTCCCTTTTCTGATTCATCAAATTAGCGGTAAATGCCCTGCTTTGAGTGCTGTCTGCAGCCAATCTGACTTTTAGTCTGAACCGGGATACCATAAATGAGGCGAAACGAAAGGAAAGCAAAGAAGGAAGAGAGGAATTGTAAGTGAGGGATAACGGGGAAACAAATGGCTCATCTCTGACTCACGTTCAAACAGGAAATGACGTCAAGTCTCGATCGCTCCCCCTGACCTCAGCTCAGCTCTGGTTGGCTGCGGTGTTGCCTAGCAATTATGAGAAACGCTGGAGTCACACAGGGAGAGGAGAGGGTCTGTCTCGTTCCTCCCGACTGTGGAGAACATTGGTTAGAAACGGTGATTGTAGTGCGGCGGATGAATTCTGAGGGAAGACAAATAAAAGATTGGTGAAGAGCCTCTAACACTTCCCACTGGCGACCTCTAGGGGATGCTAACGTATGATTGTTTTGTTTTGTTTCTTCATCATACATTTGATGGATGCCTTCATGCAAAGCACCTTTATAATAATCACAACCAACTCTGTCACTTCCTGGTCCCGTCTCCTCCAGGTGGTAGGCAGTATGGATGCTCATCCCAGCAGATACTGTGCCACAGTGAGAGTCCAGAGGCCCAGGCAGGAGATCATCGAAGACCTGTCTTACATGGTGCGTGAACTGTTGATCCAGTTCTACAAGTCGACCCGGTTCAAGCCCACCAGGATCATTTTCTACAGAGATGGGGTTCCTGAGGGACAGTTGCCTCAGGTAATATAGCGTTATAGTTGAAACTGATGCCTAACATACTAGACTGCAACATTAAATAGTCATATATCATTTGATATTGCTGAAATAGATTTTTGTCAGGCTGTCTTTGCATTTTTCTAGAGATTGATTGTGCTTATAAATGTTGCAGATCCTCCACTACGAGCTCCTGGCCATTCGAGACGCGTGCATCAAGTTGGAGAAGGACTACCAGCCCGGCATCACCTACATCGTGGTGCAGAAACGCCACCACACACGCCTCTTCTGTGCCGACAAGTCTGAAAGGGTGCGCTTTCTATTTTCTTGGACAAATCTGCTCTCTGTTCACAGTCACTTGTTTGTTAATCATAAATATCTTGTGTGTGTGTTTTTTTTGATAGATTGGGAAGAGTGGGAATATTCCTGCAGGGACTACAGTGGACACCAGCATCACTCATCCTTTTGAGTTTGACTTCTACCTGTGCAGCCACGCAGGCATACAGGTGATTTGACAGATGTTTTAAACCATCATATAGGCTTTTTCAAGGTGTTTATATGTTCATCTCATTGTTATTGCCTTCTCTCCGTCTGCAGGGCACCAGCCGGCCGTCTCATTACTACGTCTTATGGGATGACAATCGCTTCACGGCTGACGAGTTGCAGATTCTAACCTACCAGTTGTGCCACACGTACGTGCGCTGTACCCGCTCCGTCTCCATCCCCGCGCCAGCCTACTACGCCCGTCTCGTGGCCTTCCGTGCCCGCTACCATCTGGTGGACAAAGAGCATGACAGGTTGGTGTGGATCTGGAACATGATAGCTTGTGATTGGTTCCCTAAAGCTTTACAACTCACAGACAACGGAACATCTTCAGAAGATTAGCTCGCCACATTCTATAATAGATGTATAAGAGGAATAATGATATTATTGGTTGAATCTGTGATGCAATAACAATATTAGTTTCTGAACAAAACAGTATGTTTTAAGTATATTTGGATGATTATCTGGATACTATCGTGAATCACGGTGACTGTAAGGGATGAGGTTCAGCTCAGGGTGAAGTTAAACGGCTCACTCTGTCTGGGTTCATTTGGCAATATTGATCCACTTGATGCACATTATAACGCTAATTACACAGCTACTTACTACGGAGATCAATCATTTGACTCAAAATATTGATTTGAAAATAATGTTATTCATTTTTAAATGTTTTTATTGCTTTCATCCATGCCCAGGGATCAGAACCATGCCCTGTATATTCACAGCAGCGGTCTGCTATAAATAAATCACAGAACCCCATAATGCCGTAATCGACCAATCAGATTCAAGCATTCAGCCAAGCCGTGTAATTAATTCCGGTAATCCCATATGAAGTGTCACTGATCTTTGTTCTGCACCGTCTCTCCCCGTCGCGTCTCTGCAGCGGCGAGGGCAGCCATGTGTCCGGTCAGAGTAACGGCCGGGACCCTCAGGCATTGGCCAAAGCTGTTCAGATCCACCACGACACCCTGAGGACCATGTACTTCGCCTGAGCTCCACCAACCATCGCCAACCATCGACCCCTCCCGCCTCATTTCTACCTGAGTGGGTAACAGCCCACCACCACCACCTCATCCCCATCCCTTATTCCCAATGACTGCCCACCACATCCTCCACAGACCTGCCAGTCATTCACCCAAACCCTGCAAACACAAGTAACTCACCTGTAACACACAGGCAGACTCTACAGCCTCATGCACTCAAACGGTTATGAATATTATTATTATCATTATCATTGTTTGTTTTTACTTTACCAGGACTGTTGCTCTTTTTATGTTGACTTTCTTTTAAAAACGTGGGTATCATTATGTCGTTGTATTGTACGCCACCTTCACACTCCTGTGCATGTTAGTATGCAAAACGGAGGGGAGGAAAAAAACAAGAAGAAATCACAACAAATGTTTTTTTAACTGCCACCACGATGCTGCCTCTTTACCCATCCGAATGCCGGATACCAGTGTTCCTAGCCCCGCAGTATGGGGATCCTCCAGAGGGTGGTACTGGGCACGCACACTTACATGTATCGTTTTATTCTTGTCATGAACTACATTCATGTTTTTGATGTTTTTGAATAATGTTCTATTTTTTAAACTGCCTTGAGGAGTCTGAGGTATGGTACATTAGCACTTAGTGTTAGCATGTAGGTGCCACCAGTCCTGCACATAAGAGTTTGTTAGTCCACGTGAGACCAGCCTCTGGTCTTTCTATTAGCAGAGGCAGAAAGAGCAGGTGTAGCATATCGTAGATCCAGGAGAGAAGTCCTGCCGCTCTCTGCTGGTTGCTGAGTCCCTTAGAGATTTAGCCTATAGAGGCAAGCTTAGCGTAACCATAGCGGGACCATTTGCATAGTGTGTATCAAATACTTGCACCCCATGCACCTAAACCAGCATTATTAACCAGCCAAAAGTGATGCCAACCAATGGAAAAGGGGCACTTAAACCGGAAGAGAACCTTTTGTTCCTGTATGCGTTGCTCTTTTAGTATTTATGAGGCACTTTTTTAATTTACTTATTGTTTTACTTCAAAAAACGGTGAGACTCGTCTGTCCTGAGGCCTGACACAGGCTCGTTTGAAGGTTTCATGCCTGCATAACTTTCAGAACAAATAGGTAACAAAGGCAATAGGTGAGGTCGACTCTCCTCTGTAGATTTGAACGCAGACAAATATCTGCGATCACTTAAGTGCTGCAAAGCTGAACTCGCGTCAGCAATTGACCTTGCTCCGATCATTCTGCACATTCCAATATGCATCAGTGGAGATGCACTCTGAACTTTCCCCACACGCACACTTCTTTGCGTACCTGTACACACACACACATTTTTACACGAAGCTCTTCCCTCTGCAGGCATTTACAACTCATGGCCTAAAGAAGCACACACACATATCCACCCTCTGTCTCTTTCTTGGCATGTAGAGACCAACCTCTTCAAATGCACTTGTCCCCTTATTTCCCCTCCAAGCCCCCCTCTCCATCATCACAGTCTCACTTTTACCACCACACACCTGCAGCATCCCCTGCCCCAAATCCCCTAGCTTGTGTTAGCCAATCCCCATTGGTGCTCTGTGTGCATGGGCGGCACAGATAGGGGATGCTACGTTGGACAGGGTGGGCCACTATTTCTTCTACTTTAAATGCCCTGCCTTTACATCTAGTCACTTTTTAGATTTCTGAAAAAAAAAATGCATGTAATTATTTTTATGACTGGATATTCTGAGCCACCTTATTTTGTTTTCCTTAGAGGTAGGAGCCTTTGCGCTTACCGCTGCCTGTCAGTCATTTTGCCTCGATTGTGTAATGGTTATAAAGACTAGTATTTTATTTGTCATTATTATTATTATTGATATTGTGACTAGTGTCAGAGTGTATCCTCAAGAGGGCACTGTGGAGACGGTCTCGAAATTCCACCTCAGTTGCCCTTAAAGCACCTCAACTCTTGTCTGATGGTCAGAGTCCCTTTGAGCTGAAAGGGATCAAAAGTTACGAGTTTTTGAATTATCAGTTTATCAAGTTGCATAGTCAAAATGCATCTGTACACCGTTTTACTGATCCGTCAATGTGTCCAAGGTGATTTGTATATATACATATATAATATTAACCTGTTATGTATTTTGGCTCACCAGTTGCCAGGCCTTTCACAGTTGGGGCCAGTGTTGTACCCCTCATTCTGTGCTGAAATGGGGAAAAAAATGAAAAGAAAAGAAAAATTAATCTTGGGGCATTTCCCAGTATCACTGAAACCAGATGCAGTTCTTCACTCACTGAAGCCACAAAGCACCTTGCAAAGAGGAGGGGGGAGAGCGACGAAGTGGAAATGGAAATCACCCTGGAAAACATCATGCGGACACACGGGAGCGTCCACTCCTCTCACACAGCCTCACTGTCTGACGAAGCAATATTGAAGCCACTGATCAAGAACAGTCCTTGTCATAGCACTTCCCATAGATTTGAATGAAAGGACATGAACGCATATTCCTTTGGCTCTGTATGTGATAGTAATGGGAACTCTGTTGGGGTGGGTTATTTTTTAAAGAAAATAAAATTGTTTTTTATTAGCTCTGGTTCTTTTACTTATGTGATACTGTATTGTTTGCCTGTTTTTTTTTATAGATAGACAGACAGACATTTATAAGTCCCACAGTGGTTTACAGCAGCAAAAGAGGATAGTGCAAATAACACAAGCATCAATAGCAGATGCAAAATACAATAATAGACTATGTCCACAGTATAAAACAAATTAACAGCTAAAAACTAAATCTAAACTCAAAGTAATGATTAAGTCATAACGTAAAATCAGATGATTTTTTTTTTACATTATAGTAGAGGAGATAAAGTCCTACACTGTTTTATTACAAACCCATTAATGTCTAATTTATGGTGTATTTAATTAAACCATATTTAGTCCATCCATAGTAGTGAAAACGTTACCTTTGGGTGAGGGCGGGGCTGGAGCCTCTGACGTTGGGTTACCTTTGGGTGAGGGCGGGGCTGGAGCCTGTGACGTGGGGTTACCTTTGGGTGGGGGCGGGGCTGGAGCCTGTGACGTGTGTTGACACCGAGCCCACCTCTTCCTGTCGGTGTCAGAAAACTTCTCCATATTTAGCTGCTGGCTCGCCGGAGCCCCGAACCAGGCACTCATCGGCGGACGCTTCCCCGGCGTTGACAGCTCTGCTCAGCCACCGGGACAGCCGCTACGGAAGACGACGTTGCCGGGGCAACAAGGGGCCGTTTTTTTAAGGCGACAAAAGTAGCCGTCGTCTGCCCAGAATCCCAACTATCCAACCCAGTCTTAGCTAACTTACTGGAGCTAAAGCCTCCCCGACACGGATTCACGCAGACTCTCCGGTGGGTCATCGTTCGGTGTGAATTAATTTGGACTCGGCGACCTCCGTTACGATGATATCCTGACAGCCCCCCCCTCCCCGGTCCGTTACTGCCACTTCCCAGCGGCTGACTAGCGAGCTAACTTGGCTAACTAGCAGGGTTTTCACTTTTCACGGCGTCGCGTTGAGCAACCGGTAGCTTTCGCCGTGGCAGTGAAACCCCCACGGTGACCCGCGTGTGACCCGCCTGTGTGCCCCCCCGGGGGGGACGCCGAAGACCCCCGGCTACCGGACCGAAGACCCCCGGTCCGGTCTGCGGGAGAAGAGGAGCTAACAGTCGGCCGTTCAGCGCGGCGGAGGCGGTGCGCTGCCGAAGGAGGCACCGGGTCGAACGGAGGAATAGTCCCGGACGTTTTTACTACGGCGATCCGGGGAGTGATCCGGACAGAGACCTCATGAATGGAAATCGGAACTACAGGTAAACGATTCCGTAACGTCTCTTTACTACGGTGTTGTTGAGTATTTTTAGAGGAACCGGGGGAGTCACTTTATTTTTTACCGGGGATGGCGTTAGCTAGCGGGATGAAACGCCGGGCTGATGGAGGCTGTTTCCGCGGTGCTTGACATCCCTGAAGCTTCAAGGTGTTTTTTTTGACAACGTTGAAATCAGTGAATAACGCTTAATTAAAGTCAATTAAACTGAAAAGTAAAATGTCTGGATAATCCCCTGAGTGACTCCCTGTGGGTGCTGAGGTTAAGCCCGGTATCCCCCCTCCATTACCAGCAAGACTCCCACTCTACTGGGTCATTTCATGGTTTTAGTCATGATTGTGCAGAATGAATGTGTCTAGACATTTTGACATTTTATTGGATACTCCAACCCCCCTGGATGCTTGGTCACCCACTGACCCCCGACTCACCTCAACATGTTTAGTCTATCATTTCTCCCACAGCACACACAGACCTGAGGTTTCACCTGCTCCCTACCTCCCCATGCATTTAGCTCGTGAGTTTAGCTTATATATGTACACACCAGCCTGAGTATAAAGCTACAAAATCTTGTTATTCCAAGATGTTCATCTACAGCACAGACCTCGTAAACCTTTTCATGTGGAGTTCAGGTGATTAAAAGAAATAAATCAAATGTCAACTCTGGCCTATAAACTCCTTTCTGTCCCGGTCACAGTGGCAGTTAAACAGTTCAAACCGCCTGGCTTTGTCTCGGCTGTAACGGAAGCTTTCCACTTAAGTGACCCCAGAGTGAATGCCAGGTACTCTTGATCGGCCAGTGACATGTGATACAGCAGTTGGTTCTTAACCCTCCTCCTCCTCCTCCTCCTCCTCATCAAGAGAAGATCCCTCTCTGCTGCCGACTGTCTCATTAACGTCTCTCCTCTCAGTCGGGACGCGTCCCAATGTCTGGAACAAAAGGTGTTTTTCTCAGTAACCAAGCACCTGCAGTGAAGCCAAACGGACCATAACAGTTATGTGTCAGTTATTATTTTTTTGGGGGGGGAGTAGTGTGAAGTAAGCTTATACTATAATCTGAGTTGGTGTGTACTTTCACAGGCAAAATGACATGAAATGACACGAACCAGAATTGATGTCACTCTTCCAAGTGTGGAAAAGGATGTCCTCAACAAATGCTATGTTGTGTTATAACATATTATAGTATAACATGAGTTGAATCAAATATTTTCATTATACTCCTATAGCTAGAGGATTCTAATTTGATGGTTATTGCCATGTTAACTTGAGTTACCTCTCAAGTTTCTTAATTGGCGTAAAACCAGACTTTGGGACTGGCCGTGAGTCTGTGGGTGTATTCCACAGCAGGCTGAAAGCACATTGAATGCATTTATACTTTAAGCTATTAGCCAGTCTTACATTAAATGTATTACGGCGTGTGGTTGATGCTTTTACTTTAGAAGACATTAGTGCATTAATGCAGTCGGACACAGGCATGTTTACGGTATAATTTTGCGGCTTGTCCACGTGTGCCCGAAGTGCCTTGATATTGTGTGCGTTGGTGTCGGTTCACAATCGCATCGCACTCACCCACCACAGGCCAACCAGAGAGTCAAATGCCTTGGTGAATGATTAAAGGGGACCCTCCATCAATCAGTCATTAGCGTGAGAAACTCAGGAACTCCCAGTCTTCTCCCCGGTAGTTCTCCGAGCAGCAGCCGTGTGGCATCGAAGGCTCTGGAGAGATTAGCAGGGGATATAATGAGTGCAAGGCTTTCCAGCCTTCAGCAAATCAGATCCATTTTCATGTGCTCACCCCACGGTATGCCCACTGGATATGAATGTGTTGTTACACATTCATATTCCAACAACAGAACTAGTCAGACAGAATGTCACTGATACTAACAGATCAGTATTTTCTTGCACATGGTTGTTCACCCCCCCACCTCCTTCTTTCTCACACTACCATGATTCCCGCTCTTTTTTTGATTCACAGCGTTGCCCCCCCACCCTTGGTTACTGCCTCATGTCCCTTTCTTGTGCCTGGGTGGGAACTCCCTGTCATGCTCCTTGTAGGCTGGTTCTCTGTGGGTTTTGTGCAGACAGTGGGGTGGACTTTGAGGGGAGGGCTTGGCACTTGATTTGCAGTCTGTCCCCATATTACTCACTTCATTCAAGCAGCCCGCTGACAATAGAAACCCCCCCGTCCTCAACCCGAGGCTTAGCCTAACCGCTGGCATAATTGTTGTAGGTTTCTATGGAGAATTCAGTTTGCTGTTGCTCTTTAGGCTCGTTGTTCTAAAGAGCAATTTACCCGTCGCCTTAATTGTACTGAAGAAAATGAAATACGCTATCTATTAACCTGTCGTAGACTTCTTTTTAAATGAATGTGTTAGCTGTCATTGATACTGAATATTTATTATCATTGTTTCCGGACTGTTTCTTGGGCAGGTAAAGTAACAGGTGACCACTTTTACTTTCTGCAAAAAATACTTGACAGTAAATACATATAGTTTAGATAATCAAGTGTCGATTTTTCTTTTAAATTTTGTGATCCAACATAATGCCAGCACCAGAACTTAACCTGGGCATGTGCTGCTTCACATTGAACGTCCACTGATGCATCATCATTCTGGCTTTTTGTACTTAATGAGCAAGCGGCAGCCTCCGTGGCTGAAGGACGAAGCCAACACGGAACAGGATGGCTCCAAACGCAAGTCAATCTCAAGGGACACCCATGTTAAAACTACACAGCGGACATAACTACACACTAAAACATGTGTTGGGGCTGCTCTGGCTCAGACGGTGGCACAACTAGTACAAGTGGGCTTGGTCCACGAAGGGAAAAGCCCAGGGCTGGGTGAGTTAGTGGGAGGTGAGGGGGATGCAGAGGAGTGGACGGCTGGATGTTGTTATGTGTCATCGAGATTAGAAGCCAGAACAGCCACACCACGCTCCTTTTCCACCACCTCCTCCTGTTTTTGGGGGGAACTGCAAGAAGGGGCTCTTTTTAGGGGGAGGTTATGGACAGGAAGAGAGGGACTTTGAAGGGGAAGTGTGTTTTCTTGTGGGGCAGACAGAAGTCTGTCTGTTTGTCCCTGGCGGAAAGAAAGATTCCAAATATCTCATTATTCCAAACACTTGGACTGAAAAGTTTCTGACTGTTTGTAATTAGACATTTAGCCCTGTTTTTACTCCGGTGTTTGGGAGAACCACATCCACAGGGAAACCTTTGAGAAGCTTGTGATTGTCTGCTTTTCATCAGTCTGCCAAAACAAGTGTAATGAGCGGGATACTTGATTTTATCATTACCACCACATTTTAAGATGGAGAAGTCCTGTTTGTGACTCCTAATCAGATTGTAGACCCTTTTGTATGTTCGTTTTATAAACAGTAGATGGAAGCTTTGAAATATCAACCGGACCATCGAAATGAACCATTTTTGTGCCAATGTCCTGGGGAAAAATGGAAAATAAGGGGCATTGTGCCTGGAAAGACTTGCCGATGCTCATTTTCAGTGTTATGAGTTTGACAAATGTAACATTTAACGCCTCCACTATATATCAGGGTGGTGACTGCAGTGTCTGGAGCAGATCCTAATTTCCAGTTCTAGCTAATTGTTGACATGACAGTTGCAATACGGGGGGATTTTGAACATTTCCTGCATGTTGTTGTGATTGACCAGGCTCTCGTCAGCCCCTCAGCATGTGGCAGCTTGCCTGTGATTACCTGTGTTTACCTGAGAGTGGCATGGACCGCCAGATGAAACACTCTTTGACGTTGATGAGGAGAACCAGTAGGGAGGAGTCTGTGTGTGACGTGCGTCACGCTTTCCTCGCCAGCTATCCGTCCTTCTTCGACGTCTGAGTGTGCGTTTCTACGTCCTGCTCGCTGTGACTAGACGCCATTGTGCCGCTGAGCACTCGCCCTGTTCCTACACAACAGCTGTATTGTGTGTGTGAGTGTGTGTGTGTGTGTGTGTGGGCCTGAGCTCTCGTTAGCAGCGTGGACGTTTGTGTACTGGGGGGGGGGGGGGGGCTGAGGGGGTCGCAGGCTCTGGACGGCAGCCGAGCTTCTCACTATGCAGTTTGTCTGGCTCTCGGCCCGCTGTGTGCAGTGTGTTGTGTTGCAAAGCTGCAGAGTGGAAAGAGTTCACATTGCTGAGATGTTTCTGCCAAATATTCATATGCTAAGAAAGGCATCGCAGTAATTGGGGTGTTTACATAATATGTATTTGATTTCTTTATTCCATGCCTCACTTACTGAATGGTAGAGTTCAGCTTTGTTCACAACCCTTGTGCTTGCCAAATACAAAGAAACCACTAACACAATCCAGGGCTCCAGACTAACTTTTTGCATTGGTAGCACTGGTGCGCCTAACTTTTTTTTTTAGGTGCACCAGCACAAAATTTAGGTGCACCCACATTTTTCATCGCGTCGCCTTTAACGCCAAAAAGTCACCTTTTTATTGCTCTCCTTTTACATAATGACACCCCCCTTATGGCCTAGGTTAACTGCAGCACCATCAGCACCCAGAGGAACCGTTTTCTGCAGCCAATCTGCACACTGATGCTGTTTGTGGCACAATAAAAAGACCATACAGGTCACTAGCCTATAGATTGCAAATGGAAACTGTTTATGTGATCTTAGCCTAGCCTACTTATATTTTTACTTAGGCTATTCATTTTTAATAATAATAATATTAGGAATAGGCTACTATACAATTTCCTATTCATGATGTCTCATGCTGTAATGTGGGCCTTCAAACTGTGCGTGTCCATGCTCCACCTCGACATGTCCAACTAACATGTTGACCGGCCTCCCTTTATGCAAAATGCAGCAGTAGACAATAACGCACGCCTTCGTAGAGACGTGTGTGTCGCCGTCAGTCATGAATGACGTGTACGTGGCGTTTCCAACCTCAGCCATCTTGTTCTTTAGTGTGTCGGCGTTTTTTTTTCATCAGAATAATTTCTGACTTAAATTTAGTGAACAGCAACTCTTCCGTTGCAATATTGTATACAACGTTGAATTTTATAATAATTTCAGATTCCTCAGCGGACCTGATCGATACAGCCTGACGCTGAAACGCAGCTGGATGAGAGGACACTTTATTAACACACTTATCACGGCATGTAGTATGCTTTTTGGACATATTGCGCTTTTTCAGCGTCTCGATGCGAAATGTTGACTCTTCCACAAACGCACTATTACCGGACAAATTCTGACCGCACTCCCGACAATAAATGCAGTGCATTGAGTCCCTTTCTTTATCGTACATCAGACAGGGAAATTGCTTCAACCAGTCCTGTCTGAAGGCATATTTTTGGGCTTTTTAATTAGTCTCGGGGCGAGGCTTTCTGCCTCTCTTCACTTTCAAAGAGAATTGAAGCGCTCAGAGTACCTGCTCAGCTCGCTCGCATTTTCGAACTGACACAATTTACAGCAGTGAAAAGGACCACAGCCAATCAGAGGCAAGGACCCGCCTGCGCTCTGTCTCTTATTGGTTTAGACCACGATGCCGTCAGGAGAACATAAAGAGATACTGCGCTTATGATTTTTTTTTTCACCCGAGCAGCGTTAGGTGCACCAGTGCGACCTACAATTTTTTTCAGTCGCACTCATAAAAATTTTGGTCGCATATGCGACCAAAATGGTCGCACTCTGGAGCCCTGCAATCTATTTAACGTCGTCTCTGCATACCTTATATTATCAAGTGAATTTTGATGCATTTGTGCCTGATATGACGAATGGATAATGGAGAAGAGAACCAGGCATAGTTACTGTTAAATAAACAATCATACCAGAGATGTACTTTGATTCATTTGATTAATTCAGAAACCGTCTTATACTTAACATTAATAATCTGCCAGACAACGGCACAGAAAGAACATGTCTAACCTTAATTAGTATGTTTTAGTGGTTTAAACTGTTTGTAAAACTGATCTGCTGTCAAAAAGTGGCAGAATATTTAAGAGTAGCTAACAGCAAAAGGGACAGACAAATCCATTCACTGCACAAGCATGAAGTCAAGCTGTGTTTTCAGCAACAACAACAAAAATTGGCAAAAATGGGAGCATATTGGGCATGCTGTCGGCCAGCGGGGAGGTGGGTTATTCTGCAGGACTCGTAGGAGTGGGTTGAGCTGTTTCTATGGATGTTTTGATTTTGTCTGCCATGTAACCATGTTACTATTGGAGTACAGTGTATGTGATATAAATTCAAGCTGTTCTCTGAAAGAGGAAACGACCAGCAGATTACAGCCATCTTTCAAGCACACAGGGGTTAAGCCTATTAATACATGGATATTAGTTGGCATATCTCTGTTAATTTAAGATTATTGGCACTACTAAATATCTTCTTTACTTGAAAGAACTATAATTTGTATATACAGTATATATCCCAGGATGCTATTGCATACCTTCATTAAACAACAGCATGCCAGGTTATAGAATGAATGGCTGACTGCACACTAAAGGGCACCAAGGAAGGATGCTCCTGCTACTCTTTCAGCAGTAGACCCAAGGCTGGAGAGGCAGTTTCCATCCACACCATGATTTTATGCAATTTTACTGCAATACACTCATGGTCTAAGTTCTATTCATGGAGAATAAGGGTTTGCCCTCCTTTCTCATCTCTGGCCCTCTGCATGTAGAGGCTCAGGAAATGATAAATATGCTGATAGAAGAGAGTAGATGTAATCCTCTCCCTGTCTGTTTGTTAAATGATGTCCTTCCTGTAATTATCTGAAAGTGTAAGCACACACGGTGTGGCATTTTTCAACTCGACTCACTGTGCAAAGAGTCAATAAGCCTTTGGTGTGTCTGTGCAGATCTGTGGTTGAGTTTTCTCATCCACACCTGTAACACGTCACCTTCTGAGCACCTGAGGTCATCGTATTCCCTGAGATCTGCTCCTGTATTCTGTGTTTAGTCTTGCAGAATTCGGATGTGCCCGGTAACTTGTGTAATTATCTTTATTTTGTGTCAGGGCACTGAACAAGCCCAGAGAATGCCCGTTTGGACTGTCGAGGACAAAAAGCATTGATTATATGCTCAACATAACATAATAAACATAAAAACATAATTACTACACGAGTTGCCTTTGAATCCCTTAGATTGCTGGTGGCAGTAGGTAACTGTCGGGCCTCCTTAAATCTGTGGAAGCTCTGCTCTTGTCCTTCCTGCCTGTGGACAAGCATGTCTGTTACGTCTGTTTGTAAAGGGAGACAGAGACTTTCCCAGAAGGGCAGATAAGAGGGGGGTAACCCATGTGTTGACTTGCTGCATGACCAGGACCAGAACACGTCTGTGTGACCAGCCTGGCAGGTGAGTGTCACCTGAGGTCGCTCGCCGCGAGCCGTCACCTCTGCTGCACCGTGAGTCTGTGGTTATCCTAAGCACAAGGGATTTTAACACTGTGTGCTATGATATTTACTGCTAACAAATGGCTAAATGAGACTATAAAACGTTGCGTAGTCCACCTTTACGACCTTTTTGTGCATGTTCTCACTCATGGGACATTGGTGTCGTTTGTTTACAGCCCAATGTTAACATTTTACTAATAACGATTGCATTCACACTTCATAAATCACAAAAAAAACTGATTGGAAATGATCTTGCTGAACAAAATAAACTTCTGTTTGCCACAGAATTTATTTTCTGCAATATTCTAAAATTATTTTTGACGGGGGAGACAGCGTGATGCTTTATTTCAGGGTTGGCCTGCTGAAACATGTCCTGGAAATATAATTCTATTATATTTTTCATTCTATTCTATAATTCAATCAGTGTGTCTGCAATAGTGAAGCTAAAACAAATCTGTAATCCTCTGTGTTTTCAGTCTGAAACCAAACCAACTGGCTGCGTGCATTTCTGTGTGTGGAATACCAAAACTTAAATGTGAGTGGTGGGTTTTTTGTTTGCTTTTTGTAAGTTTGATTTACTTTTTGCTACCGTAGTTCATCCAGAAACCAGAATGTAGACTCAAGGATGCTCCGCTGGGCTTCTCCGCCCGTGGTGGCTCTGTGACTCATGCTGAACGGAAGCTTGTTCTGAGAGGCAGATGGAAGCTGGAAAACACCAACCCTGCCCTCTCTCTCGTCCTGCCACTCCCTGCTACCCTCCTCCTACTGCCAACTTCACCACGACCACCAAAAACATGCTCTCACTCACAGAGAGAGGACCCTTGAAGTCTGAGCTCAGGGGGACAGAAAATGGGCAGCACAGTCTGTGGTAGACAAGTTTATTATTTAGAGTGTGTGTGTGTGTGTGTGTGTGTGTGTGTGTGTGTGTGTGTGTGTGTGTGTGTGTGTGTGTGTGTGTGTGTGTGTGTGTGTGTGTGTGTGTGTGTGTGTGTGTGTGTGTGTGTGTGTGTGTGTGTGTGTGTGTGTAATGAGGCCGACCTCACAAAGTTCCACTGAGGGCCCCATTGGAATTAGCATTACAAAAGTTTGTGTGCACTTAGTTTAGTGTGAGAGGGACAGCCGTGGCAGGAATTCCAGACTTTCCTCTCTTTTCCCCGTTTAATCCCAGCAGGCCATTTCAAACATGAGGCCTTCACCCTCCGTCAACCCCGTTAGCCTCCAAGTCGCGAGCCCACCAGAGGAGAGAACGGAGGAAAAAAAGAGAGCTGGGCAGAAAGTCCACGCTTCCAGAGTCTGACTGTAAACAAACAGAAGGTTTCTGTTCAGTTGTGGAGACGTTTCTATGAACTTCCCCCTCAGCCGGGCCCACAACCCCAACATCACCCACACATGTGAGCCTATGACTCAAAGCGGTGATGAATCACACTCAGCCATGACTCTCATTTAACGTTGACACATTTGGGGCAGGTTTTGAGTCGGAAGGAGATGGTTGAGTAAAACTGTGGGGGGGAGGCTGTGAGAGTTGGAAGGGTCATATATAAAGTAACTTTTGTCAGGCAAATGGATGAGTCACATCTGGGTTTTGGTGTTAAGATGGCGATTGCATAACCATGGCAAAACCTAGGATATCATTGTTTTGGCACGTCGGCAAACCATTTTGTTATGCGTGATGTGGAAAGCAAGCCTCAGCAGACCCAAAAATAGATGAAGTCGAACAGAACTTACTGTCTCTGCATCAAAGTGACTCATGTTTAAGAAATCTTGTGAACTTGAGTGTATGTGTGTGCATGCACAGTAATACACTTTTACTTGCACAAATGTGAGAGCTGTGAAACCCAGCCAGTGGATTATCAAACACATTTCTGTTGTGAGTAGCACTGTTTGTAGTCATTAATATGCTCTATTGTAGCACTCTTCTTCTGCATTCATTCTGACTGCAGCTCTTCAAATGGTAAAAACACAATATTAGTGCTTGCAGCATCTGGACTGTGTCATTTTAGAGGGCTGCTGTTTTACTGCCACCACAGTGGAATCACATACTTTCAGTGGAAATCCTTTTGACGTCTGAAGTCACATAATTCAGCCCTTGTTTTTTGTTTTTAAATCTGCCATTATCATTCATAATGATGGCAAAATGCTGCAGTTGACCTTTTTGACCGAGTCAGACCAACACAGTGTACTTTTCCTTTGCTGTCCTCTCAGGAGCCGTTGGGGCCCAGTCCCTGTTCGCCATGCCTCGGCGGCCTGGCTATGGCACGATGGGGAAGCCCATCAAGCTGCTGGCCAACTGCTTCCAGGTGGAGATCCCCAAGATGGATGTCTACCTCTACGAGGTGGACATCAAGCCTGACAAGTGCCCCCGGCGCGTCAACAGGTAGGCTGATCCCTCTGAATAGTATCCGTGAAGCTTCTCCTCCACCTCCACAGATGTGTTTACATTCATAAAAAACTGCATTTAGCTGAACTCCGATATAGTGCATGATGTGGTGAATCTGTGACCTTTGACCCAGAGGTGGTCTCACTAGTGATGTTATTTGATAGTTGATGATTTCACAATTTAAACACTCTTTATGAAGTCTTGTCATGTCAGCATCCTATGACCCAGAGTTTAACGTGTGTGTGTGTGTGTGTGTGTGTGTGTGTGTGTGTGTGTGTGTGTGTGTGTGTGTGTGTGTGTGTGTGTGTGTGTGTGTGTGTGTGTGTGTGTGTGTGTGTGTGTGTGTGTGTGTGTGTGTGTGTGTGTGTGTGTGTGTGTGTGTGTGTGTGTGTGTGTGTGTGTGTGTGCAGGGAGGTGGTTGACTCAATGGTGCAGCACTTTAAGGTGACGATCTTTGGGGATCGCAGGCCGGTCTACGATGGAAAGAGGAGCCTGTACACCGCCAACCCCCTGCCTGTGGCACCCGCAGGGGTGAGCTGGGAAAACAGACTCAGACATAACAGCACACGAACACGTCTCTGCAGCACCAGCTGAATGTAAACCACGTGTGATGTCCCGTGTACAGACACACCATTATCTGAACCAGAACACACCTGTATATCACACAACACAAAACCCAAATACACATAAGACCACCCAAACACACGCTCACTAAATGCACTCCGCCTTGATCTGAAGTCTGGTCCTGTTTCTTCCTCCCCGCCTCTCAGGTGGACCTGGATGTCACTCTCCCGGGTGAGGGAGGGAAAGATCGCCCCTTCAAAGTGTCCATCAAGTTCGTGTCTCTGGTGAGCTGGCACATGCTCCACGAGGTGCTAACGGGCCGCAGCATGCCCGAGCCCCTGGAGCTGGACAAGCCCATCAGCACCAACCCTGTGCACGCGGTGGACGTGGTGCTGCGACACCTTCCCTCCATGAAGTGAGCTGCTGCTGATGTATACTACTTCACTATTTGAATGACCTTCATTTATTGCTATTCTTATATAATTGGGAGACAATGTTAAAGGATCTTGAAAAGCCTCTTCCCTGATTTCCCCTCCTTCGTTTTTAAGTCAAAAGAAAGAGAACACATAAATGTGAAAGATGAGCCCACCACTCATATTTACTACTCTATATTTGCTTTGTCATAATGGCACTGATATCAGCGCTCTGATCCCAACGGAAATCAAACACGGCTTTCACGATGCGCCGTACTTGACCTCGTACCACTCGATATCACTTTCCTCAGCCTCGGCAAGAGCTCAGTCCACCACAATATCACTCGTGCTTTTTAATGAAAATCTCTTTCAAAGCATTATTAAAAAGTGGTCATATATCCACACCTTTTTATTTAACCCACGAGGGTCCCATTATTGCACTGCGATGACATTGTGACACGTTGTCAGTCCAGGATTCACCAAGAAAAATGTCACCCCCATGTACAAGTATGAATGTGTCTCCTGGGCAGAGTGATGGAAGAGGTGGTCCAGGTCGGTGTCACCACCTCTCATTTCACGCATGGAGCTTCAGGCCTTATTGAAGAGCAGCTGACGTGACACCGTTTAAACAAATATTGACCTCCATTCACAACTGAGGGTGTTTGAATTAATGTTACATTTCCTGTGTCCTTTCATCCGCCCTCTCCTACTTGCCCCATGTTCTCCTCATTTTCATCTTGTCATGTTTTTCACAACCTTTGATTGTCTTAAGCTCCTCATAACCTCTTCCTCTCCACCCAGGTACACTCCGGTGGGTCGATCCTTCTTCTCGGCTCCTGAGGGCTACGACCATCCCCTGGGAGGCGGGAGGGAAGTTTGGTTTGGTTTCCATCAGTCTGTGCGTCCTGCCATGTGGAAGATGATGCTGAACATTGATGGTGAGAACCACATTCATTTTGCTTTATTCAGGGCTTCAACATCGCACACGGAAATGCTACAAAATACTAACTAGAAAGCTGCTTTTATTGCCTCCTGCCTCAGACACAGTAAGAACTATGTGTTCTAATGTTAATGTTCACATTAAAAATGGTGAAATACGGACATAAGATTCACAATATCTCTTTGTAATGGAATCCTTGTTTTAAAAAAGATGTCTTCTCTTGTACAGTCTCACACATGGTATTTCTGCCCCCCTTCCACAGCTGTGGAAATGAGATTTTAATAATTAAACGTATAGATTTAACCGACGTGGAGCCTCTATGATGCAGGTTATTTTTAGAGATTTGCACAGGATCGATGGAGAAATTGAATTGCTGTATTTAACATAAATTAAATGTGAAAATATCACACTCATTAGAACGCTATTCAAAGGCTTGGAGACGGAAGTGGGAACCCATGGTTTTATCCTGGATGCAAACGACTCCTTTTCATGTTTATTTTACCATCACTTTGGGAGATTCTCCTCAGCTTCAGCTTTAGATGGTGTTAGCATTGCTCCTTCCCTGACATCACACAACATTTTGTTTTTTTGACTGTTTGTCAGAACAGAGCCAGTCCTGCTGGCTGAGAGATCGGTCTCGGGGAAATTAACAGAAAAGTTCAAGATGTAGTTTGGTAACTGCCTCTAGCACTGGCCTATTTTGGGAAGAAAAGAATCAGTTTGACGGCCTCGCTACAATTTCAATTTGTCATTTTATTTGTGGAAAATAAGTGCAGAACGGGTGAAGGAGAACATGCTGTGAACGTGTGAGACGGAGGCGGTTGGATGGGAACTGACTGGTCGGTTGCTGTGGAGATGGAGGGCGGCGTGTGTGTGTGTGTGTGTGTGTGTGTGTGTGTGTGTGTGTGTGTCTGGTGTGTGTTGCCTGGGTCAGGAGGGTCGCTGTCTGTAGCATTTCCTTGAGACAGCTTTTGTTGTGCTCCAAGTCTTTGAAACCTCTGTCTTTATTTAAATCTTTCCCTCTCTGCCCTCTGATTATCTCTTTGTCCCATTTTCCCGCCCTCTCATCCTTCGAAATGATTGGCCGGCTCCAGTCTCTTGTCTGCTCTCCAGCAACAAACTAGTTCAAGTGTTTGCAAAGCATTTGTTATCTTCTGTATAGCGAGGCGAACTATTAAGCCCATTTGAATACATTTTGCATGAACAAACACTGCTTCCCACGCTTGCTATCATGGCTGATCAAAAGCAGCAATGATTGTAATTACAAAGAAATGAGACCTTTCAATTTCACATTTGCAAGTATGACTCAAACACTTCCAAACACATGGGAATGAAATGACACTGCGTGGAGAGCGCAATAAAGGGTGATGTCACTTTGTGTTGGTGGTGAAAGGATGCAAAACCAGAGGTGTAAGAGAGACGATGCAGTCGCCCGCCTCCCGGAAATGCCTTCGCAGCGCTTTCATCCAACTACGCTGTCAGAGAGATATTTCTTACATCACGAATACAGAGCCAGCTTCCTCAACACCACACCCACTTCAGCTCTCATTTTACAGAATTCTTTTCATCTTGCGTGATGTTTTCTCCCCTAGTTTTACATTTTCACCATGATGTTGCATGTCTTGCTCTGCCGTCGTCTATATTTACATTTCTCAGTGCCTCTTTGCATCCATTAAGAGAAAGTACCGTATCAGAACTTCTCCACACACACTTGCATGACATGCTATTCTCGTGTTCAATGAGTGTTCCTGCTACTTTTCTTTAGCACGGTGGGCTGAATGCACAAACATTATGAGATAAGCCTCCATAAGAGCTCAAATCCCTTCGAAAGCCTGTGTTACATTGAACTCGGTATTCATGCATGGCCTTTGTTACTTGAAGCAGCTGTGTGTCAGTTTGTTTGTGAACATTTCAATGCAGACACGGATTTGCATTTTTGGGCTTCTGAAGGAGTTATAAACTGTTACTGCATTTGTTAGGAGAGCTTTTAATTTCACCTCACAATCTGAAGCACAATTCCAAGTTTTACATTTCTGTTCAGACACAAACCATGTATATCATCTGATTTAAACTGTGATGCCACTGCAGCCAATGGGATCACACGGATGTGTTTATGATCAAGTTGTAGTCGTTCAGTGTTGTATTATCACATATATGTTAGCCTTCAATGACTCTTGTCCTGGCTTCTTCTTGCAGTGTCTGCCACCGCCTTCTACAAGGCTCAGCCAGTCATCCAGTTCATGTGTGAAGTGCTGGACATCCACAACATAGACGAGCAGCCTCGCCCGCTCACGGACTCACACCGGGTCAAATTCACCAAAGAAATCAAAGGTGAAGAACGTGGGGATGCAAGAAGTGTGAGAAAGAGCGTGTGTGTGAGCGTGTGTGAGAGCGTGTGTGAGAGCGTGTGTGTGAGCGTGTGTGTGAGCGTGTGTGTGAGCGTGTGTGAGAGCGTGTGTGAGAGCGTGTGTGTGAGCGTGTGTGTGAGCGTGTGTGAGAGCGTGTGTGTGAGCGTGTGTGTGAGTGTGTGTGAGAGCGTGTGTGAGAGCGTGTGTGTGAGCGTGTGTGTGAGCGTGTGTGTGAGCGTGTGTGTGAGCGTGTGTGTGAGCGTGTGTGTGAGCGTGTGTGAGAGCGTGTGTGTGTGTGAGAGTGTGTGTGTGTGTGTGTGTTTGAGCGTGTGTTTGAGCGTGTGTGTGAGCGTGTGTGTGTGAGCGTGTGTGTGAGCGTGTGTGTGAGCGTGTGTGAGAGCGTGTGTGTGTGTGGTGTGTGTGTGTGGTGTGTTGTGTAGCGTGTGTGTGAGCGTGTGTTTGTGAGCGTGTGTTGGTGTGTTGAGCTGTGTGGTGTGAGAGCTGTGTGTGTGTGTGTGTGTGTGAGCTGTGTGTTTGAGCGTGTGTGTGTAGCTGTGTGTGTGTGAGCGTGTGTGGGTGTGTGTGCGTGTGTGTGGGTGTGTGTAGCTGTGTGTGTGAGCGTGTGTGTGAGCGTGTGTGGAGCGTGTGTGTGTGAGTGTGTGTGTTGTTGTGTGTGTGTGTGTGTGTGTGTTTGTGAGCGTGTGTGTGTGTGTGGGTGTGTGTTTGAGCGTGTGTGTGTGTGTGTGTGTGTGTGTGTGTTGTTGAGCGTGTGTGTGTGTTGTGTGTGTGTGTGTGTGTTTGAGCGTGTGTGTGTGTGTGTGTGTTTGAGCGTGTGTGTGTGTGTGTGTTTGAGCGTGTGTGTGTGTTGTGTGTGTGTGTGTGTGAGCGTGTGTGTGTGTGTGTGTGTGTGTGTGTGTGTGTGTGTGTGTGTTTGAGCGTGTGTGTGTGTGTGTGTGTGTTTGAGCGTGTGTGTGTGTGTGTGTGTTTGAGCGTGTGTGTGTGTTTGTGTGTGTGTGTGTGTGTGTGTGTGTTTGAGCGTGTGTGTGTGTGTGTGTGTGTGTGTGTGTGTGTGTGTGTGTGTGTGTGTGTGTGTGTGTGTGTGTGTGTGTGTGTGTGTGTGTGTGTGTGTGTGTGTGTGTTTGAGCGTGGGAGGAGGGAAGGAGTTTGAACATGGCAAACCCCCGTCACAGACATGCTTTTCCAACAGGTTTCTGTTCTTCCCCAGGTTTGAAGGTGGAGGTGACACACTGTGGAACCATGCGGAGGAAGTACCGCGTCTGCAACGTGACCCGGCGGCCTGCCAGCCATCAAACGTGAGTCAGCCTCCTGCCTGGGCGGGGCGGTGTGGATGTGATGGGGGGGGCTGTGATCACCAATTCAGGCAAACCAGATAATAACTGACTCATCTTACAACCATGTGGGCAATATTAGTCATTCAACGGTGGATACTCCATAGTAAAGTATAGTCATCGGCCCATCATGTGGTTTTTACTACTTTTCTGTGATGCATCAACTACATACATCGACTATGTCAATGATACTGAATGACATTTAAATAGTGACGGTGAGGTTTAACAGTAGATAGTTGTAGACTTTAATATTGTTAGTTTGTGCTATAGCTATATTATGAATGGTAGTCAACCTATATTCAGTTGCTAGGTTTAATAGGCATACCCAGTTAAAACAAATGCAGTATAATCCAACCGTAGCAATGAAGCCTAGCCTAAAGAAGGTTATTAGGTTTAGTTTAGTTCAACAATAATCTAACACTATTACCTTTGTGAAGGCAGGTTTTATTACAGGGTGCAATAGTTTTAACAAACTGGCAACTTCAGGTGTTAATACGTTTGTTGTTGGTTGTCTGCTGTCTAAAAAGGGACTGTTATTCCTCCCTGTACTGTCCTTCCCCCCGTGATTATGGGCTAGTCCGTTTCTGCTCTGCTGTCACTGATATAAATATGGTAGCTGGCTGAAATATGTTCCACGCCACGAGCTACAAATCATATTGTCTTGTTCCAATCATAGTGGTTTTGTCCCCACTCGACTCCACGATGTCTCACAGGCCACACAGCCAACACTTAAAAGTACATTAAAGCTCGTAAAACATATCTAGCTGGACAATTTAATACCTTCTTGGATTTATAGCAAAACAATGGCCATCACTGCTTTCCTAACGTGGTTTTAAAATATTGCTTCATCAGATATGGACATCCTAATGCTACTGTAAAATCAATGCCCTTCAGTCGCCCTCAGTAGGTCTAGTTATGACACTAGATGCTCTTTTCTCTGCAGGTTCCCTCTACAGCTGGAGAACGGTCAGACTGTAGAGCGCACAGTAGCCCAGTACTTCAGGGAGAAGTACAACCTGCAGCTGAAGTACCCACACCTGCCCTGCCTACAAGTGGGGCAGGAGCAGAAGCACACCTACCTGCCTCTGGAGGTGAGGGAGTGTATGGACGAGAGGCAGAGCAGCGTGGCTAAACCATAACTAAAACGCTTCAACGTGTGTTCACTTCCTTCCAGGTGTGTAACATTGTAGCTGGTCAACGGTGCATCAAGAAGCTGACAGATAATCAGACCTCCACTATGATCAAAGCCACCGCCCGCTCTGCACCCGACAGGCAGGAGGAGATCAGCAGGCTGGTGAGTCCGGATCTCCTCTATCACTCCAGAGACCTGACATAAATAAATCCCATGTAAATCATTTTCCCACTGAACTGTGTGTAGCAGGCAGGATGCTGTGTGATGTAGTACAATGAACAGTCCTTCCAGTGGTTAGGTTTGGGGTTACACCACGCATGGTTGAAGTTTAAACCATTCTTGGGCTCCACCTTGAAGGAGAACGGTGTGGACACAGCCAACGACAGATCGCTGCCTGGCTGGCTGCCACGTTGCTAAGCTCGTCAAGGCCTGGTTCCATGCTTCTCATTTTGATATCAAATTGCTTGTTTTGTAATCACCTGTCCCAGATTCTCATTTTATCACGTTAACGGAGGCACGACTGCATGCTTGCCAGTCGCATTTGGCAATTACAAGGCCGAGCTACCTACGGTCAACAAAATCCCGGAGTGGTAATGGCTTTAATGTGCACGAGGCTGCTGCAGCGTCTGCAGCGTGTTGTTTATGGAAAGATTAACGGGCTGGACGCTGCCTCTGGCCTCCATCAGATTAGCAACGCACATTTAGTATCCGCTGTTACCTTATTAAACCGCGTCTCCCTATCTCTTCACTGGGGAGCAGCATGGCCGGGTTTGCTTCCAGGAAATCACTGTAGACAGCACTGTGGTGGCGTTTTCATTTAGATGCACAGGAGCTTGAACCTGATTGGCCGCTGTCAGAGTTACAAAATGAATTCGATAATCCATTTGGATGGCTGATCAGTGCCACTGGACATTTTGTGGCAAGTCACCAATTTACCGTTTCATTTTCCCTCTCCACCAACATCTAATACAATTATGAAAATAATAAAAATGCTAACGGCAGAATCAGAAAAGCCTCATTAGAGTTATGAGCATAAGCTCAACAATACCGTCACAAGCACTTGACACAGAAGATGCTTCGGAGACATCTTGTGAAGTACTGAACGATTGCCCCACTTTGGATTTGTTTATCAGAGGAATCAGAACTGTGTCACAATAAGCTATTTTTGTCCTGTTGTGCAACATACAAGCAATAATTGTCTACACTGGTAATTCATAACAAGCCTGTTCTAAATGTAGGGGAATAGGTCGCCTTTTGGGATTACTCTTATTTGCCTTCTGGCCGAGTGTTTACAGTACAACCTAATCTAATAATGTTAGGTCAATACTCGGTTCTCCTTCTCACACACATGATTATGATGTATAACCTTCCAGTACCGCAGGTCTTAAACTCATGCTGTCATCCGCTGACCCCACGTTCTGCTCCCCCTCTATGCAGGTGCGCAGTGCCAACTACGAGGCGGACCCTTTCGTGCAGGAATTCCAGTTCAAGGTGCGCGACGAGATGGCCCACGTGACGGGGCGAGTGCTACCCGCCCCCATGCTGCAATACGGCGGCAGGGTGAGCACAGAGCACTTTATGGTACCCTTCCTTTAAATCACGCCCATTCTCTCCGTTTGTCTGACACGCTCCCGCTCCCTGCTTCATCCCACTGTCTCTCAGGGGAACTAACTCACCGGCTTCTGTCTGTGCTTCATGGTGGTTTGTCTTTTGGGATTTCTTTCTTCTTGTGGCTGAGTCTCAGTAGTGCAACGTTTGAGTCGACCTTAAAAAGAAAAGGCAATCCCTTATGAATTTGATGCATTTTTGGAGAGGGACAAACAGGATAGGAATGTTTTTATATATATATGCTAATCCTGATTGGGTAGCTTCTAAAGCAAACAGCATAGCCTAATAAGTACATTTTCCTTGGGGAAGTTCAAGGAAGTGAATGAATAAAGAAGCAACGTACGGAGACTGAGCCACAGTGTTCATTAACATCTGTCTGTGAGGACACATTTACAGTACTGTAATACATGTGTGTATTAGTGAGGACTATGTGAGGACATCTTACATACTGGATTCCATCAAACGGTGCATCACACTGGCTTTGCAATGAAATTCAACTTGACATTTATTTCATTTGGAAGTTAAACGTTTCGACTCATCTTGTTTTGCTCGTGCATGCTCCTGACATCTTCTGTTTTTGTGCATTTCCACATGAAAATGAGTGTTAATACATTTTGGTATGGATGAAAAGTGTGTGTGTGTGTGTGTGTGTGTGTGCGTGTGTGTGTGTGTGTTGCTGTGTGGGTTTTTTCCGTGTGCCAGTGAGTGGACGCTTGTCTTCCTGCCTGTTCCAGTGTAAGTCTGTATGGACTGTATGAATGTGAGTGTTTGCCCTCATAATCACGAGTACATGTGGTGAGACTGCCATGTTGTTTCAGAACCGCACGGTGGCCACGCCCAGCCACGGCGTGTGGGACATGAGGGGGAAGCAGTTCCACACCGGCGTGGAGATCAAGATGTGGGCCATCGCCTGCTTCGCCACACAGAGGCAGTGTCGCGAAGAAATACTCAAGTAGGAGCATTTGTCACTGTACTGATGGCGATATACTTCCAACAAACGTAGTTATTGTAAGTCGCTTTGGATGAAAGCGTCTGCTAAATGTCCTAAATGTAAAAACCCGTAAAGATTTCAGAAGTCCTTTCTTTCAGTGAGTGTGCAGTTCTGATGCTCACTTAAGTATACTGATGAACGTTACAAAGACTTACTTAGACACTAATACAGTTCTCACAGAGGTAGACGTGAGACGTGTAGTAGGGTTACTGTGGCTCAGACGACAGTGAGTTGACCTCCAATCAGAAGGTCACCGGTTTGAACCCTGCTGTATAAAGGCCATTAAGTCCATGACCAGATGTTCAAACATACAAGTGCCAACATTTCTACCTACGACAACTGAGCAATGTCAAACCTCATCGCTTTATCATTTCCAACAAGTGTTTCTACTTATTATTTATTTTCCCCAAGCAGACGGGCACAAACTTGCAGCTTTGATGGTAGTTGACGTCCCCATTCTTTTGAATCTCCGCCCTGACCTCCCGCTCCGTCCTCGTGTAGGGGTTTCACCGACCAGCTGCGCAAGATCTCCAAGGATGCTGGGATGCCCATCCAGGGTCAGCCATGTTTCTGTAAATACGCCCAGGGAGCGGACAGCGTGGAGCCCATGTTCAGACACCTGAAGAACACCTACTCCGGACTGCAGCTCATCATCGTCATCCTGCCGGGAAAGACTCCCGTCTACGGTTAGAAAACTTCTTCAAATGAATACCATATTGGAGCCCATGGGTGTGCTTTGTGCTATTCTGGGACCGGCTGCTTGTGCAATATTCTCAAATAATTGAAAGAAACCACACTCTTTAAAAACAGTGTATTTTCAATCTTGGGATATTTTTCTCAGACTCCTACGTTGTCTTATATCTTTTTATAAACTGATCATAATGACATTTTTTTATCTAATAAGATCTACTTTTTCTGATGCTCATTTCTGTCTCCGCCCATAGCCGAGGTAAAGCGCGTGGGCGACACCCTCTTGGGCATGGCCACGCAGTGCGTCCAGGTGAAGAACGTGGTGAAGACGTCGCCTCAGACCCTCTCCAACCTCTGCCTCAAGATCAACGTGAAGCTGGGAGGCATCAACAACATCCTGGTTCCTCACCAACGGTGAGCTTTTGTGAGGGCTGCTTCTCAATTAGACTTCGGCCAGACGTCTCTGCTGTCCAGACGAGACCTGGGACTGCTATGTTTCCATAGATACATCACTGTTTAACCATATGGGAAAAGGTTATTTTATATTTATGCAGGATTTATGGAGGTGGCTTCTGCAATAATCCCATAACAAATGAGTTTGTTTGACATTCGTACAGACAAACATGGCCCCGTGTGAGGAAACGGTCTATATATCGTCTTGTAACTCAGTCTAATTAATGACTTCACTGTGTTCTCCCAATCAATAGCCCATCAGTGTTTCAGCAGCCAGTTATCTTCTTGGGAGCAGATGTTACACACCCACCTGCTGGAGATGGGAAGAAGCCTTCGATCGCAGCAGTGAGTTGTAGCTTTACTTTATTAGTTAAATGTATGAACTCATGATTGTTTGCCCGGTTTCTAACATTCACCCATCCCTCCTTCTCTCTTCCAGGTGGTCGGCAGCATGGACGCCCACCCCAGCAGGTACTGTGCCACTGTGCGGGTCCAGAGGCCCAGGCAGGAGGTCATCCAGGACCTGGCCTCCATGGTGCGGGAGTTGCTCATCCAGTTCTACAAGTCAACCCGCTACAAACCCACCAGGATCATTTTCTACAGGGATGGAGTTTCAGAAGGCCAGTTCAGACAGGTCAGCTTCCACCAACGAGTCACGCTGTGAATTTAACGGCGGCAGCCAGAAGCCTGTTTCGATCCGTTTTACGGGAATTAACTTAGACCCCCATGGCTCGGTCTTGGTAGTTCACTTAAAATTTACAAGCATAATCCAAATAATATTCTTTAATCACAGATGATTTAATGAGCAACAGTATTACAATGGATGCTTTCAAAGGGCCCTTCATTTAAACTATAAAGTTAATTTTATGATTGGTTTCACAGTAGGCCTGTAGAGAAACACAGCTAATGATCCATGGAAGACCCCATGAAACTAAAATCATACACATCAATAAGACATATTAGTATACCGTAGTTCTTCTCCTTCCCCCAGGTGCTGTATTACGAGCTGCTGGCCATCCGTGAGGCCTGTATCAGCCTGGAGAAGGAGTACCAGCCCGGCATCACCTACATCGTTGTGCAGAAACGCCACCACACACGCCTCTTCTGTGCCGACCGCAACGAGAGAGTGCGTCCTCCCCACTCACACACTCACACTCTCTTTCAGGACGACAGTGATGTTACCCATGGAAGTCAGCACAGTGTTATGTGTTCGCCCATATTCTTTTGTATGCTCTGTACGAGCACGTTAAGTACTGGAAATGGGTCTGCTTAATTACCTTTTGTTGTCAATTGGTCTGTTCACCCTCCTAACCTGTGTAATTACATTCGATTAAAGCATTAGGGCCCAGTGCAGCCGGAGAGCTCTGGAGTGGCACTCAAGGCCCCAGAGTAAGACCGGGCTGGTAACAGCCTTATTTACAGTGCAGAGCATTAGGCTCTCTAGGGAACGAGGCTTTTAATTGGTTGATCGGGAAACATTTGGTAAATCTTTGCCCGGCTCGATCCATCAACTAGTTCTTTTTATTCCAATGATAAAGAATATTCACTTCCTCACATCAGTGCTTTAAAAGCTTTCTCTGTTCCTCTTTTTATGTCATCTTCCATTTTCTGGTGGAGGTGTTTTTGTTTTCGTGGTGAAACATGGAATGAAAAATGAAATGCATTAGTTGGGTCAGACTGACCTTATTGTTGCTCTCCAGGTTGGACGTAGTGGAAACATTCCCGCTGGTACGACTGTGGACACGGACATCACGCATCCCTACGAGTTTGACTTTTACCTCTGCAGTCACGCTGGAATACAGGTCAGACCAGCCTCCTGTCTCCGTTCCAGCCCTTTCACCACTATTTCATCATCTCCTTCACCGCATGCTTTTTGCAGAGCTACGCATTCTGGCAAACAGTTAACAGGATTCAGGAATAAAATGGCAAAAAGAGGAAATACTCCTCATCTTTTTTCTTTTTCTTTTCCTGTAATAGTAATAAGTTAGATCATCAGGAAATGACAAAGTGGTGAATCCAAAGTCTTACTTCCAGCTTGTTGCTTTTTTAACTTCCTCCCTTTTATTAAAAGACTGAAGATAATTAGAATGAGGGCAGTGAGGTTCTGCTCCTGTCTTTTACTCCACAAATCACCACTGTGCTCGTTTTATTCTTCGTTTGAATTACATATTTGTTCAGATATTCCGAATGAGGCCTATTGAGTGGGACATGGTGCTACCATTTGGTTTTTAGGAGCATTCTTAGGACATGTACACGCTCACATTTTCCAATTTCCATGATCAGGATATCATAAGTATCATCCCGAGTGACTTTAAAAAGCTGTCTCGCTCGCTGTCGTGATAGAGAAGTGAAAAAAATGCACCTGATTAAAAGAAATACAGTTTTTCACTGAAACAGATGTGTGTCCCATCTGTGATGCAATAAAAACATACGTTTCTCAACAAAATATGAAGTGGTACCAGTCTGTTTACACGGTATTTTAAGAGTTTTGCGTGTTAATTTTGGTTATTACTGGGAAATATCATGAATGTTATTTTGGTCCGGATGATCGTGATATGAAATCAAAGTTATTTAATGGGACATACATACATGGGCCTTTTACATTAACCTATATTATTGGTATTCATCTTCATTAAACATCTTTGCCTTTTAATATTCTGTGAATGTAAATCTCATATTGTATGTTAACGTCTCCTCTCTTCAGGGCACCAGCCGGCCCTCCCACTACCACGTACTGTGGGACGACAACTGTTTCACGGCGGACGAGTTCCAGCTTCTAACCTACCAGTTGTGCCACACCTACGTGCGCTGCACCCGCTCCGTCTCCATCCCGGCGCCAGCCTACTACGCCCACCTGGTGGCCTTCCGAGCCCGCTACCACCTGGTGGACAAAGAGCATGACAGGTGAGAACGGAGAGAGGATCTTCTGCTTTGTTTTACTCTGAACTCTGAGAAGTGTTTCGATAGCAGCTGTCTCATATTACTTGCTGTATTATTATTAACCGCCTCCTCCTCCTCCTCTGCAGTGCTGAGGGCAGCCATGTGTCCGGTCAGAGTAACGGCCGGGACCCCCAGGCCCTGGCCAAAGCTGTTCAGATCCACCACGACACCCTGAGGACCATGTACTTTGCCTGAGCTGCACCGACCCTCCCCAACCATCGCTGACCTTCACACACACATGAACACACAACCATGCACACCCGGCTTGCCAGTCAAGGAGTCCTCACATGTGCAAGTCCCGCCCCCCCACCCCTGCACACGCCTAGTCAATCGGGACCTGACACTGTGCAGAGGAAAGCCTGGAGGAGGGGGGAGGGGAGGAGGGGAGGCAACCCCACACTGGACTGAGGATGCAAACGCTGCTTTAAAAACAAACAAGAGAGAAACTATTATGCAATATTACCAGCCAACTCGTTTATTTCCACCCCTATCAGCCCCCGTGTTTTCCATCTCCTATCTGTCATTTTACTGGAGCCCAGTGGCTGTCTTTACCTTTCCTTTCCCTCGGCACAGTCCACTAATCTGCTCCCTTGCTATCTGCAGTACCTCAAGTCACTTTGAGCAGCAGCACTTTTCCGTTCTGTTGACTTCCCCAGCGTTTCAGACGAAGAGCGGTCCGACTGGGGAGCAGCTGCTGGTGTTTTTAATGTTGGGAGGTCCTCTCCGTTTTTCCCCTTTCCCCTCTTGTTTCCTCCTTTCTGTCTCTTTTCACTAGTGTGGAATCACAAGCTCCTTGTGTGGAGCAACATGTTCTTTTGAGCACACTGCCACCTGTTGGCGACGAGGTATAAATGCCCCTTTAAAGCCACAACAACAAGTTGTTGTCTTCTGAGGTTTCAGATGAGTTTTATCTTTCAGCTGTCACATTTAAACGGGCAGTTTGTTTGGCTGATATATCGCTGCAGCCGTCTATGGGTTTTATTTAAAGTATTACACTGTTATTTCATTCTGGTTGTTATTTTTCTTCTACATTATGTGACATTTTTTTAATCATTTGAATCATGTGAGCTTATGTTTTTAATCTTAGTAGTCGTCATGCATTCATTTCCCTCAGTGCTTTATCTCATTCCCTCTCTTGAGTACGAGACGGTGGTAAACGGAGATCACGTCGATGCTTTCCTCCAGTGCAATAATCAGTTGAACGAAGGGAATCTGATTTTAGGGGGACTTAAATGATTCAGAAGTTACGGTTAGACATTTCTTTTCAAAGTGAGTTTCCTCCAGAGGAGAAGCAAAGTGCCGCTCGTCCGGCACTTTCACGTATTGCTCCTCTGAGGTCATTGATCGGCATGTTTTATGAATTTGCCCCTTGATGTTGGGCAAAATGGTGCAACTGCAGCTTTGGTGGTTTTCATGTTATTACTTGAATTGAAGGATTTCGTGAGCCTCTGTGGTTTGAAAATACTCTACCATCAACCGGCATCAGAAATCGTGGTAGTTTGCTCATGAGGCTGATCTTCTTCATTCCTAAGAAACAAAGGCAGCAAAGTGGAGCGTAAAGGCCAAAAAGGAGTTGTATTTAAGTGCCTGGTGGAAGTTACAAGTGTTAAATGGTCAAAAGCTGCAGAACTCGTTAGTGGGATCCTATTTCCGTGGGTAAAATAATCAAAAAAGCATATTCCAACAGAAAGGACAGCATGAGATGGTTCAAAGCTAGAAACTTTCACCGATGCCTCTTATCCTCCTGACTTTTCTAGACCTCTCATTCAAATCATCCCAAGATCAATATGTTGATTGTGTTTGTCTGTACTGCCGGCTTTGCTTCGGAGCAGTCGTCTCTTTGCTTCATCTTCACCAGACGTGATCCGGCTGCTGCAGCGCGTTTGTACCTAAACGGCCGAGGCCAACAAGTCCAGGACTGTGTTTGATTCCGGTCCGTGTAACCGGCTCAAACGTCAACGTTAAGTTGGTTGGTGATGGATGTTTGCATCAGAAGTACAGCTGACTTGATCGTCGTCATGACAACGGCTCCTCTGTGCAGCTGAAGGGGCGTTTTTAAAGTTATCTGCACTAAAAGAAGCTCAGTTTGGGGACTGAACACAGGCGTGGTGCTACTCTGTCTGGATTAGAAGCTGAACCTCTATGTGAGACTCTGGGTGAGCAGGTGGGGAGGGAAGGGGAAGAAAAAACCTAAACCTCAGCCACTGCTCTGGTCTGAAGGAGATCCTGAAGGAGAACCTGTAAACAGTACAATGGAGAGGTTCTAACGTGGGCTCCTGCTTTCAGAGGCCGGTGGGTTTGAGCCTTCACGATTTCACTAGTGTCTGAAAAGCCTTTTTAAAAAGCCAGATCAAAAGTATATTTGTACATTTAAATGATGTAATGCACACCACTTATTTTTGCTAACAGAAAAAAAGTAGTCTAATTATTAATCTTAGTAATAGGTGTATCATGATAAGTAACTGTTAGAGGTATAATAACAAAGTTTTCTTATTGCAATAGACTGTTGACTTGTTCCTGTGTCGCCGTACGACGCGTCGTTGTGTGTGAACAGTGGTGGTTTGTTGAAGCTAGTGACATGTGTTTGGACTGTCATACTGTTATTCATAGGGATGTGGGCTCAAACCGCCTCGAGACCAATGCTTATCTCTCTCCTTTTTTAATCTTTGTTGTGAAACGCCCGTACAGCCAGGTTTGTTGTCGAGGAGAGAATCTCAGCATGTCGTATGAAGACGTGGCATCGCCATGGTGACGACAGATGGTAGAATAGAGGAACGATGATGTAATGAATGTTCTTTTGTTGTTTTTCTTCAACTGGTGCTGATGCCTGAAAGAATCTGGGCAAGTGGTTTTAGAAAGCGTTGGTCCATGTCGGGGCGTGTGATGGAAGAATATGGTAAAGAAGGGGGGATAGTTGTCCTCCATTACATAGCATTGAAGCCTGGGGGGGGGGTCTCCTTCTCCGAGCCGCTTCACAAACACAAAGAGTCGCCTCCCGGTGAATCTGCGGCGTGACAAAGCCTGTAATCTTATTGTTGCTGCTTTGCTGCCGAACATTTACTCCCCTGTGCCAGAGGACGACATTCCACAGCTGTACAATCCCATCAGAACCCCCCGGGAGGTCTAGACTAGACCTGGAGGACCGTGGTGGGGTCTGGTCAGTGAGACATAGTGTTAATAGTGTGTGTGTGTGTGTGTGTGTGATCTGGACAAACGAAGGTTATGTTGGAAGTTGAAAACGTCTCGGAGGTTAATTGCGTGAATGAGAATCCATTTATAACTTGCTTATCTCTGCTGTCGGCCGGGTGGGTGGGGGTGGGGTGGTGTGGTGGGGGGGTGGGTGTGTGTAAATCAGCTCTCGGGGGCAGTTGAACACATGTTTACATAGCAGATGTGTTTGCCTCGCTCACAACTGAAATGTCATCAGCTCCGCTTTGCAAATATCAGCCGGTGGAGGAGTGACACAAGACCGTTGGTCAATTTGCCCTCAACGACATCTGTGTTACACAGCGGGGGTAATAGACTCGCCTGTCCTCGCCTTCTACTAAAATGACTTGTTAAGACGTGATTGAAATGAACACAGCTCGCTAACAATAGAGAACGCCTTTCATGGAGGAACACTCACACAAGGGGACACCTGTCCCATGAAGACAAATAGCTAAATTAGCTCCCAAAAAGGTCATCGCCTCCCTTTTTTTAAAACAGAAGTGAAGGTGTGTTCCATCTGGAGTAATCGATCAGTACCCCGGACGATTGGCTGCTCTGTTTGCTGGAAGGAAGCAACGCAGTGAGAGAAAAAGTCCACAGAAAGTGCCTTTCCTCTTGATGGTGCTGTCAACTGAGAGATAAAGTGTGAAATCAAAGAAGTAGAATCTCCTTTTCAAGAACACACACACACACACACACACGTTGGTTGTTGTTTTTAGAGATGGCAAACTGGTGTTTGACGTCTTTAGACGCCTTCGTAGAAATAGAAGATATGCCAAGTATATGGTTGTGGTTGAGCTTTCGCTTCCTCGTGCATTTAGTGTCTCGGACCGATGGTGTCGTTGGTACAGTGGAATGTGTTTAGGGGGGGGGGGACGCAGCCAGCCCACGTATGGCAAACAGCACAGCACTTTAGAGACTGCCACTCTCACTCGGACACATAGCCAAGAGGTTTTAGCCCCTCCTCCTCCTCCTCCTCCCCCCCGAGGAGGAAGAGATTCCAGACCTCCGTGTGAACGAGGACTTCCAAGGGATGTGTGTTACCAAACAAAGCAGTCGCTGGTTTTTAAAAGTGTGCCTCATCCTCTCGTGACTTTGGTTTGCCGGCTCGGTGGAGTTTTGGTTTGTTCCCTCTCGACATGTTGCTACAGCTACAGCTCGGGCTGGGCGTCCAAACGGGTGATCGGCACCGCCCGCATTCTGGCATCCACATTAGTTTGAAACGTCTCAAAACGTGAAAAGAAAGCAAATCCAGAGTGTTTTTTGTTTGTTTTTTGTCGATTCTTGCACTGAGAAATCAAGGTTTCTTCTTGAAGGGCATTCTTACATAGAAAAGCAACATAGGTGAGAGTAAAAATAAAAAGCATGACTGAAAATAGTCATTGCATAGTGAAGTATGCTTGCATTCTCGTGTCATTTCACTGAAATGAACAGAACCAGTGTCAGTATTGAGACCTTTCTGGAGATGCCCAGCCCTGAAGCAGCCTCGTGGCGTTCCTTCATCGTAGTGCGATGCCCTGCTGTGTGTCCTGTCCTGTGATGGAGGCCCTGATGGAGGGAACGGTGCCCTGTTGGAGGGAACGGTGCCCTGATGGGGGGAACGGTGCCCTGATGGAGGGAACGGTGCCCTGTTGGAGGGAACGGTGCCCTGATGGGGGGAACGGTGCCCTGATGGAGGGAACGGTGCCCTGATGGAGGGAACGGTGCCCTGATGGAGGGAACGGTGCCCTGTTGGAGGGAACGGTGCCCTGATGGGGGGAACGGTGCCCTGATGGAGGGAACAGTGCCCTGATGGAGGGAACGGTGCCCTGTTGGAGGGAACGGTGCCCTGATGGGGGGAACGGTGCCCTGATGGAGGGAACGGTGCCCTGATGGAGGGAACAGTGCCCTGATGGAGGGAACGGTGCCCTGATGGAGGGAACAGTGCCCTGATGGAGGGAACGGTGCCCTGTTGGAGGGAACGGTGCCCTGATGGGGGGAACGGTGCCCTGATGGAGGGAACGGTGCCCTGATGGAGGGAACAGTGCCCTGATGGAGGGAACGGTGCCCTGTTGGAGGGAACGGTGCCCTGATGGGGGGAACGGTGCCCTGATGGAGGGAACGGTGCCCTGATGGAGGGAACAGTGCCCTGATGGAGGGAACGGTGCCCTGTTGGAGGGAACGGTGCCCTGATGGAGGGAACAGTGCCCTGATGGAGGGAACGGTGCCCTGTTGGAGGGAACGGTGCCCTGATGGAGGGAACGGTGCCCTGTGGGTGCCCTGATGGGGGGAACGGTGCCCTGTGGGTGCCCTGATGGGGGGAACGGTGCCCTGTGGGTGCCCTGATGGGGGGAACGGTGCCCTGTGGGTGCCCTGATGGGGGGAACGGTGCCCTGCGGGTGCCCTGTTGGAGGGAACGGTGCCCTGCGGGTGCCCTGTTGGGGGGAACGGTGCCCTGCGGGTGCCCTGTTGGAGGGAACGGTGCCCTGCGGGTGCCCTGTTGGGGGGAACGGTGCCCTGCGGGTGCCCTGAAGGGGGGAACGGTGCCCTGCGGGTGCCCTGTTGGAGGGAACGGTGCCCTGCGGGTGCCCTGTTGGGGGGAACGGTGCCCTGCGGGTGCCCTGAAGGGGGGAACGGTGCCCTGCGGGTGCCCTGTTGGAGGGAACGGTGCCCTGCGGGTGCCCTGTTGGAGGGAACGGTGCCCTGCGGGTGCCCTGATGGGGGAAACGGTGCCCTGCGGGTGCCCTGAAGGGGGGAACGGTGCCCTGCGGGTGCCCTGTTGGAGGGAACGGTGCCCTGCGGGTGCCCTGTTGGAGGGAACGGTGCCCTGCGGGTGCCCTGTTGGGGGGAACGGTGCCCTGCGGGTGCCCTGAAGGGGGGAACGGTGCCCTGCGGGTGCCCTGTTGGAGGGAACGGTGCCCTGCGGGTGCCCTGATGGAGGGAACGGTGCCCTGTTGGAGGGAACGGTGCCCTGATGGAGGGAACAGTGCCCTGTCTTGAGCCGGTAGGGGCGTTTGTTGACTAAAAACCAAGGGCGGTCCGCGGTTTGTGGGTACCGCTTCAGTCCAGGGAGTGAAATGTTTCTATTACAAGAGATCTCAAAAAACCCTGCACCTCACTTACCTTGGTATGCTGCATATGTTATACTACATGAAAGAAAAACTGCAAATTGCTTTTAATATGACATATAATGCTTGAGTAATGCCTGATTGCGATATTCTTATACGGTAACTATTTTAGAGTCGATAAGTATAACTGTTGAAAAGAAAATTATTCTCTGCTTTTTGTCTTAACACTTATCCGATTTTTGAGAAATTGTTCTTGAGCCGACTTTTATTTTGTTGTCCTATTTAAATGTGTCGTTCTTTAAATTTATATATGAAATATTATATATGCGGATTATTTTATGGTGTATTTATTGAGAGTGCATTGAAGCGGCTGGAGTCTCCGCATCATATTGCAGCATGGTGGGGGCGGAGCCGGGAGTATGAGGCCTTTAGGCCCTCCCCCTCCATGTTGACGCCTTATTCTCCGAGACACGCAAGCACAACAATATGGAGGGGGCGAGGTGGGGGGAGGGGATTTGAACCATCTACAAGTCAACTCTCCCATTATGTCCTATTATGTCCTATTCTAATATTCCCCCGCTCTTAGAAGGCCACAACGCCCCACATGGTGCAGCAAATCTCCGACGAAGGGAACCATTTCTGAATCACACTGACCTGAGTGGTGAATAGCTGACTATTATTATCATTTTTATTTCATTTTCATCCCAAGCTGCTAATTGGTACGTTAGCCATGTGACTTCCCAGAGCCGGTAAAAAAAAAAAAAAAGGCGGGAAAGCGTAAGATAGAAAAAAGCAGCAGAGGAAGGAACGATGTTTGAAAGGCCTTAGCGTCACTTCTTTTCTTTCTTTTTTTTTTTTCCGTGTGCCAGAACATTTCCAGCAGGAACCGGTCTTGTTCCAGGAAGACATGCCTCAGCCGCTCAGGCCGGAGTGCATTCTTACGTCATGGTCAGATTTGCGTGTGACTTTGCGATGTCTGCGTTGGGGGCGGGGCCCACCGAGAAAACAAGCCTATGTACCCGGTCGGCCCCCGATTCCCCTCCGACCAGCGTTCCTCATCTCTTCTCATTCCTCATGTAAAACCACTAAGCAGAACTTTACCGAACACTGAACTGATGTGGAGCTTCTAAGACGGGCTCCGTATGATGTCAGAGACGGAGGGCCGGGTCAAACGCCGTTTGGAAACGTTAGTTTGAGTTCAGACATCGTAAACAAATGTGATATGAACACATTTATACATTCATACACTACCCTTTTCATTAGTTATTCTCCATCAAACCTTGTTTTCAGATCCAGTTTGACCCGGGCCTGACGGGAACCAGGAGGGTTCCCAGACTGCTGGATTACAGAGACCTGTGCCTGTATAACGAACCGTTGTGATTAATTTGTTTGTTTTTTCTCTATATACATTTTTGCCCCCCCCCCCTCACCCCATTGGAGGATCAGAGACATGGAGCGTTTGAGTGCTGTCAATAACTCGGTCCTTAGAAGCCAGTCACCTGGGTTCGTGTTTCCTGTAACGTTTAACTCCGCGGCGATCACACGGTTAACGGTTTCCAACCATCACCATTCCAATAACGACTTCCAACCAAATATTGCACAAGAGATTCAGCTCCGGGTGCCGTTTGCCCTCGTACACCTCGTGGTTTTAAAGACGGATATCTGACGGTGGCCAAGGAACCGCTCGTTCATTTCTTGGTTGTTTTTCTCAACGTAGCATCACTCTTTGTGTCAGTCTGATTTCAAACTACCGATGTTGGACTCTGAGTGACGCACCAGCAAACGGACGTACCAACGGTGAGCCTTCACCGCCATGTGATCTATGTCTCAGACCCTCCGTATGTTGCAAAGGCTCTGTTGTACCAACAGCTCTATTCTCTCAGTTTTTCAGTGTCTCTTTCCTTTGTAACTCTTATAGGTTGTTGTCCTTTTAGTGTTGCTTTGCTTCAGTTTGAAGTGTATCTTTGACTAATACTTGCAATAAAATGCTTTGCTTTCCCTTGGTTGTCTTGGTGACTGCAAATGGTTTGTTTCGCAGATGTAAAGTGAAATTGCATGAAATGTTTCAAGTTATGAGAGATAAGTGAACCTAACTATTTGGGGAATACACTCGGCGGCAGCAGCAGACATGAAGGCCTGTCACAGCTGTCTCTTGGGTTTCCTGTTCATTTGAGTTTATGTTAAATTTGCAGATTGTGTTTAAAAAGGGGACGTCGTCATGGTGACTTGGATCTGATCGGATTCACATCAATGATAATACAAATGCCTAAATTAACTGTAGCTTCTTAAATCGTGGCAACATGAAGAGTAATATGATCAAAATATGAAACTTTTAAAAGAACAACACTGTTTTTGTGTCTATAAAACCTTGAATAACTGCGCAGAAGACGAACAAACGGGAACATTTATTGTGGCAAGATGGATGGAGTGTGTAAAATTGTGTGTAAAGTTTACTCTATTCATTATATTTCTAACAATCCTACAAACAAACTGGCTGTTAATAGAGTAATAGAAAAGAAAAAGAAGACATTTTGCCATATATCATTAAATATGATCCAAAAGGGTAGAAAAGGCATTTTAATTACAGCAGCAGACTTTATGTTCGTGGAGGTTTCACCTCAGACGGCACTTCGTCCTAACGAGGATGTTCACAGGTGTGTTCGGGCCGGCTCAGGTGTTTCCTCTCATTGTGCTGATTAGACACCTTGATGCTGCTGTTATTTTCTATATTAAAACTAATCTTGTTAGCACATGAATTTCATATAATTCCCAACAAAGCTCCAAATTATGTCTCACTATATTTAATCAGCCAGTAAGTGAAAACACCTTCTGTTTGGCCTTGAAAGGAAACCATGATAGTTATGTTTTAATAATTAAACATGTGCACAGGTTTTATTATTTTAATTTGATAATTTTTAAAAATATGTATTTTTTCAAATGATACAAATAAAACAGGTATTTCCCCTCATTTCACAGTTTCCCATCAAGGTGGATGGGATCCATGCTGATTCTAAAATTCATAGTGAGAGGGTCATACCTGTATTTTCTAGATGTTTATTTATTTATTTATTCATTTTCCAAACCTGTTTTATTCTAAAACGGGGGCTCTGTCAAAAAGTGTAAATTGCATTGTTTAATTGAAGTTTGGAATTGAACCGCAGAATTCCCAGCCATCATCTTTTATCAGGATTAATCTACTTTATTGTTTTGTGTGTAACAATTAAGGGAAAATTTGCAAGAAACAAAGAAGCATGAAGCTGCAGCGTAATGAGAGAATAATAAGCCACAGCAACGATCATCGCTGAGCAGCAACACTTCCTAATCATTAAAACACGGCGAGATGGATGCTCTGTGAGCAGCAGATGCTCTGCAGGCTGCTGCTCAACGCTGATTACTTCACTTCCTGACTGTCGGGAACAGCGGTGCCCCCCCCCCCCCTCCACTCGGCTACCTCCTTCTGGCAGAATTATGGCGGTAATTTCTGTACATCATTTAAATAAGACAGAGCCACTGTTTAGACAAACGGCCGTCCCTCTGAGGAGCTTTAATGCAGCTGCCGCCGTGATGTCGGTACAGTACGACGCCGCCGCCAACGCTGTCGTTAAATCAACACGTAAACACGTGAAATCAGGTTTCTCAACCCGATTAAAAACGCACAACAATCAAGGCCTCTGATGGAAGGGTTAGAGTTCAGCTCCAGCCCTGAATCTAGAGCAACAACCTAGAAGAGAGACGTTTGAGAAATTTGATAAGGCTAACAGGCTAGCCAAACGTTAGCCTGTTCACATCCTGCAGCATTCATTTGGCTTCGTGTTTCTGCTGACCTGCCAAATTAAAGGCAATACTCCCTCCTTTTAGTTTTGTTAACGTGAGCTGATTCTGTGATTCGGGAAATTAAAAATGTTCTTCAATGGTTCTGGTTTGTGCTGGATGGGTCGCGTACTGCTTTCCTAAAAGAGGCCGAAATGATTATAGTTTTAGTGAACACAGATGTACAATCCAAGTGTTGCTACCTGGACATAAGGCGCAGACTAAAACAAACAAACTGTGCGTCACAAAATGGTCCAATTATCACACATTCTGGTACTTTTGTCATTCCTGATCGTACGAAGTGCAAAATTCTCGTACACATAGGCTAATTATCGTACATTTTGGTACTTCTGGCATTACTCATCGTACAAAGTGCAGAATTCTCGTACACATAGGCTAATTATCGTACATTTTGGTACTTCTGGCATTACTCATCGTACAAAGTGCAGAATTCTCGTACACATAGGCTAATTATCGTACATTTTGGTACTTCTGGCATTACTCATCGTACAAAGTGCAGAATTCTCGTACACATAGGCTAATTATCGTACATTTTGGTACTTCTGGCATTACTCATCGTACAAAGTGCAGAATTCTCGTACACATAGGCTAATTATCGTACATTTTGGTACTTCTGGCATTACTCATCGTACAAAGTGCAGAATTCTCGTACACATAGGCTAATTATCGTACATTTTGGTACTTCTGGCATTACTCATCGTACAAAGTGCAGAATTCTCGTACACATAGGCTAATTATCGTACATTTTGGTACTTCTGGCATTACTCATCGTACAAAGTGCAGAATTCTCGTACACATAGGCTAATTATCGTACATTTTGGTACTTCTGGCATTACTCATCGTACAAAGTGCAGAATTCTCGTACACATAGGCTAATTATCGTACATTTTGGTACTTCTGGCATTACTCATCGTACAAAGTGCAGAATTCTCGTACACATAGGCTAATTATCGTACATTTTGGTACTTCTGGCATTACTCATCGTACAAAGTGCAGAATTCTCGTACAAATACGCTACTTATTGCACATCATGGTAAATATGGTACGTATGTGTTTTTTAGTTTAGTTTTTTCAGGTTTCTTTGCTTCAAACGTGGCTGTGAGAGCAGTGAACCAAAACCATTACGTTTGTTGGTAAAACAAAAAAAATGAGCTCAAAAAAAAGGGGTCTCATTATGATTTGTCACTATGAGCCTTTCACATTGTCCCCCCCCCCCCCCCCTATAAACAAAGTCTGAAAATCACTGTAAAGCATTAGGGATTTAATAAATGAAGTGAGATGCCAGTAAATATGAGTTTGTCAGCGCTCACGGCCCCTCGGCACATTCTTTTGACAACCTAATCAAACAGTTTTCTTGTAAAACAGCACAAGGCTGGAGTTTATCAAGCGCCGCCATCAGGGGACGAGGAGAATACAATCTAAACCCCGCTGCTGAGTTGGGACTGGAGTTGTTCTCAGACTGACAGACATGTTCAGTCAGTCATTGATGAGACAGAAGGTTAGGTTAGGTGTTGAAGAGTTAGCCAGATCAGGAAGGGGTCCCGTCATGTTTATTCTCCCTCACAACATTCATTTGGCAAATATTGATGCACCAGTGATTCAGGCAGCCAGCGTTTCATCATAATTACCATAAATGGGTCTAATTAAAATGAATACCAACTGAAAATAGGTGTCGGCTTTAATTCGGCTCTGAATCACTATTTTTAGGAATTAGTTAACAAGGCAACCGGTTGTGCAAACAGGGCTGATGAACTGCAGCTGATTAGGTGACAGCTGTAGATCCACTTTTCTTTTATTTCTTCTTTGAACTGAAAACTGAATCCGACGCCGTTTCATGCCCTTTGTCTTTTCTTTCCTGCTCCTGCACGTCGTTTCTCCGCAGGTTTCCTGGATTAGCTAACGATGATGAGCTGGTCTGAAACACCTTGACCTGCAGCTATAAAGGAAGCATTTGGGGTAAAGGGAGTGTACGCTCCCTGTTCAGTGCTGCAGCGCTCTCAGCGGGTGGTGTTGTGCACAAAATACCTGTTATGTTTGTGTGAAATGAGAAGCTGATAGAGGCCACTGCCCCATCACTTAACACCTGACCGTCTGAGCTGAGGTTTAGGAACCTGACCACGACATGCAGCCGTGTGCTAAACTGGTTGATCCCAGATAAACTGCAGCGCCGTTCTATATTCACAAACATGCTGCCGCCTCCCACATCTCTACTCCGAGTGACATTTCTGTGGCTTCGCAATCAAATCAGGGGTTCAGAAGTCAATGAAGAGGCTTTATGAAGAGTGTGGCCCCGAGGGGCCTCGTAAACACAGTTAGTGTTATGTAGAAAGTCTGACATCGGGATTAGTCTCGGAAGAAAAGGCTTGAACAAATTGGTTTATGAGTTGGTGAAAGAAAAACATCACACACGGTGTTTTTAATTGCAAATTTCTAGTAATAAGTCTCTCAGAGGGATGACTGTTGCTGTTTAGCTGAGTCTTGATGCCTCACTTTTAAAATGAGGATAGTTCATCAAAGATGATGTCTAGCTGTGGTCTGGATTAAGAACATCCCCTGCAGTTCCACCTCTCGCCAGGAGTGGGAGCACTCCACCAAGAGAAAATAGTTCTGCTCAGGAAGGTGTCCTCAGATGAGGGGTTCACGGTGATAGTGCAATAGGATGTAAAGGGTGTGTCTGTTTTTTGCTCGTAAGAAAACTTATGGAAACGCTTTGGCACGATTCTCAAAACATCACAGGATGTTGACGTCTTTATTTCAGAGGCGGATCTTGAGTACGTGACATTTTTGTGTGTTTTGTTTTACCTCTAACCTCGGCCGTTGCTTTAGTCAGAAGGTGGGTGATGATGTACAGAGGGGAAGCAACACAACCCCGATCCCTCGGTCCCATCGTGACAAATGACTCGGCAGCGCGGGGAATTATCACAGATGTCAGACTGGAAAACACCCAGAAGGCCATGCAGCAGGGCCCAAGTTCACTACGTCCACTCAGCAACACACGTTGAATTACTGATGCCACACTCTTTGTGGATGTCAGCATATTTTGCGATTGACCGTCTGCTGAGTCAATACTTTGTCTTTTTAAAGCTTTCTGTGAAAGTGAAGGAACTGGTATCTGTTTTGATGCATTTAAACCTGAACTTTTCTTAAAATTTGAGCCAAAATGACGATCACTGCTGACATTTAGAAACTTCAGGATATTTGCTTATTGGCTTTCGTGCTGAGAAATGGATGTGAGATTTATACCCACTACCGTCTGTCCAGTAAAATATATGTCAACAGCAAACAGATGGCCGTGTAGCAGATTTATGCCCAATAGGGCACCGTCTTTTACAAAAAAATAAAATGGAGTGTCTTGCTTTGATTTGTAGCCTGATGCTCTTCATACAATCAAGGTTGTTTCCGCCAACAAAAACTTGGGCTGCATTCCAATAAATCTGCCCGCCTGCACCGGCTGATAACTGACTGTCAGCAACGAATGGCAGAGATTGAAGGTTTCTTTTGTTAAAGGTCCTAAATTTGATATTTAGAACATTAATATAGCAGCAAACTACTATTTGCTGTAAAGATATTGTTGTGATGTCTACCTGAGAATGAAGTGGCTGTCCCTCTGTGTGTGTTGTAGTCGGACCTTCTCTCTGCTTGTTTTCATAGCCGTGTGTGCTTCAACATTTAAAGGGACATCATAGTCAACCATTGATGCATTACAGCTAGCTGGCTTAGGTTAGCACAAAGCAGGCCGCAACCTCCAATTCTGAGAAGTGAAGCCAATGTAGAAGTGCCTTAAACTTGCATTCTTTCTGCTGGCCATCAGGGGGCGCCTTCTCTGGTTGCCCGGGCGTCTATGAGAAAATGTAAGCTGAATGTAAACGTGACTTTATCATCTCGATCACTAGTTTCAAGTCTTCCTTAATATAGCATGATGTTAATTTTGTAAATGACGGTCCATTCAGAGTCAAACAGACCATAAATCTCAGGTTATGGTTTAGGGGGCGGGGCTACCTTGTGATAACAGGTTGCTACCAACTGTAGCTACCAATGAAATGAGCTTTGAAGATGACTTTAACACTTAGCTGTGAAGTTTACCTTGCATTATGAAGCTTACTTTGTTAGCGTCACACCAGTTATTAAAGTTGCGGTTTTACAGGAGTTTATGTGCAAATGAAGTTAGCTGTTAACCATGTTTGCAGCCTTTATGCTAGGCTAAGCTAACCATTTCAACTTCACAAATACATACTTGTGTTGATCTTCTCATTTAACTCTGAACAAGAATGCAAGTTTCCCAAAATGTCACACTATAGATTACAGAGCTAAGAGTCTCTGACTATATGAACAGCCGGTCACGTCTCTAATCACACCAGACCACCCATTCTCCTTTTGTTAGCCCCTTCACTGTTTCCTATCTCTAGCAACATGAATATGTATAGTTCTGAGGAGGAAACCCATTGGGGGTCAGCAGAGGGAAGAGTGGTCGCCGACGTTTCTCATGGATGTGTGGGAATCCGTTATACAGCTCCGGAGAACAATGCAGCACACAAACAAGGCTCCGAATCAATGGATGGGCTGGTGTGTGTGTGTGTGTGTGTGTGACTGAGAGCATTGGTGATAAGATATTATTGAGCTGTCAGGGATCATCAGACAGTCTTCTGTTTTATGGACTGTGTGAATTACGACGGTTTCAGTTATCGTCGGGCCTCGGAGTCCAGCAGTGTGTCCACGGTGAAATAGATTATGTATGGATCGTTTTGATGGAGAAACTATGTAAAAAACAAAAAACTGTAATAAAGCACCCACTCCAGCCTTTCTCTCTCACAGTTGGCTAATGCCACATTATTGCAGCGCTGGCCCGTCTTATTGCTCCAGACCGGACTAATTAGACGGTTTGCCACGATGCCCAGAGGATGAATCTAATCATTTCTGGTGCTCCCCTGACTCTTTATCTCCCGCCATCGTCTGCTCATTTTCAGCTCGTCCGATGCTTTTGGTTTACGACCAAGCACCTGCCAAACTGATGACATCCTCATTGGTCTTTTAAAATGTTAGTGCGCTAACATGCTAGACTAAGATGGTGAAGAAACGTCAGAAAGTCAGTTGTTGTTGTATTGACCTGAAAGCACCATTCTTAGTGCAGCCATAGTGGAGTAAAAGTCCCGTTCTGATCATTTCTTTTACCTTTTCTCTGCAGACAGTCTTGGCATGGAGTATTGATAACTCAGCTCTTTTTGGGGACCTGCTGACACAACTTTAGTGAGAAAGATGGTCCAATTGTAGACTTTTCTTTTTGTTTTTAAAATGAATTCTTTGGTTTCCGTGGTTAATGTTGACAGATCCCATGAACAGACCAAAAGGAGATAAAGTACTCCTTTTCTGCATGGCTTTTAAGGACGCATGGTTGCACAACATTTAATGCATACGCAGTTATTCAGTGCAGTTAGCAAACATCAGTCATCAGCTGTGTGGCCAAAGACAGTAACCTATAAACAGTTAATTCCTGGTTAATATTAATGTGCTTTACTTAGGACTGCTTGACCGTGACACTGTTTGGCACGTAGCCCAGAGAGCCCTGCAGATTGAACTGAAATGTGCCAACTATCTGAGCTTCCTTCTGCCAGTAAGGGAATCACATGAGCTCATCTACTGCATGTAAGAGCGGGCGCATGTCCCTGCCCCCTCTCACATCCTCTGCATGCGCCTGCATGCAGGGTCAGGTGAATTGATGACTCTAGATTGCCTGTAGCCGTGCATGTGATCTTGGATTGCCTCCATGTGTCAGCCCTGTGATGGAGTGGCCGACTGTCCAGGCTGTACCCTGCCTTCGCCTCCAGCCCCCGCTACCCTGAACAGGATAAGCGCTTACAGATGATGGATGGATGGGTGTGTTGATGGATGGATGAACATGATTAACACTGTCTGTTGGCTACTTTCAGCCAAGGATTTGGTTATACGACCCCTCGACGCTGTCCGACTGATTAGAATGACATCCGATGTGACGTAGTTTTCGCCGTGGCCCTCTACATCCAGGGTGGTGCGAGATTCCGAGCAGGCTTGCAGGTTCAGCTCCACATGATGGATGCACCTCCCATCTCCTCTATGGTCTGATGGGAGGCTCGGGAACGCACGGGGGCCACAGGGTAGACTAACAACACAATGGAAGCAGTGCTAATGGGCTCACGGCGAGGGAGTTTGGCACAAATCTGGGCGAGGGAGCCATTTGAGAAATGTTCTGCCCTTCTTTAACGCGTTGTACTTTGAAAAGTGCTCTTGAGAGAGAGATATTCTGCTCATGTTATGTTTTATGTAATGTCTACATTTGCACCTCTGCAGCCTCGCATGAATCTGTCTCGTATATAGATGCGTTATGAAGGTGTGTAGACTTGAACAGGCTGCCTTCGGTAATGAGTGATCTGTATTCCTCACCACTCACTCCCAGTTTTCATTCCATTTTCATAATGTTTCATCATTGTTCTTCTCACCTTGGGATGTAGCCTCGGGGAGCTATAAGTTGTATCTACTATTCTTGTGTTCTGGCAATATTGAAATTTTTTGTAGCCGCAAACGGGAGTGTCTGTTCTTTGATATATTTCAAATTACCGTCATAGAAGGCAGAAACGATCTTCGGTTAAAACTCTCAGAGGCCCACCTAAACTTTCATGGCAGATGTTCAATTGCATTTTCCTCCCACGCCCGATTATAACGCATCCTGCGTTTCACCTCCGGCTCCTCTGGTCCCGTTTCCTCCACGTGGTCCGATGCAGATCCTCGCAGCGCAGCCGTAACACTGCTGGAGGTTACAGAGTTCATTACCTATGCGGTGCGATGGATGCTCCGTGGAAGCCGACGTGTTATCTTTCACACGTAATTTACAGTTTCAGGTTGAACAATGAACACTCAGCGAGGCAGAAATGAACAGGGATCCCAGAAGATGAATCACTGAAGTAGTTTAAATCCACAGTGAACTAAAGTTTTATTGAGCTGAAACCAGAACATGTCGAACTCTATTCTGAGACGAAATAGGCAACAACTGATCAACGGAAAGATTCACCAAAAGTATCATGATAGTGCTGGAAAGAAAATGACCAAAACACCAACAAACATTCTGCAATATGTAATCAGATATGGTTTTTATATTTCAATCCGAAGAGAAATGAAACCACAGACTATTTAAAAAGAAAACGATCTTTACTCTTGTGGACTTGTGTATGACTAGATTGGATAAAGTGGCAACCTCAGGTTCTGAGGAGTGAAGCCAAGCTGAAGTGCCTTTAACTAGCACTCTCCCTACTGACCATCAGGGGGCGACTCCTCTGGTTGAAAAAAAGAAAAGTCCTAAAAAATGACCCAACTTCTCACTTGATTTACTATATTTGTAAACACGAGTTTAGTCTTGATTTAGCGAGTTATGGTAGAGTCAAATGGATCATAAAGCATGGTATGCTTTAGGGCGGGGCTACCTTGTGATTGGCGGGTCGATACCAATGCAGTTAGCTACTAAGATGACTTTAACGCTTGATCTTGAAGTATGAAGCTAACTTTGTCAGCAGCTTCACACCAGAATCCACATGGATCCAGATCCAGGTTGCTGCTCTGCTGCTTATATTCGTCAGATCCACCCATCGCTCCTCCACAGTCCAAATATGGTCACTCACGTTTACTGGTTGTAAAAATTCCAAGACGGTGACGCCCAAAATGCCAAACTTGAGGGTTCAAAATTGTAGTCGAACCAGTAGGTGACGTCACCATGACGACGTCTTTAACCTTTAATACTTTAAGGTTACCTTTAAGGATCAATGTGACAGCTTGTCTATCCAAGTCGATCCAGATTAATTTACCAACTCATGTTTAGGATACGGTCTTTCTCTGGCTCGGATCTCATTGGTTTGTTATCCAGGCCTGTTTTCACAGCTTCACAATGGTCACCTTCAACCTTCCAACATCAACATCCAGCTCCAAACTAAGTCAGCATCTAATAATGGACGCCTCATTACATTCATATTCTGTGAAGGGATTTTTATTATGAACATGAACATTAGAATACAATGCACAACCAATACAGCTTAGAGAAATGAATAAGGTTTATTAAAAGCACAGTGTCGGGTGCGGCCCAGTGGGAGTCGGTGGAAAGACGCTGCAGACACTCCGAGCTAGAAAATCCATTGTTAGACACATTTTCAATTTGCCGGTAAGCAGTTCACTCGTCACATTGTTCCAACGCGGCGTAAGGTCATACTGCTCACGGGACAGGAAGACACAGCCACGCCGTCCAAGTCCGTTTCCTGTTCTCCTCTCGTGCAGCTCGGCTCCCGTCGTCTTTAGATGGTGTCATCCAAATGTTCGTGCAGAATCTGTCCTCTGTTTCTGTTCCTGCGTCGCCTGAAAAGACACCAAGTGTCCTATTTTAGATCAGACATGGTGAAGAACTGGCACGTGTCAGCACGACAACGGGTTTGACAGCAGACGCAGCTCGGCCTGTCATTCCTCGTGTGTGTCACTTAGGATGCTAGCTGTGCAGCATTTTAGGGTTTTTTAGAATCCTTTTTTAAAGTGTGTTTGTTCTCTGAGCGTGTGTGTGTGTGTGTGTGTGTGTGTGTGTGTGTGTGTGTGTACCTCCACAGCAGAAGAGCCAGCGCTCCTCCAGACAGCAGCAGCAGCAGGAAGACGAGACACACGACAGCTGCTGTCGTTCCTCTGCCCTCCGAGTCACAAGGTGCTGTCAGTCAGGTAAAAGACAATCACATGACACGGCTGCACTTAAAGCCAAAACAAGAGACGTGTGAAAAGTCTCTGAAGTGACCGGACCAGCGAAAGCTAACAGGAACCAATAGAAACACCCGACTTCCTGGCTCATCACGCCTGTCGGCAGACACGATGGCTTTGTCTCGCCTGTTTAGTGAGAGTTCTAGCAGCGGTTGTTGTTGCGGTGGAGATTTATTGATCGAACCTCGGAAAATCCTTTATCACTGAAACGCCAGCAGCGATACAGAAACATCGGAGACTGTGCGATGAGGATATGGCTGGAGATAGACCCCAGCATCGGTATAAAAGGAGTCTAAATATCCAGGACGCGACGCAGCCAGCTGACTTCAGATAAGATGTTAGGCAAACAGAAGCAGACAAATAAGCATTAAAGATTATAATGATCGCATAATCTTGTGTGATGAAGAACTGTATCAATACAGCAGTTTAAAAGACTATCATCAGGAAAATACTTAATCTACGGTAATCAGGCATCCCTGCCGCTCCTTCCAAAGGGTTTTATCATATATTTTGAATTCCTGGGTCATTATTACTGCTATATGAAGTATATGCAGTATTTAGAATTTTGTCACTCATCAAAATGGAGTAAATCCTACTACTTACTGTTTTTAATATACTTGCATCTATTTTATCAGCTTTCTGTAAAACACAACATTGATTATCATTATTATTTGAACATCATTATTTCTTTGGAGCCCGCTGGTAAGTGTAGTTCCGATATCCGCTCTGACATTTTAGCTCTGTTTTGGTCTCCACCAACCCCTAAAGGGAGATATCTGGCTCTCTATCCACTTTATCGACTACCAAACCAACATGAAGCTGTGAGCCTCTCCACATACACACAAGCACGGTCAAAGAAACGGTATGCTGCGTACCGGCGGTGTAGGTGGCCGAGCTGTGGCCCAGCTTGTTGCTGACCGTGCAGGTGAAGTGGCCGCAGATCGGCGTCTTGGCCACAAACAGCGTGGTCCCGTCGGTGGAGACCTTTCCCACGGTGGTGGTGATGGCGACCCTCTCGTGGAACCAGCTGAAGTGGGGCTCCGTCCCCCAGGCCTCGCCACAAACCAGCGAGGAGTGAGACACGTTGATGCTGACGGAGACGTGGTGCACCGCCTCTGGAATGATGAGGATGGAGGTTAAAACTCAGAGCCGTGGGCTGTAAAATAAGAATAATGGCACGCGGCTGTCGAAAGAGGGGTCGAAGACAAAGAATCATTAGAGGCGGCGCTCTGTTTGGTTGACAATTATGAGGCCGGAGAGCGAAGCGTAGTGTCGGAGAATGCGATGATGGAAAGCCTGGAAGCTGAGAGAGCAGATGTAGAGACGAGTGGAGCTGATGGATGGATACAGTTAAAGCAGACGGATGAGAGTTAAAGCACGGAGGCTTTGACGGAAATGTAGAAAAGCTGCAACATCGTTTAGGAGCGCAAAAAGAAGAAGGAAGACCCGGCGAGCGAAGCCTACAGGCAAAATTTTTCATTTCCAATGTTTCATTATTAAATGAGACCTCCTCAATCAGAAAGAAACGATCCCTGCTGGCGTGAAATTAAAACACATTCATTACACTGTCGGTAATTGTCGGATGTAACACCAGAAAGCCTGGAAACATTATCAGCATTTAAAATATTTCTGCTCTCATGTCATTACTCTAAGATGAACACACTGTACGTATTTGTACCTAAACTACGTCCTGGAATCATAAACATTGTTGGCCTCCGATCCAAACAACCTTCTCCTTCTTTGTGGATGACACTCTCATCTACAATAAGTTCATTATTCACATATCTATCAGTGATTTCATAGAATCCTGAGTTATTTACATTGTCTGAAGAAGCTAAAATGAGTCAAAATGAGATAGTTTTATCCTCCACACTAAAGTGCTCAGAAGAGCAAACTCCATAAATAAAATGCAATATGATTGAAAGCTATTAAATGGACCTTGAGGTGAGACGGCTTTGTTCACAAAGGTTGATAAAATGAGAAAACCTGCAAATTGTCTTCCCGGTGAAGCCGTAACCTTCAAATGTTGGCGAGTTTCATTTGATGGATGAATTAAAGGCCAACATCACACTCACTTTTAGCTTGAATTTATCGCTTTCACAGATTTAAACAAACATGTCTGCTGGAGCCGATGGACATAGTTGTTTTTAGGAGTCAGGAGGACAGAATTACTGGAAGAATGAACACAACAATGTGGGACCAGGCTCAAATTCAAGTTAAGTTAGTATTTAAATTCCCCCGTAATCCATTGTTTCAGCAAATATCTGTAATATGTAGCGTCATTGGGCCGTACCATATTGCCTGACGATGCATTGTGCGTGGGTTTGGGCCCCTGTGCGGTCCGTCACGGTCACCGTGAACACGACGCCTGGCGCCCCGCTGTATCGTTGGTACTGCAGCGTCGTCTCCTGCCCCTCCATGCTCACGTGGACGCCCGGCTTCGTGCCGTCACACTCCTGCTTCCCGCCGGAGCACGTGGCCAGCGTTTGCTTCCTGGGGCTCAATCCGGTTTCAGGCTCCCATTCCCAGGTCACCCCCGAGACCTCTTCCAGGGGTCCGTGATCGATCCGAGCTTTCAGAACCAGACTGGAGTCTGGGATCACGTGCACCGGCTCCTCATTGAGGATGCGCACTGACATGCAGTGAAGCCCACACGGCACTGCAGACAGGCAGGAGACCAGGTTATTACATGCCTCCATACAGAGATGTTTCTATGCAGATGACATGAGTATTTCATATGCTTCAATTCTGACCTTTTCTATGCATTTCTGAGCAAATATATAAAGCAAACAGTGGCATAATACTCCATCTCAGTCCTCGGCATGCGCTTTATGAATATGTATGGCTGCTAACTGTCAAACCACGATGATTTATAGCGCGCGGCGGCCGTGGCTAATGTGATATCCATCAAACTGTGTCAATATCGTTTAAATATCTGTGTCCAAACCAGCGGTGGACCGGGGCGAGCCTCTGAGCGCTCACCATACGGAGAATTAATCACACGTCTTAAGTTGATCCACAGAAGGTCAAAGGACATGTAAACAATGTGAGCGTGGGCATTAAAGTCAGGATGCCATGTGGAAAAACACTCTTTTCTTCCTGTTGTTGTGGGTTTTAAGCAGATTTTTAAACAAAAGCCTTACACAAGACCAGCAGCAGGGCAACCTTCCAGCTCAGGAAACACCGTAGATCCATAACACCTGCTGATGCAGATAGAGAGAGGGAGAGAGGAATGTATCCGTGACCTCAGCAGCAGAACACTACTTCCTCTGTACTCTGCAGCAGCCGTGCACCACAACGAGAATAACAACAGCACCTCCAGACAACATGGAAACATCAAAGTCAGAGCAAAAAGCAATTAAGGCAACATGTCCCTCTGTTAGAAAAACATCCAAATGTTTAGGGCGTTCTCTTCATTTATTTGTGAAATATCCACAGAATAAAAGTATTGGCATTGCAGACAGAACTTGGAACAAAAACGGGGGCCGGGTGCGCTGCCAAAACTAAAATGAACCCCCTCAAGCACAGCTGCTGTACGACAGAACAGCGAGAGAGAGATAACGGTGCAGGGACACGACACCACCTGCATGCATTAAAACACAGAGCCTGGAATTCCCCTTCCTGCTGTATTCACAAGTCATCCACCTGCAAAGTGCTGGGAGTTCACCTACCTCTGCAGACTCCAGACAAACAAGCGTCGAGTCCTCCACTTCACTTCCTCAGAGGTTAAGGTGCGAGTGTGGATTTATGGCCCAAAATAAAACAGTATCTTCAAAGCCGTTGCCATCGCATGGTGAGAATAAAAACAAGCTGCTTGGAGATGACGGTTAGACCTGCATCTGATACGGCAAACAGCTGAATGTTCAGTGGCTTTCTCTCTCTGCTCTGCTGCTTCTCTGCCTGTCAGGTCTGGTCAGCGAGTCACGTAGGCTTCACCTTGTTTTCAAGCCATTTCCTCCCCCTCCCCCGCCTCCCCCTTCCTGTACAGTAACGGCTCCCCTTCTTGCTTTTGGGCCTATAATAAGTGAACTTTCCATTGTGAAAGCATCCCCCCGTTGTTCCCGACCTGGCCTCCGATCCAAACACATGCTCGCACACAACAATGCAGCGTGCTGGATGTGGACTTTTCACACCACTGTTAGTAAGTGCTGATAAATGCAGTGGTATTCTTGTGAAGGGGAAACCGGTGACAATGTTGGAGCTCATTACGGAACGGGCTTTGTACTGCAGGCTTCTTATCCAGCACGAACACTGTTTACCCCGCAGACATGTCGCCACGCCATTGGACTGTAGAGGAAGTAAAACATGGATGACTCTACTCTTTTTTGGTGTGTTTTTTTCAATGATTGTCTCTCGCATGCAACTGAGGAACACTTTCAAGCTCACAATGTGAGAATGCATGTGATTATATTCTCGTTTCACTGGGAATATTCTCTGAAACAGGTGGAAAAACCACTTCAATACAAAACCTGCTTCGTAAACGAGCTGCTGATTTACCGGACTCACATTAAAATGAACTTCATGTTCTGGCCTTTTTTATGATTTCTGAATTTATACCTCATCTGGTTGCAAGAAAATGTGCAGAATGAGATTTGAATACGATTGAAAGCTCCAGATCAGCTACTAAACAGACTCTGAGATGAGACCAGAGCAGGGGAACATGGCGACATCACTTATTCAGGGGTGAGCTCCACAGTCTCTCACTTCATGCAACACATCCCCGGGCACAGATGTAACCAGTGATTCCAGACTGATTAGAAATCCATTTGTATGTGCGGGATTGTGTGTGAGGCTTTATGAATATGGAAGTCACAGCTGTGGCTCCCACTGAGTTCTTTGACTACAGAGGAGAGCTGTTAGCTGGAATTAACCAGCGGGTGGCACTAATACATCAGCTGAAAAATCTACAACACTTTGCCCCGCTTTGGCCTCTTTTTCTTCGGCTGTATGTCATTTATTCACTGCACTGAAATGCACTTTTACTTCACTATTTCTATCAGTGCAACTTAGTAACATTGAACTTTTCAAATATGACACACTTTTACTGAAGAAGACTTTATAAAGTTAGTAATGGCCTTAAATCGTATAATAATGTAAAAGCACAGAAGTATTATCAGCAAAATGAACTTAAAGTAATAACTTTTATTAATGAACATCCTGCTGTATTGAAGAAGACTTGAAACCAGCAACGAGACCATAAACTCATGTTTACATGTCCAGTGTGAGAAACTTCTATGTAAAATGACCTTCTCTTTGTAACCAGAGGAGTCGCCCCCTGTTGGCAGTTGATGCATTTGGCTTCACTTTTCAGGTTTAATGAACGTCATTGCGTTTTTATGTTAAATCATATAAGACAATAATAGATGCGCAGCTGAGCACGTTGCGCACCTGTCGGGTGCTGCGGTCCCTTTAAGAGGACAGGTGCGCCGTTGACAGGTGACGGTGACAAACAGGAAGTAAAGTCACTAGCTGGCGAACGCGAACGGACACGGAGCTTTATTTCACCGCCAACATGAAGGCGAACTCCTTTGGTGAGTTTCATCCACGAAGTCCTCTCAGAGAGAATCCGCTTCATTGAATCAGCCTCTGAACATCAGTGTGGGAAGGTGTCGTGTGCGCATGCTCCGTGGGAGAAGACGTTATAATAAACCATGGTATTAAACCATCCAATCCCTCCGCAGACCGGCCTGACTGAAGACCATGAGACGCCCTTCCCTCAGCCTCAGTCTGTCTCTGGCAGGTAAGACATTTCAGTTCATACAGAGTTGGTTTCTGCTGCTCCGACAGACCGTTCTCAGGTCAAGTTGTCTCCTCCGTGGACCAAACAAGCGAACCCCTGCAGGCCGGGGGAGGGACTGCACATTCCGAGCACGTTACAATCACACGGCTGCGTCTCAAGCATGACGCGGTTAAAAGCTGCGCCGCCGCATTCCCGCCCGCAGAGTGACGTGATGCCTTCAGGGCCCGCTCCCAGGCTGCCGCCGCTCATGTGTTAGTGTGGGAATTCAGAGTGACGGGGAGGTCAGCGTCTCTGTGCTCGTGCACCACTCAGTCATTACTGCCGATAGGGACGGGCTCTGCTGCACTATGCGTGACGTCACCACACGTCATCAATCGATACTGTGTTTATGAAAATATGACTTGTGTTATGATCATGGAGTACCGGTCAGCCTGCTTTTTAATCACACACACCTTTACTCCTTTGTTACAGAATAATAGAAATATTAGGATAATCTATTAGTGGTGGGAATTCTATTCACGATTCAATTATTAAACTATATATATATATATATATATATATATATATATATATATATATATATATATATAATAAATATAAATCCCACTAAAAGTCGACCAATACACTGTTGGATCCTCCTGACAAACGTGTGTCAGACATTCATCGGTGTCAGACAACAAACCATGGAGCCTCTTGCAGTTTATTGGGAATCGACGTACGCCGTCCTGCTGTAAATAAAACACAACGTGTGTTATCCCACCGATGAAATCAGGCCTCCACTGATGCATCGTTTTCTCTGGAGCTCCACCATCAGGGTGGATGAGATGTCTGAGACTAACTGGTTTTGCTCTCTTCACTGGGGTTTAGTTGACCAGAACAGAATGACTTCCCCCTTTTTTTAAGTGCATTTATGTTTGAATATCTTGCATAATGTGTGTAAGCGAATGGGGAAGCTGTGTATTGTGTGGTGGATGTCCCCTCCCACATTACAGATGGTTCCTCCCTACCCGGCCATAACACTGTCGGAGGCATAAAAATGATCTACTCCAGGTATTTGTGCTGCTGGATGAGCAGAGAGAATTAGCACCGGGGATGTAAATGATGTTTTAATTTGTTCATTAACTAAGGGTAGTTCACTCACGCGTGAAAGATAATAATTAAAGTAATGATCACCAACATTTTACATATGATTAAATACTTATTTTGCTGCTGTCTGTCTGCGAAAAGTCAACCTACACAATTCATAACAGCTTGTGTTTTTTTCTTCTTCTATCCATCTAAATGCCTGCTATAAAAACACCCGGTACGTTTGTTAAAAATGGAATACATAGATTGTTAGTTAGTTGTCCAACAGCACTTGAAGGCGTCACCTCCTCCCTCCCGACTCCGTCTCTTTACTTTTCTGTGTCTGCTGATAAAAACAAGGTCAGTGATGTTTGAATCACACTGAGAAACACTTCTGATGTGTGTGGCCCCTGAATGCATCGTCCATCTCGCTGTGGGCTCGTTGTGGACCCGTGTGAAGGCAGTCCAGCGAGGCTGATCGGGACTTTATTGATGAGATTCACTATTCTTTGGCCGGAGCATTCATGCATCTTCTGTGCCAGTGAAACCGTTTCCAGCCTGAATCTGTGAAATCAACACAAACGAGGGGACAGACCGGCAGCAAACATACAGATTCTCTTCCCATCTTCCCTCGCAGACAGACTACTAACAGACAAACAGCATCCAATAGTTAAACGCCTGTAAAAACATGCCATCCGCTGCTGGTTCCTGAGGAGAGAGACAGCAGATAAGATTTGGAAAGGGGCTTATGCTAAGTCAGCCTCACAAAAACACAAAATAGATGTTTAGTCTGGGATCACGTACAATCCAAGAAACATGATGTGAAATCCATGCGGGGGAAAACCAAAAGGTGTGTACCTTACTAATGGGTTTTTGCCCCCTGAGTCTGGATCTATAGATTTGTTCTCTGCAGCGTTGAAAGAAGAATTCACATCCTGGTGTTGCTGAAGTAAACAACCTTTAAATCAATTAAAAATACTCCCCAGTAAAAGCCACGCATGGAAGTTGCCAGTCAGCGTATGGAAATATACATCAGAAATGACTGTACTGGTTCTGCAGAGTGTTGTCTGTTATATGTGGTGTTATTAGAATAACACTGATGCATCAGTAGTGTGGAGCCGGGATCAATACATGAGTTGGATGTGGAGCCTCTAAAGAAGGTTCCTAATCTGATCAATCTTTACTGATTTTTACTGTTATAGAATAGAAATATTGGATCTTTTGACTTATTTCGACCAGAAATAGTTATCTGGATGAAATGATCGGATACGTTTAGAGGGACTCTCTTTGTGGTGGTGAACCTGCTCCCCAACCCGACACTGATTTCTGATTTGTATATAATATTTCCCTCTTCATTAGCTTTCACTTTCTCTTCCTTCTGCAAAATCTGTGGAGGCAGCAGGACTCATACTGCAGCCAGCCACCAGGGGGCGATCACTATGGCTTCACTTTTTGGGAATGTGTCCATCTTTGTATATATTTGGTATAAAGTACATGAAATATAAAGTACTAGTAGCTCAGAAATGTACATGCACTGGTTCTCTCCCTCTTTATTTTGTGTTTTTGGTTCTAGTCCTCCTCCTGGCCGATGTGCTGGCTCAGGACCCGGTGGAGATCCAGTTCCAGACGGACCCGGTGCTGATTCAAACCGGCACTGAGGTCGTGTTCACGGTGCTGACGGTGCCCCAGGTGTTTTCCATGATATGGCAGTACCAAGGCGGGGTCACCGTGGGCCAGTGGTCCGGAGGAAACCCGGCCGTGAACCCGGGAACCCAGTTCGCCGGCAGGGTCACCATCGCCGCCACCCAGCTCCGGATCGGGGGCGCCCAGCTCCGAGATGCCGGGAACTTCACGGTGGAGGTGACCCCCGCCGCCACGACAGGCCTCGCCCCCAACTCCAGATCCATCGCGAGGAGGAGGGTGACGTGGTTGTGGACGGGCTTTGAGGGAAGCGATGATGTTAAGGAGGAACACAAGGGAGTAAAGAGAGAAGAGGGAGGATTTGGGGAGTAAGATAATGAGACTAGGAGGTGTAATGAAATGAGTGACCCGTAGTAGGAGGAGTAATGAATGAAGAGGAGGAGCGATGAGGCGCAGGGCTTTATAACGTTAATAACATGCCTTTGATACGCAGCTCTTAGATGTTTGATAAGCAGTTATGTCCCACTCTCCCCTCCTCCTCTCTCACCTCCTCACTCTCACCTCCTCCTCCACTCTCACCTCCTCACTCTCACCTCCTCACTCTCACCTCCTCACTCTCACCTCCTCCCACTCTCCCCTCCTCCTCTCTCACCTCCTCACTCTCACCTCCTCCTCCCACTCTCACCTCCTCACTCTCACCTCCTCACTCTCACCTCCTCACTCTCACCTCCTCCCACTCTCTCCTCCTCCCACTCTCTCCTCCTCCCACTCTCACCTCCTCACTCTCACCTCCTCCTCACTCTCTCTTCCCCACTCTCACCTCCTCCTCACTCTCTCTTCCCCACTCTCACCTCCTCCCACTCTCACCTCCTCACTCTCACCTCCTCACTCTCACCTCCTCACTCTCACCTCCTCCCACTCTCACCTCCTCACTCTCACCTCCTCACTCTCACCTCCTCACTCTCACCTCCTCACTCTCACCTCCTCACACTCTCACCTCCTCCTCCACTCTCACCTCCTCCTGTCTCTCCTCAGTCCTGAGAGGAGCAGCATCCTAGACTCTGAATGTCTGACTCACAGGCGGACCGAATGTCTGGTTTTGTTTGTTTTGCCGCTGTGCTTATCTCTTAGTCACATCCTCCTCCATCCTGCCCCCCCCCCCCACCCACCCCCTCTCCAATTATTTACCTCCGGCCGCCCGCCAAGAAGCGTCTCCGCCACACTCACACCGTCTGCCCCCCCTCACTGGCCATCTGTACCTCCTATCTGAACCCTGTCCCTTCTCATCGCTCACTTTCTTTGATTACAACAGATTTTCCAGCTGGCGTGGAGAACCGACTCGTGTATTGTTTGAAAGCTCTCTGATGCTCCGTGCTTGGTTACATATTTCTTCTGGACTCCCGTGTAGACGCCGTGGTGGGGGTCAGCCTGTTCGTCCCCAGCGTGGCGGTGGAGGGGAGGAACGTGTCCCTGAGGTGTACGTGGACCGGCGGGACGGGCGTCACGGTCCAGTGGGGCAAAGGAGGCGTGGCCGTCACCACCGACGGCAGGATCACCGTCTCGGGCGGCTCCCTGGTCGCCGACCCGGCCAGGCGCTCCGACGCCGGCGAGTACACCTGCACCGTCAGCAACCCCGTCAGCGCCCAGACGGCCACGCGGAGCCTCACCGTCTTCTGTGAGTATGCTCTGATCAAAGCTAAGCTGCTGTCGCCACTGCAAACACCGGGCTTATCCCTCCATCGACCGCCGGGGGGGCGTTCTTTGCATAAGCTCATGGTAGTGCTTCCAGCGTCGTCTGGATCACATCTTTAAATGTTTGATGCCACCGCCTCGCAGTAACCAACACACTCAATCACCCCGCTGACGCGCTGAAGTGGCTCCACATCATCGTCCTCTAACATGGCGTCTTCACCGAGATGGGAAAACCCATTCAGGGTGTTGTTTAGACCTGCTGCATGCACTTCCTGTCCACGAAGCTAAAGGTGCAACTAAACCCACCTGTCGTTACGCATCACATTATTTCTTTGTTTGGAAACCCCACAAGTTGCATCATTTCCAAAAGGTGGAACTCCTCCCTTTTTAGTGGAGTGTGTTTTCATTTCCTCAAAGGCTTCAGATACAGCTGGAAGCACTTCATGCATATTTCAGACTTCAGACAGTCGAAGGAGTGTCTCCTCACTGTCCAAGCCTGCCAGGCCGGTTCTGCTCTCAGTGTGACCCGTCGAGCTGCATGTTTCTCTGAGAGGTGGCAGCGACCAGGCTTTTAGACCAACAACCAACCAGAACGCACATCAAGTTCATCAATGCTAAAGCCAGCGGAGATCACTTAAAGCCAAAATGCAAGCGAACAAACCCTCAGGCTGTGTGTGTGTGTGTGTGTGTGTGTGTGTGTGTGTGTGTGTGTGTGTGAACTGAATGTTTCTGATGCTAACAACAGCGTCCTCTGATCAACCCGCCCACCAGATGGCCCCGACACCCCGGTTCTGACCCACGACGCCCCCAAAGAGTGCGTCGGGGGAGGGGACGTGCTGGTGGGACAGACGGTGCGTCTCACCTGTCTGTCTGACTCGCTGCCCCCGGCCCTCTTCACGTGGCAGCGCGACGGGCAGGCGGTGGCGGCCGACCAGCCGGACAGCGGCGTGCTCAGCCTGCAGACGTTCTCCACCGACGAGAGCGGCCGCTACGTCTGCACGGCCAGGAACGCCGTCACCGGGGGAACGTCGGACCAGGGCATCGACCTGGCGGTGGTGGGTGAGTAATGGTGGGAACGCCGACCCCCTGCTTGTGACCAATAATGATGGCGGTTGGGTTTGGACGGCGTCCCTGTATCTGTCTTGGCGACAGGAGAGGGACAGAAGGCATCCTGGGAGATTGATCCGAGGAGAATGTGGTCAAAGTCATTCAGTGACTTTCACACATTCTCCTCCTCTTTTCATTTCTTTATCGTCCTCTCGCTGCTATTACTCTCATTCCTTTTAAGACGGTCCCCTCCTCTCCTGTCGTTATATTTAGTCCGTCTGAGCTGCAGACTCATTATGGTTATTAATTCTCCCCTTCGACCCCCTCTTTCCATCTCAGACACTTGTCTCAACGTTGGAGAAGTGGTGGGCATCGTGATTGGCTGTTTGCTGCTGATCATAATCATCGTGCTCCTCATCGTGCTCATTGTCTTTCTCGCCCGCAGGAGGAGGGGTGAGTCAGCGTGTTTGTCCTCTGTTTTATTGTCATTTCTGCTGAGTCAACACTGCGCAACAGGCCTTTTGATTATCTCCGTTTCCATTGGTGCTTAACATAATAGCTCCGCCGTGTTTCTTATTGCACTGAAGGGATTTTTTTATATTTGTGTTTATTTCTATTATCGCAGCAGAGCAGAGACGCAGCGACAACGCCGCCCTCGTGCCGAAGACCAACCCCAACCCCGTGGTAAGCGTTGTCTGGTTTCCGTAGGATTCACCATTGATCCGTCTTTATCGTGTCCATGTGATGGTGCTAAAGGGCTTTTTCACAGATTAACTCCCCGTTCCATCTTTCTTTCTGCTGTCTCCTTTCTCCCTCCCCTCATTTTTCATCTGCTCCCATTAAGCCTCCAGATCCACTACCTAATGGTCCAAGGGATTTGGGCCAAGGTCCCCATCCCCCCCTCTATCACACCCGCACGCTCCCCCCCGACCGCCTGTACGCCGCGCCGCATGGAAGCCCGCAGACGCTGCAGATGAACGGCCTGCGTAGCGCCGACGCACGCCAAAACAACACTCGCACGAATGGACGGCTTCACAACGGCTCTCAGAACGCCGACTCACACCCTCACGATGGCGTCGACAACCGGGCTTTCACGCACGCCGAAGCCCAGAACGCCCCCCCGCCCACGCAGCAGCAGCACAATCCCAACATCGTCATCCAGACCGGCGCTGCCCGGGGCGGCGCCCAGACGCCGACGGTCCACGTCAGCCTCAACGCGCTGCCCAACGCCGCCCAGCAAAGCAACAACAACGCACAACTCCCCACCATTCACGTCAACCTCAACTCGTACCCGAACCAGCAGACGCCGGACGACGACGCGTTTCCTGTCCCCAACACCACCAGTCATCACGCTTTGCAAAGTACGACGGAAACACAGCGATCGCATCCCAGGATGCAAAGTGAGCACTCCTACCACAGCGACCCCCGGGGTCACCGAGGTCAGCCTGCACTCGTCGCCACCGGACACACGCACTACAACGTCAGCAACACGCCGACGCGGAACGCCAACACGCAGACGTACCGGCGGGAGCCGGAGCATCCTCGCCGGCCTGAAAGGGACTCGTGGGATCTCCTCAGAGGGACGCCGGCGTATCCCAGCGGCACGTTTCACACGGGACGCCGGCGTTCCCCTGAGCCCGAGGTCAACTCTGACACCACGGGCTACACCACCCACCCCCCCATCCGGGAGACCAGGACGCCAACCAGATCCCAGCACAGACCTCAGAGCCGGAGCACTTCACGGAGCGTGGCTCCACCCAGACAGGAAGCGGCGTCGGAGGAGAGACGGGCACGCTCTGCTGATCTCCGGGATGCTCGCGGTGTAACGCAGCTGGAGGCTGAACGCCGCTCGCAGGGAAGCGGCCACACACAAAGGAGGAGCTCTCAGCGAGGCCCGCCTGGGCGCCAGAACGCCTCCAGGCAGGAAGCCACACACAACAATAACCCCCGGGCGCCGCCTCTCATGAGCCGCGGCGCTCTGTCACAAGGACCCGTGACACAACAGGGACCGGCTGCACCGCGGGCAGCCGACTCGAGAGCTTTGGCTGATCCTAATCACCTTCCACAGGCACACATGGCTCAGCAACACAGAGCGGCGCCGGTCCAAACGCCGCCGCAGGGCCCGGGCGGGCAGACACAGCCTGTCATCAACGCTGCCAATCAAGCTCGCCAAGGAGGCAGCGCTCCAGTGCCGGTCTCTGCTGCCCAGCGTCATCCCAGCAACCTCACGCAGGCCGCACTCTCGGTCCACACCGAGCAGGCTCAGACGTTTCAGAACCGGAGGCAGCAGACGCAGGCCGCCCTGCTTCACCCCGGACCACATGACCCACGCGGACCACAGGCGCCGGCTCCTCCCCCCGTCATCCCGCTCGCAGAGTTCCAGACCCTCCCCAGGAAGCACACCCAGCACCGATCCCCAGCTAGGGCTCCTCAGCCCCCCAGGCCTCCCGTCAACATGCCGGTGGCTCAGCGCCACCAGCAGGTACAGCAGCGGCCCGCCAACCATCACCATCATCACCACCACCATCATCCTGGGAACGGTCACCTGCAGGGGAACAGCCACGCCCACGGCCACAGGCACAACCCCCACTTCACACACACACAGCAGGTGAGACTATAGATGTGCATGTGATGTCATTCGATCACTGTGTGTGAGTCACAGCCGCGTTTGTGTTTAGTCTGCATTCCTGTGACGGGTTGCTCGACAGCACTTTCTTTAAATGCGTGTGGTTTTTTGGGGTGGGGGGGTTTACTATTGGCTCTCCCCTCGGTGCCATAAAGTGTATTTAGTGTTGAGTGTTTGTGACTGCAGCGTTTTGTTTTTTTGTGTCACTTCTTCTGCACGCCATGTTGAATGAAGGGCTTGTTGTGTCTCCGCAGCATCCGGCTCACAGAGGGAGACCGAGATGATGACGGGTGTCAGCAGACGACTCGACGGCCGTCCCGCCACTCAAACACACAGCTGACAGACAGACAGCACCGAGCAACACTGCTGCTCTCAAATAACATGGCATATATTTTTATTTTAATGAAAGAAATAAACATGTCTCCCATGGGGATGTTAAAAACGTGTTGTTTTTTTTGCTTTCCCAGAAATGAATGGTATGATTTTTTTACAGTGTAATTAAATAATCTTGGTGATGATGGGAGGATGTTTTGATGAAACGCTCCCCATCAACAAGCCCTCTCCCCAGGCTCACATGGATTATACTGTTTGGACTTCTGGAACACCGGTCATGCATCAAGCTCTGCCCAGAGCCCGCTCACAGTCGACAGCTCCAGTGATCCATAACTCCTGACCAGGCTCGCCTCCCCTCATCCATTCATCATCAAAACTAACCACTTGAAAAAAAAAAAAAATGCACTTGAGGCGCCCGCATGAATATCTGATCTCTGACGGGGTAAATGAGAGCAGGGGAGTGACCATCAGACAATTAAAGAAAGTGGTCTTTAAGGTGCATGGAGCTGTTTGTTTGGTCCTTCTGTTCAGAGGAATGCTCGGCTATGAAGGGGATCCCACAAATGGGTTATTAATGCTTTAAATGACGTGGGGGGGAATAATCATGTCCGTGCATGAATGAGATACAAAGACTGAAAAAGGCAGAATGTGAATGTTGCTGTCCAGCCGGGTCACGGAGAGCAACGTTGCTTTTATAATCCGGGTGTTTATTGTTGTTCATCATTTAGGTGCTGATATATCAAGGCTTTTATCTATGAATACATTTCAATTTGTATGAAATTTAAAGGTGATATTCTCTATGTTTACTGTCTCATTCCTCTGTGCCATAATGGTCCATTATTACCATAAACATGAGCACAATAGCTGATTGGAGTAGATTACACACACACACACACACACACACACTGCTTTAAATTCTCACTGGAGCACCAAATGTGTATTAATCCCCCGCTGAAAGTAGTCCCCATTTATGCACGATTTACTGCCGTTGGTGTCCAGCTGTTGTGGGAAATTACTTTTTTTTTCTTTAAAAACCAAACATATTTGCAACCTATTCTTTTTTTTTTTTAAGAGTTAAAACTTCAGGAGCAACAAACGGAAAACCTGGAGACGGAAACGTTTTTTCATCTTTTTGGGGACTTCTGGACAATAAGAACGTCTCGTCCTGTAAAAAGACATCAACTCAGCCTCCCCATTTGAAAATGGACATCTGGCTGCTCCAACCAAACATCTGGAGCACGAGATTGACTTTAAAAAAGAGCTTTGCATGCTTGTATGTAGTTAACGCAGATGTTGAATATTCATATGCTACGATCACCGTGGTTCAGCATGTTGGCTCCTTAGGAACCGAGCTTTCCACGATTGATCTCATTTTCTCAAAGTTATGATGTGTTTTTAACCAAAAAGGACAGATTCTGAGTGTTTTCCTGCATCTCTGTGTCTCCAGGTCTAATTATGCATGGTGTTGTTGGTTCTCGGATGAATCTGTTCCTTGTTGGAGGTGTTTGGATCACAGCTCCATCAGCCTGCTCCCACTTCTACGTCTCCCTGATGAACGGTCCTGCTGCTCCTTCCAGAGACTCTTCCCGGCGGTGCAGCGCCGTAATGAGTGGGGATGGAGTGTGTTGGAGTGTGTTGGAGTGTGTTGGAGTGTGTTGGAGTGTGTTGGAGTGCCGCGGTGCAGGAAAAGGTTGGTGTCGCCTACGTTCCACATGAACGCTGGGATTTATGGAACGTTCTGGAGCATTTTACCAAACACTGTTTACTGTTTCAGAGTGTGTTGTTCACGGGCTGCTGGTGGTGGAGCGGGTCACCTCCCAGCAAGAGGTCCCGGGTTCCATTCCCGGGTCGGGTTCCTTCTGTGTGGAGGTTGCATGTTCTCCCTGTGTGAGCGTGGGTTCTCTCCGGGTTCCTCCCACCTGTCTGTCTCTACATGTCTCCCTGTGATAGACTGGTTACCTGTCTGTCTCTACATGTCTCCCTGTGATAGACTGGTTACCTGTCTGTCTCTACATGTCTCCCTGTGATAGACTGGTTACCTGTCTGTCTCTACATGTCTCCTGTTAGACTGGTTACCTGTCTGTCTCTACATTTCCTGTTCTGTTACCGTCTGTCTCTACATGTCTCCCTGTGATAGACTGGTTACCTGTCTGTCTCTACATGTCTCCCTGTGATAGACTGGTTACCTGTCTGTCTCTACATGTCTCCCTGTGATAGACTGGTTACCTGTCTGTCTCTACATGTCTCCCTGTGATAGACTGGTTACCTGTCTGTCTCTAATGTCTCCCTGTGATAGACTGGTTACCTGTCTGTCTCTACATGTCGCCCTGTGATAGACGGTTACCTGTCTGTCTCTACATTGCCCTGTGATACTGTTACCGTCCTGTTCACATGTTGGCCCTTGAACGACTGTTCCCTTGTCTTTTTCTCAATTAATGTTTTTTACCAAAACGTGATAGATCTGAGTGTTATCCTGTCTGTCTCTTGTCTCCGGTAATTAGCTGGTTCTGTTGGTTCTCGTAACTGTTCCTTGTTGGAGTGTTTGGTACCTCTCCTGTCCCTTCTACGTCTCCCTGATGAACGGTTCCTGCTGCTCTCCAGTCTTCCCGGTGACTAAGATGGTACTGGTGTTTATGTTTGTGTGTTGGATGGTTGACTGTGTTGATGCCCGTGTAGAGGTTCTGTCGCCTACGTTCCCTGAAGACTGGTTACTGACGTTCTGACATTTCCAACTGTTACTGGTTACTGTTGTCTCTACGCCCCTGTGTGACGGTTACCTCCGTCGGTCCGGTCATTCCCCGGTGCTGGTTCCTTCTGTTAGTCATGTCTCCCTGTGATGTCTCGGTTCCCACCTGTCTGTCTCTACATGTCTCCCTGTGATAGACTGGTTACCTGTCTGTCTCTACATGTCTCCCTGTGATAGACTGGTTACCTGTCTGTCTCTACATGTCTCCCTGTTAGACTGGTTACCTGTCTGTCTCTACATGTCTCCCTGTGATAGACTGGTTACCTGTCTGTCTCTACATGTCTCCCTGTGATAGACTGGTTACCTGTCTGTCTCTACATGTCTCCCTGTGATAGACTGGTTACCTGTCTGTCTCTACATGTCTCCCTGTGATAGACTGGTTACCTGTCTGTCTCTACATGTTGGCCCTGTGATAGACTGGTTACCTGTCTGTCTCTACATGTCTCCCTGTGATAGACTGGTTACCTGTCTGTCTCTACATGTCTCCCTGTGATAGACTGGTTACCTGTCTGTCTCTACATGTCTCCCTGTGATAGACCGGTTACCTGTCTGTCTCTACATGTTGGCCCTGTGATAGACTGGTTACCTGTCTGTCTCTACATGTCAGCCCTGTGATAGACTGGTTACCTGTCTGTCTCTACATGTCTCCCTGTGATAGACTGGTTACCTGTCTGTCTCTACATGTTCTTTACCTAAAGTGATAGATCTGGTTATTCCTGCTCTCTTGTCTCCCGTATAGCTGGTTCTGTTGTTCTCGATGATCTTCCTGTGAGTGTGGTTACCTTCCTGTCCTCTACGTCTCCCTGTGAAGCTGGTCTCCGTCTTCCCGTCCCCTTGATGGGAGATGGTTGACTGTGTTATGTTCCTGTGTGATGGTTGACCGTCGAAAGTGTTCCTACGTTCCCTGAAGCTGGTTACTGACGTTCTGACATTTCCCAAACTGGTTACCTGTTGTTTTGTCACGGCCTGTGTGACGGTTACCTCCGCGGTCCGGTCATTCCCGGTGGGTTCCTTCTGTTAGTCATGTCTCCCTGTGATGTCTCGGTTCCCACCTGTCTGTCTCTACATGTCTCCCTGTGATAGACTGGTTACCTGTCTGTCTCTACATGTCTCCCTGTGATAGACTGGTTACCTGTCTGTCTCTACATGTCTCCCTGTTAGACTGGTTACCTGTCTGTCTCTACATGTCTCCCTGTGATAGACTGGTTACCTGTCTGTCTCTACATGTCTCCCTGTGATAGACTGGTTACCTGTCTGTCTCTACATGTCTCCCTGTGATAGACTGGTTACCTGTCTGTCTCTACATGTCCCCTGTGATAGACTGGTTACCTGTCTGTCTCTACATGTTGCCTGTGATAGACTGGTTACCTGTCTGTCTCTACTGTCTCCCTGTGATAGACTGGTTACCTGTCTGTCTCTACATGTCTCCCTGTGATAGACTGGTACCTGTCTGTCTCTACATGTCCCCTGTGATAGACCGTACCTGTCTGTCTCTACATGTTGGCCCTGTGATAGACTGGTTACCTGTCTGTCTCTACATGTCAGCCCTGTGATAGACTGGTTACCTGTCTGTCTCTACATGTCTCCCTGTGATAGACTGGTTACCTGTCTGTCTCTAACATGTCTCCCTGTGATAGACTGGTTACCTGTCTGTCTCTACATGTCTCCCTGTGATAGACTGGTTACCTGTCTGTCTCTACATGTCTCCCTGTGATAGACTGGTTACCTGTCTGTCTCTACATGTCTCCCTGTGATAGACTGGTTACCTGTCTGTCTACATGTCTCCCTGTGATAGACTGGTTACCTGTCTGTCTCTACATGTCTCCCTGTGATAGACTGGTTACCTGTCTGTCTCTACATGTCTCCCTGTGATAGACTGGTTACCTGTCTGTCTCTACATGTCTCCCTGTGATAGACTGGTTACCTGTCTGTCTCTACATGTCTCCCTGTGATAGACTGGTTACCTGTCTGTCTCTACATGTCTCCCTGTGATAGACTGGTTACCTGTCTGTCTCTACATGTCTCCCTGTGATAGACTGGTTACCTGTCTGTCTCTACATGTCAGCCCTGTGATAGACTGGTTACCTGTCTGTCTCTACATGTCTCCCTGTGATAGACTGGTTACCTGTCTGTCTCTACATGTCTCCCTGTGATAGACTGGTTACCTGTCTGTCTCTACATGTCTCCCTGTGATAGACTGGTTACCTGTCTGTCTCTACATGTCTCCCTGTGATAGACTGGTTACCTGTCTGTCTCTACATGTCGTCCTGTTAGACTGGTTACCTGTCTGTCTCTACATGTCTCCCTGTGATAGACTGGTTACCTGTCTGTCTCTACATGTCTCCCTGTGATAGACTGGTTACCTGTCTGTCTCTACATGTCTCCCTGTGATAGACTGGTTACCTGTCTGTCTCTACATGTCTCCCTGTGATAGACTGGTTACCTGTCTGTCTCTACATGTCTCCCTGTGATAGACTGGTTACCTGTCTGTCTCTACCTGTCTCCCTGTGATAGACTGGTTACCTGTCTGTCTCTACATGTCTCCCTGTGATAGACTGGTTACCTGTCTGTCTCTACATGTCTCCCTGTGATAGACTGGTTACCTGTCTGTCTCTACATGTCAGCCCTGTGATAGACTGGTTACCTGTCTGTCTCTACATGTCTCCCTGTGATAGACTGGTTACCTGTCTGTCTCTACATGTCTCCCTGTGATAGACTGGTTACCTGTCTGTCTCTACATGTCTCCCTGTGATAGACTGGTTACCTGTCTGTCTCTACATGTCTCCCTGTGATAGACTGGTTACCTGTCTGTCTCTACATGTCGTCCTGTTAGACTGGTTACCTGTCTGTCTCTACATGTCTCCCTGTGATAGACTGGTTACCTGTCTGTCTCTACATGTCTCCCTGTGATAGACTGGTTACCTGTCTGTCTCTACATGTCTCCCTGTGATAGACTGGTTACCTGTCTGTCTCTACATGTCTCCCTGTGATAGACTGGTTACCTGTCTGTCTCTACATGTCTCCCTGTGATAGACTGGTTACCTGTCTGTCTCTACCTGTCTCCCTGTGATAGACTGGTTACCTGTCTGTCTCTACCTGTCTCCCTGTGATAGACTGGTTACCTGTCTGTCTCTACATGTCTCCCTGTGATAGACTGGTTACCTGTCTGTCTCTACATGTTGGCCCTGTGATAGACTGGTTACCTGTCTGTCTCTCCACGGTGAACCTGATGCGTCTCCTTCCCAGGACCAATTTGCATGCAAATCTGCTGGTGTTGTTTTATTATACTGATTTGCTGTGATTTACTGTGACTGCCGCAAGTAATTGTAATTGTTTACGCATCCCTTTGGAGGCATAAATTAAAGGCAAACATAACTCAAGTGCGCGGTGTGCAAATAGGGCGTTTTTTTGTTGTTGTATTGATGAATGCTTGTTTTGGTGTGTCAAACCTCAGCGGCAGAGAGCTCTGCTGCCTCGAGTGCAGAGAGCCGGCGTTGATTCCACTCGGGAGACTATTTGCACAGGAAAACTTAATACAACAGGATGGCAATATAATCTTAATCCAGTTTTCATTTAAATTCAGTGCAGCTCAGCAGGAACATGTTTTTTGGGGATTTGATGGCGTTTTATTGTTTGAAACAGCATAGGAAGTGCATGAGACCAAGACAGGCTTCATAGCTGCGGCGTGAGTATTCTCCACCACCAGGGAGCAGAGCACAATGGTCCTCCAGAAGTTCATGTCATCATCGTTGAAAGGAACTGGCAAGTCCTTGGAGATCATCGTTTCCATCCCTGTCAAAGTGTCCTTGAGCAAGACTCTCTGTGCACTGACCCCCCTTTTTAGTGAAATGCCACATGAGTCTCAGAAGAATATGAAATGAAACACATTTATGATTAAACTTTACACGCCAGGGCAGCAGAATGGGGAAGAAAAAAAAACACATTTTGTGTCAGCATGACCCTGAGTTTATAGCTTCAGTCTGTGCCTCAGTCATCTATCCGGTCCAAGTGTCCTTGAGCAGGGCAGTGAATCCCCAACAGTTCATTGACTGTAAATCCCTCTGGATGGGGAGTGTAAAAACTGCAGCCAGGGACTCCATGCCTCATCGTCCCACAAGGGGGAGCCATGTGAAAGGAGTTTTCAGGTTATCAATTGATCAATTTCTACCCTTTTTTTCGTTTTTTTTATCCCTCTTCAAGGCCTCCGCCATCTGTTCGACACTGATGCTGAGTGCTGACATTAAAAATATCAAGCCACAGGCAAAGTTATTCTTGTCTTCAGTCCAGCACAAGGGAAAAAGAAAATGACAGTGGTGTTGCAACAAGGAAATCCTCAGTTGTCACTTGGCTCGTTATAAATGCCTAAAGGTGAACGTTGCCTTCAGGGATCCATATCAAACACAGGAACTTCAAAGACTGTGTGTTTTATCGTAATCTTTTGTGGAGCGTGTCATGTTGTGTTTCATGTTGTCACCATGGCGTCTCTTTTAAACCACGCCAGGCTTATTTACTGCTGGTTCTCAGTAAAACATACCCGGGGAGTTGTTGTTGGAAATGCAGCTCTTTAAAGACTCTAACTGATCTTTTATCGCCTCCGCAAGTTTAAATACAACAATGAAAAATCAATTTGTCGTGGATACACATTTACAGATGTTTCCCCATTGTTATAAAGCAGATGTTTAAGGAAACGACAGCAGTGAACGTAAGGTAAATTAAGCCGAGGATAGACATCACACTCACCTATAATGAGAATGAACGGCGCGGTTTGAAAGGAAACAGAAGCAGCCAGAGGATGCTCAGTGCACCGACAGCTTCTGCTACGAGGTTCAAAGAAACAGCAGCTTTCTTTGAATCGCAGCACAGATAGTTCCTCTCATAATCAAGCCATGTGCTGCAGAAAATCCAAAGTCAGCAGAACGACAGAAAGAAAGATGAGCGCAGAGAACGGAGCAGATGCACGACTCTGTACGGGAGCCAAGAACAGAGCGGAAGGGAGACGAGATAATTCACTAAGTTCATGGCTTTCTGTTTATAGGGGGTTCTTCATGTTCCATGTGAATGCACTCTGGTGTGCACGTGAAGAAAGTAGCTGGATGATCTTATCATTGGAGGATTTACATGGAGGGTTCCCGTCCAAAAACAAGTCCAACGTCCTCATTTAAAGTCAGACTTTGTGAAAGGTGACCTCACCACAGTGACATTTACAGGGCAATGCAAATGCTACAACACAGTGTAGCACCAGCACAATTACAGCGTAGCTATTAGGCGCCGCTGACTTGAGCAATAGATTATTTTTCCACTGCCGTCATTTTCTTCCGTCAAAACTGTCCAACCAGTTCTGCTGCGATGCGTTCACAGGACGCTCCTTTTCCAGACGCATCATCATCAACATCGCTCCTAAAGGTGGAGAAGAGACACGTACCAACCAGAGGTGACAGAGGTCAGAGGCCAGTATGAGAAGCCCCACTGCATGCTGGGTAATGGTGCTGTATGCAGCATAGGAGCCCCATTAAACGAAATCAAATACCTTTCATCGGGAGGCCGTCGGTGGAACTCTTCATGCCCCGCAGGACGGAGGCTGAACTCTCTCACTCTTTGACTGCTTTATTCCACTGGCCTACTTTCTTGACACTGTAAAGCAGCTCACACAACCATCCTCATCACAGAGAGTGTGTGTGTGTGTGTGTGTGTGTACTGAAGGCAGGTTTTTGTTTTTACAGCTCCTATAAACTGTCTGTCAGCTGCCATCACACTGATCACTAACCTGCTATCAGGCGAAGCTCAGACGGACTACGTTTTCTGAAACTCCAAATATATCCTGTATTACACCCACAGACACGTCGGCTTTTACAACACCACAGTAATGGGATGTGAGTCCAGCATGTCATTTCTTTTTCAACACGACAGATGCTTCAAAGTTATATTTCATAAATAAACGCGTATATATGTCCCTTTATCTGCATCTGCATTATAGTACGTTAAAAACTATATGCTGCTTTTGTATGCAACATAAGGAAATTAAAGGAAAGTGAATGTATGTTATTATTGTTTTAGTTAAAGGGAATATCTGAATTTGCACATTGATATTTTATATTTTGTCTATTTTAGGTTCATGCTCTGATTATTCAAACCGTTAATCAGAAGTTACTCAGCAGGTACTTGGGTAGTTTTTTTACTAGATACTAGAGTACTTTTCTACTTGTACTTGATTAATATAAGTAGTTGGTTCCTCTGGCAACGAACCAGATGAAGACGTACAAACGTGGAAGGCCTGAAGCTGCCGCTGAGCTTCTGAAGCCTGATTGGCTGATTGAAGGCTCCTGGCCCCAGCTGCACCATGTTGGCCTAATGAGGCCTCGGCTGATAAAGAGAGCTGTGCCCTCACAGTCTGGTTCTCTCTCCCTGTCAGACTGCTGTTTTAGTGTGGTTTGGTTCCTTACATAGTTTTCTTCGTGTAGTTTTCATTTAATCTTGCTTTGCTTGGGACGGATGGGCCGGCATTCCTGTTTTCGTGGCTTTGTTTCAAGTTTAGTTCATGATTTCGGTAGTTCAGAGTCTCCGGTCCGACGGCCCATTGTGTGGCTGGCCAGAGCACCCGTTATTCTAATTCCACCAGCCCGTCTGACCCTTCTGTTCTGGTCCAGGTTTAGTTCTTTCTGTAAGGAAAAGATAAAACCTGGTTTTGTTCTTATGGTATTGGCCTTTGTGGCATTTTGACTTGGTGGCCGTAACAAGGGCAGCTTGTTAAACGGAAACTTTGATGGTTGGTAATCATTCACACATCTCTTGGTCATCGGTCAGCCGCGTGGACGCGACTTCACTTTTCAGGAGAAACTGTGAAACGGCGTGCTTTTATCTCGATATACAGGAAACGATAAAAGGCTGGCCTTAAACTTCTTTAATTACGGCAACATTCATTTCCAGAATCCATTCATTGCTTGAACAAAACCTTTTGTTTTCTTTTAATTTGTGAAACCATTAATTGGTTTCTCTCCAGACTAAATCTATGAAGATCTCTCTCGGCTCTGCTAACTTATCGCTAACGCCACATGATAAATCCCAAAACTATAATCGATAATGAAAACAAACATCGCTTGCAGACCTCGTGGGAACCAACATCTTCCTGCTTTATTTTTTTTTTGCTTGACCTTATGTTGCAAAAATGTGGCCCAGAGAGCCTGGAATATGTCTACCTTTAGAAATGCCAGCGTGGCGTCATGTGACCTCATGTTAAGCCTTTGGGGGAGTTAACGGTGACATTTACAAAATGTTTGGCACGGTTCACCGGTATAAAATTGCTCACTATCTTATATTTTTGAACAGCTTTTGATAAGGACAACATTTTGTATGTTGAAGGTCTTTAGGAAATGACATTTTTTGCTGACCTTAAAAAGTGCTTCTATCAGCCTGAGTAAGCAAATGTACTTCAAAGAAACACTGTAATACTTATATTTTTATTATTAGGGATCTTTGGATTCTGCAGGGCGGGGATATAAAACCTAACGGCAGTTAAAGCTACTTTGATTTGGAGCCTTCAGTGCATTTACTTAAAGCTGATCTTTATTGTGAATGTTCAACACATTTTCAAAGTCAGGTTCTTGCTGTGAGCATCGGACAGTTTTGAGATTTCTGTACTTGTGTACTGCACCAATCAGAGTTTAGGAACGGTGAGCTCCCACGTGAACTGTCTCAGGTGTATTATTATTATTATTATTATTGTTTCCAACAATGTGTCATCTGTGTGAAATGTACATGTTGTGGTTATCAGTCCATCAAACACCGTCCTGTCTGACTCCATCACCCAGAGGTGTGAACTTCACTGAGCTGTGTTCACTGTGATCAGCAAGCCACACATCGGCTGGTTTACTACAGTTTTTTAGGATAGGACGATAAGAAAAACACTTTTAAAATGCCTGTTTTCTGAATGGAGTTTGGTTTGATCGGAGGTATGAAATGCTAACACTGTAGCCGCTCCATCGACACTTCAAAGAACCATAAAGACGTTTGGACTGATGACGGTCTCTGGTTTATAGTCTCTGATTGGTCCGGTCTATCGTAGCGCTGAATAAACCCCTCCCCTTCCAAACGCCTTGTTCTGCATGTGTAGTCCAGTGTTACAGTTTGTAGTTTTGTCTAATGACTACCTTCTTTCATAATGACAGGTTGAAGGAGTAATTACATCTTAGAGGTAAATCCTAAATGGTTAAACCTTAAGATGCTGAACAGAGTTTAATTACAGGGAAATGAATTCTTAATTAGAACAACAAGCTTAATGCTAACATTGGTTTGAGGCTATCATCAGTGAGAGTACTCTCTCTCTCTACTCTCTCCTTGCTTTGACCTTTTTTAAAATGTATTTTTGAAAGTGTTATGTCTTTAAATTTACATTCCAATAAACAAAAACACATTTTGTGATGTCGATTGTTTTCTCCCATCGGATTGGTTTTTAATGTGGAGCTTCTTCAATTAGAGACACCGAGGTAGAATTCTTCAATACAAATTAAGCTTTATTTCAACGGGCCATTTCTTGTAAGAAGGAATTCAGTGAGAGCAATTATTGGTATTAGAGATCCTTTTTATTTTTTAAACAGTGTTGGGGTGAAGTCATCTTCCGCTGACTTCTCATCTAAATGCTCTCAAATGTTAGCAAATGTTCCCCACGGCGATCATTAAAAGATTCATCTCACCTGAACACAGAGGCTCGGCTGCTTCCCCATCACGCTGCTAAGATATTAAAGAGATGTATTCTGTACATCTATTATTGAGCGTTACACTCGAATCAGAAGCGTGGTGACTTTCAGGTTTCATCAACCTCCAGGAATGAGTGCGACGCCACGTCTCGGGGTCTCCAGGCCAATCGGAGGGCCTCCTTTTATCCGCGGTTGTACGACGGAAACCAAACTCGGCTCTGAGCCGAGTAAAAGCATTTTGTCTTCAAGTCGCCGCTGATTAACTGAGACAGGTTTTGTGTGAAAGCCAGGCCAAAGAATTTTTGGTACTCAAGGATGTAATTGTGTCGTAAATAAAAAAGACAAATAAAAGCGGCGTAATAGATGAGCCCAGTTCCTAACAAGCCTTCTAAACAACCAACAAGCCTGTTTCCTGTTGTGATCATGCATCATGTTCAGGCTCCATAAACGATGACGCGGGAGCCTGATTGCTTAGGAACCTCAAACATCGACGGCTGTGATCTCTGGCTGCTTTCAAAGCATCCGTGTGCCTCGATATCAGCTCCGCTTTTACAACCACTTTGAGTTCCCAGCAACGGCCGATAACCCGATAAACGCCCACGACTGGGCTCATTGTACAGGTGTGTGACTTGGCCCTTTTCCCAGTCGCCCGGAGAAGTTTGCAAAAAAACCTGCACATTGTTCACGAGCTCCGCTGAGAAACTAATCTGGCTGTCCGTGTTTACAAGACTCGCAACAAAAGCACGGCGTGGCACGTGATGCGTTGCACGCTGATGAGTGTGAACACAACAGTTCCCTTTCTGGGTGTTTCTCTAAGGGAACCGATGGGGTCATTATAAAACTGAACATCTATTTTTATTCACATTGTCACATTTTTCCTCTAAAGTTGTTCTTTGGACTCAGATAAGGCCGGCAGCCAAATGTACCAGATTAGCGTTTTAACATAGCAAGCTTTATTGGATGAATGTATCACTTAGAATAAAATGAGGCTGCTGTAATGTCGGGAAGCAAAGCCTCCAAATAGCAATATGGCGGCTTAGCGGCCACTGAACACTTCTGTCGGGATGGAAGGCATTGTTATTTTTTCTTTTTTTATTCCCCCTCCGCCACCACTATAAGGAAGCTTATAGGTTCATGCTCTGGGTATTAACTGAGGGATTAGCAAAGGAGGCTCAAGTCCATGAAGCACAATCTCTTCATTGTTGAGATATCTGCTTGATGCGTAACGCAGTTTGCCATTTCTTTCCAAACGCACCGACGTGTCACGGAGCGGCGAGGTGGAAAGCGGGCGATGGCGTGTGGCATCTGACCCGCCGAGGCTCTGCACGCGGCCCGGCTGAGACAATGAGACTCTGATGTGGACCGAAACACATCTGCTGATAAGAGGCTGCCGCTGTCAAAGCCGCTCAGATAAACTGGGAAACGGGACGATCAGCAAGCGAATGTGTTCTACTACTGAATAGAAGTACATAGTACCCACGTAGTACTTGGATATTACACTTCAATGTTCTGTGCAACATTACGGAGGCCCTGAGGAGCAAACCACACAACACAACAGCAAATTGTGTTTTGCCCTTCAGGGCCACCGTACAATCATTCGTGCAATCATGTGAACTCAACCACACACTCACTTATTATTTATTATTAAATCCTCTCTGCAGCTGTAAACCGTTACATTTCCCCGCCGTGGGGGAAAAACATAGTGTTTTATTAGGCTGTTACTTTTTGACTAAAACCAATGATGATCTCAGAATTGACGAAGCATTTTTAAAGGGTAAACTTATGGTTTCCAACCTTTTGGATGAACCAAAAGAGAATATCTAAACTACACTCTCCACCCAAAAAAAGTGAATATTCAACATATTTGTGCTGCAGAAGTTTTTGTTTTATTGTTCCTCTCCCATAAATCATCTCACCATCCCTCAGATTAATATCATGTCCCTTTTTAGAGACCTGGAGCTTGTACCCAACTAATATCCCGATGTAATAATGTAATACATGACAATATATCAGAAACATGAGTCACAGTGAGCACCTTTTTAAATGATACTGGAGAAGCAAATGAAATTACCTCCATCAGTGTTAACTGCTTATTAATGCTATGAATCCTATCGAAGAATATTTGACTGATAAAACTTCTGTTCTTCAGTCAAATCAGATTGTGTTTTACTTGTAATGGAGTATTTTTTATCCTATGCATCCTATATGTATCCTTTTTATTAACAAACACACCATGAAAGGCTGCAATAGTTGAAACAGAAAAGTACTTTAAAATGTAACAATCATTTTATTTGTATTCACGCCGTCTGTATTCAGGTAGTTCAATAAAAGTATACTGGGAATAATTATTATTTCATATTATTCAACAGGCATTAACAGAACTGAGTACACTTAAATATCTTTTTATTAACTGCAAATAATATTGCAATATATTTCCTCCTATGGTGCAGGACGTAGTAGAAGATGATGAAAAGTGGACTTTTGTGTTTTCTTAATATTTCATGTGTAAGTTACCTCAACAGAGACTTTTCTTTGTTTTTTAACTTCCTTCCTCTTTTTCTTTTTTTCGTGTTTCTTGGTATTTAGTCTGTTTCCAGTAAACCAAGGAGGAAGCACACGACCACGTACTCTGCTTCTACACTCGATCTCCGACCGGGCCTGAGCCGCTCTCGTGCACGCTTTAAGTTCACGTTGCATGGCTGCAAAGTGACACAGTGCCGGTTTATTTTCTGAGCAAAATCACGCTCCGGCACATAAAAGGTCCAAGGAGGTTTTATTCTTCTATTTTTCAATGAACAATTTCTACGAGTCAGTTTGTTAATTAATACCAAAAACAATTAGCGTTTTCCAACGCACTCATTGATGAAATATTCAGAGACTCCACGGGACACTGAAACAATCCTTTTTAAAATACTCGCTAATGTAATTCATTCATGGCTAGCAGCTCCATTAAGCATAATTGCCCACTCTCTCTATTTAACCTCTAGGATACTTAAGAGGGAAAAAACTGTGAGGGCAATAAAGTATATCTATTATGGTAAAATAAAAAATGTCAGAAGAAAAGAAATGTTTTATGCATGGTTCCGACGTGGAGGGATTGTTTCTGATATTTGGGAGCTGATAGGATAAATCGTGTTTATGGTGTGATTCTATTCCTGCTGCTTCAGTCAACGCTTTTCTCTCACGTCTGGGCCGTGTTTATATCGTTCTGATTTATATCATCAGCTTTGTCCGACTGTGTCTCCTCGTAACGTAACCTCGGGGTCGAGGGTCAGCTTTGGGAACGTCCCTCATATGTAATACTTCAGTTTAGTAAAGACGAGCAGAGAGCAGCTCCACCAAACACTGGGATGACCCGCCCAGTGTGTGTTGTGCTTGTCTTTCCTGCAGGTGATTGAGGAGGCGTGTCTGAAGAACACACCTGAGTCGAGTCTGTCTCAGGCTCCTCCTCCCTATATATACGATGGCTGCTAATCAGCACTCGCTCTCTTTCCTACCAGCAAGCAGGGCTTCTGTTTGGTTTCTTTGATACACTTCATCACATGTTCACACTCATACACTTCACCACATGTTCACACTCATACACTTCACCACATGTTCACACTCATACACTTCATCACATGTTCACACTCATACACTTCATCACATGTTCACACTCATACACTTCATCACATGTTCACACTAATACACTTCATCACATGTTCACACTCATACACTTCACCACATGTTCACACTCATACACTTCACCACATGTTCACACTCATACACTTCATCACATGTTCACACTCATACACTTCACCACATGTTCACACTCATACACTTCATCACATGTTCACACTCATACACTTCATCACATGTTCACACTCATACACTTCACCACATGTTCACACTCATACACTTCATCACATGTTCACACTCATACACTTCATCACATGTTCACACTCATACACTTCACCACATGTTCACACTCATACACTTCACCACATGTTCACACTCATACACTCATACACTTCATCACATGTTCACACTCATACACTTCACCACATGTTCACACTCATACACTTCACCACATGTTCACACTCATACACTTCATCACATGTTCACACTCATACACTTCACCACATGTTCACACTCATACACTTCACCACATGTTCACACTCATACACTTCATCACATGTTCACACTCATACACTCATACACTCATACATTTCATCACATGTTCACACTAATACACTTCATCACATGTTCACACTCATACACTTCACCACATGTTCACACTCATACACTTCATCACATGTTCACACTCATACACTTCACCACATGTTCACACTCATACACTTCATCACATGTTCACACTCATACACTTCACCACATGTTCACACTCATACACTTCATCACATGTTCACACTCATACACTTCATCACATGTTCACACTCATACACTTCACCACATGTTCACACTCATACACTTCACCACATGTTCACACTCATACACTCATACACTTCATCACATGTTCACACTCATACACTTCACCACATGTTCACACTCATACACTTCATCACATGTTCACACTAATACACTTCACCACATGTTCACACTCATACACTTCATCACATGTTCACACTCATACACTTCACCACATGTTCACACTCATACACTTCATCACATGTTCACACTCATACACTTCATCACATGTTCACACTCATACACTTCACCACATGTTCACACTCATACACTTCACCACATGTTCACACTCATACACTCATACACTTCATCACATGTTCACACTCATACACTTCACCACATGTTCACACTCATACACTTCATCACATGTTCACACTCATACACTCATACACTTCACCACATGTTCACACTCATACACTCATACACTTCACCACATGTTCACACTCATACACTCATACACTTCATCACATGTTCACACTCATACACTTCACCACATGTTCACACTCATACACTTCATCACATGTTCACACTCATACACTCATACACTCATACATTTCATCACATGTTCACACTCATACACTTCACCACATGTTCACACTCATACACTTCATCACATGTTCACACTCATACACTTCATCACATGTTCACACTCATACACTTCACCACATGTTCACACTCATACACTTCATCACATGTTCACACTCATACACTTCATCACATGTTCACACTCATACACTTCACCACATGTTCACACTCATACACTTCATCACATGTTCACACTCATACACTCATACACTTCATCACATGTTCACACTCATACACTTCATCACATGTTCACACTCATACACTTCATCACATGTTCACACTAATACACTTCACCACATGTTCACACTAATACACTTCACCACATGTTCACACTCATACACTTCACCACATGTTCACACTCATACACTTCATCACATGTTCACACTCATACACTTCACCACATGTTCACACTCATACACTTCACCACATGTTCACACTCATACACTTCACCACATGTTCACACTCATACACTTCACCACATGTTCACACTCATACACTTCACCACATGTTCACACTCATACACTTCACCACATGTTCACACTCATACACTTCATCACATGTTCACACTCATACACTTCACCACATGTTCACACTCATACACTCATACACTTCATCACATGTTCACACTCATACACTTCATCACATGTTCACACTCATACACTTCATCACATGTTCACACTCATACACTTCACCACATGTTCACACTCATACACTTCATCACATGTTCACACTCATACACTCATACACTCATACACTTCATCACATGTTCACACTCATACACTTCACCACATGTTCACACTCATACACTCACACACTCATACACTCATACACTCATACCACTGATCTGACTCCAGTTATTCTACTTTTGTACGTAGTTTATTATTTTGTTAATGAATGGATCTCTCTGTGTGCTCTCCCATCTTTTGTCTGGACTCTGCTGGTTCTTGACACTAGCTACCATATAATCAGCAATCATCATTGTATATTTGTATATGATATTAATTACCAAAGAAAATAAGTAATTATTGAGGACATTTTTATAGCTTTTATAATTCATGTAGATTTTGTTACAAATAAACAACATGACGGAGATGAGTTTTCCCTGTCGGGGAGAACTTCGAGCAAATGGAACCATTTTTTAATTTCCTTCATTTTCTGAGGTCGATATAACGAACCACGGGGCCCCAGGACAACGTACCTACGGCCCTGCAGCATCTGCTGGGGAACCTCCATCTTTGTTTACCTGCTAAGTTTATAATCCCACACGTGGGGAAGAAGGACCCGGCCATGTTTGTTGTGCCTCGCACGTGCCCGGCTGAAAACCTCCAGCAGACATCACAATAAACATGTACAGCAAATAACTTACATAATAACATGTAACTTAATTAAAAATCTATTTATATTCCAAGCTATTTCTGGAGTTTCATTATTTCTATCTACCTCTTCCTGCTTGCTCCAACAATAATAATTATCAAGCTATAAATAATAAATGGAAATCTAATTGAGTTAATGTTTACTGATCCGGCCTCGTGCTTCATATATTACACTCTCAGCTGCATGCACATGTGTCTCCCTTTGACCGTGAAGCTTTACTCCACTGAAAATGTGGGGAAATGATATTCCGCCTCTGGTATAATTTTTTAGAAGATTAGAAGAAGCACAAATCTGGAATGTGAAAGTTTAAAACGGGACCCTGTCTGTGTGTTTGTAGCCAGGAGGCCGTCTAGACTCCGGCTGGAGAAGGTTGTCCTGCGGTGATGAAATAGTCACAGGAAAGTTGGAGCTTGAAACAGCATCTCTGAAAAACCCCCTGTGATGTCACTCTGTAGAAACCAGCGTTACAGTGGAACGGCCCGTTTGCATAATACAACGTGATTTAGGAACATTCCCGCGTGGAATACAAATGTGATGATTTGAAATGGCCTGAAACTCAAACGTCTGATAAACGTTGAATAAGAAGGTGAGCAGGAAGTGACGGCGGTGAAACAGATCCCTCATCAGGACGTAACAAAGTAACAGAAGTCACGCGTGTTTCGGCTCAAGGTGCCTCCGAGTGATTTACATACATTAACCGACATCAAAGGGACTCTTTGTGCGCGTCTTCAAAAGCTCGCTTTCCTCACTTTGTGGAATTAAACGTGAACTATCCGCTCTTTCACCCGCTTCGGTCGACTGAATAGAAACTTGACCCCGCTGTGATTTTGGGCGGTAAATATTAACAAAGGCCGCTGATCTCTGACAACACTGGGTGTTTTTTCCTGCTGCGTCATCTTCTCCTGATGGGATGTTTCATCAGCCTTCCACAGGACATTTTCTTATTGTGTACTCTATATGGCTCTTCAAACAGCCGGCCTCTGTTTGGATAACCATATAGCTGCCCCCGCCACATGTTGTGTAAGGAGGGGCCGTCAGCAGGCCATGGCTTTGGTGTCAAACGCCTGTTTTCCCTCCTCCTCGTCATAAAGAGGGCGTCCGTGTAAAGCTGCGGGGCGCGGGTAACTAAATGTGATTTAATAACCAGTGATGTTGCAGAAAAGGGCCACTTGTTGCCACAGAAACCATGTTTGGCGAGCGTGGGAGATAAATTGTGGCAGTATCTCCCTAATAATAATGTTCCATTCTCTGTACTAGATTATCATGCAAATAGGGGGACGTGCCAGCCGGCGGCAGGCAGGAGTCCCGAGGCTGGTGAGCAGAGGAGATCAAATCAAACAGTTGAGCAATCACCGTGCGTGGGTGTGCCCAGAAAACACGGAATAAGGTAAGCCACAATTACTCCTTACAATTACTGTGAAGTGACAAACCTCCACCGCAGACGAGAAGGGAGGCTTCAACTTCCTCAAATAAGTGGCACTTCTTTTGTTTCTTCACATTCCTCTGTAGAGTATCCAAAAAGAAAAAGTCCCTCTGGTTTTACTGGACTATAAGAGTTGAGCTTCTGTCACACACTGTTCACTTTAATGTGCTGCAGCTCATTACACGGAGGGTAAGAAACCAGCTTTTCTATCATACCTTAAAATGTTATTGTTCCCTTCTTCTGTTTCCTCTATAATAAGGCATAAGATGCAGGAATGTTTCTGATTGAAAGCGTGTCGTGATGCTCGGCCAGCTCAAGTGTTGAGACACTCATCCCCCGGCGTAGTTAAGTCATTACGTTTATGACGGTCATCATTTCCACAACACGGACACTATTTGTGCATATAGTGAAAAAAACAGGAGCTGGGACTTAATGATAAAAGCATCGTTGTACTGTATTTATGACACGAGGAAGCAATAACACTGCATTATGGTTTATATACAAACCACAATAACAGGCTCCTCATTAAGAAGATAATTCACAGTAAACTCTGAAGGAGGGATATGGAAACAAATGAAGAGGCAAAGTGTTTTATTCCTCCTTGTAAAAAGCAGTCTTTTAAGCGGGTGTCAGCTGGACAGTCGACAGGAGAAATACTGTGCAGAGTGGTAATCTCTTTCCATTCTCTCTTATCAGCGGAGCTCCAAGCCCTCGAGGAAACGATGAGCGTTGGTTTATCGGCAGGGACAGGAAGACCACGCCGTCTCGCCGGGTTTGTTCCAGGCCACTGACCCAATCAGAAGCCTTCGTCTCCTGCGGTCCTGCTGCCCGACACCCCCTCCCTAGAGTCAAGGACATGATGTGACACGTCCGACTCCTGATAGGCTGACCGACGTGCACCGAGCCGCCATGCAGCAGTGCCACACGGGACTGTGTCTGTCCGTCTACATCATCACCTTCGTGTTGGGGTTCCCCGCCAACCTCCTCGCCTTCGTCACCTTCTGCAAGAAGGTCAGGCAGAAGCCCACGCCGATCGACATCCTGCTCCTCAACCTGACCATCTCCGACCTCCTCTTCCTCCTCTTCCTGCCCTTCAAGATGCAGGAAGTGATGAACAACATGCTGTGGGACATGCCCTACCCACTCTGCCCGCTCTCCGGCTTCATCTTCTACATGACCATCTACACCAGCACCTTCTTCCTCACCGCCGTCAGCGTGGAGCGCTACCTCGGCGTGGCCTTCCCCATCCAGCACAACCTGAAGCGCCGGCCGGTGTACGCCGTCGCCGCCAGCGTCTTCTTCTGGATCTTCTCCTTCATCAACCTCAGCATCGTGTTCATCGTGCCCTTCATCAGCCAGGCGCACACGGCCAACGCCACCGACGTCAAGGAGGAGGTGTGCTACGAGAACTTCACCCAGTCCCAGCTGAGGGTCCTCCTGCCGGTGCGCCTGGAGCTGTGCGTGGTGCTCTTCTGCATCCCCTTCCTGATCAGCAGCTTCTGCTACATCAACTTCATCCGGATCCTGTCCAGACTGCAGCACATCGGCCGGCGGCGGCGCCTCCGGGCCATCGGCCTGGCGCTGGGGACGCTGCTGGTGTTCGCTCTGTGCTTCGGGCCCTACAACGTGTCGCACATCGTGGGTTACATCACATGGAGGAGCCCCGACTGGAGAGACAAAGCCCTGCTGTGCAGCACCTTCAACGCCTGCCTGGACCCTCTCATCTTCTACTTCTCCTCGGCGGCGGTGAGGAAGACCGTGGGGAGAATGATGGAAGGGGTGAAGAGTCGCCTGAACAGGTGCAGGTGCTGTCACATGCTCTGGGCCTTATGGGGGAGGATTGACAAGCCTGCCAAAGATAAGGAACACAAGCAAGAGGAGATCAATGCTATCTGAGCTGACTGAAAGAAAGCTGCGAGCTGCTACCTTCACTAATTTGTTATTTCTTCATCCCTGGAAGCAGGAAATGAATGCCATGTTTGTTTTCACACGTGAGGAACTGACTTGGCACGCCGTCAACGATACACCTTGTGACTCGCTGATGAGCTTCCCAACATGGAGGAAACCTGCCTGAGCAAAGCAGTGCAAAGCCACAGAGACTGCTTTTGAGCCGCAGCATTCAGATGAGACACATTTCTTACATAACAGCAGGATTTCATAAGATCTACATCAATGCAGCCGGTGTTGTGGAGCGCTGCACCAACAGAATGAATATCTAAGCAACAGGGCCGCCGCCGCCGCGCTCGGCCAGGAGATAACGACCATGGACAGGAAACGCTCTCTGTTTGTAACATCACGCGTTGCTGTGTGAGGTCTTCACAAACAGTTGCATGGAAGGAGATGATTTTTCACGGCCTCACAGAGACAGCGCATGAATATGCAGGTTGTCGTTATTATATGGCCATTCTCATGCAGATTTTGAGTTCACATCATTTGCATTCTTACAGGATCACATGTGACAATAACGTACAGCACACGGCTGGGAAATAATTGTATGTAAGATGTAATTACACGAGGAGAACCCAGCTGTTTTCATGCACAAGTCATGTCAACATGTATTTTGCATAATGTGGTAGTCAGATAACAGGTGATGCATGTATGAACGTACGTGAGCAGAAAAATAGTGAAACAATTCCACCATTTCACTGAAAAAATGATGCCAATGATATGTTCTTTGAAGGAATGCACGATGGACGTGAATGAAGATGTGATCACCAGAGCAGCCATGCATAACATGTTTTAATAGTCTGTTGCCCATAAAGTTAGAACAGTTTGTTTTCAGGCTCACTCCTCTGTTTATTCCTATTTAAACGCATCAGTCTTCACTTTTGAGCAGATGATTCCATGATGTGTCCCAATGACCAGGTGAAGGTAATTCATGCAGAACATTTCGTTTGGCGCTTTAAAAGACACGACATTTGCTAATTATTCCAACTTCATGGGCGAGCCTGTATATATGTGTGTGTGTGTGTGTGTGTATATATATATATATACTGTATATAGATATAAAATGACATTCTTTATAGTAGGTTCAAATAAAAAGATACTCATGCATTGTGAACAAGCAAGTTTATTGACTCAAATGAAAAGGTCATCATTCCATAGTGAAGGCCTTATTTTAAAAAGCAAACTTCCCCAACACGTGAGCCACACACACACACACACACACACACACACACACACACACACCGTGCATGTAAACAATGCCACCACACAAGCGAGCGCTGGCGTGGAGCGTAATCCCGCCTGGTGAGGATTAGCTTTGAGCTGATCAGTGTGTGTGTTTGACAGCTGGATCATGCATGAAGTATTCATTCTGACACACAGATCCGACTGAATGACTAAGATGTGCGAACCAACCAGCGGCACAATTGAGCAGATCCAATAAAAGGTGCGAGTCAGCACACGGCGGCGATACAGAGTTCCTGAGATAAACAGCTTTGATGCTCAGGAATCAAATAATTCAAAAACAGCATCAATGTTTCGGGGATATAGAGTGTGAAAGCCAAGCAGAATCTAGAATATACAGCGGCAGGTTTAAAAAGGGAATTCAAACATCCAATCTGAGAGACAGAGATTATACAGGAAGTGTTCATTCCCATTTTGCGGCGCTGACTCCGGACCTGATGTGTGTGATGTTGTTTGTCAAAGGTTGGTCTGCTGAGACGAGCCCAACACCCGGCAGCCCTTCAGTCTTCTCTTTTTCATTTTCTATTTCCTGGAAGACAATAATTAGTTACTGCGTCAGTGTTGACATTTTCCTAACAATGTGTGATAGGTTACAGGGATAACACAGCCCTGTGTGTGTGTGTGTGTGTGTGTGTGTACATGACGTGTTTGCCAAAGGCAGAGGACAGTATTGTACTCACATGGCAGACATCATTTCCCCCGCACGCAGAGATGTTTGACTGCTGTTGAGAACATCACGTTCATTTAATATCGCTGTTTTTATTTTTGTTTTTTTGCTCAGATGTTTTCTCACGTTTACCTTCCAATAAAAAGACGGCGGTCACCGCGGAGAGGAAACACAGCTTGATGATGTTCAAGTGTCCGATCAGCTTGTTCGGGGAGGCGTCTGGAAAAACCAAAAGGAAAGAGCAACAGTGATTAGCAGCGACTCGTCTAACGGACTGATATTCAGGATTAAACAGGGAGGCTGAACTGGCTTCGCTTGATGGACGCTCGCCTCCTCGCTGGGAGGAGAGAGGTGTTTAAACATTGATTGGAAAAATCATTAATTTGTTCAAGTATGCAGTATTGCAGGCAATCTGTTGCCTTGGAATGATCGATGTCTGACCCACATTAACAGTGAAGTAGGGCAAACACTGAAACAAGCGACTTGTGGTATGGAGGCTGAACTCGTGTCAGTACACACTGTTATTTGGAACCAAGCCGCCGGTAGACTAGCACAGTGGAAAGAACATTCCTGTTCATGTTCTTCAAGGTTCAGATGAACAGCAGTTGTAGAAATAAACATGTGCACATCAAATCCAAAAGCTGCTCTATCAATATTCTACAAAAATAGATCAAATGACTGTGAAAGTAGTCTTCTGTCACGATAAAACCACACAGAATTCAGCAATCTCCCTCCCAACCCCCTGTTTTGGTTCATTGCTCTCATCACTGTTGTTTAAACCAATCGTACCAGCAGCAGACAGTCACATGATTCCCTGAGGAGTTGGTGGAGACCAAATCAGAGCTAAAACTAAAGAAATGATTGGACTCCAAATACATTTTAAATGTATTTTTGTTGTGCAGACTAGAGTTTATATGTGTGTAAACCCAATCCAGCATTCAGCAGTTTAAATAATGTTAGATAAAACTAGGTTGCAGTGATTTTATATTTCATCTGTCACAACAAAAAGAAAAAATAACTTTATTTCTCTCAGACAAAGTTTAATAAAACAGTCCCGTATTATAGTTCCACTTTTTAATGTCGAAGAACATTCAGAATATCATGAAAAGGAAACTTCCATCGTGGACATTTTAAAGTGGTGAAGAAATAATCCCACAAAGTTTGAAATTTGTCTTGGAGACATGAGTAAGATTATATTTATTATTATGATCTTATTATTATTATAATATTTGTGAAATCTTTAATTTACCCCACGTGAAGGAGGCAGTGAGCGCCGTGGTCATGGCCGGGTGGTCCTGCAGCCCACAGGTGAAGGTGATCCCTGATTCCAGAGAATCCCTCTGTGGGAGGACAAACACACTGAACAGGTACACTTCCCCGCTGCGGTTGTCCGTTGCCTGGAAACACTTGGGGGAGCTCGCAGCGGTCATGGAGTCCGAGGACAGCAGGGCTCCGTCTGCCGGCCCTTCAGACAGGTCATCCTGAGGGCTCAACGCAGGGAGGGTGCAGTTGGTGACTGACAGGTGATCGATATCGGCTGCACTCTGCAGAGTCCAGGTGAGGCTGAGCTCGCTGGGCTGGAATCCCCCGGTGAGGCAGACCAGAGCCCACCGCCCGGTGTTTGGGTCCGGGGGGATCTGGAGGTAAATCCTGGGAGGAGAAGGTGGTGCTAGCAGTGGAGAAGAAACTGAATTATGAGAACCCGTCATATTCCAATGGATACACTATGAAAACTCATCATGTGCACAACCAGTAAATATCAGTATAACACAACATCGTCAAAGGCTAAGGAGTCAAAATGTGACATTACATTAACAGAATGCAAGCATGCATGAATGTGCATTAATAACACCTGCATTCATGTAAAAAACAAGGCTGCAGTAATTCCTCATTTAAGCCCCCAGGACACTAAGTGGCGTATCCAATAGGCCTCTCCCTATCTCTCCACTTAACAATGGACTAACAGCCTCAACACCCACCAACACCACGGGCAGCAGAATTAAAGACACCTCTCATCCCGTCTTCTGAAGCTACACTCTGGATCCTAATTCCCTTTTTGTCCCGCCCACAAACCCACCAGGACATGTCAAGCAGACGACATGGTTGGTCCTGCATGTTAAATAGTCTATGGGAATGGTTCGTTTGTGTCTTTACACACCGTTTGAAAAGGTTTGGTGCTAAAAGGCTGCTTCTGTCTTTTTCACGCTGCGTGGACAAACGTGGTTAATATTCTGCAGTCGTAACTCTTTCCTGTGAACAGGTCCCGCCCACAAACGTCCTCATTAAACGTGTTTTTATTTCTTTGTGAGTGCTGACGATCTCATTTGTCTGTTTTGTGATTTTTGGGGTTGAGATCATTCAGACGGTTAAATGGTGTCCTCGCAGCAGCGAAATATAATATGCAGCAGAAACACGCGACTGTTAGCAGCGTTAGCAGCGTTAGCAGCGTTAGCAGCCTCCTCAGTCAAAGACAAATGTGTGAAATAGTCGGCTATATATTACACAAATAAAAAAACACTTAAAATACATAATTGCTGTAATTACCATTTGCACTGTATATCATTTTGAGGCAAAGATTACAAAATGTTTTGCCAACAATGAAAAAAAAGTGAATTCAGGGAATATTAAAACAGTTGAGAATAAATATGTAGTGAAAAATAACCAATTAAAGAAGAATAAACTGGATACAAACATGCAATATTTATGGGTATTTAGTAACGAGGCATCCAGAGAAAATCAAGAGGAGGCTTTTCTTCTCCATGAATGATTCCCACATAATAATGTGGCCATCCCTCCCTGCCTTGTTTTCTGGTGAGTTTAATTCCCTGGGCAGGATCGATCCGAGGCCCTGCACATGGTGCCGGGGTGATTATTTCTACATCTGTCATGAAACCGCTCAGGCAAAAAGATGAACTCTGGGAGAATTTCACATGGCTTAAATTTTTACAGATGGAGATCCTGTTCCGGTGACTCATGGGCCGATCCACGCTCGCATCGAGCCGCCTCACGCTAAATGCCCTGGCTTTCTACAAATGGGACGTGATTACCAGCATCGCCCGAGTGCATCAACCCCAATGAATTTACGAAGCCAGCGATTTCTGGCTCCTCCTCACCCAAGACGATCAGCTCGGTGCCGTTGCCCCACTCTGGCTCCTTCTGCAGGACGTTCACCTCGCAGTAATACCACCCAGAATCCTCCAGGGCGACGTCGGCGATCACCATGGAGGACGTTTGATCCTCCTCCACGACGGCCCTCCTCCATGACCTTGGGATGGGCTGCTTCTCCGACTTCAGTCTGAACCACTGAACCCCGTACTTGAGGGAGTCCACTTTGAAATGACAGGACAGCGTTGCTGTTTCACCCCGCATCACCCGGAGGGAGGGGGGGTGCTGTCGAACCCTCAGTCCCTCTGGTGCTGCTGTCAGGGCTAAAGACACAGCCATTAATGCAATGTGTCATACAAGGAAGTTTCAAAAAGCCAACTACAGATACGTGTTTGCCGAGGTAACGGCTGACAGGCAGACAGAAACTCAAAGAACAAACACTGGAAGTCAATTTAGTACAATTTTATAATGCAAACACTTATTGAATAGCTCCCAGCGTGATACAATCCACAAACAACGAATGCTTTATAAAACTCTTCAAAATCCTATTTTTTTTCTTCTTCCCGAAAGCAGACACTCTGAACAACAAAGCATTTCTTTGGAGTATCTGTGACGGTGATTGTGGCGAGCGCTTGTCTTGCTAAGTGTGATGAAGTGATTATAAAGTGTGATGATGAAATACTGCAGATAAGATAAGCAAAACACTCCGATGCACAAATTGAACTACAGATGACAAAGAAGAGCAGCAAAACACAAAAACAGCGACTTCTTTTCATTAAAGGAAGAGCAGAAGCGACATTTCCACAACAATTCAGTATTTTTTATCATGCAAATAAACGGCATTTAATGCCAAATGTCACATCAATCTGTTTGAATGGATACAGAATGGATACAGAGAGTGAAAGTTGCAGTTCAACACATGTTGACCGGTATCACACTGACCTGGTCCCTGGCCGGCCAGTAACAGAAGCAAACACAGGTGAGGCCGTGTCGCCATGCTGCAGGTGTTCTCCACGCTCCAGGGCTGAAGTCTTTTATTTCTCAGACGCCTGAAGCTCCGTGTGCTTTTAAAACCTCATGTGTCAGCTTGTTTGTGTTGTTGCTCTCTGGTTAGAGGTGATGGTTCATTAATAGGTCACACTTCAACAGAGAGCTGGTGAACAAAAGGTGCTTCTGTCTGCGTGCTGACACAAACCACGATTATTATTCTGAAAGCTCTCTGTTTCCCTGTTACATCATAAACCTATTTCTAGTATTTTTAAAGAATACATTTATCATTTTAGTGATAAGGAATGATATTATGTTATTCCAAAGGAGCCTTGTATTCATAGCTGGTTATGCCTTTAAAGCTTTCATTTCCTAATAAAACAGTGTATGGACTTATACACAATAATTCATCTGGGTCATCACATATAGTGTTTCCACTAGACGTGTGTGGTGACTCCACCTCCCCGACAATGTGAGCGTATATTACCTCCATATAATACCTCCATATAATACCTGATACACACAACAACACAACTCCATGTTTGAGTTTTCAGCCAAAACAAGTCGTAACACATTCTGTCTTCTGGTTTAGAGAATCTGCATCTTATTCCCAAACGTGTTGATGTCTTCCAAAACTCTTGTTTTGATTTAGGCTTTGTGGGTTTTTCTTGTGCAATCGCTGTAAAAATGAGTTTCCTGAGTGGCCTAATGAGCTGCAGCGTAATTAATTCAGATTGGCGTCCTCCTGGGGGGGGGATACTAGGTGCAATCATCATCTTCAAAGTCAGACAAGTTTAAAAATATGAGTTCAACTTGAGGAAAAACAGTCTGCTCAAAACTTTTCACTAAATTGGAAAAGGACAGATGAGCCTCGCTCTAAAATCTCTATCATTTCAATAACTAGTTATGTAATACTTTACTTTTTGTTTGTCAAGAGGCTTTAAAAACTGAAAGGAATAATGATTCCAATAAGAGGGACGCGGTGAAGGAAATATTACATTACTCTTTCCTTGAAAATGACTTCTCATTTTTGGTAAGAATATTGGTAAAAGTCACCGTTTACAGATGAAATGAATACACTCTCTTCATTTTCCTATCTTAGTAAAATAACACATCCTCCTCTCATGCAAAGTGTTATATTACGTGTCTTTAGTTAGTATAAACTTAAATATCAAAGAATCTTATTTTTTATTTCAGGATTTCAGACATGCTTGAATATGAAGATAGATATAGATATAAAGATATAATAGTTATTTATGGTAGTCCCCCCCTAAACAAATAACTCTTTTCTCTGGACAGATTGAAACAAACACAAACACTGTTGAAATGCTTTAATTGGAATGAATTCCAGCAGATGAGCTCCCTAAAGCTCTTACTGATTCGATATTAAATGAGTTTCCTGCTGCCTGGAAGAAATGAACACTAACCACATAAAAGCAGCCAATATTAATCAAAGTGATCTTGACAAACTAGTTAAAATGACTGATTTCCACATTAATGCTAATGCCTACAGATCATTTCTATATTAAAGTTATCAGTCATTACGTTTAAATCATTTGTTACCAAGTTATGAGCCATTTATT